>CAMTDV010000116.1:29225129-29928879 GCA_947069175.1 Scalesia atractyloides | reverse complement strand
AAGTATTCTTGGTGATTGACCAGTCATACGTGACTATCGACGCCCGAAAACGCTAAGCTACGAATATTTCAACATACACGAAAATGGGTTGTTCAAGGGTGAAATTTATGTGCTATGATATGATATATGAATATGAGTATGTGTAATATGTTATGTTAAGTGTTGCCATGATAGTAGGATTTAAGACTATGCATGTACACTTGTTCAGTTGAAAGGATAATTTCGGTTAAATTCATATTAAATATGTAACTTATTGTTTGAGCATGGAAATAATACATAGGTTAACTTGATGATTTATTTCATGTATAACTGCTTTAAAAATGATAAAATATATTAGTTGACGAAATACGTGTATTACGATATATGATAATGTGCTCATGTTTATGTATATATACTACGTAGTGCAAATCTTAGATGTATTGCTTATAAACAGGTGTGATAACGGATATAACATAATGAGGGTCACCAATATATCATTCAAGTCGCAAAATACTTAAAATACGTATACATATATATATATATATATATACGACAACATAATTAAAAATAAAGACTTTTTGAGAAAATCTCAAAGTTATGTGAAAAATTCTAAGTATTGGAGAAACTTAGGTATTTTGTGAAATATTAGTTATTAAATCGTTCCTACTTAAATTAGGACGTGTAGATCAAATTGTGGGATTGCGCTAATATAAATACGCACCCAAAGGTCACTGACCCCTCTTTTTACTGTTTTATATACGTTTTGGGGGAAGAACACGCCTTAAAAGGATAAGTATACGTTTTTGTATAAAAATGCCTACAAAATTATTAATATATTTTTGTGGAAAATATATGGTTTTGGATTGAATATAAATATAAGTTTCGAGGAGAAGCGGGCTTCGATTGATATAAATATGTTTCGGCGGGATTTGATTGGGGAAAAACGAGGATTATTGCGGTGTTTGGGATAAAACGACCGTGTAGATTTAAAAATGCTTAAATCTAAGTTGTGACGAATTTGCTTGATCTCAAGAGAGTAAGTATCGGTATTGGCTTACGCTTTGATGGGGACTTCGGGAAATTCGTACAAAACAAAATATTAAATTTATCAATTTTTAGTAGGATATATTATTGTACATCAGACAGGCATTATAAGTGACCCATTATGGGCACTTGCGCAAACTTTGTCGTTTAATCATTAATACCTACATACATAGAATTGTTGATAGATCAATCGGGTTGACCACCCCGTCATGACCAATAGCTCCATGTGAAGTCAAGCAATGAATTTATGTTCTGTTATTGTTTACTTTGATTATACCCTTATTGGTAATATATAGCTCGTATGTCTAGCAAACTTACGAATCCGAACATTTGATGCTAGCAATTTAATATGTAAACCTTGGGAAGATGTTGTGCATCGAAGATTTTTGGAAAATGCTTGCGATGGTTGACCCTCGGATTTTTGTAAAGGAGATAAAAGTTGACTTTCTTAAATTATATGGATTTTTTTTGAACACATAATAAGAAAGTTTTCCTTGAATCATATTATTTATAATTTGAATATGTGAACTCACCTTCCTTTGTGTTGACACTTAATTTGAACATGTTCTTCAGGTACATGAGTTCAACTTTTGGATTTTCGCGTATCTTGTGGTTGTTGATGCATGTTTAAATAATATTTTGGACAACTTTTAAAACTATTTTGGGACGAAGTTTGTACTAAGATCCATAAGGATCAAAACAACTTAACTATGTTTTCGTTGTGGTTGTGTTTAAACGCTAAACTTTAAATTGTGTTTTAGTTAAGTTGAAAATGTCAAAAAATGAATAGTGCATCGCCGACTGAGATACTTATGGGCACCAACTTCCGTCACCACTACGTTTGTAATTTTGCTGCGACGTTTTTGGTGTGTGACAAAATTGGTATTATAGCCAATGGTTGTTAGCGAACTAGATGCGTCTAGGAAAACTCTAGACTTCAACCATAGAATTTTGATATTAAATCCCAAAATTCACGAAGCCAATAATTTAAAATAAACATGGATTTTGATCATGTATGAAAACTATTAAGAGTTTATGTGCATACGTGTTAATCTGTTTATTTGTGCCTTATGACATTTACTTAGTATGGTTACATTGTGTCACAAATGTCGCACACACACGAGATTATCAAGATTCACGACTTAGAGTGAGCATGAATTCGAGATTTCACCAACCTCAGTCCTGCTGAGATACCACACATTACCCCATAGATTGTTGACATGGCCGGTTTTACCTTGTCATTCTATGTCGCCTCACTGCGTTTGCCAGTCAGGTTGACACCCGTTACGCTCATTCGAGTAACGGTTGGATTGACGAAGATGAATCTGTCCTTCCCTCGATTTTTGAGATAGGACAATCATCTAGTACTGCGCCTGTTGTCGATGAGCTGGGTAGAGGTATCTCTATGATTGGAGGATCTTATGGGATAACACCAGTGGTGGACGCCACTACTATCACGGCTCGACCTTTAGAGCCGTTGGTAGTCCCGCCCACCGTTACTGTTGAGCTTACACATGAGATCCCTCCGCTGCTCACATCAGACTTGTCCGCTCCGCAGCCCGAGTCACGAGTCTCTACTACACCCCTACTAGTCGACACTCGCCGTAGGAAGAGGACTCAACCCGCTGGAGATATCGCATCAACCTCTAGAGCCGCTATTGAGTCTACTTTGAAGAAGGGGAAAGGAGTTTGGGTTGACCGGTGTTCCAATTTTGATCGACTGATTGCCACTCTGCGGAGACCTGGAGATGACTAAGGGAAAGATGAAGGATCTTGAAGGGCAAATGGATTGGTACGATGAGATTAAGGACTTAGATGACAGTGCCATGGATCAGATGCACTGGAGGATCGTGGAGCTCGAGGAGCTAGTTAGGAAGCTTTTGGACTTCTTGGGTTTTAAGTGATTGTTGGTTGTTTGTTTTTTTTTGTTTGTCTCTTTTGGTAACCCTATTCAGGCTTGCATGGCAAGTTAGATATTTGAGGAGGAAATTCATCAAGACTTGTTAATGGTGTTTGATTTTGTTCACACCAAAGTTTGGTTAGTCGCAGTATTACAAACAAGCAGTGTAATTTCTATGATAAAATATCAATATAAATGGGTTTTTGGACTAGATTATTCTCATTAGTATGTGGTTTAGATTACATGCGTGTCGATTACTCTACTAGTATTTAATGATTGAATTATTTAAACATTGTCTTACTTTGTTATTATTGTTACAATAATAGAAACGGCAATATGCCACCAAAAGCGAGACAGTGTCTCTCTACAGACGGTACTAGATTACCTACCACACATGAGGAGTTGGCACAACTTATCACTCAGCACATTAATACCACCATGGAACAACACGAAGCTAACTAGACTACAGGGCGAGGATGTGAACACGGTGATAATGCACACGGATTGGATGGAATGCCAATTGGAGCCCCTCAAGGTAATGTAATGATCGGAAGAGTTTTAGTAGTTTCTTGTGTTATGATATTATCTAAGAGTAATCTTAAGTTTTCATTAACCTTGTGAACCCTACATGGATGTACGTACAAAACATTTTAGGGTTGTAACCCAAGGTCATTTACTAGTGCGGAAGGACCCCTTGATATCGTTAGATGGATTGAGAAGATGGAGTCTGTGATGTGATCATAGTGTCGGGCTCCGGTCAAAGATAATGTTTATAAACTCAATTTACCCTTAACTATGAGCTAGTGGTAGTACGGGGTCGATCCTTGAGGGGTCGATCCATGAAGATTTGTGGTTTGCGTGCGGACAAGATTGGTTTTAAAGGATGTCATAATTATTATGAAGCTTGCTAACGAAAATGGTTAATTTGTTTGTTTTTTTGTTAAGAAAGAGTGTTGGAATAACCGGCGTGTTTTATGCTAAAATGATTAACTACTAAAACTTGAATGATTGTACAGAACTTGATTGATTGGTATAAAACAATAATATTAAAACAAGGTTCACATCTGGTTCGGTAATTATAGGCCTAGGGTTTCTACACGTTTTAGATTCAATTCAATTGCATAAATGATTAACGGATTTAGTGTTGCATAGCTTAGGTGCCAAGAGGTATCAACGTCGTAGACGACAGACCGCAATGCACTTCCTTACCAAGAATATGTAAATTCTAACCTAGACAAGGCATAATTGCACATAAGCATTTCGTAAAGTCAAATTTAATCTTCACTCGACAATTCATGAATACAATATAAATTTAAGAGAATAATCATAGGTTTCAAAATCAAATTACAATTTGTCACAAATCGAAACTCAAAACAATGTTTAACCCTAAAAACTTACAAAACCTACACCAGGGTGAACCCAGAAGAGACTAGCCGCTCATGGTGAACGGAACACGATCGTCGGATGATTAAGACTTTAGCATGAACATCTTGAAGCTTTGAATATGATGGAGATGATGATTAGGGTTTGGGATGGATGGGGTGTGTGTGTGTGTGAATGAATAATGGGGGAGATGAAGGTAGGCTAGGGTTAAGATCGAAGGTTGTGATTTGGATGATTCGATGGATTGAGAATGGTTGAGGATGATGGTCTAGGGGTTCTTGTCTCCAAGATGAAGTTCAAACTCTCCAAAATGTGTCACCCTTGGAAAATGGTCAAAAACATATACTATGCCCGTCCCCAACATTTAAAATCATGAAATCAGCGTTTGGTAGCAGATGAAGGCGTCGATCCTTAGATATTTGACGTTTTAAACCACTACCTATGCATGAATCCAGCTGACAGAAACATCAGAGTGGCATCCCTAACGGCCCAGGAGGGTGTCGACGATGATGCATGCTTTGTTCATTTCTGTTTTGTCCATTCCTCGATCCCTGTTGACCCGTTTTCTGTCCTAGTGCTCCGTAAAGCTCCCGAATAGCTCCTTAAACTTTGTTAGACCTGCAAAACACAATTCCAATTAAAAAGTAGGCTATCGAAACTAAAAGTTATGTAAAATGCATAAGCTTAAACACACTAAAACACCGGTTTTTAACCACGTATCACATCCCCACACTTGTCTTTTGCTTGCCCTCAAGAAAATTTGTTTTTCACTTTCACGTGGGTCGAATGAAGAACACACTTCCCATTCTTGAGACATAAGCGAAGGTCTAATGTTATACCCGGTTCATGATTCTTACAATTTTCAAAATTTTTAGCGGTAAAGTGCTTAATCACATAAATATGGTTACCTAAGATTAACCCGCCCTTGAAACTCACAAATCATACACACCCCTCACATTGTTCTCTTCACTGGTTTAAAAATTGGCTAATAGATGACGCATTAGCATTCTTGATGTAATCACTCAAATCGATTAGAACACGTACCCGCATAAGCTTGCAACTCAATCACTCTCCACAGCCGAACACAAATATTAAGCACATGTCAAAAGATCTTTAAAGGGTTGTAGCAGGGCTAGGCTAGGGGTATGGAATAGCGTATTTTGAAAGTGGCTAAGGTGATGAAAACTTGATTTTTATTACATACACAAATACCCTAAAACAACTACTACGAATACACAAACTAAGAGGTAAAGAATTTTGCCTTTTATTAAACAAACTATCAACACATATTTTTGTGCTTTTCTCAACTATTTTCTGTTCTTTTTTATGATATTTTTTTAATTTTTGATTTTCTTTCATAACTAAACTTAGAATTGAATTTTCATCATACGGGTTAAAAATAAAAGGCTCAATGGTCAAAGGCTAAATGGGTTAGTTAAACGAATGGTTTAAGCTCAAAGTTGGTGACTAAAGGATTGATTTCGGGTAAAGATATATAAATGGTGTAAAAGGAAAAGGTTTACCTAATGCCTTAATCATTCTTGTCCGTATTCGGTATATGTTCTCAAACGTATCAAAAGTTGCAAGTTCTACAATACACGACTAATGGTCCACTTAAACAAAGAAATGTATATATATATCTATGATGTGTAAAAGTGGCTTAAAATCTTACGAACAAATGGTATGGTATGTGATATGCACAAAATGCAAGTTTCTTAAGAGGATTATTCCCAAACAACCACCTGCTAAATACTCGTCATGTTATTAGTTCGAACTTGACCATGACAAAAGACAACATGTGTTGTGCTATCCCTCATTGACTTAGTTACTTGTGATTTTTAGATTGCTTAAACAAATACATTTTTTAGATTTTTATAAAATTTTCCCCCATCCCCACACTTGAAGTCAACATTGTCCTCAATGTGTAGTGTTTATATGAACGGGTCAAAATCAAGAACTTTTTCTGCCCCATCCCTACACTTGAGGTCAACGTTGTCCTCAATGTGTAGAAGAGAGCATTTAAAATGCACAAGGGATGTGACACGGCTAACCTTCCCAATTTCACCCTGGTAAATAAGATACAAAATACAATCCACTTATTAACTAAATAAAAATCAAAGCTAAAAAGAACATATGCACCTGCCTTTTGCTCATTCCTCGTGTACTCTTCATTCTTCCATATAAATGGTTGTCTCGCGAACATAATGTACCTACAAAGCTCAACCCTCGTGTAGAAGCAAGCTTAAAAGCAAGCTTCTCACAACCATCAAAATTTGTTAGTTACCTAGTTCTAGCATTTTTTATAAAGAATTTACCAAATCATATTTTTATTCAACTTTGATTTTTATGTGGAAAAGATAATTTACAACAACAATCCTAACTCACTTTCGTAGGAATCATGGCGGCATTTAGCGTATGCACGCAAGCCCTTTAAACCTCCAGATAGCTTGGGAGGACGAGTAGGTCTCGTGAGGGTTATATAGGGAATGCACCTACAAAGTTCATTTAACTACTAGATAAAAAACAAAACACAAGTTCAAAAGAGAAATAAACTGACTAAAACAAAGGAAATAATATACAACAACAACAACAAAAAAATACCACGCCCTATCTTTGGTAGCGCTCGTTCGGGTTGACTGGCAGGTATGGGAGGAAAGGAAACCCGGTGAGAGACTCCATCATCTCGTGGTAATCATCGAGGGGTCCCCTTTGGCCAATTGTTGAAATTGCGGCAGAACATAACTGTTGCGAACTCCTTTGGGCCAATGAGGAGATGGGTCTGAAGGCCCAGCGGGCACGAGAAGGTTCTCATAACACGTCCAAGGAGTGTGCTCTTGATACTATAGACCTGCCAAATAGTCTTGATGATACCTCTCTTGGTCTTGGAGATGTTTTTCATTGTTTGTCGCAATTTGTTGAGCAACAGCCGTCACATTCCATTGACGATCCTCCAACGTGTTATCTTCATTTCAGAGGCGGTCTTGCTCGTCCTCCCAAGCTCGTCTCCGAGCCAACTCTTGTACCCGATGCATCTTCTGTTTTTCCCACTGAGACTTACATAGCCTATTGTTCTTCCCACGTCTCTTGTTCCCTAGCTCGGTGAGCAGCTTCTTCAGCCCAATGAGCTTATTGCTGAGCTTGAAAATCCTGATCCCATTGCCTCCTTCGCTCTTCATATTCCCGCATTTCCCCAATAACCGCAGAAACATTATCATATTCGTCTTGTTGGCCCTGGTTATAGTTACAATTCCCTAGCCTGCGACAGGTGGTCATAAAGTAGCCACGCCCGCTGCTATTTCCCGATGTGATCGGGCGTACCTCTGACGCGGTCCCCTTGGTCCTTGAGGCTCATCCTCATTTTCTTCGTCCATCATTTATTCTTCTTGTGCGGCTTCTTGTGCAACACTCGGATCGGTATATTGGAATCAATGACCCTAGTCATCAAATACAATGTACTAATGACTGTAAACTCGAACCGAGATTTTCCAATGTTGTTTCATGGAAGCGAAAAAAATCTTGTTGGTGCATAATGTCTGTTGCCTACGTCTTAGGGTTGCGTCTGTATTTTGTAATAGGGCGAAAATGTTAGATTTTATGATGTTTGTATTTAACTTCGTACGAAGGTATAGTCTACCTTCGCACGAAGGTAGCATGTCTATATATAGTCTAACTTTTGCGACTGAGATGGCGAAGCTCTGTCGGATTTCCTGATCATTTGAAACTGTTAAACATTGAATGAAATCAGTTAATTGATGAAATAATCTTTTTAATTATCACCAATTCATATGAACTCCGTGTGTATGGACTAGATACTAGATACTCAAATTCTGACCTTTGCTATTGGACAAAACGATCCTACAAGTGGTATTAGAGCTCAGGGAGCCTGATTTGAAGACAATTGTTCAAGATTCTGCCTAGAAGACTTCTTATTCTACTCATTCTTCACTTTTTAAAATGAATCCATGGTCAAAATAAACTGATTTTCATGTATAATACGTAAAAACATGTTTAGATAAACCCTTGAGAAAATCAAAGCTAAAAACAAATGAATTCATGTTGAAAATTGCAAAAAATGTCAAGTTTTGAACCTACCTTCGTAGGAAGGTGAACCTATCTTTGCACGAACATAATTTTACCTTCGCACGAAGATAAATCTATCTTCGCACGAAGGTAAATCAAGTTTTGACATTTTTACTTCACTCGAACCAAAATCTTAATCGTTATAGCATTTAACATTGTTTCAGGCTGATAAAATGGAGAATAAATTTTACAACGTGTTTCCATGTCAGCTGTTAAATGTATCAGCTAGAGCTGTACAAAATCTAAATTTGGAGAACGAAATGGGGACAATGGTGAAATCCCCTAAAGTTGATGAATTTGGAGGATTATGACAGTTTGAGTGGACGGTTTGTTAACTGGGTGCAAGCGAACCATTTTAACTGATGGTTTGCTATAGAAGAAAAATATACCACACTAATTGAGGAAAATGAATTGGAGAAGACGTTGACTCGGTTCACACCGGCAGAAAAAGAAAACTTCGTCAATGAGAAGAAAATGATGAGCATATTGCAACAATCAATCAAAGAAGATATCTTAGCGTTGCTGCAACATGATGATAACTCACAATCATTATGGAAAGCATTAAGGTTGAAGTTCCAGGAAAGTTCACAAAATGAGGAAGAGCAAAAAGGCACTGCTTAGAAAAGAGTTTGATACTTTCAACCTCTTGAAAGGCGAAACTATGAAGCATTTGATCGAGCGTTACTGTCACCTAGTTGTTCAAATGAAGAGGTTGGAAATTCAGAAAACAAATGAGGAGTTAGTCGACAAGTTGGCAGATGCTTTACCTGAGGGAGAATGGACTATGTACTTGACAATTATAAAAAAATGGTACTGAGCATAATGGTTGCAGCTTATCAAAGTTCATAGGAAAGTTTGAAGGTCATGAACTAGAAATGCAAAAGATGGCCAAATCAAAAGGTGCTCAAATGCAACAAGATGTAAACCTTTCTTTAAAGGAAGTTATGTTGGTATTCAAATGTGTTTCCATCTTTAGTTGGATTTTTTTATGAAGCTCTTGAGGAAGTTGTTCTTTAAGGATATATTCATGAACAACGTTCTGAATAAGAGAATATATTGCATAATGCTTTTAGAAATCTGATTCCACCTAATTTGTTTCCATCTTTTGATGGATTTTTTGATTCAAGTTATCAAGTGTAAGTAGAAGAGGAATCAAAGTCTGAATGTGTGGAATTGATAGATGTGAAGAAAGAGATGAATGCCGAGAATTTGACAGAGATTGCAAACAAAGCAATGATGGCAAACCTTAAAGAGGTAATTTCTGATGAATTCAAGGAAGAGTTACTGACTGAATTTGTCAAAGAGTCGGTAAGGGAGGTTGTGAAAGTTCAGGCTGTTGAGGTTGAAAAACCATGCAAGAGATGCCAAGAACCTTGCAAGGAATGTGTTGAGAAAGATAAAAACTATTCTGAACTGAAAAAACTTTTGGATAAGTTGTCAAGTGATTATAATGAAACTAAACAAGCTTATGACAAATTCTCTAAGCCAATTAAACAATATGAAAAGGTTAACAGTGAAGATAGTGCAACTTAGTCGATGCTTAAAGAAACTATTATTGATAAACAAATGGCAATTAATATTCATCTTAACAAATGTTGAACTGAAAAATGAGCTTGAAATAATGAAAACTGAAACAGAAAGGGTTAACAAATTGTTAATAAGTTATTCCACCAGTTCATATGTCATTGATCATATTCTTCCAAAAATTGAAAAGGAAGAAAATGATAAGAACGGTAAGAACAAAAGTCTTGGTTACAACGTGTTCCACCACCCATGTGGGAAAGCTATGCTAGAAAGAAACCATCAGGGGTGGAAAAGGCGCTCATTCTAAATTTGAAAACTGAAAAGAAAAATGAGTTGCCTGAGAACATTTTTGTAACATACACTAAATCAGACAATGACTCTGAATCTGATGTGGTTAAAATAGTGGTTGAAAAGGTTTTATGAAGTGAAAGTGATAGCACAGAGTATGAAAGTTTTGAGTCAGACTTGAAGAATACTAGCTCAAGATTACCTTCTAAAAATGAGGAGAGCTTTCACAAGAATTATCTTGATAAATCAGATTCTAGTTCGAATGATGACCTACATTGGTTGCTTATACCATGAAAGGATCGGACAAACTATATTCTGATCAAGAATTTCCAATTCAGAATGTGAATCTCGAGAAAGTAGAACAAGTGTTTAAGCTAACAGATATCAATATTTCTGAAGTGGCAAATTTGAATAAGTCTTACTACTCTAAACCCAAAAGTTTTTTGAAAAATGATCGCAAAGGTGAAAAATTATCCTGAAAACAAGCGTAAAGGGTTGGGGTATGTTAAGAAGAAAAATGATAAGTTTCAAAAATAAAATGTTCAAAAGAAAGTAAACTTTGTGTTTAGTTTAAGCACGATAAGTGAAAAAGAAAGGTTGGGAAAGGAATAATCAAACGACTAGTTCCATGCAGAAAAGAAACCTCATGAGCAAAATTTGAGTTCATCTACTAATTGTGACAGTAGAACATGTTGGAAATGTAACAAAGTTGGGCATATTGCACGGCATTATACTCAAAGCAACTCAAAATTTGTTTACAACGCAAAGAAATTCAGAGAAGATGTGAGACAAAAGAAACCTGAGTTTGTTCCAAAACAGATCTTAAAAAGAAATATTGAATCCAACTTAACTATGAAACCACTAATTCTAAATGTTTCAAAATTTGAATTGGTGAAACTTCAACCAAAACCGAATAGAAGGATTCAAAATTTTATTCGAAAAAGACAATTCTAAAAACACAAACTTGGGTGGTTAAAACCAAAACATCTTCTATAGAAATCAAAGCACCTGTTAAATCTGAAGTTAAACATGATGTTAATGTCAAAGTTCCAATGTTTGATATTCTAAACCCACTCAAGACCGAGAAGGCTTGGGTTTCACTGTTTAAGAAATTGCTTAATTACATGTGAAGGGGCTCCCAAAGTCAATCATATCAAAATAGAAAATAGACAGTGGAGCTTATCGTCAAATGAAAGGAATGTTGGCCTTACTCTATGATGTTAAGTCTATTCATGGATGCTATGTAGGGTTCACTAGAAATCAAGGTGGAAGGATTGTCGGAGAAGGAAAACATTCCAATGGAGTGGTCTCGTACGACAAAGTGAACTACATTGCTGAATTGGAGAACAATTTACTAAGCATTTCACAGATTTGTGATAAGAAGTTTACAACGCACTTCAATGATAAAGAATGCTTAATTCTGAAGGCGGGATTCAAAATTCCTGAGGAGTGGATTCTCATGCACGCTCCTAGAGAGAATGATCTTTATGATCTAGACATGAGCGTCGCATCCACTACATCAAAGTCGGCACAATGTTTTTTCATGAAAGCAAATGAAAAAGAATCGATCTTATGGCATTGAAAGATGGGGCATATCCATTTGAGAAAATTGAATTATCTGGTGCACAATAATCTAGAGAAGGGTGTTAATCTCAAATGTTTCCATCCGAATGACGATTGTCTTAGTTGCAAAAAGCGGAAGTAGTATAAGAAATCACGCCCGGGAAAACTTCTGAATTCTATCAAATTACCACTAGAGAGGCTTCATATGGATCTTTTCGGGCTAGTAAACGTTAGAAGCATATCTGGTGATCTATACTACCACATTGTGACAGAAGACTATTCGAGATTCTCGTGGGTTATTTTCCAAGAGAGTAAAGATGTGACATTTGATAATCTTATGGTTCTCTTCATAAAAGTTAGAGAACTTGTACCATCTTCCAATCAGACAAATATGAAGTGATAATGGTATTGAGTTCAAAGAAAATCGATTCCTTGAATTCTGTAACGATAAAGGTATTCTTCACAAATTCAGCACCCCCTATACTCTGCCACAAAATGGAGTAGCTGAAGGTAAGAATCGAACTCTCATTAAAACTTCACACACGATGCTCACTGATTCAAAGTTACCTGTTAATTTCTAGAGCGAAGCCATTGCCTCTGCATGTTACACGTTGAAAAGGGTTTTAACCATCAAGGCACATAAGAAGACATGTTTCGAACTGCTTAACCAACAAAATCCGAACTTAGAGTTTTTGGAACCATTTGGATCTCCATGTATGGTCATTGACCCAGATGGTAAATTTGGTGTCAGATCTTTAGAGGGATTTTTTGTAGGATATGCAAGTCAGTTGAGAAGAGTATATTTGCGAAGTCTAAATATCAAGTTATTCTTGCTCAACATGTTGATTGTCAGAAGTATACATTGCCTACTCAAAAGCCTGGTGAATCCTGGATGTTCCACTACGAGAGTTTATGGAATTCTTTCGATCTGACAGACGAACCGAAGAGGAACTTGTGTTGTTTGTATCAACAACAATAATCATCTAATCAAGAACAAGTTCCAAGTCCGTTAGTGGTTACCCAACCAGCTATTGGCATAAATGATTCTGGAGCAGGTCCGAGCACGATCCAAAGAGAACTCGTCGTCGTATCAGTAGTGAATTCCACATAACCCAGTTTCTACCAATCTGACAATTTTGATTCAGATGTTGGGCCGACATATTATCAAGATGGTGAATCCAGCTCCGACGAAGGTTCTGAGTAGATAACAAGTTTGTTAAATCAATCTGCAAGTCCTAATGATTAGAATGAAGCTTCAACAAGTAATCAGGTTGCTGAACAGAATATTATGAATTTGGAGAGCGAAGTAAATGTTCCTAATTAAGCAATGTTAAGGAATTTGTCGTATCACCCATCAGATAATATTATCGAAAAACTATGGAGGGCAAGTGGGAAGCTGACAAGTGTCACGCACGCATGGCTGATACTTTCTATACAATTCATTAATGAAAAAGCAGTTGCACTGTTGACAGCCTCCTACATGCCATCAGAGGTCACGTCTGCCCCACATTTTTCTCAACAACTAGCCTAAAAACCTATCAGCTTTACGAAAATTCAAATTTCGAAGACCTTATCATGAGCAATGGTTTCCTTCACTCAAGGTTTTCGTTAGTCCTTTCCTCACAAAGGCCTTTATGATTTGTGGCCATTGAAATAAACGTGCATCCATGATTTTTTATTATTATAGGTCCATTGCGCCACCTACTTGCTAAGTTGTGCATATGAGCACCAATGGACTGGTGGGACTTGGAGGGGTATGGTCCCAGAAACCCGCACTTGCGCAAGGTACCATACCCTCATAATGATAACAGGTTGCTTGAATACCTTGCACACTATGCGCAACGGTACACCAACCCTGAAGACAGTAGGTTACTTAACAAACCCTGTGCAACTCGCACAACGGCAAGTTATACCTGAAAGTGTAGGCCATGCTGGCCAAGAAAATAGGACTTGATCTTAGTCTAGCTGCGACTTCTCTAAGGTGAGAGCAACTCGTACTTAGTCTTGAAAAAAGGACTTGATCCCTACAAGTCCACGCTGACCAAGAAAACACCGATAAAGCCACGTGGTAAGGAGAAGCGCAAAGAGGCATCGATCAGTACAAAAGGACAGTGGCAGAACCGTGCCCAAAAGGCGCTCGGCAGGTTGTGCCAGACCACGTTGGATGATGAACAATCTGGCAAAGGACAAAAAGTACGCAAGGACGTACGCGTGGCATCAACCAGCTCATGCCAGCGACTGTCACACGATCTTCACCAACGGCTGATGACTGACCAGAAAACAAGGATAACTGCCATACCACGTGGCCCTATCCACTGTGTGCCAAGCACTCTTCCTGCCAGGGACCACTAACGTTCGTGGTAGAAGAGACAGGATATTCCTATTATCGGTTCTAGGCCAAGGCCTATCAGCCCATTGTAACATTTGTCGAAAAACGGGTTTTTCCAAACCCGCTTCGTTTATTAATCGAATAATCAGTTTTATATTTTTGTTGCTCATTTAATGCCTATGTTAATTTTAAACAATACATAACTAATAAACATTTTAGATTATGGAAATTAAAATTGTTAAAAAATAAAAATGGGCTGCCGGGTTTCGAACCCGGGTCAGCCGGAGAGCCTTAACACCAAACACATAACCACTCCGCCACTTGATGTCTTTGTGAATTCTAGGAAACAATTAAAACATAACTTCAACCGTGAATCAACCTGTTTGCGCCAAACTGAAACCGATATCGGCTTCCAAACGTCCAGGGACTTTTGAGTGATCGCGGATTCTTGATTATAACCGATAAACCGACATTCTTAATCAATTCAGCCCTTCATGAACTTGAATTCATGTGATGTTCGGGTTTAATAACCGAAAACATTCACTTCCTGAATTACTCCAACAATATCAGTATCTCGCGACTCAAAATCATCCACAGAATCTCTAATTTCACTTTTACTCCAATTTCTGATCGTCGGAATCGCTTTTTGAACTCGCCGGACTTTCTCGTGAAAACCGTGTCTTTCATCAAAACGGTAAATTTCTCAATTCTTTCATCTTATATCAGTTGTTAGGTTTTCGCTAACTCAAACCTTTCAATCAGAATCAATCCTAGACGACGATATCGGATAACCAACACTCGCCAGAAGTTTTCTGAAAATTCCTACATTGCACTGTGAAACGGTATAATCATTGAAACCTTCTGATAACTCTTGCTTAGTCCTTCAATTTTACAATTAGTTAATCAAAAACTGTTAATTGGTCCGCGCAGACGGATTTCATAAAAACAGAGCCGACGACTTCGCCGGAGTTCTGAGAAAGATCATCTTCCGGTATGTTCATTCCCAAAACCTTTCCTATCCGTTACATTTTAATCACTGATACGCCTGTTAACTAAATTGAACAAGTTCAGTCGAAAACCAGTTGTCCGGGTTATTGTAACGAAGAAGATGAAGTTGCTCTGTATATAAATTTAATATAAATCGGGTTATATCTCGGGTTAGACACACAGTCCAGCAGTGGACTGTGTGCAATTGAAACATAGCGATACCGGGTTCGAGTCCGCCTTTATTCCGATTCGTCACAATATTCAGACTTTTTATAAAACCCAAATATGAAAACTTCCAGTTAGTATATAAGAGAAATAAAAACAAGTGTTTTAACCAGGTTAGACACACAGTCCAGCGGTGGACTGTGTGCAACGTTGATCAACAGGTCCCGGGTTCGAGACCTGATACGCACGCCGGTTCGATAGAATTTAAATCCTTTTTAAGAAATGAATTTTGGAATAAATTAAATAGTATATAAATATAATTAAAAACAGAAATATTTCGGGTTAGACACGTAGCTCAGTTGGTAGAGCTGCGTGCACGCGTACGGGAGGTCACGAGTTCGAACCTCACTCAGTGCAAACAATATACACGACCGAACCGGTCAACAAGTCAAAGTCAATGGTCAACGGTCAAACCCAAAAAGTCAACATTTTTTTATATTTTTGTTTATTTATTTAATTTAAAAATCAATTAAAAATACTTAAAAATAATGTTTTTAAAGTTAGAAAATAGCCTTAAACTCACAAAAATACATCTAAAAATCCTATTAAAATTATTAATAAAATCCACTCATTTACCATACCTTTCGTTATTATTTAGGTTAGTTAATCCTCGTCGATCAAACCTCTAAACTCGTGCGCATTCAACATCTTCAACCGAACGCACCCAATGTGAGTGAATCTCTACAAATTCCCGTTTTAATCACGTTTTTGGAGTGTATCATGTGTCTTATTATTTATTACATTTAAACAATTGTGCATCCATCATATCCATGATCAAATGTGTATTCAATATGTATCAACTGTTTGTGTGGTTAATGTTTAGATTAAATTTATCATTTTCAGTACATACATTATCATAGGCCGCCGCTCCCCATTACCTATGAGCGTTGAGCTGTTCCCCATTACCTATGAGCGTGAACGAGGCGTTGCCAACATACGATCGGCTCCGTTTGATTGAGCCTTGATCGCACATACATTTATCATAGGTCGTCCGTTCCCCATTACCTATGAGCGTGAACGTGACGTTGCCAACATATACAGTATCATTCATGTTATATATTCATGCAAGGTAGTTTGTTATTGTATGTTATTGTTTGTTATTGTTAATGTTATTGTATGTTTATTTACGTTTGCTCACATATGATTATTGCACAATTTTTCATAATAAATATAACAAGAAATCAATAATAAATGTTTTCTAACAAGGTTCACTCGCCAACTTATATTGACCCAAAAACCCCCATTTTTACACATGATACAGGTGATCCAGCTGCAGCAAGAAACATATAGGATGGCTTAGAAGAATAAACCGGTTCAAACTTTGGATTGTTTAGTTGGTTATCTTTCTTTGTAATTGTATGAACTTGTTTGGAATATTGAGGATGAAATTTTGAATTTAATAAACATGAAACATATTAGTAAACATCATGAGCTTTGGTGATAACCCAATTATGCCCCGACTCTTATTCCGCTGCGGGTCGGGGTGTGACAGATTGGTATCCGAGCCATGACTATAGGGATATAGGATAGGTTATTAGACCCTTAGAGCCTATACTATAGTTGATTAGAATTTTTAAATTGTTTGTGTGTTACATGCAAAATTCATGATGTTTATATGTTTTATGTTTATTGTTACATTCAATGTTATGCAAGCATGTTCATAAGTACATATTATTACCTGGTGGAATACTGAAAAGGGTAAAAAGAGGAATCGAAGATGCAATGGCCTTAACGTGGAGGAGTTAAGGGAAATCATGACGAGACGCTTCTGTCCTAGAAGCGAGATCAAAAAGTTAGAGGATGAATTTCATTCGTTGAAGTAAAAGGAGGGATATCATACTTCCTACAACAAGAGGTTTTTAGAGTTGAACCAAATGGTCCCTAACTTGTTCACCCCAGTTTACCGCTTTGTCGAACACTATATTCGAGGCCTTCCCTCGAAAATTCAAGACTCAGTTCTCAGCACTTCGCCTGCAACACTTGAAGCTGCTATGGAACTAGCTACCGAGCTTACCGAGAATCGTATTCGCAACGGTAAATTTAAAGATGAGGAAAAAGAAAGCCCCAGTTGAGGGCTAAACTTCAAACCATTCCACCTCCTCCTCAAAGTTTGCTAACAAGAGGAAACGAAACACCAGAAACTTTGTTGTCACACAAACAAATTTCCCCATCCCTACTTCACCCATTACCCAAGTTGCCCCCTCACCTGCACCATATAAAAGGCCATACTCCGGCCCATACCCAAAATGCAACCGTTGCCAATACCATCACTTTCCTGATCATCCCTGCCAACATTGCACCGGCTGTGGTCGCGCAGGTCACACCATTCAAACCTGTCGCGTACCTTAGCGAACGAACCGCCATCAGCCCTCAACCCAAACCCACCATCAGATAGTGGGTCAGGCCCAACAACCTTTACTACTACCAACTACCCAACATGTAGCCCAATCCTACTACCAACCCAATTATCCCATGGTGCAACCTATGCGGGCTTGTTATAATTGTGGAGACCCAAACCACTTTAGAAACACTTGTCCACGCTTGGTGAACATTATACATGCTCAAGCTCAAGCAAATCCGGTGAATCAAGCTAACCAAGCTCCTCCACCTGCTAGAGGAAGAGCTTTCAACATCAACGCCAATCAAGCTAGGGCCGACAACAACGTGGTTAACGGTACGTTTCTCATCAATGGTAGTTATGCATCCATGTTATTTGATACTGGCGCGGATAAGAGTTTTGTGTCCTTAGAATTTGAACCCATCCTCAACCAAACTCATGATAAACTCATGGAATCCATAACGGTGGAAGTTGCTGACGGAAAACCGGTCTCATTAAACTCTATTATACGCAATTGTACTCTCACCCTAAACGATCACGGTTTTCCAGTTGACCTTATACCTATGAAGTTGGGAAGCTTTGACATTATAATTGGTATGGACTGGCTCAGCCAACATCATGCTAAAGTTGTATGCCACGAAAAGTTTATACGCATTCCTCTTACAAACGGTCAGACTCTACGAATCTTTGGAGAAACCCAATCGAAAGGGCTCAAATTAATGTCCTGCCTTCAAGCCCGAAAATATCTCCGCAAGAATTATGTTGCATTTCTAACTCATGTCGTCAAAAAGGGAACCAAGGAGAAGAAACTCGAAGACATCCCAGTAGTAAAAGATTTTCCGCAAGTTTTCCCCGACGACATTTCAGGACTTCCTCCCATGAGAGAAGTCGAATTCCGCATTGATCTTATACCTGGAGCTACACCAGTTGCAAAATCTCCTTATAGGTTAGCCCCATCCGAAATGCAAGAGCTAGCCAGTCAATTACAAGAGCTGACTGACAAAGGATTCATACGTCCTAGCTCATCGCCTTGGGGTGCACCTGTCCTTTTTGTGAAGAAGAAAGATGGAACGTTTCGCATGTGTATCGACTACAGAGAACTCAACAAGTTAACGGTTAAGAACCACTACCCATTACCTCGCATCGATGATCTTCTTGACCAACTTCAAGGCGCCAGCTGTTTTTCAAAAATCGACCTTCGTTCTGGTTATCATCAACTCAGAGTACATGAAGAAGACGTCCCAAAGACCGCCTTCCGAACTCGTTATGGTCATTATGAATTCATGGTCATGCCATTAGGTTTAACCAACGCTCCAGCTGTCTTCATGGATCTAATGAACAGAGTCTACAAACCCTATCTCGATCGCTTTGTTATAGTCTTCATCGACGACATTCTCATTTACTCAAAGTCTAAGTCTGATCATGAACGACACCTTCGACTCATCCTTACACTCTTAGGGAACGAAAAGCTCTACGCCAAATTCTCCAAATGCGAATTCTGGTTAAAAGAGGTACAATTCCTTGGACATGTTGTCAATGACAAGGGAATACATGTCGACCCCTCAAAGATCAAAGCAGTACAAGAATGGCAAGCGCCACGTACACCAACCGAAGTAAGATCATTCCTTGGTTTGGCTGGTTATTATCACCGTTTCATTGCAAATTTCTCCCGCATCGTTGTACCACTCACGGCTTTAACACATAAAGGAAAACCCTTCATATGGGGACCCAAACAAGAAGAAGCCTTCCAAACCCTTAAACAAAAACTCTGTAATGTACCTATCCTCACTCTTCCTGAAGGTTGTGATGACTTCGTGGTTTATTGCGACGCGTCAGGGCAAGGACTAAGCTGTGTTCTAATGCAAAGAGGAAAGGTGATAGCTTATGCTTCTAGACAACTCAAAACTCATGAGAAGAACTACACCACCCACGACCTAGAACTTGGAGCCGTTGTGTTCGCTCTTAAGATATGGAGACATTACCTCTACGGTACCAAGTGTGAATATACACTGACCACAAGAGCCTCCAACATATCTTCAACCAAAAGGAGTTAAACATGAGGCAACAGAGATGTGTTGAACTTCTTAATGACTACGACTGTGAAATTCGGTATTATCCTGGCAAGGCAAACGTGGTGGCCGATGCTCTCAGTCGAAAGGGTTATGCGAACTCCATTCGTCTTTTATGTTCGCAAATCATAACCGACATCAAAGATCAAATTCGAGAAGCCCAACATGTTTCAGTAACGGAAGACGATGTACGAAAGGAGCTGTCCTGTGGAGCTGAACTTAAAATTGAAACTAAATCCGACGGTATTCTGTACTATCTAGATCGCATATGGATTCCTGACCACAACAACCTTCGTGAATTCCTTATGAATGAGGCACACAAAACACGATACTCTATGCACCCAGGAGCCGACAAGATGTATCAAGACCTTCGATACACCTACTGGTGGCCTGGAATGAAAAAGGATATTGCTGTTTTTGTTTCCAAGTGCCTTACATGTTCCAAGGTAAAAGCTGAACATCAAAGACCCTCAGGACTTCTGGTCCAACCTGAAATACCTGTATGGAAGTGGGAAAACATAACCATTGACTTCATTACCGGGTTACCTCGCACTTCTGGAGGGTATGACACTATATGGGTAATCATTGATCGTCTTACAAAATCAGCTCACTTTATTCCGATCTGCGAAGAGTTCAAGAACGAGAAGTTAGCTCGTATCTACATCAGCGAAATCGTAAGCCGTCATGGTGTACCGTTAAGCATTATTTCAGATCGTGATGGTCGTTTCACTTCACGAACATGGCAAACCGTACAAGCCGCTTTGGGTACACGATTAGACCTCAGTACCGCTTATCATCCTCAAACTGATGGACAATCTGAACGCACCATTCAAACTCTTGAAGATATGCTTCGAGCATGTGTCATAGACTTCAAGGGAAATTGGGACGCTCATCTGCCATTAGTTGAATTTTCGTACAACAACAGCTATCATTCAAGTATCGGCATGGCACCTTTCGAAGCTTTATATGGTCGTAAGTGCCGATCTCCAGTATGTTGGCACGAAATTGGGGAAGCTCAAATCACCGGTCCAGAATTGATTCAAGAAACCACAGACAAGATCCATCAAATTCGAAACAATCTTCTAGCGGCACAAAGTCGTCAAAAGAGTTATGCAGATAAACGACGAAAGCCTTTGGAGTTTAACATTGGTGATCATGTACTTTTAAAAGTATCACCGTGGAAGGGAGTAGTTCGTTTTGGCCAGAAGGGCAAGCTAGCACCACGCTACGTAGGACCTTTCAAGATACTCGAAAGAGTAGGACCTGTAGCATACAAGCTTGATCTACCAGAAGAACTCAACAGAATTCTCCCCACATTCCACGTATCAAACTTGAAGAAGTGCCTCGCCGATGAAAACCTCCATATTCCCCTGGAAGATATTCAGATCGATGAATCTATGCATTTCATTGAAAGACCAGTAGAGATCATGGACTTCGGAGAAAAACGTTTAAGACGGAGTCGTATTCCAATTGTTAGGGTACGCTGGGAGTCGAAACGGGGACCTGAGTTTACTTGAGAACGTGAAGACTCAATGCGCGAAAAATACCCGCATCTTTTTCCTGTTACCACTACTACTTAAATTTCGGGACGAAATTTCTAAAAGTAGGGGATACTGTAACATTTGTCGAAAAACGGGTTTTTCCAAACCCGCTTCGTTTATTAATCGAATAATCAGTTTTATATTTTTGTTGCTCATTTAATGCCTATGTTAATTTTAAACAATACATAACTAATAAACATTTTAGATGATGGAAATTAAAATTGTTAAAAAATTAAAATGAAACAGTTAAAAATAAAAATGGGCTGCCGGGTTTCGAACCCGGGTCAGCCGGAGAGCCTTAACACCAAACACATAACCACTCCGCCACTTGATGTCTTTGTGAATTCTAGGAAACAATTAAAACATAACTTCAACCGTGAATCAACCTGTTTGCGCCAAACTGAAACCGATATCGGCTTCCAAACGTCCAGGGACTTTTGAGTGATCGCAGATTCTTGATTATAACCGATAAACCGACATTCTTAATCAATTCAGCCCTTAATGAACATGAATTCATGTGATGTTCGGGTTTAATAAACGAAAACATTCACTTCCTGAATTACTCCAACAATATCAGTATCTCGCGACTCAAAATCATCCACAGAATCCCTAATTTCACTTTTACTCTAATTTCTGATCGTCGAAATCGCTTTTTGAACTCGCCGGACTTTCGTCGGAAAACCGTGTCTTTCATCAAAACGGTAAATTTCTCAATTCTTTTATCTTATATCAGTTGTTAGGTTTTTGCTAACTCAAACCTTTCAATCAGAATCAACCCCAGACGACAATATCGGATAATCAACACTCACCGGAAGTTTTCTGAAAATTCCTACATTGCACTGTGAAACGGTATAATCATTCAAACCTTCTGATAACTCTTGCTTAGTCCTTCAATTTTACAATTAGTTAATAAAAAACTGTTAATTGGTCCGCTCAGACGGAGTTCATAAAAACAGAGCCGACGACTTCGCCGGAGTTCTGAGAAAGATCATCTTCCGGTATGTTCATTCCCAAAACCTTTCCTATCCGTTACATTTTAATCACTGATACGCCTGTTAACTAAATTGAACAAGTTCAGTTGAAAACCAGTTGTCCGGGTTATTGTAACGAAGAAGATGAAGTTGCTCTGTATATAAATTTAATATAAATCGGGTTATATCTCGGGTTAGACACACAGTCCAGCGGTGGACTGTGTGCAATTGAAACATAGCGATACCGGGTTCGAGTCCGCCTTTATTCCGATTCATTACAATATTCAGACTTTTTATAAAACCCAAATATGAAAACTTCCAGTTAGTATATAAGAGAAATAAAAACAAGTGTTTTAACCAGGTTAGACACACAGTCCAGCGGTGGACTGTGTGCAACGTTAATCAACAGGTCCCGGGTTCGAGACCTGATACGCACGCCGGTTCGATAGAATTTAAATCCTTTTTAAGAAATGAATTTTGGAATAAATTAAATAGTATATAAATATAATTAAAAACAGAAATATTTCGGGTTAGACACGTAGCTCAGTTGGTAGAGCTGCGTGCACGCGTACGGGAGGTCACGAGTTCGAACCTCACTCAGTGCAAACAATATACACGACCGAACCGGTCAACAAGTCTAAGTCAATGGTCAACGGTCAAACCCAAAAAGTCAACATTTTTTTATATTTTTTTTTATTTATTTAATTTAAAAATCAATTAAAAATACTTAAAAATAATGTTTTTAAAGTTAGAAAATAGCCTTAAACTCACAAAAATACATCTAAAAATCCTATTAAAATTATTAATAAAATCCACTCATTTACCATACCTTTCGTTATTATTTAGGTTAGTTAATCCTCGTCGATCAAACCTCTAAACTTGTGCGCATTCAACATCTTCAACCGAACGCACCCAATGTGAGTGAATCTCTACAAATTCCCGTTTTAATCATGTTTTTGGGGTGTATCATGTGTCTTATTATTTATTACATTTAAACAATTGTGCATCCATCATATCCATGATCAAATGTGTATTCAATATGTATCAACTGTTTGTGTGGTTAATGTTTAGATTAAATTTATCATTTTCAGTACATACATTATCATAGGCCGCCGCTCCCCATTACCTATGAGCGTTTAGCTGTTCCCCATTACCTATGAGCGTGAACGAGGCGTTGCCAACATACGATCGGCTCCGTTTGATTGAGCCTTGATCGCACATACATTTATCATAGGCCGTCCGTTCCCCATTACCTATGAGCGTGAACGTGACGTTGCCAACATATACAGTATCATTCATGTTATATATTCATGCAAGGTGGTTTGTTATTGTATGTTATGGTTTGTTATTGTTAATGTTATTGTATGTTTATTTACGTTTGCTCACATATGATTATTGCACAATTTCCCATAATAAATATAACAAGAAATCAATAATAAATGTTTTCTAACAAGGTTCACTCGCCAACTTATGTTGAACCAAAAACCCCCATTTTTACTCATGATACAGGTGATCCAGCTGCAGCAAGAAACATATAGGATGGCTTAGAAGAATAAACCGGTTTAGACTTTGGATTGTTTAGTTGGTTATCTTTCTTTGTAATTGTATGAATTTGTTTGGAATATTGAGGATGAAATTTTGAATTTAATAAATATGAAACATATTAGTAAACATCATGAGCTTTGGTGATAACCCAATTATGCCCCGACTCTTATTCCGCTGCGGGTCGGGGTGTGACACCCATCTCCTACCCACATCTCTCCGGCTATAAAGAAAGGATTGCACCTCGAGGTAAAAAACACTGGTTCTTGCTCACTCACTAATTACTTGCATTATCCTTTGCAAACCCATATACTTATTCTCACGCCGGAGTGCGGTCACAGAGAGAAACCTCCCCTTTCATCCTGTGGCAAGACTAACGGTGTTTTCAGTTTTGTAGTGAGCTTGAACCAAGATCACATCGATAGGCAAACGAGGGATGCCTTTATATGTAGAGACTTTGTTCCAGAATCTAGATATATCCGGATATAGTTTGGTCCAGTGTTTCTTCATTAGCGCCATCCGATTTTCTCTCTTGTTACACCTTTGTCTCTTGTTTGTTTTTCCAAATCCCATTTCAAATGGCTGACGGTCCATCAAGTGTAACACGAGGTTCTCGGACCGAAGGCAAGAACCGAGTTCATGCTTCTCCGGCTGACAGATAAGTGGAAGAAGGATTTTCCGAACACGCTGGTGTTCATCATGATCCCGGTCGTCTGAGCATTCCAGTGACTCTTGGAATCTAGGCTGAAACTCCTTTTGTACCAATTACATCAATATTACCTCCCGGTGAACTCCGATGTCATGGTACATCAAGTCTCAAACGACTTTAATGCCGTTTATGCGCAAACCCACGCATCTACTGTGCCAGCGCAACCACCTATAGCTCACATGCATGCCTCGCCTGCACCACGAGTATTAAGTTACAATTCGCCTACCACAGAGAATATATCATCAAATTTACATACCAGGGAAACAGAACATTCTCAGTCTATACCAAGATATGAGTCAAACACTCAAAGGCAGGCGTTAATTCATTCCCGCCTGGGCCCGCACCCATTAGAGGGGCGGGACACCCAGCGAAAGTGATAGAACGTATGGAGAAGGTGAAAGTGCTACTCTCACCGCCCCACAAAAGAACGAACCATTGATTCTATACCTCCTCGCATCAGATCTCGCTGTTGGCGCAGTCTTGTTGGTCGAACGCGCAGGTGTCTGAACTCATATTTATTATGTCAGCAAGATGTTAACTGACCCAGAGATAAGATACCGGATGATGGAAAAACTTGCGTAGCCACGTGATCATAGTTCTTACGAACTATCACCTGGGTCAAGTTTTATCCAAACCTAACATCTCAGGTTGATTAGCGAAATGGGCGATCGAATTAGGAGGACACAATATTGTGTACAAACCACGTCCAACTATCAAAGGCCAGATATTAGTCGACTTCATCACGGACGTCCCGAGCAATAAGGTGCAAGAATGTAAGGCTATCCAAAATCCAACGCCTGTCACAGATGACTGCCCTCGGACCCTCCACATTTATGTTGCATCCAACGATGACGTCGTAGGGGCTGGTCTTCGTTTAATAAGCCCTGATAATCAGGAGTTTACCTATGCAATCAGGTTGGACTTCAAGAGCACCAACAATGAAGCCGAGTATGAAGCGTTTGTGGCAGGCCTTCGGTTAACCATCAAAATGGGCGCTAAGAATTTGGAAGTGCACGTCGACTCTCTCTTGGTTGTAGGACAAATCAATGGCCTTTATGATGCAAGAGGCGAGATGATGGCCTTGTACCTTGAACATGCACAATCTTTGATCAACAAATTCCATAATTTCAAAGTGATCCACATCAATCAAAGTGAAAACAAGCATGCAGATGCGCTCTGTAAACTAGCGGTAACAAGCTTCAAACACCTCGCGCGAGAAGTGCGCATGGAGGTGCTAAAAAACCCTTCTGTTCCGCTATGTCAAGTGAATGTGATAGAGATGGGAAATCCTTCCTTGATGTCTCCCATCATCATGTTCCTACAATCTGGGATACTCCCAGAAAACACGGCGGAGGCAAGGAAAGTCCAAAACAAGGCGGAGGCAAGGAAAGTCCAAAACAAGGCGCTGAGTTATGAAATGGCAGAAGGAATACTTTACCGGAAGTCATACCTTGGACCACTCCTTCACTGCGTAGATCCACAGGATGTGCAATACTTGATCCGTGAAATACATGAGGGGTTGTGCGGAATTCATGCCGGCCCACGCATGGTAGTCGCAAAGATCATGAATACTGGATACTATTGGCCTGGCATGCACTTAGATGTTGTCGAAACGCTGAAGAAATGCGCATCATGTCAGCGACATGTGCCTAGGACATTGTGCCCCAAAAATCGTTTGATCCTAGTGACGATGGCCTGGCCTTTTCAGAGTGGGCAATCGATATGGTGGGACCTTTTTCTGATGCCCCAAGTGCCGTATAGTTTATAATCGTAGCTGTCGATTACTTTACCAAGTGGGTATAGGCCAAGCCACCCGCAACAACCTTGACAACGGTAGTTCTTAAATTAATTTGGGAACACATTGTTCGCCGTTTCGGTCTGCCTTTGCGCATTGTCAGTGATAACGGCCCCAATTTTGCTTCTGAGCATCTACAACTGTCACACCCCGATTTTCGATGTAGCGGAAGCGTCACGAGGTGTGGGAAGAGCGGCAATCGTTGCATTCAACCAAGTAAACGATAGTTATAATACGTTGTAAAATATTCATCCATACACTTTAGTTAACACAAGGTTTACATACGACCTTTTTGTCTTGAAACATACCATAAATTTAACAACATTATTTAAAATTTAAACACGAGTTTACAAGCATAATAACAAAAGACTAGATGATATATAATATCTTGACTTCATAACATACGAACATGTTTTTCCCCAAGGTCCTCCACTAGTTTCCTGTAATACATGTTAGTTTTGAAAACGACGTCAACAAAATTTGGTGAATTCATGTTATAAATTTTTGTATCAAATAAATCTTCAAAAACATTTGAAATAATAAATTTGTTTAGTATAGCTTAATGAAACTTGTAAGATCATTAGTGTGTTGCAAGGACACTAATCTGTATGCCGTATAAGGTGGCAACCAAACCTTGACGATTTATTTTGTCTGAGACACTCGTTTAGACACGAAAGCACTCTAATACGATATGTTATTATTGCCATAACAGAGCGGGGCTCGCCCAAACAGAAAAGATCTATCCCCTTGTTCCTTGGTACTTGTTATTCATTAATGATCCCAATACTTGAGCCTTATCCACATGGATCTAAATATTTTCATTTCCAAGTTATACTATATATAACATGTATACATCCCCGCACGTTTAAAAACCATAAAAACGTTTATATAAAAGGGGAAAACATGAACTCACAGATTTAAGTTCCGTGCAAATCTATATTCGATTTCCGATACTTCAGTGACATCCCGGCTTTTCAGGTATCTTAAACGCGCTACTTTACGGTTACGCTGATTTAATTCGGAGAATTAAATTACACGCTCGCAATAACTACGCTAACTTTGTGAATCTATTGGGTGAATTACGTGCTATGTGTTATTAGACGGTTGTAGATTTTGTAGATTATTGTATCACGCCTTGATTTCGCAATTATTAGTTATAAAAAAAATAATAAATAAATAGTCGAACCGAACCGAGCCGCGAAACGTGTCGACCTCACCTCCTTGCGACCCAAGGAAATAACCTAAACTTGAGGCCCAAGCCACTTAACCCAAACCCCCCCCCCCTATTTGCGGTCGCGCCCCCTCCCCTTTCCCTTGTTATATATAAATGTATATATGCATGAGATGTTGTTAAAAAAAAACTACAAAACCCTAGTCTCTAAGAGAAGGCCGACGGCAGCCCCCCCCCCCTCTCACGATCGCAAAACCCCACATCTTCCGGATTGATTCCAATCTTGTCCCGGTATACTAATCATCATCGTTTCAAGGTTAGGGTTTAATTGTTTTGCGATTCACATTAAGGTTTGTGTAATCTTGATCATGATTATGTGTAATGGTAGGATTATTAGTATGAAAAGTGTTGTGATTTATGATTAGTTCGGATGATTGTGCGAATCTTTGCGATTGTGATGTTATGTTGAATACTAAAATCATGGGCTGCGTTTTAGCGATAAAGATCATATTATATAATTAGGTTTTGCATGAATATTGATATACATGATGATATTTGACAAATAAACCTGTTGTTAATCATCACTACTAAGCGTCATGATCGTTTAAGCATGTTCTAATGCAATAAAAGTCGAAAACAGTTTGCAGAATTACATTTACAGCCAACTTCAATTAGCTGTAACCTGATCATTAACTATCGTAAAGTGGGTTTTCTGAAGCCTAAAACGTGTATTTTTGAAAAACGCTTCTAATGGTACCAGATTCATATTTTTCTGAGGTCGTTTGCTATTTTTAAGTGGTCATATAGTGCAGCAGCTGAAGCTGCGTAAATTCTGCAGAATTTGCTGGTTGTTTATCGAGTCGGCTCTCATAGTCTGTATGGGGTTGGGTCACGAAATTTGTACAGTAACTGGAGACGGGAATTTCAGGAAATCTCCCACTGGAATTTTGTTAATTGGATGAACGATGATTTTTAAATAATTTTTCCCGTGGACTGCAGTCAGAAAGCGACGAATCTGACTGCAGCCTAGTATATAAATATTTATAAATAATTGGTAAAGCGTTAGGACTTGACAAGTTTACATAAAATTCTACAGTTTAGTTGACACCTGCTGCAAAGAAATTGGAATTTTTGGAATGTTTGAACTATTTTATAAAAATCCTCGAAAACAGTCCAGTTATGAGCGTACAAGCTGAAACATGATAACTTGCGTTTGTGTGTACCTAAGTGTTGTATGAGTTAACCTGTGTTTATGACAAGTTGGTTTGATCATTATTTTGTATGGTGATATTTTTGCATGCATGATTTTGGTTTCAAATTGGTTGTTGCGTGTGCCGTACTGTGTGTTAGTTATGCTTAGGATTTTGTGTCAGTGTGTTCACACACTATCTTTAAATCGGTTGTCATGTTAGGACGCGATTAGCGGTTCCATCATTTGCTTCTTTTGTGTTAGTCTAACCATGCAATTTAAGCTGAGTTCACGGCCCCTATTTTATCCGGTTTTGAACAACAGGGGGAGAAACATGTATACGCTCTAAAACTCTATCTTTTACGTTATGCGAAATTAACGTCGTTAAACTATTCGGTAACTAAGTTAGTGTTAATGTACGTTATGGTCACTAAGTAGCTATATCACGAAAGTACTCAACCAACTCTCGGATCGTTAGTATTGGGTTAGATAGCGCGGAAATTATAAGTAGTACTACTGGGCCCGACAAGCCCCACCCGAGCTAGTCGCGCTAGCCAACCGTGTATGGTCAACGGGTGATTAATTTGGCCTAACTTTCGCCATGGTCAGTGATAGATCTGGCAACACTGAGGCAATAACAGTCAGCTTCGATCGCGAACTCTTATGTGACGTAACTTTTGGCTCGCTACCTACATGTTAACATTGAACTTAATTACGAACCAACATTATTATTCCGGGTTAGGGATAATGGAACTATATCGTTATCCCGGGTTAGGGATAACGGGGAAAACAAACTTTTAAACTGAACTTCTGAACATATAAAAACCTGTGAACCCACTCTTCTTTAATGTTGACACTTGTTTCTTTACATGTTTCTCAGGACGCTAGGAGCGCTAGGTGCACTGACTTGCATTTGATCAAGACATTTTTATCGAGTCTTATTTACGAATAATGTTTGGGATTTTTGGTTTTGGCGTTTATGTTGGAGCTCGTTACTTTACTTTACTCTAATGCTTCCGCTAAACTTTGAAACTAATACTTCCGCTAAACTTTGAAACTAAGATATTTTGAAAATGACTATGAATGGTTAAACAAATTTTTCTATAAAACCTTTAAATAAATCATATAGAGTCGTTCGATATTACTAGTGTCTGAGATTCTGGTTTGATCACACGTCTCGCGGTAAAACTCCACAAGTGGAAATTGAGGGTGTGACAACTTCGTTCATTTCTCGACCTTCAAGTGTTCTAATCTCATTAGACACTTAGGCTTTTGTTTGTTTTTTCTTACAAGTATCTCATCTTGATTTTCATATTTGTATTTGTTTATTTTTCTTTGTTGGTATATATATATATATATATATATATATATATATATATATATATATATGTATTCTCGATTGATTACATGTAAATGGGCCTAGCCCAAAATAGTTTATAGAAATGGATTAGCCCAATTTAGTTTTATAAAAGTGGGCTTAGCCAAAAGTTAATTTTATAAAAGTGGGCTTAGCCCAAGTTTGATTTTATACAAGTAGGCCTAGCCCAAATTAATTTATAGAAATGGGCTAGTCCATATATTTTTATAAAAATGGGTTTAGCCCAATAAAAGTTATGAAAATGGGCTTAGCCTAAACAATTTGTTTAGTTGGGCTTAATCCAAGTTTTAAAATATTTAGTAGCAAATGTTATAACTTATAAAAAATTGTTTGTAAAAACTACTGGATATGAGTTAAATTTTTATAAGTCCTAGTAAGTGTAAAGTGAGACGGTTGATTTGTTTGTTTTAAAAGTTATGTTTGCGTCGACCATTGATGTTTGGAAATGAAAGGAATGTAAGTGATTTGGTTTTGTGTTTGTTTTTTATTCTTACACCTCATAACCCACTAATCCTCACAATTAGCCAACACAACACATCAAGTAGCTAAGTGGCTTAGGGAAATTACCCCATGTAGCCGTAAGGTGGGGGGTGGGGTGGTTTTATTTATTTATTTGTTTTTAAAAACTTGTAAACTTTATAAAATTTAATGTTTTTATATATAAGTTTTTTTTTAAATCTAATGGCTCAACACTTTAAAGTGATGTTATAATATGCCAAAATAACTTACTAGTCTTATTGTTTTGTTGTTCGGTTGACATATTTGTTTCGGGTCTTGTACTGGGTAAAATACTGACATATTGTGTTACTTATATCATATTATGTACACAATAGTTCTAGTACTGATTTTATTGTCCAATTTATTAATGTAGCTCTCCATACTAATAAATTTGTTATTTTGAGTTCAGTTCCTGTACCGGTTTTGTTGTCTGGTTTTTACGAACAAGCTATATAGCTTTAAACAATAGGATATATATATATGTTTTATATCATTTCTAACACCCGTTATTATTCTTAACTAAAAATATTTATTTTTGGGTTTTCGGACATTTGTTGTTTTGTGCTGCGGAATGCTGTATTTTGCTGCAGACTAGGACAATTTGGTGTTTTAAATAAAATTTTTATGGTATAACAGTGAAGACATATCTTATGACTTCTTTTGTCATATCAGACTATACCGCAACTAGTACTAATATTTATCGCGTGTTCGCGTCTTTGTCATCCGTCTAGGACATGGCTTTATATGTTCGTGATTGTGACGAATTCATTATCATACCAAGCTATGATTTTTTGAATTCCTAGACTTTTAATACTTAAAACTATAATTTAAATCATCTTGTATGGTAAATAGATAGTGTAATAGTTGTTAAGGTTGTACAGGATCACCGGAATTTTGCCGATTATAACATTCTCCCCTTGTTAAAGAAGATTTTGTCCTGAAATTTATGTCGTATTATCCTTTGCGTAGAATTTCTTGAACAGGTGGGGGTACTTTCTTTTGATTTCGTCTCCCCGTTCCTAAGTGAACTCAGGTCCGCGCTTTGAGTTTCCAATGGACTTTGACTAGTTTGATACGACTCGTCCTTGTTTTATGGACTTTCCAATCTAAAACCTCCACATGTTCTTTGATGAAATGGAGTTTGTCGTCTATATGAATTTCGTTCGTGGGACTAATAAGTGATTCATCTGAAAGACACTTTTTAAGGTTTGACGCGTGAAAAGTGTCATGAACGTTACTAAGTGTTTCAGGCAATTTCAGCTTATATGCGACTGTTTCAATCTTTTCCAAGATTTCATATGGTGCTATGTACCTCAGGCTAAGTTTTCCTTGCTTCTCGAATCTAACTAGCCTTTCCAAGGCGAGACCTTTAATAGCAATTTGTCTCCAATCTCAAAGGATAATGGTTTTCGGCGTTTATCCGCGTAACTTTTCTGTCTATCCTGAGCTGCTTGAATACGGTCTCGGATTTTAAATATTTTTTCCATAGTTTCTTGAATTAGTTATGGACCTATCATTTGTTTGTCGCCTATAACGCTTCAAATGGAGTGACTTGAATACTCGTGTGATAACTGTTGTTATATGAGAACTCCACTAAAGGCAACTGAGTATCCCAATTTCCGCCTAAGTCAATCACACAAGCACGAAGCATATCTTCTAAGGTTTGAATGGTGCATTCACTTTGGCCATTTATTTGGGGATGAAAGGCCATACTTAGATCTAAGCGAGATCCAAAAGCCTTTTGAAATGATTGCCAAATTCTTGATATGAAACGACCATCTCGCTCAGAGAGATTATGGAAACAAGCACTCCATGTCTTGGCACAATCTCTTTAAGATAAAGTGCGGCTAACCTCTCGGTTTTATCTTTTTGACGTACCAGCAAGAAGTGAGCTGATTTAGTTAGTCGGTCGATAATTACCCAAATCATGTCGTGACCATAAGAGGTCCTGGGTAATTTTTTTATGAAATCCATAGAAATTTGTTCCCATTTCCAAGTGGGAATTTCAGGTTGTTGTAACAATCCTAAAGGTTTTTGGTATTCGGTCTTAATTTTTGCACATGTTAGACATTTTCCAACATAAGTTGCAATATCTACTTTTGAGATTACGCCACCAATAGAATTCTTTAAGATCGCGATACATTTTATCCGCTCTGGGATGTATCGAATATTTGGACTTATGGGCTTCATCTAGAATTAGGTTTCACAGATCACCAAAAAGAGGAACCCAAATTCTGTTTGCAAAGTACAAAGCTCCGTTCTTATTTGGTTCTATATGTTTTTCCATACCTCTAAGCATCTCTGCTTTAAAATTTCTGCTCTTCAGGGCTTCATGTTGAGCCACGTGAATTCAAGAGGTAAGGTTATTGTGAATAGTGAATCTTAATGATCGTACATGAAGGGGCTTCACTCGTTCCTTTCGACTCAGGGCATCCGCGACAACGTTCGCCTTGCCCGGATGGTATTTAATTTCACAATCATAGTCATTCAACAATTCAAGCCAACGTCTTTGGCGCAAATTTAACTCTTTCTGATTAAATATATGGACTTCTGTGATCAGTAAAGATTGTGCAATTGGTGCCGTAAAGATAATGGCGCCAATTTTAACGCAAATACCATTGCACCTAGCTCTAGGTCATGTGTGGTGTAGTTCTTTTCGTGAAGTTTTAATTAACGTCATGCATATTTAATAACTTTCTCTCGTTGCATTAATACGCATCCTAAACCTTGATGTGAAGCATCACAATAAAGTTCGAAAGTGATAAAATTGGCGCATCACAAAGTTTATCCTTAAGTTATTGAAAAGCTTTTTCTTGCTTTTCTCCCCAATCGAACTTCTTATCTTTCTGAGTTAGGGAGGTTAGTGGTTGAGCGATCTTCGAGAAATTTTCAATGAATCTTCGATAATAACCTGCCGATCCCAAAAATTGGCTACTTTGGTGGGTGTCTTAGGTGCATTCCAATTCTTAATGGCTTCTATTTTTGATGGATTGACATGTATGCCTTTCTCGTTGACTACATGTCCGAGAAATTGGACTTCACGAAGCTAAAATTCGCACTTAGAGAATTTTTGCATATAGTTTTTCCTTCTTTAACAACTCAAGAATCGTCCTAAGATGATGTTCGTGATCCTTAATATTTCGTGAAGATATCAATATGTCATCAATAAATACTATCACAAATTTACCAAGGTAAGGCTTGCACACACGGTTCATTAAGTCCATGAACACCGCTGGTGCATTTCTTAGACCAAATGGCATAACAAGGAACTTGTAGTAAACGTAACAGGTTTGGAATGCTGTCTTTGGAATAGTTTCTTCTTGCACTCTAAGCTGATGGTATCCTGACCTTAAGTCAATCTTCGAGTAAAAACTTGATCCTTGAAGTTGATTGAACAGATCATCGATCCTTGGTAACGGATACCGATTCTTGATCGTGAGTTTGTTTAATTCTCGATAATCTATACACATTCTAAAGCTTCCATATTTCTTCTTTATGAATAGAACTAGAGCTCCCCAAGGTGAGAAGCTTGGTCTAATAAAACCTTTGTCCAACAACTCTTGAAGTTGTGTGGACAACTCTTGCATTTCCAAAGGAGCTAATCAGTAAGGGGATTTCACTACAGGTGCAGCTCCTGGAATCAAGTCTATGCGGAATTCGACTTGTCGTTGTGGTGGTATTCCTGGCAAGTCCTCTGGGAAGACTTCAGGGAATTCCTTCACAACAGGGATCTCCTCAAGTTTTGGCTCCTTGGATTTCTTATCAACAACATGTGCTAAGAATGCTATGCATCCTTTACGCAAGCACTTTTGGGCTTTCATACAAGAAATAATTTGTAATGGCATTTCGCTCTTCTCGCCATGTATAATAAGTGTTTCATCATTAGGAAGAGGAATGCGAATAATTTTGTCGCAACACACGACTTCGGCTTGGTTATTGGATAACCAATCCATACCAATTACAACATCAAAACTACCTAACTGGATGGGTAATAAATCGATGTTGAATTCTTGTCCACCTAACTCTAAAGAACATCCTTTAATAATCTCATTAGATTCAATTATCTTTCCATTCACTAGTTCGATAATGAATGGAATATCTAATTTATTTGAATTTAGTTCAAGTATATCCTTAAACTCTAAAGATATGAAACGAAAATATGCGCCAGTATCAAATAAAATAGATGCGAAACGATTATTTATAGGGAACGTACTAGTGATCACATTTGGATCCTGACATGCCTCGTGAGCTCCTATTACAAAGGCTCACCTGTGGCCTTTGTTCTCCTTTGGGAAATTCTTCCTAAAGTGGACAAGTTCACCACAACCATAGCAACTTTGGTTCCTTCCTCGCTCGTTTCCATTTCCATAGCCTCCTTCTTTCTTGCCTTCATTCCTATTTCCCTTGTTGTTACTCTAACAATTTTCGGTGCGCTGTCCCAACTTCCATCACTTATCACATTTGGTGGTTCGGCATCCACCATAACGATGATAATTAAACTTGTTTCACTTAGGTGCATTTCCTGTATAACTTCTCGGTTCTATCTCTGTTGTCCCCATGAATGCTTTATTCCTTTTTGTTGTGGGAGTTTCCTTCTTCTTGTTACTCGGTCGGGAACCCTTCTTGAAGTGAGTAAACTTTCTCTTATTCCCGTGTGAGGTTGATTTTACATGTGTCTCCTTGGTCATCTCTGCACTCTTTCTTGAAAACTTATTCATTCTTACCGCTTCTTCGGTAAGGCTTACTGCAATCGTGATTGCCTCGGTGATGGTTGCTGGATGCGACGATGTAACCACACTTCGGATTTCTGGAGCTAATCCCCAAATGTATCGTTCAATACGTTTTAATTCGGGGGTTACCATATATGGAACGACCCGTGAGAGATATCGTTGAGTATAGCCATAGATGTCAGATCCAACCATCGCTAGATTCCAAAACTTTGTTTCCAACTTTTGTATTTCGGCCCTTGAACAATACTTCTCTCACATCATTTCCTTCAGTCTTTCCCAAGTGATAGCGTATGCGGCTGCATCTCCTAACGTTTCTATTTGTAGATTCCACCATGACAAAGCTTCGTCAATGAACATTCCCAAAACATACAATAAGTCTAGTTAGGGGAATTGTTACTCATGCGGATTACAGAATCCGTCTTTTCGGTCCATCGAATAAATGCTACAGCTCCTCCTATGCCGTCAGAGTTTAATGGTTTGCAATCTAAAATTGCTTATATGTGCATCCTGAAATGTTGGTTTTCGAAATTGTAAGAAATATTTATTTTGCAAATAAAATATTAATGAAAATTTCTTGTAAGGTTATGAGTAACCAAGCGTTCGTAGGATTTGATGTTGTTGGTGGGGCTTGAGCCCTAGTTTCATTACTCAAATTTGTGCGATTTGCTTCACGTTGAGAAATCGCATCCGCAATGCGTTGATTCAACAAGGCATCAAGTTCAGCTTGAGGAAGTGGGTAGGGGAGTTTGGAGTTGATGTATGCTCCTTCTTCTTAGTGCCATGATCTTCATATGTAAAATCATATAGAAGAAATTAGACAAATATTCAGATAAATATTGTCATTTATGGACCAAATAGAATAAAATATATCGTACTATATATATATATATATATATAGGTCAAATAAATCGAATCATCTCTCACATGAGATTCTCATACAAATATCGTCATGACACAAACATAATGAATAATCAACAATACATAATAAAAGTAAGATTAACTTTCAAATATATATATTGTCAACTTGTTTCATCATTTTTGCGAAGTACAAAAATAATTTGGAGTTTCATCACTCCGACATACAAGTTATATACAATACATAAACAAAAGTGGATATTTGGTTTGCATTGCATCTTTAGAGTCTTCTAGTTGACTTATATATATCTTCAAAATCCTTCAATCTTCTACTAACCTGGTAGGGGTACTACCTCCAAAACTCAATCACATACCATACTAGATAGACGGTGGGGGTGGGGGTGCAACTGCGCGGATCACATGACGGAAATACGCCATCTCCTCCTCAATGGCACTAATGCGCCTCTCAAGTGATGAAGAGGTGGCATGGGATGATGTAAGTGATGTTACTAATGGGGATGGTGGTGGTGGAGATATCAGTAGAGGTGGTAGTGATGGAGGGGATGATGTGGATAAAGGTGGTTGAGAGGAGGATGACTGGGGAACACTCGGAGGTGCTCGAAGAGTAGACATCTGAGCACTAAGCTCACAGAAACGGTCAAACAAGATACTAAGTTGTATCTCAGTGGAGGTGAGTCTGTACTCAGCAGTAGTGAGTGGTATATAACTCGGATGATATGGATCTGACGGGCTCATGCCCGTGGTGGCTGAACATAAGAATCAGTGAAATAAGGAGAAGGGTAAGTAACCGTACTATGCATGATCGAGGTGGAATGAAACGGATCTCCAGCAGTGGGAGGCAGAACATAAGAAGAAGACCCCATCATAGGACGTTTTAGACATGTGATCTAAATATTTTCATTTCTAAGTTATACTAAATATAACATGTATACATCCCTGCACGTTTAAAAACCATAAAAACGATAAATGGGGAAAACATAAACTCATAGATTTGCGCTCCATGCAAATCTCTATTCAATTTCCGATACTTAGTTCGTTTCTCGACCTATAAGTGTTCTAATCTCATTAGACACCTAGGCTTTTATTCGTTTTTACATACAAGTATCTCATCTTGAATTTCATATTTGTATTTGTTGGTTTTTCTTTGTTGGTATAAATATATATATATATCTTTCATATATGTGTTCTAGATTGATTACATGTAAATGGGCCTAGCCTATAATTTAAATGTAAAAGTTCAATCAATATGGGCCTAGCTCAATAGATTTTGTAAGTATGGGCCTAGCCCAATTTGTTTCATGTGTGTGCGCCTAGCCCAATTCATTTCATGTGTGTGGGCCTAGCCCAACTTGTTTTTATTTAAAGTGGGTCAAGCCCAATTGGCTTGTAAAATTGGGCCTAGCCCAAGTTAAAATGAAAGATTGGGCCTAGCCTAAAAAAGTTTATAGAAATGGATTAGCCCAATTTAGTTTTATAAAAGTGGGCTTAGCCTAAAGTTAATTTTATAAAAGTGGGCTTAGCCAAAGTTTGATTTTATACAAGTGGCGTAGCCCAAATAAATTTTTAGAAATGGGCTAGTCCATATATTTTTATAAAAATTGGTTTAGCCCAATAAACTTTTATAAAAATGGGCTTAGCCTAAACAATTTGTTTAGTTGGGCTTAATCCAAGTTTTAAAATATTTACTAGCAAATGTTCTAACTTATAAAAAATTGTTTGTAAAAACTACTAGATAGGAGTTATATTTTTATAAGTCCTAGTAAGTATAAAGTGAGACGGTTGATTTGTTTGTTTTGAACGTTATGTTTGCATCGACCATTTTATTCGTTTCGTCTTTGTCGTTTGTTTCATTTATACCATATATTTTATTTAGTCCAAATTGTCCGAATTGTCTGATATATTATTTTGTCAAAAGTTTGATTCTTATATATCTTTGTATTAGATCCTACATGATCTAAATATATAATATTATACAAAAATATATGTACACATATTTGGGGATTTCAAAATATATACTTTTATCTAAAAATATATATTTATTTTCTTTTTAGTTTAAGAATAACTCAATTAATTATATCTTAAACTTTTTCACCCAAACTTTTGTTTAAACAAGATTAAAATCCCAAATCACTTTTAATCACAAAATCTTTAGTTTAACCATATCTTAATCAAGATTAATTTTTATAAAAATTTTGCTATAGTTTCCTTTAAAATATGAGTTTTCCCATGTTTATATAAACATGTTTTAAATCACTTTTCTAATTCAAATCATTATCAAATCACAAGTAATATACTAATATATTAACAAAAATGTCATCAACTTGTTATAGTTTAAAACTTTCTCAAAATGGAAACTTTTTTATGTTTTTCATCCAAATTTTTAGATTATGAATTTTATATAAAATCTATGCTTTACATGTTACATAAAGTTATTTTTAAGTATAAAGATGTGTTCATAACACTTCTAAAAACAACTTCATTTTTATGATCTTTCCAAAAGTAGAAATTTTATTATTACTTTTTAACAAAATTTCTAGATTATAACTTTTATTTAGTAATCTACAATTTGTATATTAAATATGATTATTTTAAAATATAAAATCATGTAAATTACAATTTTTGTTAATAAATCTTGCTAATTTAAACATGCATGTGTTTAGATTATCTTTTTATACCTAAAATGCAAGATTCAAGTTTACTAGTTTATGACAAATTCAAGATCATCCATAATCATCAAGAAAACCATATAATTATGTTAATGATTATAGTTTTATTAGTGTTTTTCAAGTGGGTTTTTAAATAATTTTCAAGATGATCGTTACATGAAACATAAAGTATAAGATCAAGTTATGGAGCTTACTACTAGCACTTGGCTAGGGATGATCAAAGCGATGTTAAAAAGATGAAGAAAACTGTTGATCAAAAGTTTCCAAGCTTCCAAGTGTGCCTCCTAATCTTTGCAAAACACCTTAGATCATCCATGGATCTCCATGTAAGCTTGAATTTCTTGGGTTTGGATTTTTAAAAGTTGAAGGGGAAGTGGTGGTGTTTGGCCGATTTTAAGAAGGAAAGGAAAGGAAAAGTGTCGTTTGTTTTGATGTTTGGAAATGAAAGGAATGAAAGTGATTTGTTTTTTTTTTGTTTTTGATTCTTACACCTCATAACCCACTAATCCTCACAATTAGCCGGCATAATACATCAAGTAGCTAAGTGGCATGGGGAAATTACCCATGTAGCCGTGAGGTAGGGGGTTTATTTATTTATATATTTTTATAAAACTTGTAAATTTTATAAGTTTATTAACTTTAATGTTTTTATATATACGTTTTTTGTAAAATCTAATGGCCCAACACTTTAAAATGATGTTATAATATGCCAAAATAACTTACTAGACTTATTGTTTCGTTGTTCGGTTGATAAATTTGGTTCGGGTCTTGTACTGGGTAAATGCTGACATATTGTGTTACTTATATAATTTTATATACATAATAGTTCTAGTACTAATTTTATTGTCCAGTTTATTAATGTAGCTCTCCAAACTAATAAATTTGTTATTTTGAGTTCAGTTATATAACGGTTTTGTTGTCAGGTTTTTATTGAACAAGCTGTATAGCTTTAAACATCAATATTTATATATGGGTTTTATATTATTTTTTACACCCGTTATTATTCTTAACTAAAAAAATTGTTTTTGGGTTTTCAGACATTTGTTGTTTTGTGCTGTGGAATGTTGTATTTTGCTGCAAAATGTTGTATTTTGCTGTAGACTTGGACAATTTGGTGTTTTAAATAAAATTTTTATGGTATAACAGTGTAGACATATCTTATGTCTTATTTTGTCATATCAGACTATACCGCAACCAGTACTGATATTTATCGCGTGTTCGCGTCTTTGTCATCCGTCTAGGATATGGCTTTATATATCCATGATTGTGACGAATTCATTATCATACCAAGCTATGATTTTGTTGAATTTCTAGACTTTTAAGACTTAAAACTATAATTTAAGTCATGTTGTACGGTAAATAGATAGTGTAATAGTTGTTCAGGTTGTACAAAATTACCAGAATTTTGCCGATTATCACAACAACGATGGATGACTGAGATGCATATCGAGCAAGTGTTCACTTCGGTCGCGCATCCCCAAGGGAATGGTCAAGTTAAAAGTATCAACAAAAGTATAGTCGAAGGGATCAAGACAAGACTTGGGACAACGCGGAGAGGTTGGGTGGATGAGTTGCCAAGTATCCTTTGGGCTCATCGGACCATGCCGAAACCAGCACCGGGGAGACACCATTTAGCCTGGTTTATGGGACTGAAGCAGTAATCCCACCTGTGGTTGGTATTCCATCACCGCGCATGATCGCTATGCGAAGCCAAAACAATGATGAAGCGCGCAGGCTTGATCTGGACCTCTTGGTGGAACAGCGTGAAAACGCCGCAATGAACGAAGCAAAATACAAGTCAAAGCTTGAAAAATACTATAATACATGAGTCTGTATATGCACTTTCCTTCCTGGAGATTTCGTCTTAAAAGATAATGAAACGTCTAACGCTGAGCATCCAGGAAAGCTTGCGCCTAAATAGGAAAGCCCTTACTTAATCCACAAAGTCTTAGGAAAGAGGGCTTACACCCTCAAGCGTTTGGACGACACAAACATTCCTAGGACCTGGAATGCGCAACAATTAAGGCGATGTTATATGTAATCCAAGCATCTTCATGCGCACCAGCCTTACACTTTTTTAGTGTTTGCGCAAAAGACTATTAAACTTATGATTTAATCTTATCGATTATGTACACGTCTCTTGCGCCTTATCGTTAATACAAAGAAAAAAATCGATACATGGCATTTATTATTTAGCCATTTTGTTAAAAATGAGCGAAACCACTTTGGGTATACGCAAAAACATTATGGTATAACATGACTCATGAACAGAAGTCACCTTAATTTTAGCAGTCAACCATTGTACGCGCATGGGGTGTGACGTTCATACATGAGCTCATTACCAATTTTATTCGCTCTACCTATACAAAGTGGTTATTTTCACGCAAATATTGTAACTTCAAATATATACATCTAGGATTTTCATTTCAACATAGCCGCATCGGGTCAAAAAATGTGATGTCATATTAAAAAGCACTTGTTACACGATTTCATGAAGTTACATTCAAAATCCTCTCCTAACAGTCATCCTAAATATCACACGCGGAAGGCACTCGCACCCTATTCCTCTGATTCTTCAACTTCAGCCGCATCATAATGAAAAACATCCTTTAAACGATCAACAAAGTCGCCGTGTTAAAGTGCTTCACTTACCAAATCCATCACTGGTAGTTACAGACAATCATACTCTAGTTTCGCCTTGGAAAAGTCAGCATCTGTATTGACCCCATGGGTAGCGGCGCGACTGGTATCCCAAGCAACATCCAAAGCACGAGTTACGTGGTGAGTGCACTCTGCATAGCCCTGCGCATATCCGTAATGGTGTGCTGTGACCATCAGCTTGGCCATAACATTGTCTAGCTCTACCGAGTTCAGGATTAAATTGGCAATCTACACAGCGCATGGAAAGAACATGAGAATCAAGATAAATGGTGATCCAAATAATAACAGCGTACTTACCTTCACGACTCTGTGCTGCTGCATCCAGAGCATGTTGTTCGTTAAAGGCTCAATCACACTCTCTACGGTGGCGCGGGCCACCTCTGAATCTTCTAATTTTTGCTCTGCAAGTTCAATGCGCTTCTCACCCGTGCTCACCTTCACTTCAGAGAGGCGCAACGTTTCTTGATCCTCCAAGTGCCTACGCTGTAGTTCTGCCTTCTAAACCCTGACAGCTTGGAGATCTTTCTTCGCGCCTTCAAGAGTTTCCCTAGCCTCCGCCTGATTACGCAATAAGGATGTAAGTTTGGAAATCACTTGATTTCGTAAACTAGGAAGGGCAGAAATTTCTACCTCTTTTTGCTCACTCCGCTCCCGATGAGACCTCGCCTCTTTGGCGGCAGCGGTAGCTTCTTCCTTCTCCGTCTTGAGGCGCTCAACCTTAGAGCGCAAACCCACCATCTCATTCCTTAGCAATATCTTTTGGTTATTATCTCTTTCACAAGCCTCCTCCACAGCTTGCGCTACTTAGCAAGTGTGGCGGTGGCGCTCTCGGCTTTCTTCCTCTCTCCCAGCACAGACCACTCTCTGGTCCTTTGCGTCTCAACAAACATGACGTTCTCAGCCTCTAGCTCTAGTGTTTGCGCGACCATTTGGGCCCGCTCAAGCGCCATCTTTCTCTTCACAGACTCGAATCTTTCTTGATCTCGATGCATAATGTGCCACTCTCTGATAATCTTGTGAGTGTTGGAGGCAGACCTGGCGGCTAATTGTAGGTATGCGCGATACGTTTGTTCATAACTTTGCTCCCCGCGTGCCCTCAACTCCGCCGGGGGGAAGGCACCCTTGAACCACTCCCAACACACTTGCTAGTGGCTGAACTTCTCACCCTGCTTCAACTTCCAGACAAGGGGTATGGATCTCAGCAGCTCGGCTCTCTGAATATGATCGGTAATAGTAGTCACCCGGGGTTTCGTCTTAACGAATTGGGGACCCTTCGTCAGAGGAGTGCTCCCCAAATCCCCCTGCATCACCCCCATGTACCTACTCCGCTGACTGAGCCCCCGGAAGAGAAGTCTCTTGAAGCACATCCTCAACAACCTTTTCTCTATCCTCTTCAACCACAATTTCTTCTTCAGGCATAACTGCCTCGACATCCATGCTTGCCTCCGCTACTCCGGCACTTGACTCACCACCTTTAACACTTGGCACTTGCGTAGCCTCTTAAACGGGTGGTGGCATGGAGGTGGTCTCGGCAGGCACTGTCGGAGCAGACAGTGCAAAAAATGGCGTCTTATCCTTCCCTGTTAATGAAGGCGCCAAAACGGTCAAACAGGAAGAATAAAAAATTAAGTACAAGATAAGTTTTTACCTAGGGAAAATTTGGCTGCAAGCGCATCAAGATTCATGCTCTTGCCGATGGTTTTTCTCTGCGCAACCTTCTTGGGAGGTTGCACCACTGTATCACCCTTGGGATGGGTTCTCTTCTCCATTTTTCTCTTCAAGGGTTCTAGGCTTGACTCCAGATCTATCGGCTCATCCGGGTTTGCAGCCGATATCTCCGCGGCATCTTGAGGCTCAGCCTTGGTTTTCTTCAAACCTATAGGCGCAAGACCCTCCATTGAATCAAAAACCACCACATAGTCAACCCAAGTGTCAGGCACAGAGTACGTACCTTTGGGTGGGTCTGCTCTGGGTTGAGCTAGCTTCCTGGTTGCCCTAACACTAGGCCCCGCGTCCCTCTTCTTTTTTGAATCTGGGACAACACCCAAATTCCTTAACGCACCTTCATCATGATGCAACATACTAAGTAATCTGAAAGGATGCAAGTAACAAACAATAAACGCTAACCACTTCCGGGCAGAGGGGCTGCTAAATCTTCACTTCGAGGCAACTCAAAGTTCCCAAGGACCTGGGAATGCCACGTTAGTTCTCGGATTAAGCGGAATATTCTGCATCCGCCCATTCTCCCTCTGAAAAGCTGCTATGTACAGCACAACCCCTGCAAAAACGTGCATGGTTTAGTCACAACGCACAAGAAGAAATAACACAATAATGAAGCTTACTCTTGTCATCTTCCATATACATCGGTTTTTCACGGCGGTCAGATTTCCATAGTAAGCTCATGCCGACAGCAACCAACGCCCTCTCTGGCAACTGAACGACCGAAATCTCCTTCATATCTTCATACCATGACTCTTAGTCCAGGATCGACATCCTCTCCAGCGGGATGTCTTTGGCCCCGCGGAAATGCATCTATAGAGGGATAACCACAACTTTGATGAAAAAAAACTTCTGCTTCCAATCATGATATGACTTGGGAGGAGTTTGCAGGATCTTCTTCGCCTGTATAGGTGCTGGAAGGAGTAGAAACACAATGAGCAGTGAAGCTGATAAAACACCCGAAACCGGTTGACGGTTGGGTGGATGCCCATAGAGCGGCACAGGAATTCAAAATTCTTAATCCTGACCATTCCCATCGGATTCAGCTGGGAAATATGAAAGCGGTAGTGGTCAAGGATATCCAAAAAAACTTTGTCACCGGTAGCCGGAAGTTTCCGTCGGCAAAGTGATCAAAAAACAATGTGATAAAGCAAGGTGGGGAGTCTGCGGTAGTGTCCCCTTCAGAAGGGTATTGGGCACCCCATTCCTCTGGGAACCGGAAGCCGGCGATAAGTTGCTGAAAACTTTTCGCCGACCATTTCAATGAAGGCAGGGAACTGGTAGTTTCTCCGGCAGTGGTACTCTCGGGCTTTTCTCTGGTCGTCGACTGTAGCGTTCGGAAGGAGCTGGGATTGGAAAGGGTTTTGGAGGAAAGAAATATGAACTGAAGAGATGAGTGTATTTCAACATAGCCGGATCACCTATTTATACTCATCGCATTTAATGCGATGGGGAAGCGCGACGTCTTCGCACACCCAGTGATGAATCCACAGGTGACATGTGGAGGGCAAGTGGGAACCCGTGTGGCTGGTACTTTCTATACAATTCATTTGTGAAAAAGCAGTTGGCCTGCTACAACCATCAGAGGTCACGCCCGCCCCACTTTTTTCTCAACAACTAGCTTTAAAACCTGTCAGCTTTATGAAAATTCAAATTTCAAAGACCTTATCATGAGCAATTGTTTCCTTCACTCAAGGGTTTTCTTTAGTCCTTTCCTCACAAAGGCCTGAACTATTTGTGGTCGTTGAAATAAACGCGCATCCATGATTTTTCATTATTATAGTCCATTGCCCCACTTACTTGCTAAGTTGCGCATAGGAGCACCACTAGACTGGGGGGACTTGGACGGGTATGGTCCCAAAAACCCTGCACTGTAAGGTACCATACCCTCATTGTTGGTGCATAATGTCTATTGCCTACATCTAGGATATGTTGATTATGTATATAGGGCTTAGAACGTTAGTTTGTATATGTTAATGTATATTTTATTTGGTTAGTAGATGACTCGTACGTGTGACACTTTGCCACTCATACGAGGCAACCACTCGCACAACTCACACTTAGTTACACACTCTCCTGTGCGAGTCATGTCGACTTATAAATAAGGAGTGTTGTGTCAGAACTGGAAGTCTGTTGGTGTGGTGAAGCCCTTCTGAACTGTTTACTTGCTCTGTACTTGTTCACGTTTATCAATACAATTGAAGATATTTAAGAAGTAGATCTCACTTGTTTGTTTGTCAAGCTTACTAACAATGAATTCCGCCTCTGTTAGTTGAGTCAGATCGGTCCGGTGCTCATCGGAGGAGAGCCGATCCTCCACATAAGTGGTATCAGAGCCTTGAGGCCTGATCTAACGACAAACATCAAGTTTCTACATACTACCAACAGTTTCAGATCCAGATTCAACCTACTTCTACACTTTCCCATACAAATCTCGGAATTGGACGAATTCATGGACTAAATTGGTAATCAATCCTTGACAATTTTAGATCTAAAATCGAACTTAATCATTTCAAAATTGGTAAAATTCATCCGTTTGGTGACCTAAGTTGTTTCGTACGGGTAGAGAGACCACTCACACGAACGATTGTCCATACAATTGAAGTCATTCGTACGAACGAGTAAACAGAAGTTCTTAAAATCTACAAGTTAAAAAGTTAAAAAACTATGATTCGCACCAGGCCTTCATTCGTACGAACAACTCACTCGTACGAGCAAACGTTTTCAGTGGTACGAACATCCTGTTCGCACAAGTATCTTCTTTGTACGAATCATCTCGTTCGCACGAATCTCTGTCGTACAAACTAATCTTGTTCGCACGAACTGTTTCTGTTATCCGCACGAAGAAATTTTTATCAATCTAATCAGTTTTTCGAAAGTGTGTTTCTAAAATCTTTGCAAAAAATGGAAGAGGAGTTTTATAACGCATTTGCTGCATCAGCGGTCATAACTACCGCAACTCAAAACTTGAACCTGGAGGATGGGTACGATGACGAAGCCGCCAAAGTTGATGAACCTTGAAGACTTTGATAGTTGGAGTAAACGTTTTATGAATTGGGTTCAGGCGAATCATTTTACCTGCTGGTTTGCCAAAGAAAAGTATGAATCTCTTGTTTGAGAAAACGGTCTCGAAAAGACATTGGCTCAACTCTCAGATTTTGAAAGAGTGAAGTTCATAAAGGAGAAGAAAATGATGAAAATTTTACAACAAGGCATCAAGGAAGACATATTGGCGCTGTTACAACATGATGATGACGCATAGTCATTATGGAATACTCTTGGATTGAAATTCCAAGGAAGCGCACAGTTGCGAAAAGGGAAGAGAGCGTTGTTGAGTAAAGAATTTGACATCTTTACTTTGATTGAAGGAGAGACTGTGAAATAAATGATTGAAAGATACTGTAATCTGGTTGTGCAATTGAAGCGAATGGGAATTATAAAGATGAATGAAGAATTAGTTGATAAACTCGCCGATTCCTTACCACAATGCGAATGGTCTACCTACCTAACCATTTTGAAGAATGGAACTGAATATGGTAATTTCTCATTACCATGATTCATTGAGAGATTGGAGGGACACGAACTTGAGATGCAGAAAATGGCGAAGAACAAAGACGCTCAAATGAAACAAGACGTAGATCTGTATTACAAAGGAAGTTCTTCTTCTCAGATACAGTCTCCAAAGTTCCAAACTGCCTTCAGCACTTACAACACACTGATCCCATCGTCAAATCAACATAGTGGTTTTCAATCCTTTGCTACGGTCAACCCGAACACGCCTCAAAGCCCACAGTCATCACATGGTCTGAGTAATCCCCAGATCAACCAGAACAATCAAATTCTACACAAAGGGTGCTACAGTTCAATATCGCTGTTGATTTCTAGAATGCACAAAACTTCAACGAGAACACTACCAAGCAACATATGTCACTATTAGCTTCGGTTCTAATCTTATGACAGTCTTGTAGCAGGCAAAATTGGAAATTCAGAGATGACCAGAGATGACTATGATCATATTGATCCGGTAGAGATAGGGTTGATCGACATTAAATGGTGTATGGCTTCTATTGTTAGAAGAGCGCAACGCTTCAGGGGAATCACCGGGAAAGAGAATTTGGGTGGATTAGATGGTAAACTTGGCTTCGACAAATCAAAAGTCACATGTTTCAAGTATCGGGAGAAGGGACATTTTAAACACGAATGTCCAAACAGAGAAGCTTACGGTAATCAAAACTCGTTTGTTGACGACTTTCCTCAACCAAAAACAAGAATGAAGATAGACAGCCAGAACCCAAAGAGAAAGCACTGTTGTAACTCAAGAAGATGAAGGCTTTAACTGAACAAGTACATCTCCAAGAACGAGAGTTTGGCGTTGGTCGCAGAAATCATGAAAGAACCTGAAGAATATCCGAGGCATCTTTTGACGAATCTCCTGAAGATTATTATCACACATCGTCAGAAGAAGAGGAATTGTTAAACAGTGCTTTTAAACGTCTCCTGCCTAATGATATTCTTAAAACTTTTGCAGATTACTTTGAGCCAAGCCATCGATCATCTTGTGAAGAAAAGAAGAAGCGGAAAGTTGAAAAAAAGAGAGTTGATGAGACTTTGGAAAAGTTGACTGATGAGATCAACAAAGCTTGTATAGCAAATATGAAGGAGGTAAATGTGTCGAAAAGTGAGTTTGTGATAGAAAAACCATGTTTAAAATGTACAGAGCCATGCAGTGAATGTGTTGTAAAATACACACGATATAATGAGCTAAAATGTCTAACAGATAATTTGTCAAGTGACTATAAATCAACTAAAGAAGCTAACGACAAATTAAGAAAATCTGTTAAACATTATGAAAAAGTACTCAGAGAAAACGACGGAACACTTTCTATGCTTAAAGCGACTGTGATGGACAAACAAATGGCCATTAACATTCATTTAAACACAATCGTTGAGCTAAAAAGTGAACTTGAGAAATGAAAATTGAAACCGAATGGGTTAACAAATTGTTAATCAGTTATTCTTCAAGTTCATGCGTTATTGATCATATTCTACCCAAGATCGAAAACAAAGAAGAATCTAAAAATGATGAAAACAAAAGTGCAAGTTACGATCGTGTTCCACCACCCATGTGGAATAGTTATGCTAAAAAACCAACATGGATGGAAAAAGCGCTCAACTTAAAATTGAAAACTGAAAAGACCAATGAGCTACCTGCGAACATTGATGTAACTTACACAAAACAAAAAAAAATAATGTGAGAATGATGTGGTTAAAACCGTGGTTGAAAGTGTTTTGAAGAGTGAATCTGAGAAATCTGAATCAGATGTTGAAACATCGGAAAATAGTTTAAACACTGATCCAAACGTCATCGTTTACAAAATGCATGGATCTAATAAACTATATTCTGATGAAGATTTCTCAATCCAGAATGTCAATCTGGATCGTGTTGAAAAATTGTTCAAACTTGTTGAGGTAAGCCATTCTGATTTAGAAAACATGATGAATCATTTTACTCTAAATCAAAATGTGTTAACAAACCCTACCATCAAATAAAAAGAGATTATCCTGAAAATAGGAGGGCTGGTTTAGGTTTTCAAAAGCGAAGAATGAACAACAAGTCCCAAAAGCTAAACTTTACAAAGAAAACCAATTTTGTTTTTGGGAAAACGACATAAAAAGTAAAGGAGATCATTGGTCCACGATCCAATGATGAATTCAAAAAAGAAAAAGAGAGTAGGAAACAAGTCTTGGATTCCACTGTTCGAACGGACAGCAGGATGTGCTACAAGTGTAAAAAGGTTGGGCATATTGCACGATATTGCTCACAAAGACATCCAAAACCTGTTTCTAACTCTAACAGATCTACCAAAGATGTGAAAAAAGGCACCCATGGTTGTACCTAAGCAAATTTTGAAAAGAAACAATGAATCCAACAAAAATGTTAAATCAACAATTCGACTGAATTCAAAATTTGAAATTGGTGAAATTTCACCAAAAATCGTCAAAATCAAAAGGATTCAAAATTTTATTCACAAAGGGAAAATTTGAAAACACAAACATGGGTTGCAAATGTCAAACCATCTAAAGTAGATCTGAAACCACCTGTTCCAACCAAAATCGAGCCTAAACAAAACGTCAAAAATAAAGTTGGTCTGAAACTTGATATTCTGAATCCACCCAAGACCAAGCAAGCTTCGGTTTCTTTGTTTAAATAGTTTCTTCCTCATGTGTGCAGGGGCTCCCGCAATCGATCATGTCAAAATGGATTATGGATAGTTGATCTTCTCGACACATGACTGGGATGCTTGCGTTGTTGCACGACGTCAAAGCTATCCGTGGAGGTTATGTAGGCTTTGCTGGAACTCGTTGGAGAAGGTATTCTTACCAATGGAGTGGTTTCGTCTAACAAAGTGAACTACATTGCGGAGCTAGAGAACAATCTGCTGAGTATTTCGCAAATTTGTGACAAAACGTTTACTACTCACTTCAATGACAAAGAATGCTTGATTTTAAAGCCGGGATTCAAGATTCCTGTGGAATGGATTCTTATGCGTGCTCCAAGAGAGAATTATCTTTATGTCCTTGATATGACTATCGCATCTAAAACATCAAAGAAGGTTCAGTGTTTTGTTTCTAAAGCAACAGAGAAAGAGTCTATTTTATGGCATATGAAGATGGGGCACATTCATCTGAGAAAGATGAATTATCTAGTGCATAACGACCTAGTGGAGGGTGTTAATTTGAAGAATTTTCTGCTATCTGATGATTGTCTGAGATGTAAGAAGGGGACCATCATAAGAAATCACACCCAAGAAAGCTTCTGAATTCTATCAAGCTACCACTAGAAAGGCTTCATATGGATCTTTTCGGACCAATAAATGTCAAAAGCATTTCTGGAGATCTATACTGCCTGGTCGTGACAGACGATTTCTCAAGATTCTCATGGGTTTTGTTTCTGGAGAGCAAAGATGAAACGTTTGCAAGTCTAATGATTCTCTCAGGAAACTTGAAAACCTGTATCACTTGCCTATCAAGAGAATCCGCAGTGATAATGGTACCGAGTTCAAGAACAAAAGAATGCTCGAATTCTGCTATGAAAAGGGGATTCTCACAAATTCAACGCCCCTATACTCCTAAATAAAATGGAGTTGCTGAACGTAAGAATCGAACACTGATCGAGACTGCCAAAACCATCCTCACCGATTCGAAATTGCCAATTAGTTTATGGAGCGAAGTAGTCGCATCAGCGTGTTACACCCTCAATCGTGTGTTAACAGTCAAGCCTCACAACAAGACTTGTTTTGAGCTGCTAAACCAACGGAAGCCTAACTTTGCGTCTCTGGAGCCTTTTAGATCATCGTGTACTGTATTGGACCTGGATGGTAAATTTGGAGCCAAATCCTTGGAAGGATTTTTTGCCAGTTATGCTACTCCACAAAGCGTGTCTTATTGCCGAGTTTAAACCAGGTTATTCTTGCACAGCATGTTGATTGTCAACGGTATACTGCGCCTACACAGAAAACTGGGATCCATGGCTGTTCAACTACGAAGGCTTGTGAAATTCATTTGACCTAGCAGACATGCCATCTGAAGAAGAACTTTTTATGCTCTTTCAACACATCAAATCTTTAATCAAGAGCAAGTTACTAGACCGTTGGTGATTTCCCCGTCACTTCCTGTCAACACTTCTGATATAGGTCCGAGCACTACTCTTCAAGAATCGGTCTCTGTACCAATTCTGAACACTGCTGAATCATCTGCCCAACAACCACCTAATGCTGACTCTGTTCATGAACCGAATTTTGATAATGGAGGATCTAGTTCTGATGAAGGATCTGAACATATTGAAAGCTTCTTGAATGCTCAAGCTAATCAATCAAGCGTCAGGAATAAAGCTACATCTTCTGCACTGGTTGTTGATGAAGTGATCATGAACTTGCAAACTCAAGTGGATGTTCCAAGAGAAGTAATGCCAAGAACATTATCTTACCATCCATCAGAGAATATCATCGGCAGCTTACAAACTGGAATGCAAACTCGCAATCAGATCAACAAGGATCTAAGCTGTTTTTATACCTGTATTGCTCCATTACAAACCCGAATTTCTTACAGTTGTTTTGTTTCACAGGTTGAACATGGAAACTGGAAAGACGCGTTAAAAGAAGAAAGTTGGGTGGAGGCAATGAAGGAGGAATTGCTTCAATTCCAGAAGTTAGGATTCTAGAAGCTTGTTGACCTGCAAGATCATCACAAAAAGATAAACACTAGATGAGTCTTCAAGCGCAAGCTTGATGACAGAGGAATAGCGGTCCGAAATAGAGCTCGACTTGTGGTACAAGGCTTTCATCAGCAGAAAGGGATAGACTACACCGAAGTCTACGCTCCAGTCACTCGTCTTGAAGCTATCCCCATATTCTTGGCCTTTGTTTCTTGGAAAGGTTTCAAGGTGTACCAGTTGGATGTAAAATATGTTTTCCTGTACGGAAAAGTCCAAGAGGAGGTGTATGTCGGCCAACCACCAGGGTTTGTCGATCCCATACACAAGAATAAAGTCTACCTTTTTATAGGTCTTCACCAAGCCCCGAGAGCTTGGTATGAAACGCTTTCAAGACATCTTCTTGACAATGGCTTTATCAGAGGAACTGTAGATTCTACCCTCTTTACTAAGGAAGCGGCTGGTCATCTAATTATTGTGCTAATATATGTGGATGATATTATCTTTGGATCGATAAATGAGAAGCTATGTAAAGACGTCGAAGATGTCATGAAGAAGAAGTTCACAATGAGTGCCATGGGGGAGATGAAGTTCTTTTTAGGACTTTCGGTTGATCAATTGCCTGATGGTATCTTCATCCATCAGACGAAGTATGTTCATGACATATTAGAGAAATTTGATATGACAGGAACTAAACCGGCATCAACCCCATTAGCTCCAAATCACGGCATTTGTCCAAACGTTCATGGAGTCAAAGTTTATGAAACACTATATCGCTCCATGATCGGATCCTTGATGTATTTAACAGCTTCCCGACCTGATATCATGTATCCTACATACCTGTGCGCCCGTTTTCAGTCCAGTCCAAGAGATTCGCACTTGCTAGCCATCAAACGTATCATGAGATATTTGAAAGGATGTCCAAGCACCGGCTTGTGGTATCCTCGTCACGATGACTTCAATCTTGCAGGTTACTCGGATTCTGATTTCGGCTTCTGCAAGCTTAATGCCAAATCTACTACGGCTGGTTGCCAGTTCTTCGGAACCCGTTTGGTAACATGGCAATGTAAGAAACAGACCGTGGTCGCTCTCTCTACGTGTGAGGTTGAATACGTTTCAGCATTTAGTTGTTGTTTCCAGATACTTTGGATACAACAGCAGATGAGAGACTTCGGACTACAATTTCTTGACACGCCTATATATGTAGATAATCAGGCTGCTATTGATATCACTAAAAACTCATCTCAACACTCATGCACTAAACATATTGAAATTCGACACCACTTTATCCGTGATTGCTACGAGAAAAAGTTGGTTAGAATTGAAAAAATCCACACCGATGACCAAAAAGCAGATTTTTACACCAAAGTATATGATTGTTCAAGATTTAAAAATCTTTTAAAATTAAATGTTTAAGAAATCTGGCATCAGGGGATATTCATGAGGTTGAGTTTGAGGATGACGAGGACTTGACGTGATTCTAATTGGTATGACATGTTTCTGTATATATATTTTCTTAAAAATCCAAAAATATGTTTTTGATTTTAGGGGAAGGAAGTTTGGGAAAATACAAAAACATTATAAAAGTCAAAAAGAGTTTTTGTGAAAAAGAGAGATCATATTACATCAATATGACAATTTAGTATGCTAAAGATATGGAATATTTAAACAAGTAATTAAACAGGTCCAACTGAGGATGTGCCAATAGGCTTCACTCGTTCAGTAAATTGTTTTTCAAGATATAAACCTAAAAGAAAAACTGAGTAACTTGTGTTTTAACATCTCTCGTATATATAGACTTAGTACTTCGAAATTTCGTTTGAGAGAATGCCAGATTCTGCGACACTAGGCCTTTATATTTAATCGATATCTGGGGTATTATCCGAGTTCTTCTGATTTTGCGTCAGCAATGGCCTAGAACTTGTATAATACTTTACGCATTTTTCGCCTACAAAAGCTGCATAAAAATGATTATGTCATAAACTTTGTGACATCTCCAGTTCAAAATATTCCTTTATGGATCACCACCTAAAGACGAGCCTTCATCTCTTTATCTATATGGAAACACTAACTTAAGCGCTCAAGGTCTTACAATTCACCCCATTTACAGATATCAATTGGATATATTCACCTGTGAAATGATATTCTGGGAATCTCGATATGGGAGTATATTCTGAGATGGGAAACACAGTTATTTCATGTTCCTTAATATTACCTAACATATCTTGAAACAATTGAGAAACGAGAAGAGGTTTAAATGGATAAGTATATTCGCAATATAGGTAAATCTGTTTAAGAACTTAAAGTTACTACCAAGATCAATGGTACTAGTGATTTGTCTAAATACTTGATATGATCCTCTAAACACAAAACTCCAAAAATATATATGTAAATACATCTTCACCTGTTATTTCTTTTCAGAAAAATACTGATAGTCCAAGTCAAAGCGACGATTACTGGAGGAAAGCTAAAGTCTACGAGTTGGGAGCTAATCATGAAAAGAAGGGTTTACCTGAATGTCAACAAAGTACATTAATTTGAAACTTTACATTTTTAAAATAAATCTGTTTTGGTTAAAATGATCAACCAAGGTCATTAACTTGGACGTGGTAGGCAAATTAGATAACAAGGGTCATTAACTTGGACTTGGTTAACTGAGTGGGTTATTAAACAGATAAAATTTCATGAAAAAAATCAAAAAGTGACAGAGTGTGAAGAACTGACATGTACGAGTGACACTGACTCGTACGAGTGGCAAAAGTTCTCATTTGCACGAGCCATTGCTCGTACGAATGACTACTGAATGAGTATAAAAGGTTCACTCATTCGCACGAGTCAGACTATTGACTCTGTGCGGTTGAGAGTGAATTTTGTGTAAACCAGTTCTATTCACTTCACTTTCTTGATCTACGATACGTACTGATACATTGGGGAGGTTGATTTGCAAACCTCTTGCAATGGGAAAGGTACTAATGCTCATTTTAAACGGTTATAATGCCGAATTTGGACCAAACGGACATAAACCGTAGATTTAGGGAAATTGGATCGGCAAAACATAAAATTGAACTTAAAAACGTTAAAATCGGCCCTGTTAACCTATAAATCAACCTTCAATTTGTTAAAATCTACACGTTTTAAGTTCGGTTTAACTAGATATTATTTTGTACGGTTCACAATTCGTACGAGTATTCATTCATACGAACAAGTTTTTCAAAAGTTTGATTATCATTTTCACTCGTACGAGTGAGTATTCATACGAGTAGGTTCTTAATGTATAATTCTTGATGATTCATGCGAAGAATAATTCGTACGAAGAATCATTCGTACGAAGAAGTTTTGGTCAAAACCCTTGAAAAGTTGCTAAGTATTTGGTCATTCGTACCAAGTAGTGACTCGTACGAGTGATGTTTTGACTTAGACTTGAAATTGTCTAAGTGTATGACTCGTACGAATGGTGATTCGTACGAGTGTCTAAGATGTTGAAATGTTTATTCTTGCAGGTCAAGAAATATTCATTTTCATCGTTCCATTATGTCTGTTATCTTCTGGATGATTCTATTCCAGAAATGCTTATTGGGAAGTTCTAGATTTTTTGAGTAGAATTCCGATCACGAAAGCTCTCACGACCGTCATGTAGCTTATCGCTCACATATTGAGTATTTCTGGAATGCGACAGAGTATGATGAGGAGGAGAATGTGATTGTGTCTACTGTGAAGATTAATGATGAAGATATTCAGGTAAAGATCACTGAAGACCTGATCAGAAGAGTACTGGAATTCAACGAAAACGAAGATTACCCTACAGGATTTTTTGAGTATATGGTGAAAGGATGTTTTTAACGAATGGCTTATGTCGGGTTCCTAAATGCTGCTCCATTTAAGAAGGCTAACCTGAGTGCGCCATTCAAATATATCACACACTGCATCATACATGCAGTCAGCCATCACAAAGGAGGGTTTGATGATTTAGTTGATTACCAGATGTGTATGATCACCGCACTCGTTCTGAACCTGCCATATAACTTCTCGAAGGTGATATTTTCTCAAATGGTCCAGAACACGCAGCGAGAGAAGTTCCTGTAATATCCACATTTTATCCAAATGCTACTAGACCATTTGCATCCCAACCTGAAGAAAAAGAAGCATGATGTGCTGAAATTTGAGCATATGGATGTCTCGACACTGAAGAAAATGAATTTACATCTCAAGACATTCCCTAATGCAAAACCAGTATTCGAAGCAACTGTTGACAAAGGTTATGTCGCTCCAGCACTAGGGGAATGGATGAAAGATGATAGCGGTGATGAGGATGAAGAGCTTGCAGCGCTGGATGGTTTCATCACGAAAAGAAGCGCATGGTTTGTAAAAGATGAGAAAAAGGGGGTTAAGGGAACCAAAAGAAAACAAGCGTCCACATCTTCCTCAAAAGCCCCTCAGAAGAAAAAGAAAGAAGTTGAAAGCTCAAGATTCATTGATGAATCTGAGCCTGAGGAGAACGTTGAAGCTATGGCTACTGAGATTGAAAAAGAAGCTTTAGGTGTTTGTGAAGGAGAAGTGGAAGAAGCGTCGTCTTCTAGTACTGATTCTGAAGATAGAATAGTAGGAGAGAAAGAAAGAGCAAAAGAGCGTGAACGTGAACATCATGCTGAGCTAAAGCATAAAGCCGAGAAGAGAAAGCAAAAAGCGTCAGGAGATGATGACACAACATATGTAACTTCGCATTCAGATAGTGACACTCCTATACGAAAGACTCCAAAGAAATCTTCTCAACGACTTAAAAGGCCGGGTCAGAAGCTCAGATTCGCCGATAGACAAATCAAAGAGAAAGATACAAAAGAAGAATATGGAAGAAGAGCATGTTGAACCAACTCCACAGCTTCCACCATCTCCACCACGTCAGCAAACACCACAACCAATATCGCAGCCGACGCCACAACCCTCACAATCCCAACCCCAGTTTGACTTTAAATTTGATTTCGGTGATATTCCTGGGGGGGGATTCTTCTGTTGACATGTTTAACGACCCATGTGTTGAAGAATTGCAGAAGCAGGTTATGTTAAACACTGTCAAGATTGCTGAACTACAAGGACAACTCAAAGGTTTAAATGAAGACAAACAGCAGCTTGAAGCTATGTTAGCTAGTATTGTGTCTGAAAATGAGCGTTTAAGGATTCGAATGGCTGAATACAAACAAGAACGTCTCAGGAGCCAACGAAGGATGAATCTATTTGAAGAGATACTTAGAAAGAAGCTTGGTATTAAAATTGCTGCGAAAATTGATGAAATCGAGCAAGCTGAAGCATGAGAACAAGTTGCAGAGTGCGAACGTCTTGCTAAAGACTTATCTGACGCTCAAGGCAAGGCAAAGCGAAAGTCCGTGAGTATCCTGTAACTGCTCCAACTGAGCCAGAAGCTGAATCTGTGCTAGTAATTACTGATATTGTGGTGTATTCGGTCTCAGAGAAGTTTGTATTGGTGGGTAAGCCAAAAGTTGTTGATATTGACACGGCAAATCTTTTAGCAGAGCATCGTGAATGGCTAAACAAGAGGAAGTTAGAGAGAGAGAGATCAAAGCTGGGTTGATGAGTTTGTTGAAGATGCTGAAAAAGAAAAAGAAGACGTGGATGATTTTGATGATTTATTTTCTGACAAGTCAGATGACGATAGTGATGGAGGTGATGATGATTTAGGTGGTACGGGTGTCCATGTAATAGAGTCTAATGTGAATGATGATACTGATTATTCTGTGTACTTGGATGACTCGCAAATCAAGTAAATGAAGGTGGTGATCAGGGAAGATCTGAAGGCCCTACTGATGTTCAGTAGGCAGGAATTTTCTCGGTAACCGAAATATCTACCGTTTCTTTCATGCCAAAACCAAAGATATTATATTTAGAGCATGACGTAGATGAAAGGGAATTTGTCCACAGCTATTCTAAAGAAGAAATTGCTAAGATGCTGGGAGTGGACGAAGAAAATTTTGAGTTTGATTTTGAAGAAGGGCTGAATGATATTAGTGCTTTCGAGCCAGCTGATTACGTCTTCGAACATGTGTTTGATGTACATGACTATGATCATGGGTACAACTGATTACGTCTTCGTATAGGATGATTCTGATGAAGATGATACATATATTGCCAATCGGGATACAGATGACTCTCCAACTTTTAGCGAACTATTTGCAGCTGAAAATGTTGATCTTCTAAAAGCATAAAGTAAAAGAAGCTGCCAAACAAGGTACAACTCCTCAACAGATGTCTAGGGCTGCAATTGCAGAAATGAGGAAGAAATGGTTTAATGAAATACCAGTGGAGCGCAAATTTAAACGTCCTCTAGCATTCTTTACGCGTAATGCGGATATTTCTCTAGGGGATATTATTAGCTGGGGCTGGATCGAGGAGCTTAACGTCTATGCTATTAAAAGGGAGTATGGGATTCAGTATTTTAGATACTTGAGCGATATCAAGACCCTACCGTATTGGGATATTAAAGAGCTTGTGCAAACAAAGACGATAAATCTGAAGATGAGATTTCACGACCAACGGCTGTGGAAACTGATAAAGTTTGAGGCTACGCATGGTTTTACACACTGGAAGCCGCATTTCCCTAAGTGAATTACTAAATTCGATCCAGTAACACAAGAGAAAGACGTGACGCTAATCGTAAAGAGGACGAAAGTGTTGAAGAATATGCTTCTTACAAAGATGGAACAAGACTTCTACAAGATCTTCAAATGGTGGCACTACGATTCGAATACAGGAGAAGCTGTTGTATGTGTGCACCCAAATGATGATTCTTGGAAGATCACAGAGGAGCTAACCAAAGCCGTCATAGCACACAAACTCATATACGGGCTGTGGTGTGGCATTCGAGTACTAGACCCAATGTGGCTAGTCACCTGTTCAAAGAAAAGATATTGAATACTTGTTTTACAACAAGATTAGCTTTGAAGAGAGAGATAAAGAACAAGCACTCTAGTTTCAGAAGATTGTTAGTGTCTGTTTTGCCAACGATGTTCATTCAGGTACGGCATGGAACACTTCATGGAGGAAACTGAAGGAGATAGAGCAAAGGAATAAAGACAAGTAGGAAGAAAGAATTGCAGAGTGAGCACGAATTGTTTCGCTAAGAAGTTTTCGGTTTGGCAATACAGTTAACCGACCTCCTCCTACAGATCAGACGCCAATCACTTCTGAGGAACATCGCAAGCCGTCGAAACATTTCTTTGGGCATTAAATGTCAGATCTTTTGAAGACTATCCAAGACTGCGGCAACATCTAGGGGGGTTTGTTGGTGCATAATGTCTATTGCCTACGACTAGGATATGTTGATTATGTATATAGGGCTTAGAACATCAGTTTGTATAGGTTAATGTATAGTTTATTTGATTAGTAGATAACTCGTATGAGTGAGTCTTGTGACTTGTATGAGTGACACTCTGTCACTCGTATGAGGCAACCACTCGCACGAGTCACACTCAGTTACACACTCTCCTGTGCGAGTCATGTCAACCTATAAATAGAGGAGTGTTGTGTCAGAACTGGAAGTCAGTTGGTGTGGCGAATCCCTGCTGAACTGTTTACTTACTCTGTACTTATTCACGTTTATCAATACAATTAAAGGCATTTAAGCTATAGATCTCACTTGTTTGTTTGTCAAGCTCACTAACAATGAATTTCGCCTGTGTTAGTTGAGTCAGGTCAGTCCGGTGCTCATCTGAGGAGAGCCGATCCCCCTCACACTCATAATGATAACATGTCGCTTGAATAACCTTGCATGCTATGTGCAATGGTACACCAACTCTGAAGACAGCAGTTTACTTCGCAAACCCTACGCATCTTGCGCAACGGCAAGCTATACCTGAAAGCGCTGGTCCTAAATCCTTCGCTAAGTAAACTTCTAGTTGCGACTTCTCTAAGACGAGAGCAACTCGTACTTAGTCTTGAAAAAAGGACTTGATCTGTACAAGTCCACGCTGGCCAAGAAAACACTGATAAGGCCACGCGGTAAGGAGAAGCGCAAAGAGGCATCGATCAAGTACAAATGGACAATGGCAGAACTATGACCCAATAGGCGCTCGGCAGGTTGTGCCAGACCATGTTTCTTGATGAACAGTCAGGGAAAGGACAAAAAGTACGCAAGGACGTACGCGTGGCACCGACCAGCTCATGCCAGCGACTGTCACACGATCTCCACTAACGGCTGAACACTGACCAGACAACAAGGACAACTGCCAAGACACGTGGCCCCATCCACCATGCGCCAAGCGCTCTTCCGGCCAGGGACCACTAACGGTCGTGGAAGAAGAGACAAAATGGATATTCCTGGTTGTCGTTTCTAGGCCCAAGGCCTACCAGCCCATCTCCTACCCACATCTCTTCGGCTATAAAGAAAGGATCGCACCACGAGGTAAAACACACTAGTTCTTACTCACTCACTAATTACTTGCATTATCCTTTGCAAACCCATATACTTATTCTCACGCTGGAGTGTGGTCAAAGAGAAAACCCTCCCCTTTTCTCCCATGGCGAGACTAACGGTGTTTTCATTTTTGTAGTGAGCTTGAACTAAAATCACATCGATAGGAAAATGAGAGATCACCTTTATATGCAGAGACCTTGTGACAAAATCTAGTTATCTCTGGATATAGTTTGGCCCAGTCTTTTTTCAGGAAGTACTTGCCAATGATAGCTGGATAAGTGCAATGTAGGAGGAGCTGCAACAATTTGAAAAGCTTAGTGTCTGGAAGCTTGTTGACCTACCGGCTAATCACAAAATTGTTGCTACTAAATGGGTCTTCAAGTGCGAAAGAGATGATCAAGGGGTAATTGTGCGCAATAAGGCTTGAATGGTTGTCAAAGGTTTTCATTAGAAAGAAGGCGTTGATTATACAATGGTTTATGCTCCGGTTGCAAGACTAGAAGCAATCCGCATATTCCTGGCGTTTGCGTCATAGAAAGGTTTTAAAGTGTACCGGTTGGATGTTAAATCAGCTTTCCTTTACGGAAAAGTAAAAGAAGAAGTGTAAGAGACACTCTTTAGGTACCTGTTAAACAATGGCTTTTCTAGAGGCACTGTTGATAGTGCACTCTTCACATGGGAAGTGAAATGACATCTGATGATCGTACAAATATGTGTGGATGATATCATCTTTGGCTCTACGAACAATGCACTGTGTAAAGAATTTGAAGAAGTAATGAAAAAGAAATTTGAAATGAGTTCAATGGGAGAAATGAAGTTCTTCTTAGGGCTTCTGGTCGATCAGTTGCCTGATGGTATCTTAATCCATCAGACAAAGTATGTCAATGGTAGCTTGGAGAAATTCGAAATGTCGGGAACGTCACCATTATCTAACCCATTGGCAATTAATCACGGCATCTGTCTAGACGAACAAGGAGTCAAGATAGATGAAACCTTATATCGATCGATGATTGGATCACTGATGTATCTTACAACACCAAGACCAGACATCATGTATCCAACATGCCTTTGCGTCAGATATCAATCGAGTCCTCGAGTGTCACACCTGATGATAGTCTAGCAGATTTTCAGATATTTGAAAGGTTGCCCAAGCACCGGCTTGTGGTATCCGCGAAATGACAACTTCGACCTCGCAAGATATTCAGACTCAGATTTCGGATGTTGTAAACTTAATGCCAAATCTTCAATAGCTGGTTGCTAGTTCTTTGGAACACGCTTAGTAACATGGCAATGCAAGAAACAAACCAAGGTCGCTCTCTCTACGTGCGAGGCTGAATACGTTTCGGCTTCTAGTTGTTGTTCCCAAATTTAGTGGATACAACAACAGATGAGAGACTTTGGATTGCAATTTCTTGATACGCCCATATATGTAGATAACAAGGCTGCCATCGATATAACTAAAAACCCGGTTCATCTCTCAAAACTAAACACATTGAAATTCGACATCACTTTATCCATGATTGTCACAAGAAAAAGTTGATTCGAATAGAAAAGATCCACACTGATGAACAAAAGGCACATTTTTATGCCAAACCATTTGATCGAACCAGATTTAAATATCTTTTAAGAATTAATGGTATGAAAAATTTAACTTCAGATGGGGAATTAGAGGTTGAATACGGATCGGATGACGAGTTTTTGTGATCCTCATCGGTTTGTCACATTTTATAGTTTTTAGAATTTCTTTCTTTAAGGACAAAATTCCAAAAATATGTAAGAGGAAATGATAGTACATCAGTGGACTATCACGGTATGCTAAAGATTTGAAGTGTTATAAAGTTTAAACAAGTCTCATTGAGGATGTGCTAGTAGGCTTCGCATATTCAGTAGATTGTTTCTGAGATATAAACTTAAAAGGAGAACTTCTTAATTAATGGCTTAACATCTCTCGGATATATGGTCTTAGTACACCGAAATTTCGTTTGCGATATTGTTGGATTCTAAGATACTAGGTCTTTATAAATAATTGATATCTGAGGTATTATACAAGTTCTTATGATTTTGCATCGGCAATGGACTAGAATTTGTAGAATACTTTTGCTTTTAATACACAAAAACTACAGCAAACTGTAAGTATCGAAATATCCAACGGTTGCAGTAAAAGATTCCAAATTGGAACACTACTTTCAAGACGAGCCTTCATCTCTTTGTCGGTATGACGGTACTAACCTGAGCTCCAAGGTCTCGCATTACCAGATACAAATATCAGTTAGATATATTCACATGTAAGATGAAATCCAAGGAATCTTGATATGGGAGCATATTCTAAGGTGGGAAACACGGTTAACTAAAGTTCCTAAAATTACCTAAATGTATCTCAGTACAATTAAGAAATGTGTAGAGGTGTATGTGGACAAGTATACTGACAATCTAAGTGAATTTGTTTAGTACTAAAACTCTTATAAAGGTCAAGGGTACTAGTGATATGTCTCAAAAACTAATATGATCCTCTAACACAAACTCACAAAATATGTCTGTAAATATCTTTGTACATAGTTTATTACATTTCATTTTAGAAAAACCTAAAAGATTTTCAGTATGTTTTAGCATAAACTTTGGAAAAACCAAAAATATTTTATTTGTATCTTAGTTTTGACTACCGATGACGGAAGCGAATCTTCAAAATCCAGAGATGCCGAATGCTAAGAATTCTGGAAGACAACGTGTTGGGAGCTTATCTGAATTGTGAAAATACTTTGAAAAGATTGAAAGTTTATTAACTTGATACTTTACATTGCCTAAAACATCAATTAGATCAAAAGTGTTCAACCAAGGTCATTAACTTGGACTTGATAGACAAATCAGTTAACTAGGGTCATTAAATTTGACTTGGTCAACTGATGGGTCGTTAAAACTGGTTAAAATGGACAGGATGTTAAAAATCTGGTTTATCTTCGCTAAAAGAAGTTATCTTCGCACGAAGATAACATGGCTATCTATATTATCTTCGCACGAAGATAATTCATTTGTCACTATTCACTACTCTGAGCGAAGACAAAATTGCAAAAAGATTAACGAAGTGTTGCTGAAATTTCTTAGCTTGTAGTGGTCGATTGGTACACCACGAACAATGTCTAAGGTAGTTTGGACCGAATTTAACTCGAATTGAACCTTACTTTTAAAGTTTCTCTTAAACATACATAAAAACGTAGATCTAGGACAATCTAATGGACCAAAGATAAAATTGAACATACCATCATGTTAATCTACTCTTTTAGGTTTTTTTAGTAACATCAATTTCACGAAAATCGAGGAAAAATTTTCAATTGTGTATAAGGTTACCTTCGCACGAAGTTAAAGGTTCACTTTGCACCAGTTACCTTCGCACGAAGGTAAAACATATTTTTCGGAAAAAATTCTAAGTGTTTTCGTGTTTGTGTTTGTACAGGAAAAGAAATCGAACTTCGATAAGAAACACAACATCTGTTGTGTTCTTGATGAGTATTCCTGAAATCACTCCTTTCAAGTAAATATTAAAGTTTATGAGCAAGTTGCCAATTGTCAAAGCACTTACAGATCCTCACAAGGCCAATGTTCACATATAGAGAGGTTCTGGGAGCATGCAAAGTATGTACTAGAGAAGAAAGCTATACAATCTTTTGTGTGGATTGGTAATGAAGATAAAGAGGTGTATATTACTGAAGCCCTGATTCGCAGAGTGTTAGATTTCGAATACAAAGATGAAGATCCAATGACGTATACTGAACGCATGTGCAAAGGATTCTTCTACGGAATAGGTTATAAGGGGCATGTCAATACACAGTTTAATAAAGCTTATCTCAGGAGGCCTTACAAGTTTTTTGTTCATTCAGCGATATCTTCTTTAAGTCATAGGACAGGGGGAGGTGATGTGATAGTCGGTTATCAGATGTGCACGATCACTGCACTTACGCTGAACAAGCCTTATAACTTCACTAAGATGATATTCGAGTAGATGAAGTTAAACATCGACAACGAAAAGTTCTTGCAGTATCCTAGATTTGTGCAGATGATGTTGGATGATCAATTTACCAACTTAGTCAAAAACAAGAATGATGTGTTGCCGCTAGATCACATGACAAGGTTATCTTTTGTAAGATGATATCATATCTAAAGCAGGCTAAAGAGCCGGTGGCCAGAAAGTTCTTTGGGAGATTTAAAGACAACAGATACAAAGCACCTCCAAAGAATAAATGGAGAAATGAAGACAATGGTTCTGATGATGAGGCTGCTCAGATGGATGGATATGAGTCTAAGAGAGGTATGTGGTACGAAAAAGAAGATGCTAAGAAAAAGAGTACTCCAAAAGCCAAAGCTCGGAAAGAAAGAGAGAAACAGTTCTTAGAGATGAAACTACTGATGAGGAAGTAGAGATTGAGCCAGTTACTGAGCAACATGTTGAAGCTGAAGTGAATGTTGAAGACGAGGAATTTTCTGCTACCTCAGATAAAGAAAAGGAAGGTGAAGGTGGTGATAACGATGAAGATTCTGAGGATATATTTGACAGAGTTGAAAAAACTAAAAGGTTGGCTCAAATCAAAAGGAAGAAAGTGGTTGGAGATGACGATGATGTGTATATTCCGTTTGATAATGATTCAGAAGCTGGAAGGCTAGTTAAAAAGGCATGAAGAGTTAAAGACAAGCCTAATGTTTAGAAAAAGACTATCGGGTCTCCAGCTATAAAGAAAGCTAGAAAGAAATATATGAGGAAAAAGACAGAAGAGATTGAAAGTGTTGAACAACCATATACATCACCTATTCACATTTCCTCACCACAACAACTACCATCACCACCACCACCACAGCCATCACCACAACATATCACACCTTCACATTAAACTCCATCACAACCAATATCTCCACAAATTCAAAAAACACCCAAACAACCAACACCTAAATCAGCTCCATGACAATAAATGTCAAACAGATTTCCTACAGATTTTGGAGATATTCCATTTACAGAAAGGCTTGATGAAAACTTTGATGTAGACATGTTGTATGACTCCAAAATAGCAGAGTTGGAAAGCAAAATCAAAGCCTTGGAAGATAATAAGGAAGTATTGGAAGGCAGGTTGAAATTTCTTGAAAACGATTGAGAGTATATGAAAGCTGTGATTGCAAGTCTAGTGACTGATAATGATAGATTGAGACGGGTGGTAAATGAGTTTGAGGATGCATATTCTAGGAATAATCAAAGATTTGACTTATTTCAAAAGGTATTGGCTAGCAAGTCGGGAATAAACTTTGATGCTGAATTTGATCGTTTAGAAATGGAAGAAACTAGACAAAAAGCAGCCGAACGGGCTAAGAAAGTAGAGGAAGATGCTAAAACTTCAGGCAAGGGAAAAGAAAAAATTGATGAGGTTCTTGTGATAGAACAATATGCGCCAAAAGCTGAATCTGTGCCAGAAATTACTACTGCCAGTGTTGAGAATGAGGAAGAAATTGATATAGATGTTGATGCTGAACCAGTTAATTTTGTACTTATTGGAAGACTGGTGGATGTTTCTGAAAATCCTATGATTGAAAAGATTGCAGAGCAAAGGAGATTGAATGCTGAGATAGATGCTGAGTTAGATGAATTTGGTGATGAGGAGGAGGATGACAAAGACAAAGATGATAGTAAAAAAAATGACGATGAAAAAGGAGATGATGACGATAATACGCACGGAGGAACATGGTTGATCGTCGAAACTGCAAAAATTAATGAACTTTTTATTACATGTTTACTTGAATGATTATGCTAATCAAGAAGATGATTCACAACGCCACGGGAGCAGAAAGAGCAAACTCATGATGAAGAACAACCAGGAATCTTCGCATCTACTCCATTTACAGCTGTTCCTGATTGTTATGCACCCTGAATTTTATATCTAGAACATAATGTTGAAGAAGGTGAGTTCGTGCACAATTATACAAAGAAGAGATTGCTATTATGCTTGGAGTTGATGAAGATTCGTTCGAATTTTACTTGGAAGAGGAACTGAATAACATCAGTGCATTCGAGCAAAATGATTATGTTTACAAGCATAAATAGGATGCTGACATGTATGAAGGGTGATTATTGAAGATGCATTTGATAATGATGAAGCGATCAAGTATTCTGATGAAGGAACTGATAACTTTCCAACTTTTGAAGAGTTATTCAGTTAAGCAAACTATGACTTGTTAAAAAGAAGGGTTGAAGAGATAGTTGCAGAGGGAGGTATTCCTAAACGCCTATCTAAAGAACAAATTGCTGAAGCTAAAAAGATATGGTTTAAAGAGCTACCAAAAGAAAGGAAGTTTAGGCGACCGTTAGCATTCTTCACACGCGACAAAGATAAATCTTTGAGTGATATTTTGAGTAGGAGATGGATTCCTGAGTTGGATGTCTATGCGATCAAACGAGAATATGGTGTTCAATACTTTAGGTACTTGAATGATTTGAACATACTTGGATATTGAAGAGCTTGTACAGACAAAGAGTATTAACTTCCAAATGAAGTTTCATGATCAAAGATTATGGAGGTTAATCAAATATGAAGCAGCTCATGGTTTTAACAAGTGGAAACTTTTGATTCCGAAGAAAAGAATAAAAATTTACAAAGTTACAAAAGAGCAAGATGTCACGCTTATGATGCAACTGCCACGTGTGATTAAAAACATGCTATTGATGAAGATCGAAGAGGATTTCCATGAATATTTTCAGTGTTGGCAATTGGATTCTGAAACATGTGAAGCTATGATTGTTTTGAAAGCTGTTGACACTTGGGATATTCCTGAAGATTTGAATCCAGAACTGATAGAACGAAAGAGGATATGGGGATTGTGGAGAACTATTTGTATACTAGACCCGATACTGTTCGAAATAAGATATCAAATTCTTATTCTTCAACAAGATTTGTTTCGATGTGAAGGAGAAGACCTAAGAAATGCAATACCAGGGTGTGAACAACGTATGCTATGCACATGGTATTAATTCTGGTAAGATGTGGGAATCATCATGGAGAGATTTAGAGAAAGAAGAATTTCTGAAACAGGAGCAATGTTTGGAAAATATTGAAGAAACTTCCAAAGAAGCTCGTTTAAGAAGATTTCAGTTTATGAAGTGGGCTACTGCGACTGATCAAACGCCAATACCATCTGAAGAGCGTACGAAGCGTTGCAAGAATTTCTTTGGGCGATAAAGTCAAAAATTGGAAGATTTTGAAGACAGACCAAGATTACGGCAATATCCAAGGGGCAGTTTGTTGGAGCATAACGTCTATTGCCTATGTCTTAGGGTTGTGTCTGTATTTTGTAATAGGGCCAAAATGTTAGATTTTATGATATTTGTATTTAAGTTTGCATGAAGGTAGGGTCTACCTTCGCACGAAGGTAAATTACCTTTGTGCGAAGATAAACTACCCTCACACGAAGGTAGCATGTCTATACGTAGCTAGTGTGAGGTGTTAGTGCGTAGAATTTTTGCGACTGAGACGGTGAAGCTCTGTCGAATTTCCTAATTATTTATAACTGTTAAACATTGAATGAAATCAGTTAATTGATGAAATAATCTTGTTAATTGTCACTAATTCATATGAATTCTACGCGTACGGACTAGATACTCAAATTAGGACCTTTGCTATTGGACAAACCGATCCTACAAATCTGATCCACGGGTTTTGAAACCCAGAATGATTCTGTCGGTAACCTATTTTGCTGCATGATTATGGCACTAATCAAACGGACATAGAAGCACACGATTCACAGGTATCCCAAATGTTAATCATAACAATATGTCGATAGGATAACTTCGGTGACCCGAACAACAACGAATGAAGTACCCGATAATCTGGTCCTTTCACCTTCCCACAATCTCCAAAACGTACCATGATATTATCCAAAGAAATATGTTGAAGGATTTTCCCTACAACTTACAAATCAATCCTCAAAGTAGTCCCACCATCAGAAAATGGTAGCACTGACCCAATCATCCCTTCTGGGTCTGCAATATTCATTTTATTGTCTAAGAATTGGTCCATGGTATAGTATAAATACTCGTCAACCCCCAACGAGTCAAACCGTGCGATAAAGTTCATCGTCTCAAAGGACATCACCATTTGACCTCTTCCCGTGTCACCGAGCAACTACCAAGTGTGAGCTGGGCTATCTTTGTTTTATCAGATGTTCATAAGACTTCAACATTGTGTTCATATTCATTCTTGTGGACAAGTGGATGTAATCATATCCCCACACTTGTTCCATGTTCAATTGTCACCCAAATCAAGTGTTTACCCACAAATTTAAGCTAAAGCATCATACATTGTCATAAACAACCTACTCTTAAACAACAAGTTTGAAATTTTGGAAGAAATTAACAAGCCGTATGATAATCATGCTCAAATTCTAGTAAAGTTTATACCTTTGATATTGTAGATGAAGAGAAACTAAGAAAAGATGAAAATCAATAACTTGAAGAACACCCTTGCAAAAACCCGAATATTGCAGCTCAAAAATCTTGCAATTTAGTAAGACTTGATGAAAACTATGATAGGGTTTTTGTTCCTCTCAAAAAACTACACAAGTTAGGTTCAAGAATTGTTGGATTTGGTGGAAGATTGAAGAAGTTATGAATGCTTGAAGGTTTTAGGGTTCTAGGGAGGTTGGAGAAGAAGATGAAGTGGTAGGTGAATTTGGGATGTTAGAATGCAGAGTTTTTGTGGTTACTAGACTTTTAGGATCAGGTTATAAAATTCCCGGGTCAAAGATGTCATTGAATTAAGTTCGGGGCGTTTCAAATGGGTTTTGGATGATTGGGTTCGCATCAACTGGCTTTTTAATGAACCAGCGTCGGCTGACGCTAGACACACCATCGGCGACGGCCTAGTCTAGCATCACCGATGACCCCTTGTTACTACAAAAAGCCCCGACAGCTTAATACACCGTCTACGCTACGTTGCCACCCGACGCACATATTCTCGGGCCGTCGGCGACGGTGATGCCTCGTCTCCGACGCCATGCCATTTTCCAGTTTTTTTTTCTTTTGAAAATTATGGGCAAAAACGAGCGACTTTATAAAAGAGACCTAGGCTAGAGAAATTCCTAAAAATATCAAAGATCTTTTTGTGAGTTTTTTTATAAGTTTTAAACAAACACAACTAATGGTTTAACAATTCCTATCACACCCCCCCCCCCCCCCGAAAAGTCATGTATTGTCCCCAATACACATAATAAGTCTAAGACATACCTTAGATCTTCATAACCCATTTGTGACGTCAGAACTTCACACATCAAAGAGATTAGTACCAAATGAAAACATTACTAAGAAGAACGATACGAACAAATACAAAATTCTACACAAGCTTTACCCGTCCTTAGGCGCCCTCATAAGTTGGAACGCTTGCCAAGAAGCTTACCAACTCCATGTTCGCATCATTCTTCTCTTCGTTACCATCAAGAAACGTTTAAGGTGATGACTATTGATTGTTTGCTTTGACCCATCCTTCGGGTCCTCGGTGGTAACATCACCCAACTTTCCAACCCTTGTAACAACGAACGGGCCCATCCACTTGCTCTTGAGCTTACTGGGAAAGAACTTGAGTCTCGAATTGTAGATCCAAACTTTTTGACCTAGAACAAATTCCTTGTCTTCAACGTGACATCTTATGCTCACTTCATGCCATCATTGTATTTCGAAGAAGACTCATATGCCTCCTCCCGAAGCTCTTCCAACTCACACAACTTTAGCTTTCGTTCCTTACCTAGATCATCATATTTGACATTAACCTCTTTGATAGCCCAAAATGAACGATAAACAAGCACAACCGGTAAGTGATAACTTTTACCGTAAACTAAGCGGTAAGGTGTAGTGCCAATAGGTGTTTTATGCACCGTTCGGTAAGCCCATAAGGCATCGTTCAACTTCGTTGACCAATCCTTACGGTCCGGTCGAATGGTCTTTTGCGAAATCTCTTTAATTTGCCTATTCGACACTTGCACTTAACCACTCGTCTGCGGATTATAGGGGTAGCAATTCGATGGTCAACACCATACCGTTTCAATAGTTTGCCAAACTTAAAATTCTTAAAATGAGACCTCCCATCACTAATGATAACCCGAGGAACCCCAAATCGAGAAATTATATTCTTTTGAACAAAATTTCAAACAACGATATGGTCGTTCATTTTGATGGCAGTCGCTCCGACCCATTTAGACACATAGTCGACCGCAACCAAAATATTCAAGTTTCCATGCGAATTCGGGAATGGACCCATGAAATCGATCCTCCACACATCGAAAATATCGTTAATTAGAATTGGTTGCATGGACATCTCATCCCGCTTAGATATACCCCCTAACTTATGACACTCGACACAATTCTTAGCAAAATTGAAAGCAGCCTTAAAATTAGTCGACCGCAACCAAAATATTCAAGTTTCCATGCGAATTCGGGAATGGACCCATGAAATCGATCCTCCACACATCAAAAATATCGTTAATTAGAATTGGTTGCATGGACATCTCATCCCGCTTAGATATACCCCCTAACTTATGACACTCGACACAATTCTTAGCAAAATTGAAAGCAGCCTTAAAATTAGTCAGCCAATAAAGACCGCTATTAAGCACTTTGTGCCCCATTTTGTGACCACTAAAATGGCCCCCACAAGAAAATGAATACAAGTGCGTCAAGACACTCGAGATCTCGTGGTCCTCGTGGTCCGGTACACATCTCCTCATGACTTGATCCGGGCGTATCTTGAATAGATCTGGCTCCTCTAACATGTAGTACTTGATTTAAGAGAGGAAATGCAATCTCCTCCTCTTATCTCAATGAGCAGGTAAGTCACCTGTCACCAAATAATTAACAATATTAGCAAACCAAGTTAATACCGAAACTTTAAAAATGTGCTCATCTAGGAAAGTCTCATTAATCTCTACACGGGAAGAACCCTCCTCTACCAATAACCGAGACAAGTGGTCCGCAACCACATTCTCACTACCCTCATTGTCTCGTATCTCTAGGTTAAACTCTTGTAACAAAAGAACCCATCGGATTAACCACGGCTTCGCATCCCTCTTTTCCATGAGGTACCTAACAGCAGTGTGATCAGAATAAATAACCACTTTGTTACCCCATATGTAAGCCTTGAATTAATCCAATGCATATACCACTGCGAGTAGCTCTTTCTCAGTAGTTGTGTAATTTAACAGTGCATCTTGAAAGAGTCTTACTCGCGTAGTATATAGCAACCGGTTTCTTTTCTACCCTTTTTCCCCAACATGGCCCCATCACATAATCGCTTGCATCATGTGGGTCCCGTGGGCGGCGACGGTTCTGGACGGAAGCTTGGGCGTATGATAGTATCGATCGGTAGAACGGGAGTAGAAACAGAATCAGTGGAAGCATTCATTCATTCATACCGAAAGAGTATACATCTTGTCTGGCTGGCGGACTTCCTGGAGAGAATCCGCCAGTGTCTCCCCTTAGAGAACTTCCAAAACATACAAAAAATGAACACACAACACCTATATATCGACATGAGCAGCTCATGCGAAGCGAGCAGGTTATCACTCGTACGAAGTGTCATTCGTACGAGTGAGATGTTATCACTCATACGAGTGAGATGTTATCACTCATACGAGTGAGATATTATCACTCTTACGAGTCACATCTCGCTCGCACTTGGGTCATGTGTTCGTATCTAATCTATACAATATTCAATACACACTCTTTCTAGCCTATTCGCATAGTGACAGACATAAAGTGCATCAACAAATTCCCCCTTGGACGTCACTGTTGAAGCTTAATCTTGATCTTGAAATCTGAGAGTCATGTTTGAATATTCTACAACTTCAATCAGGTATCTGTTGACGTCGTAATTCTCCCTTGATTGATGAACCAGGTTTGCATATCTACGTTAAGAAACATTCCCCCTGAAACAATTTTCTCCAGAAATTAATCTTCAGGTTGTTGTTTGCACGGTTCAAGACCTCCTCTTATTTGCTTAATCTCCAAATTTTCTCGAATAATCACCAACTTGAAATTAAACAATGCAGCTTCTCCGTTTCAACGTCAACCATATCCGTGTTTGGTTTAGCGCACTCCTCCAATGCTCGATCCTTTGTTCTTCAAAACCCAACCGGCAATTGATAGAAACTTCGAATTACCACAATGGGGTAACTGAAACTACAAGACATCCTTGTTTCCTAGAGGTTAGTCCGAAAAACAGTTCATTTTCCTTGTAGAGTTAAAGAAAAGTAGTCGTATGTGCTTCCACTTCTGCATTGGGGATCAGGTATTTAACCCTTGAGCATCAATCTGTATCATGATCTGAAAATTCTAAACATTCTTTGATCACACATTATTTGCAATCAGAATCACATTCTTCCTTTTTTCCTCACAAAAATAAATGTATAGCTATCTCCGCTAGAATGGGGCAACTGAAACTACAAGACATCCTTGTTTCCTTGCGGCTAGTCTAAAAAACAGTTCAGTGCCTTGCAGAGTTAGATAAGCATGTGCTTCCACTTCCACATCAGGGATCAGGCATTTAACCCTTGAGCCATCAATCTGTATCATGATCTGAAAATTCTGAACATCTTTTGATCTCGACATTCCAAATGTATAGTCTATTTCGTGAATAGACATAATCTCATTACTAATGAATCTTCGATCCTCTGTGTTTCCCAAATAATCTGCAGTCGGAACCACACGAAAAGTGTTACACCGTCACGAATTTCAAAAATGCAAGAATTTTAACATATACGTGAAAATTTTTATTCCCCCTCATTTTGGCAAATTCTGACGTCTTGAGTTCTTATGGGAATGAAGATTATGGCGCGATTGCAGCATATGGTACTCAAATTTTGCAGAAAATTACCCAAAATTGCAGTTTTGATCAAATGTTGATTTATACGTTAAGGCCCATTAATAGTCACTACACCAGATGATCAACGTTTTGAACAGGTATCAGTGACTACCCCAAAACCTTCATCATTTTGTGACCATATTATCAAATCTATACTCCGAAGCTCTACACGGTGTCCCCGAACAGCCCGAATTAGACGTTAAAATCTTGAAAAAATTTGTAATCACCAATTTTTTTCTAGGCACTCGTCTTGTTGATACGATCAAAAAAATGTCTTTTTCAGGCATGCCACACTTCATACGAGTTGCGCTTAGTACGAGTGTTTTGCTTCGTACGAGTGATGCTTCATACGAGGGACAAAGTGTTACTCGTACAAGCCATATATGCTTACTCGTACGAACGAGCCTGATTACGTCTTTTCAATCCAAAATCTTCATTTCTTCGAATTTCAACATGATTTTTGCACAGATCTGGTCGAAAATTAGTTTCTAACAATCCTATGGTTTCAATTTAACATTAAGTCCGTGGATTGTCCGATTATTTGATGTTTTACGTCTAAAACCCCTCATACGTCCAAAATTCATAAGTGTAGGTTATTCATCAACTGGTAGATTGAATGAATCAGTACCATGGCTCTGATACAAGTTGTGGGTCCCGTGGGCGGTGGCGGTTCTAGACGGAAGCTCGGGCGTATGATAGGTATGACTCGGTAGAACGGGAGTAAAAACAGAATCAGAGAAAGCATTCATTTATTCATGCCGAAAGAGTATAAATCTTGCCTGGCTGGCGAAATTCCTGGAGAGAATCCGCCAGTGTTTCCCCTTAGGGAACTTCCAAAACATACAAACAATGAACACATAACACCTATATATAGACATGAGCAGCTCATGCGAAGCGAGCAGGTTGTCACTCGTACGAAGTTAGATGTTATCACTCGTACGAGTAACAAAGTCACTCGTACGAGGCACATTATCACTCGTACGAGGCACGTTGTCACTCATACGAGTCACATCTCGCTCGCACTTGGGATGTGTGTTCGTATCTAATCTATACAATATTCAATACACACTCTTTCTAGCCTATTCACACAGTGACGGATATAAAGTGCATCAACACATCACACATAATTTCGAATGGAAAAAACCAATTCAGTGATTGCAAGATTGGGGCCCCAACCAACTTATTCTTCAAAACATTAAAGGCATTTTGACAACCTTTGTTAAAATCAAACGGTTGGTCTTTTAGCAACAAGTTACACAATGGTTTTGTAATGACACTTAACCCTTTTATAAACCTTCTATAAAAACCCGCATGACCTAAGAATGTCCTAACACCCTTAACACTCGTGGGATAGGGTAGAGTGGATATAACTTGCAACTTTGAACAGTCAACCTCTATCCCACGACTCGACACAACGTGTCCCAACACAATCCCCTCTTGAACCATAAAATTGTTCTTTTCCCAACTCAAGACCAAATTAGTTTCAACACATCTTCTTAACACTTTTTTTCTAATTGGTCTAAGCAAGCATCAAATGACGACCCAAATATTCAGAAATCATCCATGAAGAATTCCAAAGACTCCCCCACCATATTTGAAAAGATACTCATCATACACCTTTGAAAGGTGGCAGGAGCGTTACATAGTCCAAATGGCATTCGCCTAAATGTGAAGGTGCCATATAGACATCTAAACGTGGTCTTTGTTTGGTCTTCCAGATGGATAGAAATTTGGTTGTAACTCCAATACCCATCCAAGAAGCAATAAAATTTTTAACCCGCTAATTTCTTAACAATTTGGTCAATTAAAGGCAAAGGGAAACGGTCTTTGGAAGTCGCCGAATTCAACTTTCTATAATCAATACAAATACGCCACCCGGTTACCGGCCGATTGGCGACCTCCTCACCTGCGTCATTTGTGACGACTTGAATGCCCATCTTATTGGGAACGGTTTGTGTAGGGCTCACCCATTGGCTATCCGAAATGGGGTATATGATACCCGCATCTAGCCACTTCAAAACCTCCTTTTTGACCACTTCACGCATATTCAGATTCAACCTTCATTGTACGTTATGAGAAGGAGTAACAACATCTTCCGTGATGATCTTGTGCATCACCACCGAGGGACAAATTCCCTTCAAATTCAAAATGTTCCACCCAATAGCCGCTCTATTGGTGACCAAAAGTGCCATCAACGTTTCTTCTTGCTCTCCGGTCAAGTTTGATACAATGATGACTGGGAGCGTGTTGCCGTCATCCACATAAGCATACTTAAGATGCTTAGGCAACACCTTTAATTCTACCTCCGAAGGCTCTATCAACGATGGCTTCAACTTGGTGTCAATCTATCGGGAAGACTTTCCACTTTGTGTGTCCAAGTGGGTCTTCCTTCCTTCACCACCATCAACTCCATCTTACTCACATCTTCATCCATGCTCCGATTTGTCTCCATTTACAACCTTTTAAACATGAAACATTCCTCTATTGTGTTTTCCTCTTCGACACCCACGTCGCATAGAGGTATACACTCGTCAACAACCTTCACCATATAGCATCCGTCGCTAACTAGAGGATCCGTTAATCCCGAAAAGACATTTAACCGCAATCGACGGTTACCAAAAGTCATGTCGACCATACCCGTTTTACAATTAATTTGGGTGTTCGATGTTGCCAAAAATGGTCGATCGAGGATAATCCTTGGTTGCTTAGTTCGGTCCAAAGAGACATAATCGAGTATAAGAAAATCCACTGGATAGGAAGAGTCATCAACTTTGACAATTACATACGTGACTATCCCAAAGGGTAGTTCGGGAGTCAAGTCAGCTAACACCATATTGGTGTTTGCCGCTTGAAGTGGACCAAATTCATATTGGCCATACAAACTACCCGGCAAGATACTCACACTCGCCCCAAGATCCAAAAGTGCCCGAGTCATTTTGAATTCACCCACTTGTATAGAAATAATGGGCACCCAAGGATCTTGTAACTTAGGTGGAAGTGCACCCGAAAGAATCGAAACATTTTAAGTTAAATCAAGTTTCTTAGGAAACTTGTGAGTTTGTTTCAGAGTGCACAGGTCCTTCAAGTACTTAGCATATGAAGGTACTTGCTTAATGGCATGCAAAAGTGGTAAATTTATCTAAACCTGTTTAAAAATTTCCCACATCTCTTCTTGATGGGGACCACATTTATTTACCACTTTCTTGGATGGTCCCAACAAAGCTTCGGGATAATAGGCGGTATTAACCTCCACACCCTTTTCCTTAGCCTTTGGGACGGGGACGGTCACAATGGGATATTTTAACATTTTTAGAAACATTTTCATTTTGACCCATTTTACTATCTAAATTCCATGATCTGGCGGTTCTAAACGGAATTTTGAGCATAATATCATGAATTTGGTAGAATGTTATTAAGAAAGGAGTATAACACAATCAGCGGAAGCTTCATTCATTCATACCGAAAGAGTATACATCTTGTGAAGCTAGCGAAATTCTGGAGAAATTTCGCCAGCGTTTCCCCTCTGGGAACTCCAAAACTTACATCACAATGAACACACGACACTATTTATAGACATGTTTAACCTCATGTGAAGTGAGGAGATTAACTTCATGCGAAGGTAGCTTACCTTTGTACGAAGATAACTATTACCACCGTGCGAAGTGAGCTATCACTTCGTATGAAGTGACACTACAAAACCGTTCTTGTTCACACTTAGGTCGTGTGTTCAAATCTATTCTATGCAATATTCAACACACACTCTATCTAGCCTATTCGTACAGTGACGGACACAAAGTGCATCAACAATTTCCCCTCTGGATGTCATTGTCGAAGCTTGATCTTAATCTTGAATATGAGAGTCGTGTTTAAATATTTGCATCTTCAATCAAGGTATATGTCGATGTTGTAGAATGTGTCAACAAATTCCCTCTTGATTGCTGATTTGGGGTTGCATTATCTACATTACATTCCCTTGAAACAATTTATCCAGTTCAGGTTCTTGTTTGCACGGTTTTCAACCTCCTCTGATTTGCTTAATCGACAAATTTTCTTGAATAATTAGTAACTAAAAATTAATCAATGCAGCTTCTCCGTTTCAAATTTGACCTTACCCACGTTCGGTTTAGCGCACTCCTCCTGTGCTTTATCCTTGGATCTTCAAAACCCAACCGACAATTGATAGAAACTTCGAATTACCAAAGTGATAAACTTCAAATCAATGAATATGCGCAAAAATCTAAAATCCTGATTTCCATAATCACATTTAAGCATACTCCTAAAAGATTGATAAGCAAATCAGTAATCTTCTCAATTAGCAAATCTTCATCGGAATCAAATCATTTGATAACACATAGTAATCTTCTCTTCTTCCTTCAAGATCAAACATGTAATCTTCGTCTTTGATAACAATCTCAAATGTATAGTCTATTTTGTGAGCCAATGGTACACTTATTTGTCCGAAAGATCCATTATATCATGTTATTTAGTCATGAATTGCAAGTATATAGCCTTCCTCATTAGACGTTAAAATCTCCAAAAATTTTGCAATCACCATTTTTTTTCTAGACACTTGTCTTGTCAACACGATCAAAATATGCCTTTTTTAGGCATTCCAGGTTACCTTCTTTGTGCGAAGGTAATCTATCTTCGTGCGAAGTGGTGTCTATCTTCGTGCGAAGGTAATTATCTTCGTGCGGAGATAGTACCTTTGTGCGAAGATAATCCACAATGAACACATTTTTCGATCCAAAATCTTCATTTCTACGAATTTCAAGATGATTCTAGCATAGATCTGGTCAAAAATGATTTTCTAACAATCCTATAAGTTCAATTTTACTTTTTTCCATGGATTGTCTGTTTATTTGATGTTTTACGTTTAAAACCTTTCTAAGTCCATAATTCATGAGCGTAGGTGAAAACCATAGCTCCGATACCAATTAAAAGTCCATGATCCGCGGTTATAGATGGAAGTTTGGGCATAATATCAATAATTCGGTAGAATGTTATTAAGAAAGGAGTAGAAACAGAATCAGCGGAAGCTTCATTCGTTCATACCAAAAGAGTATACATCTTATTAAGCTGGCGAAAGTTCTAGACAAATTTTGGCAGCATTTCCCCTCTGGGAACTCCAAAACTTACAAAACAATGAAAACACGACACTATTTATAGACATGTTTTACCCTTGTGCGAAGTGAGGAAATTACCTTCGTGCGAACGTAGCTTACCTTCGTACGAATATAACAAATACCTTCGTGCAAAATGAGCTATCACTTTGACACTACAAAACTGTTCTCGTTCGCACTTGGGTCGTGTGTCCGTATCTAACATATACAATATTCAACACACGCCTATTCGTAAAGTGATGGACACAAAGTGCATGAACACCGTCGACATCCTCCTTATCACTAACATCCTCCACCACCCATTAAACAAACTGAGGTGGTGGTGACTAAACACCGGTATCAATTACCCGACCACTATGTAAAGAGATTTTAGTAATTGGTGCCTCACGTGTGTTCTTCGAGTTGGACCCTTGATGCTTAGGGTTCACGGTCGTATCACTTAGCAATCTTCCGCCATTTCCTTGCATATGAGCCATCTCTTCCGCAAGTTTACCCACTTGCTTTTCCAATACCTTATGTGATTTGTCTCGTACCTCAAACTCCTTATTCCTCTCCATCTGGATCTCTTAATTTGAATCTCTAATCGTATTCATGATTGCGTCAAGCTTGGAGTTTAACGGGTCATCACTACCACCCGTTTGAGAATTTGAATTACCACCCCCATTATCGCCTTTCTTATAGCCCTGTTGGTAATTACTTTCACGGTTTTGATACCCTTGGCCACTCTCTTGACTATAATTCCTTTGGCAACCCCCTTGATTACCACCTTGGTGGTTATGGTACGACGATCCACCTTCATTTCAACTTTGATTGCCCGGTTGAAAATTTGGGTTCATTTGGTTCGAGGCATTACCATACCTAAGATTAAGATGGTTCCTCAAACCCGGTTAATAAGTCTTGGAGTTCATGTCATATTGCTTCCGTTCCCTATACACATGATTCACCTCTTCGGTAGCTTGTGCCATATTAACTTGACACCCCTCGGTCTGATGACCAATATCCCCGTAATTTTCACACACCTCAAATTGAACCGCCCCCACATCGTTTTTCTTCATACGGGCTAACTCCCATTCTAAAGAGGCGATACGATCCTTAGCACTTGAATCAAGTTCGGGAAGAGATTAGGAACGGGATGCTTTGGAGTTCTTGCTCATTCTTTCGATAAACTCCCAATCGTCTTCCTCATGATTGTTTAACAAAGTGCCATTACTTGCCATTGCAAGTACTTATGATCCTCGGTGTCTAACCCTCGAATGAAACACCTCAACAATTCCCATCTAGGAATTTGATGGTGGGGGCATTTTCAAACCAACTCCTTCAAACGAGTAAGTCCCTCGTGTAGCAACTCCCCCGATAACTGTCGAAATGACCGAATCTCATCCCATGCATCACCAGTCTTTGCAATCAAATAGTATTCATCAAGGAACACTTGTTGCATTTCCGCCCAAGTGTGAATACTATTTGTCGGAAGGGTGAGAAACCATTGTTTCGCCTTGTCCTTTAATGAAAATTGGAATAACTGTAACTTGACCTCCTCTAATGCAAAATCATGACCCCCAATTATGCCACATATGGCGGAGAATTGCGCCAAATCAGTGTACGACTCATCATTAGTCCTACCGTTGAAGTGGGGTAGGATGTTGATGTAGTTGGGTTTACAATTAAAGGCCCTTATCCCTCAAGGTGTGGGAACAATAGTGAGTCATTTTCAGTTACCACCGATCTAAATCGACCATTTACACCTCATGGAGGTTGTTAACGTCATGGACCATTAACCTCCTGATTCACCGGCCGATTATTACCCGTTCGATCATCACCTCTATCACCCCCTTGGTTACCGCCGCCCACGAATTGCGGAATCTGGTTACGCTTGACATTATTACTGTTGTTATAAAACCGTCATCCCGGTTCTGTTGATTGTTGTTTCATGGTTGACGGTTGTTTTTGTAGCCAACGTTTTGGCCATAATCATTCCCATATCCTTTGTCGTTCCCAACAAAATTGGCATTTTAATAGCCAATATCTTCATACTCAAACCCCCGAGCATTGTAGAAGTTCCCCACACTGTTATCACCCCATTCATCATCTTCAACCCACTTGTTGTAATTCCCGTCGTCGACTGAGTATTCCGACTAAAAACTCACATGTTCGCGTGATTAATAACAAGGGATGCTATACAGTGCATCGTTGGGAATGTTGTTTCTCAACTCATCGAGATCGAAAACTGAGCTTAATTCATGGGAATGCCGTGATTTTGGTTAACTCCACAGTTGGCATTAACATTTCGGTTGTTAAGGTTGTGTGGCAATGGGTTTTGTCAGTTTTGGTTTTGAGGTGGAGGTGTGGGTGTACGTTGGTTGTTGTTTGGGTTTTGATCATGAGTTTGGAAAGGTGGTGTTGGTGGTCCCGATCTATTATCACCCCTCGGTTGGTTATTTTGGATGTTTTGGTTTTGGGCAGGGTAATTTAGGTGTTGGTATTGATGTTGATTGTTGGGTCGGTTAGAATTTTCGGGATGTATTTGAATGGGCCCAAAAGATGGTGTAGGTGGTGATTTGGTGTTGGGTGGATTAGAGACAAGGGCTGCCTCTAAACGTTTGGTTAAGTTTCTTCTAACGACCCACTCAATCTCTGGTGCAACACTATTGGTAAAGTCCTCCCGGAGTTCCCTGTATGCATCCACCACCTGTAACCTGCACAAATAACACACCCGCGTAACACAAAAGCATAAACGATATAAGAAAACAAACACTTATACAGATGATCATGAAATCAATTAATATCCAAATGCAAAGCGCACGAACTCCCCGGCAATGGTGCCAAAATTCGATCGAAGTGTCGCGCCCCGGTCAAAGATAATATTTATAAACCCGATTACCCTTAAGTATGAACTAGTGGTATTACAGGGTTGGTCCATAAAGAGTTTGTGGTTTGCGTGCAGACAAGAATGATTTTAAAGGATGTCACAACTATTATGAAGCTTGCTAACGAAAATGGTTAATTTGTTTGTTTGTTGAGAAAGAGTGTCGGAATAAACCGACATGTTTTATGCTAAAATGATTAACTACTAAACTTGAATGATTGTACATAACTTGATTGATTAGTATAAAACAATAATATTAAAACAACGTTCACATCCGGTTTGGTAATTGTAGGCCTAGGGTTTCTACACGTTTTAGATTCAATTCAATTACATAAATGATTAATGGATTTAGTGTTGCATGGCTTAGGTGCTAAGAGCTATCAACATCGTAGACGACGGACCGCAATGTACTTCGTTACCAAGAACATGTAAATTCTAACCTAGACAAGGCATAATTGCACATAAACATTTCCAAAGTCAAATTTAATCTTCACTCGACAATTCACGAATACGATACAAATGCAACACAATTATCATAGGTTTCAAAATCAAATTACAATTTGTCAAAAATCAAAACTCAAAACAATGTTTAACCCTAGTAACTTACAAAAACCTACACCAGGGTGAAACCCGAAAAGACTAGCCACTCATGGTGAACGAAACACGATCGCCGGATGATTGAGACTTTAGCACGAACATCTTGAAGCTTTGAAAGTGCTGGAGATGATGGTTAGATTTTGGGATGGATGGTGTGTGTGAATGAATGATGGGGGAGATGATGGTAGGCTAGGGTTAAGATCAAAGGTTGTGATTCTAATGATTCGATGGATTGAGAATGGTTAAGGAGGATGGTCTAGGGGTTCTTGGCTCCAAGATGAAGTTCAAACTCTCCAAAATGCGTCACCTTTGAAAAATGGTCAAAAACATCTATTATACCCATCCCCAACATTTAAAATCATGAATCAGTGTTTGGTATCAGACGAAGGTGTCGCCGTCGGCCCAACTGGGCGTTGCCGACGGCCCCTAGATGTTTTAGTTTCCTCCGACATTTTAAACCATTACTTATGCATGAATCCAGCCAACGGGAATATTAGAGTGGCATCGGCAACGATGCATGCTTTGTTCATTTTCTGTTTTGTCCATTCCTCGATCCCGTTTGACCCGTTTTCTGTCCCGATGCTCCATAAAGCTCCCGAACTCTGTTAGACCTGTAAAACAAAATTCCATTGAAAAGTAGGCTATTCGAAGCTAAAAGTTATGTAAAAAGCATAAACTTAAACATACTAAAACACCGGTTTTCGACCATGTATCATGATGACAATCAGCGGTTGTGCTGCTGATCAAAGGGTTAGGTATGCTTCATTTTCATTTCATGACGAAGCTTTATCCTAGTGGAATGCTCAAGTTCAGATTTTGGGAGAAGACGTTGCATATGGTCTTACCTGGAACGAACTAAAAGAGATGCTCCTTAAGGAATATTGCCCGCGTAGTGAGCTACAAAAGAATAAGACTGATTTCTGGAATCTAACTATGGAAGGCTTGAATATCAGAGCTTATACATCTCGATTCAATAATCTGGTTAGATTAGTTCCTCGAATGGTTACTCATGATTATGTTAAGACTGAAAGGTACATTTGGGGACTGGCACCACAGATTCGTAGTATGGTCACATCAGCGCTGAAACCCACCCCCTATCTGGAAGCTACTACACTGTCATAATCATTGACCGATGATGTCGTTCGCAAGAGTAGCCTTAACAAAAAGGTTGAGACTGGGAAGTCGTCAGTGAAAGCCATTGTAGACAAGAAATCTGATCGACATAAGCCCTCTGAGCGTAAATCTGGGGATTCGTGAAAGCGAAAGTCTAAGACTTTGTGGAAGGATTCTAATGAGAAGCTGAGGAGAAACGCAGTTCTGGTAAAGCGTTTGTGGCTAACACCAGTGGATCAGGGAATGATGTGAACAAAGATGGCAAGCGTAGTTCAGCGAAGAGAGCTCATGGTGATGAGCAAGGAAATTGAACCAGATGCAGACGGTCCAAGCATATGAATCCTGAGTGCTACGTTAAAAGCACATCGGATGGAGTCAAACTTGAGGGATGCTTTCAATGTGGAGAGAAGGGACATTTCAAGCGGAATTGTCCTTTTTTAAAAGATCAGGGTGCTAGAGTTAGACCGTTTGAGCTTTATGCTGGGAAAGCTCGAGATGATCCTGCAGTTGTTTCTGGTACGTTCTTAATCAATAACCATTCTGCTTTCATACTATTTGATACTAAAGCTGACTTGATTTTCGTTTAGGAAAACTTTGAACCGTTTATGTGTTCTCAAGCAAGTAAGCTAGATAAAAGGTACTCAATAGAATTAGCAAATGGTAAATTGATAGAACCAGTGAAGTCATTTGTGGTTGTAGTATTAGGTTATGCGATCATAGTTTTAGAATCGATTTGTTACTAGTGGAGCTGGGTAGTTTTGATGTAGTCGTTGGAATGGATTAGCTATCCAAGAATAAAGCTGAGATTGTTTGTTCGGAGAAAACTAGTGCGGATACCTCGCCCTAGAGGTGAAGCAATAGTGATTCACAGAGATCGAATAAGTTGGAAATCAAGAGTCGTTTGTGTTATGCAGATGCATAAGATGTTATGTAAGGGTTATCCTGCATTCTTGATCAACGTGGTTGATTCAAAGATCGAAGGAAGGAAGATCGAAGAGATTCCTATAATTTGTGAGTATCTAGAAGTTTTCCCTAAAGACTTACTTGGATTACCCCATGTGAGACAGATCGAGTTTAGAATTGATCTTGTTCCAGGTACAGCTCCTATTGCAAAATTTCCTTATAGATTAGCACCTTCGGAAATGAAAGAACTATCGAATCAGCTTCAAGAGCTACTAGACAAGGTTTCATTCAACCAAGCTTTTCGCCTTGTGGAGCACCTATTTTGTTTGTGAAGTAGAAGGATGGTTCCTTCAGGATGTGTGTAGATTATTTGGAGTTGAACAAGCTAACTATCAAGAATTGGTACCCACTACCGAGAATTGATATCATGTTTGATCAATTGCAAGGATCCAGCTACTACTCGAAGATTGATTTGCGTTCAGGCTATCACCAATTGAAGATTGCTGATGAAGATGTTCCAAAGACTGCTTTTAGAACATGTTATAGCCATTATGAGTTTTTAGACATGCCTTTTGGCTTAACTAATGCCCCTGAAGTGTTCATGGATCTTATGAACCGGGTATGCAAACTCTATTTGGATAAATTTATGATAGTATTCATTGATGATATACTTATCTATTCATGAACCAAAGAAGATCATGAGCAATATCTTAAGATGATTTTGGAGCTACTAAAGAACGAGAAGCTGTATGCCAAGTTCTCTAAGTGTGGATTCTAGATTCGAGAAGTCCATTTCTCAGACATGTCATAAATGAGAAATGTATACACGTGGATGAGTCGAAGATTGAAGCAATTAAGAATTGGGAAGCACCAAGGACTCCCTCAGAGGTACGACAATTCTTAGGACTTGCTAGGTATTATCGGAGATTCACAGAGAATTTCTCCAGAATAGTGCTGCCATTGATGCTATTGACCTTGAAGGATAAGAAGTTTGATTCGACAGAAAAGCAGGAAAAAACTTTTCGGTTGTTGAAGGAAAGGCTGTATAGTGCACCTATTCTTCCCTACCTGAGGGAAAGGACGATTTTGTTGTATACTGTGATGTGTCACATTTGGGCCTTGGTTGCGTGCTTATGCAGAAGGGAAAAGTTGTAGTTTATACGTCCAGACAACTAAAAGTGCACGAGAAAAACTACACAACTCATGACTTGGAGTTAGGAGTTGTTGTGTTCGCTTAGAAGATTTGGAGACATTATCTGTATGGAACGAGGTGTACGATATACACTAACCATTAGAGCCTCCAGCAGATCTTCGATCAAAAGGAACTCAACATGAGACAGTGACGTTGGGTAGAGTTACTCTATGATTATGAGTGTGATATTCTCTATCACCCAGGTAAAGCAAACATTGTTGCTAATGCGCTCAGTAGGAAAGAGCGGGAAAATCCTCTTCGTGTTTGTGCTTTGGGCTTAACCATATAGGCGAGTTTGACTTTTCAAATTCGTAATGCACTGGGAGAAGCTTTAAGAGATGAGAATTTGGGGAGAGAAGGTTTATGAGGTTTGGAGTGTGAATTGATACCGAAAGCGGATGAACTGATGTACTTCACGAACTGATTTAGGTTCCGCTTAGGGGTAACATGTGTCAACTGGTTATAAACAAAGCTCATAAGTCAAGATATTCTATTCACCCATGTTCTACCTAAATGTATCAGGACATCAATGAATTATATTGGTGGCCGAATATGAAGAAAGATATTGTGGAGTATGTGAGTAAATGTCTGACATGCTCGAAGGTTAAGGCTGAACATCAGAATCCGTCTAAGCTTCTGCAGCAACTAGAGATTCCTAAATGGAAATGAGAGCATCTTACTATGGACTTTATCACCAAATTACCTCGTACATCACGTGGATATGACACCATATGGGTAATTGTGGATCGATTGACAAAGTCTACCCATTTCTTACCCATTAAGGAAACAGACAAAACGGAGAGGATATCACAGTTGTACAGCAATGAGATTGTAGTCCGTCATGGAGTACCTACGCCAATTATCTCTGATAAAGATGGACGATTTGACTCTAGATTTTGGCGATCTCTTCAGGAGTCGCTAGGTTCTCGGTTGGACATGAGTACTGCATATCATCCTCAAACGGATGGTCATGTTGAGAGCATGTGCGATAGATTTTGGTAGAAGTTAGGATACTCATCTACCATTAGCTGAGGTTTTCCTACAACAGTAGTTATCACACGAATATCAAAGCAGCTCCATTTGAGGCCATGTATGGAAAAAAGCGTCGATCACCCTTTTGTGGGCTGAAGTTGGCGAAAGGCAACTAACCGGACCCGAGCTTATCCAGGAAACCACTGATAAGGTTGCCTAGATTAAGGGAAGGTTGAATGTTGCCGCAAATCGACAATATAGTTATGCAGACAACCGAAGGAAACCACTGTAGCTTTAGGTCGGTGATCGTGTTCTATTGAAGGTGTCACCTTGGAAAGGTGTTGTTAGGTTTTGAAAGGGGAAAGTTGAGCCCGCGTTATATAGGTCCTTTCGAAATCCTCTCTCGAGTTGGATCATTCGCATATAGGCTCAAGCTACCACAGGAATTAAGTGGAGTACATGACGTGTTTCATGTGTCCAACCTGAAAATTTGTCTGTCGGACGAGACACTAGTCATACCCCCTAATAAGGTTCAAGTAGACGATAAACTGAGATTTATCAAGGAACCTGTAGAAGTTCTGGATTGGAAGATTCAGAAGCTTAGAAAGAGTCGGATTAAGTTGGTCAAGGTTCGCTTGAATTCCAAATGTGGACCCGAGTTCACATGGGAACGACAGGACCAGATGCAACAGAAATATCCCCATCTATTTCCGCCTAGTGCGAAACTAAGACCTGTAACGTAAAAATTTCGGCGACAAAATTTCCTAAACAGAGGGAGACTGTGACACCCAGCTATTTTGAGTTTGTACTGTATAAGTGTGACAAGTGTTATGAATAAATAAAGGCAATATTTTATTGAATTCGGTGTTAATTGATGGCATTTGATGTGTTGGTAAATATATAGTTTATTAGATATTATGTTGACAATAATAAGATACACGCTTATCGCGTAACGACAAAATGTGAAACGAACGTCGGTGAGCGCCCGATTAATGTTGAAATCCTAAAAATATTCCGTTATGATTAAAATGCTATTTTAATCATATTCATGAGAAAAAATTAATTAAAACGCTTAAAATCCCTATTTTGCAAATTTAAGAGCGTACTGCACAATACCAAGCGTATATTACAAAATACTGACAGCATAGCCAGTCTAGGCAAATAAAATATTGTTCAGCAATATTATGGCAGGTTTTATAGTGTGATAAAAAGTAATTTAAAACGCCATAAAACCCAAATAAAACGGTTGCTAAATACCCGGTAGTAAGTTAAATACCTGTTTTTGGTCTTATATATTGTGTATGCACATGTATGTATGTGCGTGAGATGATAGGTTGCAGCCCAAGATGCTTTCAAAAGACTTATTGTGGATCCACCAGGATTTCACGAAACTATTACGGCACAACTTCAAACTTCACAGATTTAGGAGCCGGTTTATGAGTCTACTAGAACAACCACTCCTGATGATGCAGGTTACAACACTGAAGCCTCCACAAAACAGACAACCACAGGACCATCAAATTCCAATGTCCAAGGAGCTACAATGTTTCCGGATTCGATTTCGTCTAAATGTGTCACACCCCGGATTTGATTTCGTCTAAATGTGTCATACCCTGTCTAAATGTTTCCACGAACCACGTTATCCTTCTTAACTGCATGCTTCTATACATGTATGCATCTGTAAATCATAGCTTGAACGACAAACACTAGTATCACACAAGTCTCAAGTTACCTGAAAAACATGTTAAAGTTTTTAAAGGTCAACTACAAATAGCTGGTGAGTTTTACTGTTTTATTTTGTTTCACAATTTAGTTTAAACCAATTGATTATGACATTTGACATGAAATTATACTAAGCCCACAAGTGAAACCTTGATTGTTCACAGTTTCGTGTCCCACACCCGACACCTCAGCACTTTCACACCCCAAGTAGCAATGTCTAACACCACATAGCGTGCTCACACAAAATGCATGGACATGTGCTATTGCAGTAGAACCCATGGCATTCGTGCCAGCTCAATTAGGTTTGTCAGACCAATAGTACTATTCACACATCCACCGGCTTTTGTTGATCACTCGTGTTTGTGGGGACTTTTTATGTGTTAGTATAACTGAGATAATTAACATAATAGTATGCAAGTATGTATGTATGTAACATGCATTTCACCCCAAGTAAAACAGTTTGAAAACGGGTAGTGAAAACTCATGTAGTATGTATTAGGAGATGTATGTATTAAGGTTCTATCACCTCAATCCTGGCATCATATCGTGTTTGGTTAATTACCGAAAATAATTTTTAAATTGGTAATTGCAATAGCTCGGATTCAGATGAGAATAATCATCAATGAATAATCAACTGAGAATCGACCTATAGCATAACAGTAGGTCTGTGGGCATTACCTTAGTGTCAGATTTCGGTTTGGCTTCCTTGCACCCTTTTGCCTACAACTCGTAGTCGTTTGTTTTAGTTGTTCAGAAAGTGTTATGATCATATGGACTGTGCTAATGATTTGTCCATTAGAAATGATTAAATTTACATTAAGGGAGTTCGGTCGTTTGGGAATCCTAGGTTGCCCGATTTGAAGTTTCCGTTTTCGCTATCTGGGAATCTTCCAAACTAGCGTGTAATGTACCCCAAGTACCCATTTTGCCCCTGAACAATCCAGAATGACTCTAGTGTTCCACTTATTATCAATTTAGTCGGTAGTCAGTTCACAGTTCCGGCAGTTTTATTATGCGTTTATAGTTGCCGATATTGTATAAAATAATAAGATTTTTACTTCTTAAAATCATTACTCAAAGGATATATTTTATAAAATTCAGAAAATTTTTATATAAGTTGGTAAAAATATAGAATTCTAGAAAAATATTTTCAGAATTATAAAACTACTTTATTAATTTTAACAAATTCAAAAAAAACTGTATTTTAACCGAACAGTTTACATCCAAAATGATCCGACTTTCAAAAATTCCCAAAAATTCATAGAAGTATCCCAATATTTCCAGGAACTTCCTGGAAAATTTTGAGATTTTTTTCAAATCCGTTATACTGCGTTTCTGGCTACCAAAACTTCGCAACAACGTGATTTTTGAAACCCAATTCAAACTCAGTCTATGATCCCCAAACTTTTCCAGAGTGTTTTTATATTAAACTCAACATCCCTGTAATTTTTGGTGATTTATTGAGCTCGTTTAGTATTTTATTTGATTTTATTCCTTTAAAACAGTTAAATATTCACAAAAAATCAGTAAAAATTCATAAACTTCTAAACTTTTAATCGAGTCTTATTTTCACCATGTATGACCAGCCTATAAATTTTCTAATCCTAACAATACCCACGAAAAAGGTTATGCAAAAACTAAGTTTACGGCTACTAATTTCAGTTTTCTGGTGTTATACCTCGCGTTTCTTGATTTTTAAGCAATCTCTAAGCTTTCAAACCCTGAACTGGACTAAGGTTATTACCTACATATCATGTATAACACATATATGCATTGAACCTCATCAATCAAGCCTTGTTATGCATATTTTTCGTTTAGGGTTTGTTTTGTTCGATTCTTGTCGAATAACTCGAAGTTTGATCCATAATCCGAGTTTTTGTATCATCATAAACCACCATAAAAAACCTTGTTATATGTTTATCATGTTTAAACAACCTTTTCTTATGAAAGAAAGGGTATGTATGGATCAAGACCAATTATTTTTATTAATACCAAGTTTAATCATAAAAAGACATAAAAAATCACTTAAAATAAATATTATGCCTCAAGTTATTGTTGAACATTATTGGATACTTGTTGGAGCAGACATAGGAGCGTGTTTGAAAATGTTTAAGATTGCTCGATGGTGAAAAAAATAAAAGGGTGACTAGAAGTGTCGATTGGATTAAAAGGCATTAAGACAGGTTTATTTTTTTCAATTTTTAAAATTGTTATAACTTTATAATTAATTCAGATGCTTCATTCATTATACTCGTGTAACTGTCAAAATATAGTGTGTTATAAAATAATGAATATACCGTTTAGACGAGTATATTTTTCTCTACGTTTTGACCTAAGTTTTGTTAAAAACGGAATAGGGTCAAATATAAAATATTTTTTTGTTATTATGAAACAGACTCTTATTCTACTAAATATCTGTCAAGGTCTCTCATGGTTCAAATCAACATTTGACCCACCATTTACTCGTTTAAGAAAATATGAAATATAAATTTCATATATTTAGTTTTATAACTATTACTTTCAGTGTTAAAAATGTTAACACATTTTGATAAGCATCTTGGGATAATTTTTGGGTTTCAAGTAATTCTGAGTTATTAATGCACCCCCAGGTTGGTAAACGACCGCGCAACAAATAGTTTTTCGTGTTTTTAAAATACGAACCCAACTTCAACGAAAACCCGAATGCTTTAACGTATTCCCTTAAAACATTATATAATATTCTGTAGTTGTTTTTAGGCTTGACTGATGGTACAATTCATGTTTGGTTGTTACAGTATGAGTTGAAATCAAAGACGTTTCTTTAACCGGAAACTATCTCGCTTAACGTGCCACTACTTGCCAGGCCACAAAACCTTATGTTATTGTCTAAGTATTGTGTCTAAGTGATTATGTACCCTTAGAATCATCTACGGCACTTCCGTTCGTATCTAAACCGTTATTGTTCGGCTTATGCACTTTTAAACGGAAAGCTCCCGTCTAACTTGTCTTCAGAACCCTGAGGCATCAATATCGCATTGTTGGCTATTATTGTTCATATGTTACTCATAATTTACCATGACTCATCCGAGGCGTGATCAGTGTCGTTTCATAAATCCTGAAAGCCATGCGTGTCACTTAGGGTTTATGGTGAACCTTCGCATCCCTCATGAAACTGGTCCATATAGTACGTTCTAGTAATCATATGTTAACACGTTTCCATCCTCAAATCATCACGAGTCTAATTGTTTGCACATCGTGTTTTGTTACTGAGGACTAGCACGATTAGGGTTTACCAGGATTTTCACAGTTGTCACATCAAGCTGACAAGTATGTTACAGCTCCCTATTTAGTATCATCACAATATAGTGATTATGTCCATGCTACATAGTAGTTTTTGATCCGTCCATCCACAATTCCTATAGTACCACTACGAGTGGAGTCTGTCATCACATTCAGTTTAAAAAAATGAGAGTTTCGTTGGACTTGTGATATGACGAGTGTCATATGCAAGATTTAGCATAGAAGTAGTATTGAATCCAACTTTAGTTGTGAGTCCACTAACTTCCAATATTTTGGAAACAATATATGTAGTACGTTTTGTTTGGAATTGTTGTCTAACACTTTTAGAACAACCCAATAAAGAAATAATATGGATAACCTCAGACGATTACCCACGAACCGTAACAATGGTGAGCACAATGCTCAATATACCCAAATATGGATAATGAACTTGTTATTAAGGATTTCCATAGATAGTATCCCCAACCGCCGTTCGTTCAGGTACTCCTTGGTAAAGATGGCCAGATATAAGAATCCTTGCTCGTCGGGCTGAGAGTACTTACGGAAAGGTATTAAGTTGCCCAAGTTTGTCATAATGGCAATAATGAATCTACAAACCCACAAAATCGTGTGATATGACTACATACTAGTAGTCGGATTATGACGTTATGATACATGTGAAATCTATAGTATAGTAACCCAATTTAGTTTCAGTTCCCGAAGCTTAGATTAGGACATTATTTGTCCTACCTGCCTACATTGATTACTTTAACATACCTTTACTACAGAAAGAGAGTAGTCTAGAGGGAACCTATAATACAAACCCCCTTATAACTGTTTCGAGATTTAGATATGGCATTAGCCACTTAGTCCTCAGTAATTTGTAGGAAGCACGATACGTAGCTGGGGTGGTTATCCATTGAGTAATAATGAAATTGGAAGACTACTATGTCATGTAGCAATATTAGATCATGAGTGACGTCTATATATTGCATTATAAGAATAACGTTAATAATCATCGAACTGAAAATGAACGTAGACGCAATAACAATTTCGTAAAAGATGACTAGCTAATGAGTAATTAAGTACTAATCTTCCAATCGTGGTAGCACGAGACGCATTATTAGAAACATAGATACTCTATACCAATGAAGTAGTCTGGGAAGAGAGAAATAATTCTTCTTTCCATAGATTCATTAATGGTTGTATTATGTACAGGCGAAATCTTGGCAATATTGATCAAAAGATTACTTATTATGATTCGATACTCCCCGTTCTCACTAATCAATCCACCAGCATCGTAAACTTTAGCACAATTATGGATTGCCTTAAAAGTAAAGAGAAAGAAACCATACTATGATAGTTCTCAATTTTCATACAGTTACCATCCAGATTGCCCATTGCAATCAGTATTTTTGCCGATACTCCAATTATGAGCGCCGAAACCTCATAGTATTAGAATTTGTAACGTACGTTAAGTAAGCCTCTGAGTTAAAAAGATAGTCAACTGTTGCGCATTTAATTCGCATGGAGAATGAGTTTTAATTATTTGATACATTATTAATAGGAGAGTTCATCCTCTAGATTGACACGATTCACAAAAATTATAATCGAAAGATCCTTCCAGCCCTTCATTCGGAATGGTAGGGATTAACAAAATAGGTTTTTTGTTTAGTTCTTATTCATGTCGGTCATCGTATATAAAGGATATGAATACCAACACAAGGACGATCTCGTGGTCACGCAATCTCGATGTGAAGTTTAGTTTAGGATCATTAACTTAAGCGGGTTGGTTCCAGATTTCTGAAGTTAGACTTTACATATATAAAATGACATATTTAAAAAAACTAATCGAATTTTTCATTCAGGCGAAAAACAAGAAACCCACAAAACTAGGGGATAAAGAATGATAGGATCCTTTGATGAATCAGCGCTTCGCGAATACACGCTGATAGGGATTATAATTGGATCAGATGAACACACAGACAAAATTGTTAGGACAGAAGTCATGGCTAAAAAGAACTCTACCACTTTAGAAGGACTCAATGTAATTAGATGCACGAAAGGACACTGATATCAGTTAGTGTGTAATTATTGTTTAATAATGTTTGAATTGTACCATTCATTACTTATCTAGTCAAACAGATGTACACCGATATGAGTTACAAAATCGCCCTCGTTGTAGGATGCCTTTATTAGAACAAGAAGATTTAGAAGGCTCGAAGGGAGCCTCAATTATCCCTAGTGAATATTGGATACAATAGTTTGTGTATAGTTGGACTCTATAGCCCAACAGGTAATCCAGAGAAAGTAGGAGACTCCATAATCTAATAGGTATCCCATAAAAGAAAAGGAGACTCATTGTGATACCATGTTCTCATGATTAGTACACTCACTGACTTATTCCTTTAGATGTATGTGTGCTTTGTTTGGTCCCTGTTCATGAAAACTCATACAGACCAATCAACATTGTGATTCGAAAAGTTTTACAGAGAGAAATCCGAGGAACATTTATCATACACGTAACTTCCAAAACATCTCACACGGACATCTTGCTACATTAGGGATTTAAGACTCAGTACAAAAGAATTTACTACACTTAAAAGAATTTGTACGGTAACATAATCTGGATGGAACTTGGGAGTTGATTATTTGTGTCATGATCCAGGGTACGAAATGGTTCCAAATATTGTTTTATTGTCTAAAACTGGAACACCGATACTACACAATATATAGTTAGCTTTACGAACTCATGGAGTTAGTCCTTGAATTACCAATAAGAAGGAATCATGCCAACTCACAAGATTACCGTAACCGGAGATTTGTTAAACAAGGAATTGTTTCCAAAAAGCGAAACATATCAGATATTCCCAAGTCGAAGTCAAAGGAATGCTCGATATTGAACAAATGTTAGTAATTCTTTTGGGTACCGTCCTTTGGATACCTATAATTGAAAAGACAACATCAGATTGAAGAGTTCAATTTCCACCATTTTGTCTATTAAATACGAATTAGGAAGTAATTTCACACGAAAGTACATTGTACCACTAATCCATCACTTCCACCTACTCACTAGGGATTTACTTGGTACTGATCCGGCCTAAGCCAATAAGGTTCGGGGTTATTCTTTACATGATACTACTAACGGAAGTTAAATAGAGAAGTATCATATTGTAATACGACTGAACATAGAACAAGGAGTGAGTGGCATCAAAATTTTTAATTATAGATATTAGGCACTAAAACTTCCAAGAGCTTTAACAAGTCAAAGAAAATTTTATGTGATAAATATGGTTAAGTCGCGGTTGTAGTCCTCTTACTCACAATTGAATTATGCTTTTCGTGACAGTGATTAACCGGATTTACAGTTGAATTAGGCTACGAGTAATACTTTTAAAAGTATAAGGGTCCAGGAAAAATAAAATGATAACGGTTACAAAGAATATTAACAAAATGTTTTGCCTCCAAGAGTCACATATCAATTTGGTCCGCATCAACACAACTCGTCAGTGAACCTCGATCACTTCGGATAGAAAATACGATTATATTGTTACCAACTTCGTACACTTGGGTCACCATCAATGGTGATAGTTACACGCTCGCTTGTTAGATGTTGTATTACTAGTCAACAAAATTCGTTTACACACACACGATTTGAATGGATGGGTTTAATCCCCGCGAATAGTGATGGATATGATTTTTTCTTCGGGATGTAAGGATTTAGATACCTCACAGTTCTAGTAAGCCCCGTAAGAGGGGATAGATTGCTCAGAAGTGTCCTAGCAACAACTTAGAAATGTTGCCGCATATTGGGTGCCAATTAATGAATCGAATTGATATCAGCAATTCATTACAAAAATGTAACAACATCAACCTTAATACAATACTTCAAGGGAATCGGGAGAATTTACACCAACTATTTGGAAAACTGAACCCAAGAATGATTAGAACAAAGTGTCGTTATATACCAACCCAGATTGTCCTTCACTTACGTTACAGCAAGGGATTTACACGAATCATAACATAATGATGAAAAGACGGTTTCGTAAAATTGGTAAATGAACTAGATTAACCTCGACACCAAGTCTCGCACAGTTGATTAGCTATGATTAGAACACAAAGGTAAGAATTTGGATTAGTCAATGTGATAGAATTCATCTTAATTCATACATCTACTTGTAACCTTACAACGGTGCTTGATTCCACATGCCCAAGGCTAATAATGAGCAATTATGTCACGTTCGTTTTCGGATAGGTATCACGCCATAGATATGACTAGGATTCCATATTTGTAATGTAATTGTTAACAAGAACTAGCATATCCATATCATGCAAATGGCTAAGGTTATCCTATACACCTCTACACCACACCATTATTTTCTACGATGCATACCCAGCGTTACACTAGAAACTACTCCATTCAAAATCCACATAATAAATGCACTGTCACTTCTATCCAAGAACCGATTACTACCTACACCCTACCCATTCTACACCTTGTGCTTATAACATGACCTCTACCACCCTTAGAAATAAAGCGATTCCATTGCTAATCAAAGGATGCGGTTAAGAACCACGTGTACTAAGGGAATAGTGCACTCGTACCCAAATGGGATTTAGAGTTAGGAAAACTATAATTTCTAAAGAAGCACTGGTAACTGTTACCAGGCGAGTGAATTTATTCTGGTCCTTCCGGACCAGTGTTACGATATGCACACCTTCAATATACATATGTTCTCTGTTGTGTACTAATTTCAATATGTGGTTGTTGTTACTATGGATGTAAAGTTACAGTTGGTAAGATTGTGAATTAGTAACTAGTTGACTTCTCATATCAAAAGATGTATGAAGGTTGTCTTGGCGGTATGAGTCCAACTTTAGTGCAACGTTAAGTAAGTTATTAGTAGGAATGTGGAATGGACTATAGTACACGTTTCCCAATGAACCTACCTATCTCTAAGGCGTATCAACTAACGTACTATCCACAAACCTCCGATTCAGAAACAATGCCACGTATCAGTCAACGCACATACAGTCACATAATTTCACGTTGGTACACGTATGTATCACTTCACGTATTTAAGTGTGTTTAACCATTACTGTGACTTTCCCAACACTTCCTCGTATAAGCAAGTCTGTTATTACGTTCCAGACCATAATAACTCACTTGCCCCACGAGGCTATCATGGTACTCCCTAGTATGATAATTTACATCGTTTGTAAATTACTCTTTGCTACCGATTATTTCACATTTATGTTCACTAAGGTTCGAGCCTGTAGTTATAGTATAGGTTTCCTTAAAGGCATCCTAATTTTGTATAACCAATGGCGGTGATACTATCTTCTATCATACCCCGACTCCTAGCGGAAATAAAATATGGGATGCAACAGACACCTCTGATACAAGCACATTGTTTATAAAGATACTATAACTATTATTCAACTACATTTTCAAACCATGTTATCCTTCTTAACTGCATGCTTCTATACATGTATGCATCACAGCTTGAACGGTAAACATTAGTATCACACAAGTCTCAAGTTACCTGAAAAACTTGATAAAGTTTTGAAAGATCAACTACAAATAGCTGGTGAGTTTCACTGTTTTAGTTTGTTTCACAATTTAGTTTGAACCAATTGATTATGCACATTTGACATGAAATTATACTAAGCCCACGTGTGAAACCATGATTATTCACAGTTTCATGTCCCACACTCGACACCTCAGCACTTGCACACCCCAAGTAGGAATGTCTAACACCACATAGCGTGCTCACACAGAATGCATGGACATGTGCAATTGCAGTAGAACCCATGGCATTCGTGCCAGCTCAATTGGGTTTATCAGACCAATAGTACTATTCACACATCCACCGGCTTTTGTTGATCACTCATGTTTGTGGGGACTTTTCGTGTGTTAGCATAACTGAGATAATTAACATAATAGCATGCATGTATGTGCAAGTATGTATGTATGTATATAACATGCATTTCACCCCAATTAAAACAGTTTGAAAGCGGGGTATTGAAAACTAACATGGTATATAAGAACAACAATCACAAGAGATGTATGTATTAAGGATCTATCACCTCAATCATGGCATCATATCGTGTTTAGTTAATTAATAACTCGGGTTCAGATGAGAATAATTATCTGAGAATCGACCTATAGCATAACAGTAGGGTTGTGGGTATTCTCTTAGTATCAGATTTAGGTTTGGCTTCCGTGTACCATTTTGCGTGCCACTCGTAGTTGTTTGTTTTAGATGTTCGGAAAGTGGTATGAACATCGGACTGTACTAATGAGTTGTGCATTAGAAATGATGAAATTTATATTATGGGAGTTCGGTCCTTTTGGGATCCAAGGTTGCCCGATTTCAAGTTTCCGTTTTCGCCGTCAGTGAATCTTCCAAACTGGCGTGTAATGTACCTCAACAACCCATTTTGCCCCGGAACAATCCAGAATGACTCTGGTGTTCCACTTATTGCCAATTTAGTTGATAGTCAGTTCACATTTCTAGCAGGTTCGTTATGCGTTTACAGTTGCTGGTATTGTATAAGATAATATGATTTTTAATTCTAAAAATCATTACTCAATGAATATTTTATAAATTCTTAAAATTTTTATATAAGTTGGTAAAAATATATAGAATTCTGGAAAAATATTTTCAGATTTATAAAACAAATTTGTTAATTTTAATAAATTCGCGAAAAAACTTTAATTTAACCGAACAATTTGAAACCCAAGTCAAACTCTATCAATGATCCCATACTTTTCAAGAGTGTTAACCATATTATACTCAACATCCCTATAATATTTGGTGATTTATTGAGCTCGTTTTGTATTTTATCCGATTGTATTCCTTTAAAACGATTATAAATTCACAAAAAATTACCAAAAATTTTAAACTTTTAATCAAGTCTATTTTCGCCCTGTATGACCAGCCTGTAAAATTTTAAGTCCTAACAATAACCATGTAAAACATTATGTAAAAACTAAGTTTATGGCTACTAGTTTCAGTTTTCGGGTGTTATATCTCACATTTCTCAATCTTTTGAGCAATCTCTAAGCTTTCAAACCCTGAGCTGGGCTACGGTTAATACCTACATATCATGTATAACACAATTATGCATTAAATCGCAACAATCAAGCCTTCTTATGCATGTTTGTCGTTTAGGGTTTGTTTTGTCCGAATCTTGTCGAATAATTCGAAGTTTTGATCCATAATCCAAGTTTTTTTATCATCAAAAACCCCCGTGAACAGCCTTGTTATAAATTTATCATGTTTCAACAACCTTTACGTATGACAGAAAGGGTATGTATGGTTCAAAACCAATTATTTTTATTAATACCAAGTTTAATCATAAAAAGACATAAAAATCACATAAAATAAATAATATACCTCAAGTTATTGCTGTAAATCATTGGATACTTGTTGGAGCAGATGTTGGAGAGTGTTTTGACAATGTTTGAGATCAATGTTGAAAAAAAATAAAAGGGGTGACTAGAAGTGTCGATTGAATTAAAAGGGATAAGGAGGTTTATTTTTTTTCAATTTTAAAATTATTATAACTTTATAATTAATTCAGTTGCTTTTTACGTGTGTAACTGTCGAAATATAGCATTTTATAAAATAATGATTATACCCTTGAGACGTGCATATTTTTCTCTACGTTGACCTAAGTTTCGTTAAAAACAGAGTAGGGTCAAATATAATATATTTTATTATTATTATTATGAAATGGACTCTTATTGTACACAATATCCATCAAGGTATCTCATGATTCAAATCATCATTTGACTCGCCACTTACTCGTTTTACAAAATATAAAATATAAATTTCATATTTTTAGTTTTTCTAACTATTACTTTCAGTTACCACGGATTGAAAATATTAAAAATGTTAACACATTTTGATAAGCATTTCCGGATAATTTTTGGGTCTCAAATAATTGTCGGTTATTAATGCACCCCCCAGGTAGATAAACGATCGCGCAACACATTGTTTTTCGTGTTTTTAAAATGCAAACCCAATTTCAACGAAAACCCGAACGCTTTAACGTATTTACTTAAAATACATTAGGCTTGACTGATGGTACAATTCATGTTTGGTTGTTTCTTTTGTGCATTAAAATCAAAGACGTTTCCTTAAACAGAAATTGTCTCGTTTAGCGTGCCACTACTTGCCAGGCCACAAAACCTTATGTTATTGTCTAAGTATTGTGTCTAAGTGATTTTGTACCCTTAGAATCGTCTAGGCACTTCCATTCGTATCTAAATTGTTATTGTTCGACTTATGCACTATTAAATGGAAATCTCCTGTCTAACTTGTCTTCAGCACCCTGAGGCATCAATATCGTACAATTGGCTATTATTGTTCGTATGTTACTCATAATGTACCATCGGACTCATTCGAGGCATGATCAGTATCGTTTGATAAATCATGTAAGTCATGCATGTCACTTAGAGTTTACGGTGAACCTTTGCATGCCTCATAACTACTGGTCCGTATAGTACGTTCTAGTAATCATATGTTAACAGGTTTCCATCCTCAAAATCATCACGAGTCTAATTGTTTGCACATCATGTTTTTTTACCGAGGACTAGCACGATTAGGGTTTATTAGGATTTTCACATTTGTCATGGAATGCACTGTAGATCCTCCAGTGATCAACACTGCTACAGCATCAAATGAGGGGAGCAAACTGGGATAGTATCAAGAAGTTTTTCGAATCTGCAATCCAGCTTGCAGGCTCCTGCTATAGCAATTCCACATAGTGTTTAGAGAAGCCACCCACTTGTGAACGTTGTTGGTCCTATGACTGCTGGTGTTCAAACCCGTAGAAGATTAGGGACCATTAACACATGTTTATATTCATGCTTCATTTCCAATATTGAGCCTAAGAGCATTGATGTTGCCTTGAAGAAACATGGATAGGTCGATTCGATGCATGAAGAGCTAAATCAGTTTGAAAAGTTGGTGTTTGGAAGTTCGTGAAGCTACATAAAGGAAAACGTGCTCTTGGAACGCTCTAGGTATTAAGGAATAAATAGGATGATACTGGTGTGATCATGAGAAAAAAAATCACGATTAGCTATCTAAGGTTTCAAGCAGATTGAAGGTCTTGATTATGACGAGGTGTACGCACCGGTGGCATGACTAGAAGCCATTCGCATGTTCTTGGCATATGGATCTTACATGGGATTAACTGTTTACCGGATGGATGTCAAGATGGCGTTTCTATACAGAAAGGTCTAGGAGGAAATTTATTCACTCAACCCCCTAGATTCGTTGATTCAGAGAAACAAGGCTATGCCTACAAGTTAGATAAAGCTATATATGGGCTACACCAAGCACCTCGTGCATGGTATGCAACCTTAACAGAGCGTCTACCTATGGATATACTTGGGGGACGATAGATCAAATACTATTCACTAAGTGTGTTGACAAGGATCTTATTCTTGTTCAGATCTATGTTGACAATATTTTTTTTGCGTCAACCAATGAAAATCTATGCAAAGAATTCGAAGAAGTAATGAAAAAGAAGTTCGAAATGAGCTCATTGGGTGAAATGACAATGTTCTTGGGGTTGCATGTTCTTCAGAGCAATCAAGGAATTTTGATTCATAGGGCAAATATGTTCAGGACATTCTTGCAAAATTCGACATGACAGATTCAAAGTCCAAGGACTCCCCCATTGTGGAAAGGCCTTTGCTGAAGGAGGATGTTGAAGGAAGATAAGTTAATCAAACATTGTACCGATCTATGATTGGTTCATTGATGTACATGACGGCTAGTCAACCAAACATTATGTTTGTCGTCTGTCAATGTGCTCGTTATCAGCCAACCCTAAACTCTATCATCTTACTGTCGTTAAAAGAATCCTTAGATACCTGAAGGGAGCTCCAAAACTTGGACTCTTGTATCCAAGAGATTTAACTTTAATCTGTTTGTTATTTCTAACAGTAACCTTGGAGGGACAGACAGGGATATGAAGTCTACATCGGCTGGATGCCAATATTTGGGAGACAGACTCATCTCACGATAATGCAAAAAGAAACAAACTATGTCACTTTCAAATACATAAGCAGAATACGTTGCAGCATCTGCTTGCTGCTCCCAGGTTATTTGGATGCAACACTAGCTTGAGGATTACGGTTTGGCTTATCTTAACACTACTATTTATTGTGATAATGATGCTGCTTTCTAAATTATTAAAAACCTATTTTTCACTCCAAAACCAAGCACATTGATATGAAAGTTCATTTTATTCGAGATTGCTATAACAAAGGACTAATTAAACTTGAACATATCCATACTGATGCAAATACAGCGGATCTTTTTACAACACCTGTCAGCAACTCAAGTTTCAAGGTGCTTGTGAATCTTTTAAAAATGATGTGTTCCACTGAGCATTAAAAATGGGGTTTTTATAATAGAATAACTAAATTTAAGCATAAAGTATTCTACTTTTGCACAAATTTAGGGGGAGAATATGTGATGGGAAATAAAATAAATATTTGTGCTAAAGAATTTGATTAACACATGTAAGGTATCAAAGCTGAAAAGACAAAGAGCTATCGTGATATGTTGATAGGCCTAGCGCTCAAAAAGCAGAAAGATACCACGTGATATAAATATAACGAACTATACAATATATGGGTAACCTACCATCAGCATATGATTTCATGGTATTAAATCTTTCGTTGATAGATAGCCAACGTCTAAACTTTCGGGTCTTCATACTAGTAAGTCTATCTTGGATATCAGGGTTGTCCTTCTGTTGCATCTAGATTATATGCAAACATAGGCACAGTCAGGATATCCTAAAAGAGCCACAAAAGGGCCAAAACTTTATAAGGAAGAAAATCTCATATCAAGGGATTTCCGTGTGCTTGCAAAGCTAAATTTGTAGGATCGTCTTATCCATATAAGCAAAGAACCTAATATGATTAACTAGTCATAACATGTGCGGAATCCATTTTATGAGAAGCGACAATATCAAGATTACTGTTTAACATTCACTATTTCATTAATGTTCAAAACGTGTACAATCCTAAAAACAACTTTTAGGGCTTTGTCGTACACTCTGCATAAACTATTACAGACTCAAGACACAACTCCACTATCAATAGACATCATCACTTCGTACGAGTTGGCCTAGCCACTTTGCCCGAAGTGGACTCACTTCATACGAAGTGGACTCACTTCGTACGAAGTGGACAACACTCGTGCGGAGTGACTTATAAACATCCAAAATGTAAATCTAACACTATACATCCCTATTACACTGACTCGACATGATCCTAAGATGTAGGCGATAAACATTCTACACCAACAAACTGCCCCTTGGATATTTTGGTAGTCTTGGTTACTCTTCAAAAGCCTCATAACATTAACGTTCAGCGTCCAAAGAAATGTTTCCTTAGCTTCCTACGTTCTTTAGATGGAACAGGTGTTTGATCAGTAAAAGGAGCCCACTTAATAAACTGAAACCTTCTTAGCCGAGCTTCTTTTCCCATTTCTTCAATCTTTTCTAACCTATTTTGTTCTTTCAGAAACTCTTTCGTTTCCAGTTCTCGCCACATTGATTGCTACATATTTCCGGAATTTATACCATGTGCATAGTAAACATTGAGTACACCTTGGTATTGCATCGCTTAAGTCTTCTCTCATGCTTCATAACATATCTTGTTGAAGAATAAGCACTCTACATCTTTTTCTAAACAATTAACTGGCCGCATTAAGTCTAGTATGCGACTCATTCTCCAAATACTTTCATCTTTCAAGACAATCACTACTTCACACGTTTCGATATCGTACTGCCACCATTTGAAAACTCATAAAAATCTTGTTTAATTCTCAATAATGGCATGTTCTTCATAGCTCGTGGTCGCTTAATAATCAACGTCACATCTTTTTCCTTCGTCGCCGAATCAATTTTTATTCTTTTCTTTGGAATATGCGGCTTCCAATGATTTAATCTGTGAGCACCTTCATACTTGATTAGCTTCCATAACCGTTGATCATGAAATTTCATTTGGAAGTTTATCATCTTTGTTTGCACAAGCTCTTCGACATCCAAGTAGAGGCAGTGTTTGTATATCACAGAGATAACGGAAGTACTACGCTCCAAACTCCCTCTTGATAGCATAAACATTTAACTCTTCTATCCAACCCTAACTTAGGATATCACCCAACGATTTATCCTGATCACGCGTAAAGAAAGCCAATAGTCTTTGAAATTTTCTTTCTTTGGGCAGCTCTCTAAACCATGTCTTCTTCGCTTCAGCAATTTCATCTTTCGATTAACGTTTCAGAATATTTCATTCTTTCATAGTCGCCTCCACTTTTCACTTCAATAAATCATTAGAGACTTCTTTAAACATTTCCTCCAAGGTTAGGAAGTCATCCGTATTTACAGTGTAATATTTAATAGTTTCATCATCATCGGAATCATCCTCCATGACAACTCGATCATATATATCAGCAACTGATAATCGTTAGGCTCAAAAGTGCTGATATTGTTTAACTCTTCTTCAAAATCAAATTCAAACTTATATTCCTCAACTCCCAACATTTTGGCTATCTCTTCTTTTGTATAGTCATGTACGAATTCGCCTTCCTAAACGCCATGCTCTAAAAAGAAAACTTTAGGTTTTGGTAATCCCGGAACAGCTAATATTGGTGCAACGACTGTGAGGATTCCTAATTGCACTGCATCGTGTACTCGATCATTTTGCTCCCACTATCTTTGAGCATCATTTTCTTCATTCTCATTATCTCTTAAATAAGTATCATAGTCAAACGATTCATTTATTGTCGCATCAACCACTGTTACACCAGATCTACCTTGGTTATTATCATCACCATTACCACTGTTACATCATCCTTTTTATCATCATTATCACCCGCACCATCATCATCATCATCCTCTTCATTCTCGTCAAACGCATCAACTTCAGCATCGATTTCAGCACCCCTCTTCTTTTTCTCTAAATATATTTGGTGCCTTTCAGAAATAACAGTTACGTATATAGGCCCACCAATCATTACATAATTGATCGGCTCAAGCTCAGCTTCAATTTCATCTTCAACTTCTTTCTAAGGATCTGTTGGTATAACCTCTTCAACTTCCATTTCAACAACAACTATTTCAGCTTCAGTTACTAGCACATATTCAGCTTCTAACTCAGATGGAACAATCAAAGGAATTTCATCTATTTTTTCTTTCCTTTTTCCCAATGCTGCAGCATCAGCTTCTACTTTACGTGCACACTCAGCAGTTTTAGCCCAAGGCTCTTCAATCTTTATATCATCATATTCAAAAACAAAATTCATGCTGAATTTCTTTTCCAACACTTTGAATAGCATATCAAATTTTTCTGCATTTGCCATCTTCTCAATCTCAAGATCTTTGACAACTCTATGTAATTTTTTGTTTTCAGTAGTAACACTTGTAAGCAAAGCCGCCAGCTCCATATTCTCAGTTTCAAGCTATTTAATCCTATCTTCGTGTGCTTTAATTCAGCTTTCAAGCTCTGTTACTATGTTGTCATTGAACAGATCTGCATCAAATCCACCGGTAAAAGGAATCTCACCAAAATCATCAGGAAATTGTTCATTCAATGATCTTCTAGCTGCAGATTGAAGTGCTCTTTGTTGTACAGGAGGTGTTGGTTGTTTTGAATAGAAGTTGGTTGTGATGGTGGTATAACATTGTGTGGTGACGTTGGTGGTTGTTGTATTGGTGATGTAATAAATGGTGGTTGTTGTTGTGTTGGAGGTGGTTATTGTGGTGGTGATGGTAGTACAATAGACTCAAATTTTCTACAGTAGATACTATCACCTCAGGAATCTTCTTGGCTTTCTTATACTTTGGTCTTGACTTTCTACTGAAGGAGACCCTATCGTTTTCTTTTGATCATCAGATGCTTCACTCTTTGCTCTTCTTATCTTTTTAACTAGCATCTCAGTTTCTTCTTCATGATATGAAGGAACATATGTAACATCGTCATCTCCAACTTCTTTGCGCTTACGCTGTTATAACCTTTGTTCCTCTCGTTCTTTCACCACTGCGATCTCTAATTCAATACTGTCATCTGAGCTTTCCTCATTATCACCTTCGACGGCTTCTTTCTCAGCATGAGCAGCAACCTTAATCACATTCACATCATCTCTATCATTAACAGACGTTGAAGAGAAAACCTCTTCATGCGTAGTTTCACCCCCGGTTCATTAACAGGCTCATTCACCGGTGTGTCTTCTGGTTCATCAACAATTAAAGTTCGTACTGTAGCACGTTGGCAAGCTTGTGTAGGCTTCTTCTTTGGAGTCACCCTTTTCCTTTTCTTTTCTTCTTTCTCAAACCACTGCTTCTCCTTGGAATAAAACCATCTAGCTTTTCTTTTTCATCAAAACCACCCTTCCAATGATAGAATGCACGAAAAACTTGTACAGCCTTCCGAGATTTGCTTTCTTATGGGTGTATTCACGTGACCTTTGTAGCCTATCCAATAAAAACAACCTTTAACCATCCTCTCTTGATAACCTGTTGGATCATCATCTTTATCTTTCAAATCCAAAACTCTACGAATCAGCTCTTTAGTGATTTTAACTTCATGTTCTTTATCATCAATCTTTACTACTGAATATATGGCTCTTGGTTTCTCGACAAATCTTGCGGCACTCCAAAATTGTTCTATATGAAACTTGTAAACCTTATGTTTTTGTGTTAGAGCCTGTGTCACATATAATCGTCCTATAAACTTGAGCACTTCACTGAATGGAGCTATCTCAGGTATCTTGTCATCGAGAATACAACAAACATTGTGCGTTGGCTTAAACAGAGATTTCTTTTCCTGCGAATACAACAAACTTCACTGAAATTTCGATTACAACACTTCGTGCAAAGTGTAATATGTACGAAGTGGTATTTGTTCACTTCGTACGAAGTGAGTAACAATAATAAACAAGTATGGCCAAACCCACTTCGTACGAAGTGGTAATTGTTATTTACCAAACTTTTACTTCGTGTGAAGTGACATCGTCACTTCGTACCAACAATGGTTATTAACAATTTTTCAAACTTGATAATTTAATCAAACTGAAGGTTCTAATAGGTAGTACTACCGCCAATTAACACTATGATATGTTCAATTTCAAGTTTGGCTGGCTATATTTCATAGATATGAGTTTTAAAGTCCAAGTTACCAATTTTAATGTTTTTATGGTTAAATCACGGTCTAATACTTTAACCATCGTAAGAGGTGTGCTAATCAACCTCCCTAATATCTAATTTGGTAGCACTTCGTTCGTAATCTCTTGAAATAATCAGATCGCACAAAGATTCTTTCATATCGTACTAACATATTATGAGCACTTCGTACGATCTGGATCGTGTATAGGACTAGGTCCACTTCGTACGAAGTGGCTCCTTATTTGTGAGAGGTGTCCAACTCGTACGTATTGGACTTTAACTAATATAAAGTGACCTCTAAACTTCACATTTTCAACTTTTTCGAGCTTTTTATCAGTTTTAACCACCAACTCAGTTAACCAAGTCCAAGTTAATGACCCTGGTTAACTAATTTGTCTACCAAGTCCAAGTTAATAACCTTGATTGAACACTTTATGAACAAATTGGCGTTTTCAGCCAATGTTAAGTTTCAAATTAATGAATTTTTGAACTTCTCAAAGCATTTTCTCCTTTTTAGATAATCTCCTAACTCGTTGTCCTCAATTTTCTTCAGCAGAAAGCATTTTTTAATTTTGAAGATCCGCTTTTCATCATCGGCAGTCGAAACTAAGATATAAATAAAATCTTTTTGAATTTTCCGAAATTTACACTAAAAATATTTTTTGATTTTTCTAAAAAGAAATGCAATAGCTATGTACAAACATATTTATTGACATATTTTTTTGTGAGTTTGTGTTATAGGATCATATCAGTTTTTGATACTTTAAGTTCTATAAAGATTACTTAGACTGTTAGTATATTGACCCAGTTAAACCTCTACACATTTCTCAATTGTTCCGAGATACATTAGGTAATTTTAAGAACTGGACTTAATAGTATTTCCCACCTCAGAATATACTCCCGTATCAAGATTCCCTAGATTTCATCTTACATGTGAATATATATCTGTATCTGGTTTATACGATACCTTGAGAGCTCAGGTTAGTACCACCATACAAAGAAAGAGATGAAGGCTCGTCCTTAAAAGTAGTGCTCCATTTTGGAATCTTTTACTGCAATTTTTGGATCTTTCGATACCTACAATTTCTTGCAGTTTTCAGGTATTTAAAGCAAAAGTATTCTACAAGTTCTAGGCCATTGTTGACGCAAAATCAGAAAAACTTATATAATACCCCAGTTATCGATTATCTTGAAAGACCTAATATCTTAGAGTCTGGAAATCTCTCAAATGAAATTTCAGTGTACTAAGACCATATATCCAAGAGATGTTAAACCACTAATTAAAAAGTTTTTCTTTAAGTTATATCTCAGAAAAAATCTACTAAATGTGAGAAGCCTACTTGCACATCATTAGTGAGACTTGTTTAAACATTTTATAACACTACAAATCCTTAGCATATTGTGATAGTTTACTGATGTATTATCGTTTCCTCTTTTCACACCAAAACTCTTTTTGTCTTTTTCATGTTTTTGTACATTTTTCAAAATTTTTTATGTTTTTGTATTTTCCACAACATTTCTCCCCCTAAAATCAAAAACATATTTTTGGATTTTTTTTTTTTAAAGAAATAAATTCTAAAACACTAAAACTTGACTAAACCGATGACGATCATGTGAACTCATCATCCATGCGGTATTCAACCTCTAGTTCCCCATCTGATGTCAGACTATTAGTACCATTAAGTTTCAAAAGATATTTAAATCTAGTTCGATCAAATGGTTTAATATAAAAATTTGTCTTTTGTTCATCAGTGTGGATCTTTTCAATTCTAATCAACTTTTTCTCATAGCACTCACAGATAAAGTGATGTCGAATTTCAATGTGCTTATTTTTAGAGTGTTGAACCGGGTTTTTAGTTATATCAATGGCACCTTGTTACCTACATATATAAGCGTGTCAAGAAACTACAATCCAAAAACTCTCATCTATTGTTGTATCCACAAGATTTGGGAACAACAACTGGAAGTTGAAACGTATTCTGCCTCGCAAGTAGAGAGCGACCATGGTTTGCTTCTTGCATTGCCATGTTACTAAGCGTATTCCGAAGAACTGGCAACCAGCCATTGTAGATTTGGCATTTAATTTGTAGCAACCAAAATCCGAATCTGAATATCCAACGAGGTCGAAATTGTCGTTTCGTGGATACCACAAGCTGGTGCTTGGATAACCCTCCAGATATCTGATAATCCGCTTGATACATGATATCCAGTCTAGATGTTGTAAGATACATCAATGATCTAATCATCGATCTGTATAAGGTATCATCTATCTTGACTCCATGTACATCTGGTTCTATGCCGTGGTTTATTGCCAATGGGGTAGATAATGGTGACGTACCCAACATATTGAATTTCTCTAACACATCATGGATGTACTTCGTCTAATGGATGAAGATACCATCAGGCAACTGAGCGACCTGAAGTCCCAAAAAGAACTTCATCTCTACCATTGAACTCATTTCCAATTTCTTTTTCATGACTTCTTCAAATTCTTTACACAGCGCGTCGTTTGTAGAACCAAAGATGATGTCATCCACATAGATTTGTACGTTCAATAGGTGTCCTTTCACTTCCTGTGTGAAGAGTGTGCTATCGACAGTGCCTTTGAAAAAACCATTGCTTAACAGGTGCTGAGAGAGTGTCTCATACCAAGCTCTCAGGGCCTGGTGCAACCTGTATAGCGCTTTGTCCAGTAAGTAAACCTTCTCTTTATGCACTGGATTGACAAACCCCGATGGTTGGCCAACATCCAGCTTGTACACTTAAAACCCTTTCCATGACGCAAAGGCCATGAATATGTGGATTGCTTCTAATCGTGCGATTGAAGCATAGACCTCTGTATAATCAATGTCTTCTTGCTGATGAAACCTTTGACAACCAATCAAGCTTTATTGTGTACAACTACCCCTATGCCGTCTCTTTTACACATGCTAATAGACTTGTGATTATTTAGTAGGTTGACAAGCTTCCAGAATCCAAGTTTTTCGAACTGTTGTAGCTCTTCCTTCATTGCGTTTACCTAGCTCTCTTTGGTAAGCGCTTCTGTTGGTGCATAATGTCTATTGCCTACGTCTAGGATATATCCGTAATGTTTAAAAGATTACACGTTAATGTTTAAATGAGAAAATGTAAAGTGTATGTATTGATACACTGTGATTCGCACGTAACATAAGTGTGTTTCGTACGAGTGAGTCACTCGTACGAAATACTATTTCGTACGAAACACAGATGTTTGTTAGTGCACGCACTTCAGTACGAGTCATGTCGACATATAAATAGGGAAGTGTTGTGTTAGAGCTGGAGAGGCATTTATCATTTCATACGGCGAAGCTCTGTCAGTTTGTTGACTTGCGTCTGTAACTTGAACGTCTTTAATATATCAGGAGCAGTTAAACAGTAATCTCTATCTTGTTTGTCATATCTACCTCTCTAGCAATGAATTCTGCCTCTGCTAGTTGAGCGTGATTAGGTCGATTGCTCCTTTCGGGAGCTCGATCCCCGTCCAAAACAAGTGGTATCAGAGCCATGAGATTTGATCTACAGATAGAAAACAAGTAGTTACTGTGCAGACTTGGACATATCTTCATCTTCATCATTTTTCTGACCTTTGCTGGATTTTGGACAAATTTCAGACGAATTCATGGACAAAATGGACTAGGATTTTAGTAATTCAAGTTAATCTTCAATCTAATCAATCCATACCTTAATTCGGACATAAATTGAACTAAATCATGTTGAAATCGATAAAATTTAGTCAGTTTGAATCGTTTGAATCTGTTTTCGTACGAGTTTTGCACGAAATTAAGTTGTTCTAGATTTTGGTACGAATCAGATTAAATTTCATATGGATCAGTTAAATTTCATAAATCTTACAATTTTTCAGAATTTCAACTTGTTTCGTATAAAATGACTTGAATCGCACAAAATCTTAATCGTACCAAAACTCATTCAGTTAAAAAACACTTGATGCGCACAAAAATATTTGATTCGTACAAAATTCATTCATCAAAAATTTACTCAGTTAAAAACACTTGTTTCGTACAAAAACTCATTGATTTGTACAAAATTGCAGTTTTTGTGAAAAAAATTTGAATCGCACAAAAAAAAAATTTGTTTCGTGCAAAATTCTGGTTTCGTATGAAATAGTTTGTCCGCACAAAAAATTTTCTAATCTGATTTTTTTGTTTTCGAGAAGTGTGTTCTAACTTTTTGTAGGAAAAATGTCTGAGGAATTTTACAATGCGTTTGCCACATCGGTTGTCACCACTACAGCAGCTCAAAACATCAATTTAGAGAATGAAATGGGAACAATGACTAAACCTCCAAAGCTTATGAATTTGGAATACTTTGATAGTTGGAGCGAGAGGTTTATGAACTGGGTGAAAGCTAATCATTTTACTTGCTGGTTTGCAATCGAGGCAAAATACATCGCACCAGTTGGTGAAAGTGGGCTTGAAAAGACCCTTGCCCAATTCCCTGATGTTGAACGAGAAAGATTTATCAACGAAAAGAAGATGATGAATATTCTTCAGCAATCGATCAAAGAAGACATCTTGGCTTCATTTTAGCATGATGATGATGCGCAATCTTTATGGAATGCTCTTCGACTTAAATTTCAAGGTAGTGCTCAACTCCGCAAAAGCAAAAGGGCATTATTAAGCAAAGAGTTTGATGTATTCACATTGATCAAAGGAGAAACGGTTAAGCAGCTAATTGAGCGATACTGTCATCTGGTGGTTCATATGAACAGAATGGGAATTGTGAAGACAAATGAGGAGCTTGTTGATAAACTAGCTGATTCTCTGCCACAAGGTGAATGGTCGACTTACTTAACCATTTTGAAGAATGGGGTTGAATACAGTAATTTCTCGTTGCCTCGCTTTATCGAGAGATTGGAAGGTCATGAATTAGAGATGCAAAAGATGGCTAAAAACAAAACTGTTCAAATGCAACAAGATGTTAATCTTTATTTCAAAAACGGTTATGCTGCTCAAATCCAAGCGCCAAAGATTCAAACTGCGTTCAGTGCATATAGCACACCAAGCACACCTCAAACTTAGTCAAGTGTTTTTCAATCATACCCAATAGTTGATCCAAATACACCTTCTAGTCAACAGTCTTCTTTCGGATCAAATCAATCTCAGAACAATCAAGCCACTCCATCATCTAATGCAAGTTAAAGAATTCTGCAATGCAACATTGCCGTTGACTTTCAGAACGCACAAAATTTTGATGAAAAGACGGCAAAAAAACATATGTCTCTACTTGCTTCAGTTCTTGAGTCATATGATAGTCTTGTTGCTGGAAAGATTGGTAATTCTGAAATGACACGAGAAGACTACGATCAAATTGATCCAGTTGAAATGGAGTTGATAGATATAAAATGGTGCATGGCTTCGATCGTTCGACGAGCACAGCGATTTATGGAAATCATTGGTAAAGAAAATTTGGGAGGCTTGGATGGGAAACTTGGATTTGATAAATCTAAAGTCACTTGTTTCAAGTGTCGGGAGAAAGGTCACTTTAAAAGAGAATGTCCAAACCGAGAGGTTCAAGGGAATCAGAATCCTTTCCAAGATGACTATTACAAAAGAGCGATCTATCACCGACCATAACCGAGAACAAGAATCGTGCCGATTGAAGACAAGCAACCTGAAATTAAAGAAAAGGCTTTGGTTGTTACACAAGAAGACGAAGGGTTTAATTGGAACAAGTTTATTTCGAAAGGAGAAAGTTTGCCATTGGTGGCTGAAATTATTGATGAACCGGAAGAAGAATCGGAGGCATCGTTTGATGAAGGACCTGAGGATGATGATTATTACTATCATATTTCATCAGAGGAAGAGGAGCTGTTGAATGGTCCATTCAAACATCTTTTGCCTAACAATGTTTTAAAAACTTTTGCAGGATATTTCGCACCTACTCAACATTCAACAGATGAAGTGCAAAAGAAACCGGTTGAAGATGTCAAAGTAGATGAGAAAAAGGAATTGCTGAAAGAAGACATCATTAAAGCGTACATGGCAAATGGAAATGAGGTAAACAAGGCATCTGAGAATGAAAAATCTTGTTCAAAGTGTGATGAACCATGTGGTGAGTGTCTTGTGAAAGACAAAAGATTTGCTGAATTGCAAAGTTTAATAGACAATTTGTCAAGCTATTACAAAACCACAAAGGAAGCATATGACAAATTGAGTGCGTCTGTTAAACAATATAATAAAGCACTCAGAGAAAATGACGCAATACTTATGATGCTTAAAGCAACAGTGATGGAGAAACAAATGGCAATTAATATTCATCTAAACACTATTGCTGAGCTCAAAAGTGAGCTTGAGAAAATGAGAATTGAAACCGAATGAGTTAACAAACTGTTAATTAGTTATTCCACAAGCTCATACGTCATAGATCACATTTTACAAAAAAATTGAAAATACTGAGGAAACTAAAAATGGTAAAACAAAGAGTGGAAGTTATGATCGAGTTCCTCCACCCATGTGGAACAGTTATGCTTGCAAAAATCCATCTGGGGTGGAAAAGGAGCTAAATCTTAAATTGAAAACCGAACAGTTGCCTGAGGATATCGATATAACTTACACTAAAAATGATGGTGAATGTGATTCTGAGTGGTAGAAAATGTGATTGAAAAAGTGTTAACAAATGAATCTGAAGTGGCTGAGTCGGAAAAGTCTGAGAAGTCAAAATCTGATGACAAATCAGAAAATAGTTTAATTGATGATCCTAATGTCATAGTTTATAAAATGAAAGGATCTGATAAACTATTTTCGGATGAGGATTTTCCCATCAAGAATGTGAAAAGAGGTTGTGTTGATAAAATGTTCATGCTGATGGAGGTAAGTCATGATGATTTGGATAAACATGATTCATCTTTCTATTCTAAATCAAAAACTGACAACCGACCTGACTATCGAAAAATGGAGAATATCCGGAAAACAAGCGTGCAAGGTTGGGTTTTCAGAAGCAACATAAAACCAACAGGTCCCAAAAATTGGATTTTACAAAGAAAATTAATTTTGTATTTGGGACAACAACCGAGAAGGAAAAGGAAATCATTGGTACTCAATCAAATGATGACTTTCTTAAAGAAAAAGATAAACAAAAACAGAAACAGGTTTTGAAAACCTCTGTTCGTAAGGACAGCAGGACATGCTATAAATGCAAGAAAGTTGGACATATCGCACGATATTGTTCACAAGAAAGTTCAAAACCAGTTTCTTCTCCCAAAAAGTTCACCAAGGATGAAAATCAAAAAGCACCCATGGTTATGCCGAAACAAATTCTTAAAAGAAAAACTGAATCTAATCAAAATGTTAAACCAATTATTAACTCTCAATCTAAATTTAAAATTGGTGAAACATCATACAAAGTTCAACAAAAAGATTCAAAATTTTATGTTAAACAGGCTAAATCACAGACACAGAAATGGGTTGCTAAAATTTTAACACCAAATCATCCAAGTTTGAACTCAAACCTTCTGTTCCAAACAACATTGAGCTTAAAAGATTGAAAAGAACAAAGTGGGTCCAAAGTTCGACATTCCAAACCCACCCAAGACCAAACAGGCTTGGGTCTATTTATTTAAATAAATTTGGTTAATCATGTGTGCAGGGGCTCCAACATTCGATGTTGTCAAATTGGATCATGGATAGTGGAGCGTCTAGCCACATGACAGGAATGCTTGCATTGCTCAATGATGTTAGAGCTATTCGAGGAGGATATATTGGATTTGCTGGAACGCAGGGAGGTAGGATTGTCGGAGAAGGGATTCTCTCGAACGGAGTTGTATCGTTTGATAAAGTGAACTATATCGCTGAACTTGAGAACAATCTGCTTAGTATCTCGCAAATTTGTGATAAGAAGTTCACGACACATTTCAATGATAAAGAATGTCTAATCTTAAAACCCGGTTTCAAGATTCCAGAAGTATAGATTTTGATGCGAGCTCCGAGAGAAAATGATTTATATGTTCTTGACATGAGCATCGCTTCTACCACGTCAAAGAGAGTTTAATGCTTTGTTTCCAAAGCTACCGAGAAAGAGTCAATTTTATGGCATAGAAAAATGGGGCATATTCATCTTCGAAAGATGAATTTTGTTGTGCATAACGACTTATGGAGGGTGTCAATTTGAAAAGTTTTCATCTGTCGGATGATTGTCTTAGCTGCAAAAAGGGGAAGCAGCATAAGAAATCACACCCGAGAAAGCTGTTGAATTCGACAAAGCTACCACTAGAAACACTACACATGGATCTCTGTGGACCAATCAATATTAAAAGCATTTATGGAGATCTATTTTGTCTTGTCGTTACAGTTGATTATTCTTGATTTTGATCGGTGTTCTTTCTGGAAAGTAAGGATGAAACGTTTGAAACTCTTATGATCCTTTTCAGAAAGCTCGAGAATTTATATCATTTGCCCATTAAGAGAATTCGCAGTGATAATGGAACGGAGTTCAAGAACAAGAAGATGCAAGATTTCTGCAATGAAAAGGGGATTCTTCATGAATTCAGCGCCCCCTATACTCCACAACAAAACGGAGTAGCTGAACGAAAGAATCGCACGTTGATAGAAACTGCTAGCACAATGTTAGCTTATTCAAAATTACCGATCAGTTTCTGGAGTGAAGCAGTAGCATCAGCATGCTATACCCTAAATCGTGTGTTGACAGTTAAGCCTCACAAAAGGACATGTTTTGAGTTACTAAATCAACGAAAGGCTAACTTAGCTTTTTTGGAACCTTTTGGATCACCATGTACCGTCTTGGACCGGCTGGTAAATTTGGAGCTAAATCTTTGGAGGGTTTCTTTGTTGGTTATGCTACTCCTCAAAAACGTGTCTTCTTGCCGAGTCTGAACCAGGTAGTTCTAGCACAGCACGTAGATTGTCAAAGATATATAACGCCTACGCAGAAGCCTAGGGATTCATGGCTGTTTAACTATGATGGATTGTGGGATTCGTTTGATCTTCCAGATGTGCCAACTGAAGAAGAACTTGTTATGTTATTTCAATAACATCAGTTATCTAATCAAGAACAAGTTCCTCGACGGTTGGTGATTTCTACATCTTTACCAGTTAACACATCTGATGTTGATCAAAGCTCTTCTGTCCTAAATCTGGTTCCTGCTTCAAATGTCAATGTTGCTGAATCTTCTGTCCAGCCAAATGAAGATGATGACTCTAATCGGGAACCAACTTTTGACGATGGAGGAACCAGTTCTGATGAAGGATCTGAACAGATTAAAGACTTTCTGAACCAATAGGCTGATAAGTCTAATGCTAGGAATAAAGCTTCTTCATCTGTACCGGTTTTTGATGAAAATATCTCAAATTTGCAATCACAAGTAGATGTTCCAACTGAAGTGATGCCTAGGACACTTTTATATCATCCGTCAGAGACCCTTATAGGCAGCTTATAATCAGGAGTGCAAACTCGCAATCAGATTAATAAAGATCTAAGCTGTTTCTATTCTAGTATTGCTCCACTTCAAGTCCGATTTTCTCACAGTTGTTTTGTTTCTCAGGTTGAACCGGGAAACTAGAAAGACGCGTTGAAAGAAGAAAGTTGGGTGGATGCGATGCAGGAAGAGTTATTGCAATTCCAGAAACTTGGCATCTGGACGCTTGTTGACCTGCCAGATCATCACAAAAAGATTAATACAAGATGGGTCTTCAAGTGTAAAAGAGATGATAGAGGAGTTGTCGTGCGCAACAAAGCTCGACTGGTGGTTCAAGGATTTCATCAGCAAGAAGGGATAGATTATACTGAAGTCTACGCCCCAGTTGCACGTCTTGAAGCAATTCACATATTCTTGGCCTTTGCCTCATGGAAAGGGTTCAAGGTGTACCAATTGGATGTTAAATATGCTTTCCTTTACGGAAAAGTGAAAGAGGAGGTGTACGTCGGCCAACCTCCGGAGTTCGTTGATCCAGTGCACAAAGATAAAGTTTACCTCTTGAATAAAGCCTTATATGGTCTTCATCAAGCCCCGAGAGCTTGGTATGAAACATTATCGAATCATCTTTCGGATAATGGCTTTATCAGGGGAACAGTAGATTCAACTCTCTTCACGAAGGAAGTAGATGGACATCTAATTATCGTACAGATATATGTGGATCATATTATCTTTGGATCGACAAATGACAAGTTGTGTAAAGACTTTGAAGAAGTCATGAAGCGCAAATTCGAAATGAGCGCAATGGGGGAGATGAAGTTCTTTCTAGGACTTCAGGTTGATCAGTTGCCTGATGGTATTTTCATTCTTCAGACAAAATATGTTCATGACATATTGGAGAAATTCCATCTGACAGGAACTAAACCAGCATCGACCCCGTTAGCTCCAAATCACGGCATATGTCCAGATCTTACTGGCGAAAAAGTTGATGAAACTTTATGTCGCTCCATGATCGGATCCTTGATGTATCTCACTGCTTCTCGACCAGATATCATGTATCCAACGTGCCAGTGCTCCCGTTATCAGTCTAATACAAAAGAGTCACATATGTTTATCGTTAAACGCATAATGAGATATCTGAAGGCTTTTCCAAGTACCGGCTTGTGGTACCCTAGACATGATGATTTTAATCTTACAGGTTACTCGGATTCTGATTTCGGATGCTGCAAACTGAATACGAAATCTACAACGGTCGGCTGCCAGTTCTTCGGAACCCGTTTGGTAACGTGGCAATGCAAGAAACAAACTGCGGTCGCTCTCTCTACCTGTGAGGCTGAATACGTTTCGGCATCTAGTTGTTGTGCTCAGATTCTCTGGATACCGCAACAGATGAGAGATTTCGGTTTGCAATTTCTTGATACGCCTATATATGTAGATAATCAGGCCGCAATCGATATCGCCAAAAATTCATGTCAACACTCACGTACTAAACATATCGAGATTCGACACCACTTTATCTGTGATTGTTACGAGAAAAAGTTGGTACGAATTGAGACAATCCACACTGATGACCAAAAAGCAGATTTTTATACCAAAGCTTTTGATAAAACAAAGTATAAAAATTTGTTAAAGCTAAATGGTTTAAAAAATATGATCTCAGGGATGTGTTTGAGGTTGAGTTTGAGGATGATGACGACTTGATGTGAATTTGTCATCGGTTAAACGTTTTCTGTACATTCTTTCTTCTAATTTCTTAAAAATCCAAAATATGTTTTTTGATTTTAGGGGAGAATATTTGAGGAAAATACAAAAATATTTAAAAAATCAAAAAGAGTTTTGTGTAAAAAGAGTGATCATAGTAAATCAAAAATGATAGTCACAGTATGCTAAAGAATTGTATTGTTTAAAAGTGTTTAAGCAAGTCTTACTATGGATATGCCAATAGACTTCACTCGTTCAGTAGATTGTTATCGAGATATAAACCTAAAACACAAAAAATTGATTAACTTGTGGGTTAACATCTCTCGGATATATGGACTTAGTACTCCGAAATTTCGTTTGAGAGAATGCCAGATTTTGCGATACTAGGTCTTTATATTTGATTGATATCTAGGGTATTATTGGAGTTCTTCTGATTTTACGGAAGCAATGGCCTAGAACTCATATAATACTTTCGTATTATTTCCCCGAAAACTACATAAAATGATTATGTCTTAAGCAATTATGACATTTGCAGTATAAAAGATTCCTTAATGGAACACCACCTAAAGACGAGCCTTCATCTCTTTGTCTGTACGGTAATACTAACCTGAGCTCTCAAGGTCTCGCATTCACCCTATACAGATATCAATTCGATATATTCACCTGTAATATGACATTCTGGGAATCTCGATACGGGAGTATATTCTGAGATGGGAAACACAGTTATTTCATGTTCCTAATAATACCTTAAAATATCTTGAAACAGTTGAGAAACGAGAAGAGGTTTAAATGGATAAATATATTGGCAATCTAGGTAAGTTTGTTTAAAAGCTTAAAAGGTGTTTCTAGACTAATGGTACTGATGACTTATATGAATGCTTGAAATGATCCTCTGAAAACGCAAAATTCACAAAAACAAATGTTGTTATTTTTTTTTTTTAAATTCTTTAAAAAAAACCCAAAAGATTTTTGGTTTTCTTAGCTTAGTAGTTTTATTTTTGTCTACCGATGATAAAAACACTGATGGTTGGATTCATAGCAACACCTTGCTGAGGAAATTTTGGAATCATGGGTTGGGAGCTAATTTTTAGTAACAAAGTTTACTAAAATGTCAAGAAAGTTCATTAATTTGAAACTTTACATGTTAAAATAAATCTGTTTGGTCAAATATGGTCAACCAAGGTCATTAAATTGGACTTGGAAGGCAAATTGGATAACCAGGGTCATTAACTTGGACTTGGTTAGTCAAGTGGATTTTTGAAACAGATAAAAATTTTTATAAAATGAATGAAAAATACAAAAAATAAAAATTTAAATTGAAATTGAATGTTTATTTTATTACAAGATCAGTTTTGAAGAAAAAGATCAGGAGCAAGCACTTCAATTTCAAAAGGTCGTAAATGTGTGCTTTGCAAATGATATTCATTCGGGATCGAATTGGAAGACAACATGGAGAAAGATTGAGAAGAAGGAGTTGAAAAAAATTGAAGAAAAGGAAGCTCGGATCGCTGAACGTTCAAGATTAGCATCGTTAAGGAGTTTTCATTTTTTGAAACCACGTCCTCTGACCGATCAAACGCCTATTGCTTCTGAGGAACGTCGAAAACCATTAAAGAGATTTTTTGGGCGTTAAAGTCAAATCGAATTTAAGTTTTGAAGATTATCCAGACTACGGCAACATCCAAGGGGGAGTTTGTTGGTGCATAATGTCTATTGCCTACGTCTAGGATATATCCGTAATGTTTATAAAGATTACAAGTTAATGTTTAAATGAGGAAATGTAAATTATATGTATTGATACACTATGATTCGCACGAAACATAAGTGTGTTTCGTACGAGTGAGTCACACAGATGTTTGTTAGTGCACGCACTTCAATACGAGTTATGTCGACCTATAAATAGGGAAGTGTTATGTTAGAGCTGGAGAGGGATTTGTCATTTCATACGGCGAAGCTCTGTCAGTTTGTCGACTTGCGTCTGTAACTTGAACGTCTTTAATAGATCAGGAGCAGTTAAACAGTAATCTCTATCTTGTTTGTCATATCTACCTCTCTAGCAATGAATTCCGCCTCTGCTAGTTGAGCGTGATCAGGTCGATTGCTCATTTCGGGAGCTCGATCCCCGTCCACAGCTTCTTTGTACGTTTTAGGCTCCACCTGTGAAATAAAACAACTATATAAACAAGTTTGCTGAATAGGTGCAATTTTAGTGTAAAAACAACTTAGATCCTTATCGATCTGACTACGTGTTTTAACTCAAACTTGCAACTCTCCAATTATATTCTGTGACGGGTGCTAGGACAGATTCCTTGGCATAACCTCGTTAGAGACAGTCACTTCATTCTCCAGATTTGTAATATTCTATTCAGCAACCTGATTACTTGTTAAATCTTCATTTTGATTGCTAGGACCTTCAGAGTGATTTAGGAGACTTGTGATCTGCTCAGAACCTTCATCGGAGCTGGATCCACCATCATTATCATACATCGGCCAAGCGTCAGAATCAGAATCATCTAACTGGTCGAAAGTGGGCTCTGTGTTATTTAAATCTAGTTCGACGATGGGTTCTTTTTGAGTATTGCTCGGACCTACTTCAGAATTGTTTGTGCCAATATGTGGTTAAGAAACCACTATTGGTCTTGAAACTTGCTCTTGATTAGATGCTTGTTGTTGCTGATATAACAACACATGTTCCTCATTAGTAGCTTCTTTTGGCAGATAGAATGAACTCCATAAACTCTCATAATTAAACAACTATGAATCACTAGGCTTTTGAGTAGGAGATGTATATCTCTAACAATCTACATGTTGAGCTAGAATAACCCGGTTTAAGCTAGGCAGATATACTCGTCTTTGAGGACTTGCGTATCCTACGAAAAATCCTTCTAGAGATTTAGCTTGAATTTACCATCCGGGTGAATAACTATACAAGGCAATCCAAACATTTCCAAAAACTCCAAATTTTATTTCGTTGGTTAAGCAACTCGAAACATGTTTTCTTGTGAGCCTTGACTGTTAAACCCTGTTTAACGTCTAACAAGCAGAGGCACCAGCTTCACTCCAGAAACTCACTAGTAACTTCGAATCAACGAGCATCATGCGTGTTGTTTCAAAGAGAGTACAATTCTTACGTTCAGCTACTCCATTTTGTTGTTAAGTATAGTGGGCGTTGAATTCGTGATGAATACCTTTGTCATTACAGAATTCGAGCATTTTATTATTCTTGAACTCCGTGCCATTATCATTGTGTATTCTCTTGGTTGGCAAATGATACAAGTTCTCTAGCTTTCTGAAGAAGGTAATCAGATTATCAAACGTCTCGTCTTTACTCTCGAGAAACATAACCCATGAATATGTCGAGTAGTCGTCAGTCACAATAAGGCAATACAAATCAACAAATATACTTTTGACATTAACTGGCCCAAAAAGATCCATATGTAACCTCTCTAGTGATAGTTTAATTGAGTTTAGAAGTTCTCTTGGATGAGATTTCTTCTGCTGCTTCCCCTTTTTTACAACTGATACAATCATTATTCTAGTGGAAACTCTTAAGATTAACACCCTCCACTAGATTGTTGTGCACCAGATAGTTCATCTAGCATAAATGGATATGCCCCATCTTTCGATGCCATAAGATCGATTCTTTTTCCGTAGCCTTTGATACAAAAAATTGTGCCGATTTCGTAGTAGTGGATGTGATGCTCATGTCAAGGACATAGAGATCATTTTCCCGTGAAGCGCGCATGAGGATTCACTCCTCGGGAATTTTGAATCCCGACTTCAGAATGAGGCACTCTTTGTTTGTAAAATGAGTTGTGAACTTCTTATCGCATATCTGTGAAATGCTTAGCAAGTTGTTCTCCAATTCGGCTATATCATTCACTTTGTCAAATGAGACGACACCATTCGTGACTATTCCTTCTCTGACTATTCGTCCACCTTGTGTACCCGCAAACCCTTCAAACCCTCTACGTATTGATTTAACTTCGTAAAGCAAGGCTAGTATCATTGTCATGTGACGAGAAGCCCCACTGTCCATTATCCATTTAGAGATGATTGACCTCGGTATCCCCTGCACATGAAATCAAACAATTACTTGAATAGAGAGACCCAAGCCTTCTCGGTCTTGGGTGGGTTTGGGATATCAAACTTTGGAACTCTAACTTCAACCAGTTTTTCTACCTTTGACTCGATTGTAACAGATGTTTTGACATCATTAGAAAATGGTTTTGATTTTATCACCCAAGTTTGTTTTTTAGAAATTGATTGTTTCGGGTAAAATTTTGAATCTTTTAAATCTATCTAGATCGATGATTCACTAGTTTCTTTGTTTAAAACATTAGTAATTACTGGTTTCTCATTATTGTTAGATTCAGCAATTCTTTTCAAGATTTGTGTTGGAACAAACTTTGGGGATTTATTTTTCACATCTCTGTTGACTTCTTAGCATGGTAAAAAAGTTTAGAATTAGAACAATGTCGGGCAATGTGTCTGATTTCATTACACTTAAAGCATATCCTGCTGTTAGTGACAGAGAATTTCTGAACCTGCTCATGACTCTTTTTCTCAGCGTAGAACTCATCATTCAATTGTTCCTTTGCTAACTTCTCTTTCTCGCTTTCCGAGCTTGTTCCGAAAACAAAGTTTACATTCTTTTGAAAATTAGGTTTTCGAAATCTATCATTACGCTTCTTTACATACTCCAACGCTTTCCTTTTGTTTTTAGGATAATTTTTTCCTTAATGATTGTTATTATAAGACCGTTTTGGCTTAGAGTAGTAAGTTGCATTTAAATTTTCAAGCTCTGAAAGATTTATTTCAACCATTTTAAACACTTGTTCTACCTTTTCAAAATTCACATTCTAAATCGGAAATTCTTGATCAGAATATAGTTTGTCTGATCCTTTCATTTTATATGCAACCCAGTTAGGATCATCATCCAAACTAGATTCCAATTTTCCAAGATAATTTTTATGAAAACTTACTTCATTTTAGATGGTGAACTTGAACTGGTTTTCTCCAAACTTGACTCAGCACTTTCAAATTTCGTGCTGTCACTCTCACTTCCTAAAACTTTTTCTACCACATTTTTCACCACTTCAGATTCACAATCATTTTCAGATTTAGTGTATGTTACATCGATGTTCTCGTGTAGCTTGTTATTCTTTTCAGTTTTCAATTTCAAATTGAGCGCCTTTTCCACCCGAGAAGGTTTCTTTCTTGTATAACTTTCCCACATGGGTGGTGAAACTCACTGGCAACTTACACTTTTGTTCTTACCATTCTTATCATTTTCTTCCTTTTCATCTTTTTCAATTTTTGGAAGAATATGATCAATGACATATGAACTGGTGTAATAACTGATTAACAATTTGTTAACCCTATCTGTCTCAATTTTCGTTTTCTCCAATTCACCTTTTAGTTCGGCAATCATATCCAAATGAATATTTATGGCCATTTGCTTGTCCATTACGGCTGCCTTGAGCATCGAAAGTTTTGTTGCATCTTCTCTAGCAGCTTGTTCAAATTGTCTAATAGTTTTGTTTAATTTGTCATAAGCTTCTTTAGTTTCTTTATAGTCACTTGACAACTTATCAGTATGTTTTTTCAAAACTTTGTATTTTTCATCTTTATCAAAACATTCATTACAAGGTTCAGCACATTTCTTTCAAGGTTTTTCAATTTTGACAATTTGAACTTTAACTTCCTCCTTTACCAACTCCTTGATAAACTCTTTTCCTGACTCGACTTTCTTTTCTTCATCAGAAACTACCTCTTTGAGATTAACCATATAGCTTTGTTGGCTATCTCGGTTAGGTTCTCGATATTCATTTCTTTGTCCACATCTATCAGTTCCACAACCTCAGGCTTTGACTCTTCCTCTTATTTTACTTGGTAGCTTGAATCGAAATATCCTACAAAAGTTGGAAACATATTAGGTGGAATTAGATGTCTAAAAATACTATGTGACAAATTTTATTCTTCAAAACATTGTTCCTGATAATATCCTTCAATTATAGCTTCCTCAATTGCTTCATCAAAGACTGTATCAGAACGTTCTTCTTCTTCATGTTCGGGTTCTTCAATTATCTCTCCTACAGTGCTAGACTTTCATTCTTCGTGATATATTTGTTCCAATTGAATCCTTCATCCTCTTGAGCGACCACTAAAGCTTTGTCTTTGAACTCGAGGAACCATCTTCAATCTGAATCATCCTTAAATTTGTTTGAGATTGTGATCGATGATATATAGCCTTCTTATAATAATCATTTGTAAACGGATTCTGATTGCCATTCACTTCACGATTTGGACATTCTCTTTTAAAATGCCCCTTCTCCCACATTTGAAACAAGTAACCTTAGATTTATCAAAACCAAGTTTGCCATTGAGTCCTCCCAAACTTCTTCTTCCTGTGATCTCCATAAAGCGTTGTGCCCTTCGAACAATTTATGCCATGTATATATCTATCAATTCCAATTCTTCAGAATCGATCTGATCGTAGTTTTCTTTTGTCATGTTTGGGCTCCCGATCTTTCCGACCACCAGGCTTTCATACGATTCTAGCACGGATGCAAGCAATGCATGTGTTGTTTAGCAGTTTGTTTGTTGAAGTCTTTTGCCTTTTCTAGATTTATTGCAATGTTACATTGTAGAATCCGCTGGTTTGAATTTCGCATGAGTGCTTTGGCTGTTCTAGAGACTATTCGAGCCGTGTGAAGATTGCGGTGTTTAAGGAGAATTTGGTTCATATGTCGGAAATGACTGAAAACCACCAGATCGGTTTGAAGACGAACTTGTAGAATTATTTGTGTTGAAGGCTGTCTGTATCTTTGGACTTTGTGTATTTCCTATAGTGCTGCCTTTGAAGTACAAGTTTACGTCTTACTGAATCTACGATCATTTGGTTTTCGCCATTTTCTGCATCTCCAGCTCATGACCTTCTAGGCTTTCTATAAACTTTGACAAAGTACAGGAGCTATAATCTGCACCGTTTTTCAAAATTGTCAGATAAGTAACCCACTCTCCTTCTAGCAATGCATCAGCCAGTTTGTCGACTACTTCTTCATTTGTTTTCTGAATCCCCAACCTTTTTCATCTGAACAACGACATGACAGTATTACTCGATCAACTGCTTCATGTTCTCACCTTTTAGCAAATTGGAAATGTCAAACTCTTTCCTTAGCAGTGCTTTCTTACTCTTTCTCATTTGAGAGCTTCCTTGGAACTTAAGTCTCAATGTGTTCCACAAAGACCGAGCATCATCGTCATGTTGCAAAAGAGCCAAAATATCTGCTTTGATCGATTGTTGTAATATGTTTATCATTTTCTTTTCATTTACAAACTTTTCTTTTTCGTTAGTTGTAAACTGGGTCAACATCTTCTCCAAACCATTTACGCCGACTGGCGCAATGTATTTTTCTTCAATTGCGAACCAGCAGTTAAAATGATTCGCCTAAACCCAATTAATGAATCTTTCATTCCAACCGTCATAGTCTTCTAAGTTCATCAGCTTCGGGGGCTTCATCATTGTTCCCATTTCATTTTCAAGATTCATATTTTGTGTTGCTACAGTTGTAGCGGCAGATGTCGTGAATGCATTAAAGAACTCGTTTTCCCTTTTTCGAGAAAAATTTGTCAAAACTTTCTTTGTGCAAAATGGAATCTTGTACGGAGTGTCACTTCGTGCGACCTGAAATCAAAAAGGTAAAAACACATATTAAAAATTCACTTCGTGCGAGTTGGAGGTCACCTCCTGTGAAGTTGTGCGAGTTGAAGATCACCTCGTGCGAAGTGTAGGTTTAAACTTGACAACATGTCACTTCATGCAAAGTGATGTGTGAGATCATGCGAACTGGTTTAAGATTTCACTTTTTTGCAATTTTTGTCATGAATTCGATTGTTTTGAGCCTTGATCTTTATAAGGGTTTTACTATAATGGATTTTACGTATTATACTAAAAAATCAGTCAATTTTGTCCATGAATTTGGTGAAAATTGAAAAACAAATAAGAAGTAGGAGTAGGATAGAAGTGTAGAATCTTGATCAGGTCTTCAAATCAGGCCATCCATAGCTCTGGTACTACTTGTAGGATCGTCTTATCCACATAAGCAAAGGACCTAATATAATTAACTAGTCATAACATGTGCGGAATCCATTTTATAACAAGTGGCAATATCAAGATTACTCTTTGACATTCATTGTTTCGTTATGTTCAAAACGTGTATAATCCTGAAACAAAACGTGCAGGGCTTCACAGTACACTCTTCATAAACTATTACAGACTCAAGACACAACTCCACTATTTATAGACATCATCACTTCGTACGAGTTGGCCTAGCCACTTTGCACGAAATGGACAATAGTTCGTGCGAAGTGACTTATAAACATCTAAAATGTAAATCTAACACTATAAAGCCCTATTACACTGCCTCGACATGATCCTAAGATGTAGGCGATAGACATTCCTCACCAACAAAATTCTTATCTAAAAAGGCATGTACCTAACCCTCGTCAGCCATTTATTGGTCACTATATTGTACGAATGTACTAACTTGTTCACCAAAAAGTCTAACATTGTAAAAACGAAAGGATAGACTAATATGCGTCAAATGAAACATATAAATTGTATTAAATACAGTATAAAATCAACCATTTTTAGTACTAATGTTGGAAAAAAGTGTGTATTATTGTATATTTTTTATTTTCAGGATAAAAAGAGCTTAAATGTACAAAAGAAACAAATTAACGACAAAATCTAGCATAACTATAGAAGATGGGAAAACAACACACTATACCAACCCTACGAGCTTCACCCCAAGACTAAAAACAACGAATCAGAAGTCTTGCATGGGGTGGTCCACTTCAAGATTCCAGATTAGAAGAAGACAAATAGAAGCATACAAGAGACACGGGGCCGTGTCCCATTGGGCACGGGTCGTGGTCAACTTCCAGATTTGCTTATCTGAGATAGTACAGAAAGTACAAGGGTCACGGGGCGGTGTCGTTGACACACGGGGCCGTGTAACAGGCTGATATGGCATGCGTATTAAATGAAGATAGAGAAGAAGGAAGACACAAGTTGTGGGGCCATGTGACGGGTCTTTTCCAGCTATAAAAAGGGGTGCTTGGTTTCATTTCAACTCATCCCTTAGTAAACCACTTCTCTCACACCTGCCACCACTCCACCAACATAATACAACCATCATCCCACCATATTCATCCAGCATCCGCCTTAGAGTGTGTGTAATAGTCTCGCGATCCAAGATTGACCGTAAGAGTTTTTGTCAAACAAAGGTCATGCTTAGCTAATCTCTTACATCACTTGGTGAAGACAAGTTACTTATGTATTACTTTTAATTTCCTAACTTTGGTTAACTTTTTAATTGGGTATGTATTAATGACTTTAACAAATAGTTTTTTTATATTGAAAGTGAATTTTATTCTATCATTCTTCATGTTTCGTTGATTCACTCATCTGTGTCTTTACGGTCTATATAAAGCACGTTAACTTCCTTGAAGGGGTTAGAATGGTAGTATGGGTAAGTTCTTGCCTCTTTCATTGTATATACCCTACAAGGACTTGGTTCAAGCTTATTACGACTTTCCTTGAGGCAGATAGCATCAAATCGGGGGAAGTAAGAATGGCTAAAATCCCTTATAAATAAGCTACTATTAAAAATTTACACCAGCCTTGCAGGATTGTGTCCCTGCTGACTCAGACCAATATGGCCGAGGGTAGTTTTGACTCCAAAAGAAGGACATGCCACATTTTGCATTAATAACTTACTTAATTATCTTTCAATATTCCAGCCTTGCGAGACTGTATCCCTTCTGACTCAGATCAATATTTGTTGAGGGTAGCGTCGCTTCCAAAAGAGGGACATCCACTTTAACTAAGATAATCTCTTAAAAAACCCAAAGCGTAACCACTACACGGGGTCGTGTCTCAACAGCAGTTTCTAGGAAACAGTGTCATTGATCCCAATGGTTAAAATCTAATCTGACAATTATGGATGTTAATGATTATTTTTACCCCCGCCACTCTACGTTAAAAGGTGTCAATTATGTGGTGGAGTTCATAAAGATTTAGAATGTCCCATTCTAAAAATTATTCCCCACTATTTAGACCCATCGTTTTCCTGTGACGCTCACCTTAAGATGGGCAGGAGTAAAAACAATATCTACCATCCTCCTGAATTCCATCAAACCTCTTCCATAAGAGATATAAATTCGGAAGAACTATGTCAAATAGAAAAGAGGATTCTCCAAAAACTTAAGGAAATAGGATCCATGATGAAGGTGCGATATTCATCAAGGAACAAGAGCATTGGAGAATTGATGGAATCACATTCAAGAATAAACATACCGAGGCTAACAAATCTACCCTAACTCCATGCGAAAACAAAGGCGATAGTCATCCCTGTATAGACCCCACAATGAAGGTCTCCATAATGGCTTGTGAACTTCACACCTACGGTTTAGACCAGAGCGAGTCGACTCACACCTTCTTTAACAAGAGCCTGGATAAGGTAAATAAAGGATGGTTTTACCCTCCTACTTTTAACTTAGAATCCCACCTTTCTGACAACCTCTTGCAATTTCGTATCTCTCGCTAGAACCTAAGGTACATTAAAAACTTCGGTGTTGTTCCAACAAGTAAGGAACCACCCGATAGGACACGGTTCCTTGAAAACCTCGACAAAACTTCATAAAACCCTAAATGACACGGGGTCATACCCCATCTATCCTCCAAACATAAGGGCAAGTTAAGAAAGCACGGGTACGTGCCACATATAATTTTAACATGGGGCCGTGTCTACTTCGACATGGCCCGTGTCTCACTAACAAACAACGTTCTCGGACTCATGCAGGTGACACGGGGCCATGTCCACATGTTGTCACTTTCTATAAAGTCAGCCATGAGAAGAATGTTTGGACCCATTCCTAAAAGCCCAAGATCCTGCCTGATCTCTCATACACACCTGAAAAGGTAGTTTTCTCAAACCTTCTCGTATTTGCCACTTTTTGTCATTTTTCCTTCTTCAACCTTCAAACCTCCATTAAAACTTGAAGCTTTAAGCTTCAAAAGCTTTAATTGTTAGGTTAAAAGCATGGTTTTTAGCCCAAATTTTTACAAAACTACTATTATACAACAATTTTAAGTTTCTTACATTCAGAAAAGTAAAAATCAAACAGTTTAAACTTAAAACAAACGTTCATGGGCTAAAGAACCAGAGTTGTCGAGGTAACACGGGGTTGTGCTCTATGAGCACGGGGTCGCGTAACTCTTCTGTGACTCTAAAAAGTTTAATGTTTTGTCATGTTAGACTAACATGTCGAGTCAGCAGAGCGGTACATCTTCAACCAGTTTAAGGAACAACTGAAGGGGGAGGAAGATCTCACTTGAAGTCACTCTCGTCCACTATGTTTACGCTTTGCGAGATTCTATCGAAGAAATGACTGTGACAAATGGCAAATAACCGGTAATTCTGTACAATTTAATCACTAATTTCATTCCATAATCTCATGCATATTATCATAGTTTAATTTCATAACTGAGTCGTACGTCGTATAATAAGAATTAGAGCAAGTAAATTTGATCATAACATATATTGGTTTCCGTTACGACATGGAACAAACCAAAAAAATGCCCTAAAAGTGTTGGGCGCACTAATTGCGGTGACACTAACTGTGTCGGTGAAGCCGCTAAAACAAAACAGAACAATGAACAACGGCATGTTAATGCCACACCTGAGTCCATATATAAATGAAAACACTTATTCGAGATCAACCATTTCAAAAATACACAACTTTCCGGTACAACGCCTAAATTGAAAATTGTCCGTTTCGACCAAAAACACGACAAATGTCAGTTTGTCCGCATCACTAATTCGGTGGATTCCGGATGTAAGAATATTAATAAAACAATCTTAATCTTCTTAAAACAATGTAAGAATAACAAGAATGCACAAAAGACATCGTTTCCGGTCATTCGGCAAACTGTGCACAATTCGACCGGAAAGCGACTGTTTGTCGAAACGACGAACATTTTAGTGGCCGATAGCCTCATTCATGCACCTAGTGAACTAGTTAAGCCTCATTTAGAACCCGGAGTACATTCAACTAACATGAGGCCACGGAAACACAACTTTTAGAAAAGTTCGACGGCAGAATATAAAAGTGCGGATATCGAGCGAACGATCGAACGAAAGGCATCTTGGCCATCCTAACTCATCGTATAAACATCTAGCGAACTAGTTATGCATATTTTTAGGTCAGAAATGCACTAAGTAGACACCATGATAATTGTGGTGGTCGAAAACAAAAGCTTCCAGTACTAAATAAATAAGTTCATTTATTAGCGATTATTGCGACGATGAGCGATCTAACGACATTTCCGTCATCCGAAACTCATATTGGAGAATCAAGTGGATTAATTAGCATGTAATGACACCCTAAGCCCTAATCTTATGCTAAGGATGCAAGATCAAACACCTAATCACAAATACTTAGTCTAATGACCAAAATATCTTTTATTTCAACATGTATAAAAAAAATAATTACACTTTACCCCCCTTTCATTTGACGGTTTCAAGTGGATCCCACACCTACTTGATTTTGTTGAAAATGGAAGATTTGAAGCATGGTGTGTTGAAGAGTGTTGATCTTGAAAGATGATGTGATTATATATCATTACAAACACTTGATCCTTATCATTTTTCACAACAAAAATTGCAACCATCTCACCCTATCTCTCTCTCTAAGTCATGGCTACACCACACCCTTAACACCACCACTTAGCCACCAATAAACACCACTTCACACTCACTTTAAAGCCTTATCAAGACCATTCAAGAAGCTAGCAAGGATGGAGGATCATTAGGTCTTTTTTGGAGCTTCATTTCCTTCTAAGATCATCATAAACTTGTGCACCCATTGTAAGACTTATTCTTTCATAATCTAGCTTAATTAATGTCTAGATTAGTGATGTACAAGTTGATCATCTTGAAAATGAGGAAAAGATAAACCAAAAACCCTAAAACACACCATAATAATAACACTAAATATTGTTTATTTTGTGTTGATTATGTGTTTATATGGTAGTTAGTTAGCATGTTGATGTTGTTTATGTTAAAGTAGGGTATAAAAATTGGATGATCTTGTATGATCAAGTATGAAAATGAAGATTTAAACATGATAATGTTTAAATCTAAACAAGATCATCAACTACATCATCCATGAAGTTTACTACAACCTAAAAATAATCTTCTACACATGAATGATTTTTATAAGAAATGAGCATTATTATTTAAGTTGTAACCATCTTAAAAAGTATAGAAATCAAGAGGTTGAAAGAAATGAACTTGATTTAAATGATATGACAAAGTGGTGACATTAAAAGTGCTAATAAATTTTAGAAATCTTGTCATGATTTAATAGAATTTTTAACTCTAAAAAGGCCATGGATGATGATACTTTAACATTATAAATAAGTAATAGGAAGGGTTGTGATAATTGTTGATCTTGATTATGAGCTTAAACAGGTTTTAAATACGTTTTTGAAACGTGGAAAACTCCATAGGGGAAACTATGGCGAAATTTTCCAAATAATTTAATCATGATTAATGGGGTGATTAGCGGGACTAAACACGATTCGTAACTTAAATTGTCATTAAGTAAGTTCTAATGTCAATGGTTAAACCCTAAATACCAAGTATTTAACAAGTACATATATATATTTTACAAGTAAAAATAAGTAACTTTTATAAATACACACATACATATATATATATATATATACTTGGGGATATAAATATGTATATACATTTTGTCACCAAGGATTTTGTATAAATACATATGTATATTGTATGTGTATGTATTTAGAAGTTTAGGGTATTCACAATAAAAGTACCCAATCATATACAAAAATACAAACACTTGAAAATAATACCAAGTGTTGGTGACATAAACAAATATATTCTTACAAAGTGTCGAAACAAAAGTCGGACAAATGAAGCAATTACGGACAGTGGGCGAACGTTCACGAATAAATCGGCGCGTCGGCGACCAATGGGAGAATGCCGACACGAAGAGTCTTTACGACGATTGGCGATCGTCGACAAGAAAAAGCATAATAAACGACGCCTACGAGTCTAAAATATATATTTAGGCGTTTAGCATATATATATATTGTGTGTGTGTGTGTGTGTGTTATCAAAACCAAAAGTCTGGAAAGTTAAAATGATATAAGTGTAAACTTATAAAAAATGGGCTCTTGTAAATAAATTTGGGCTAGGCCCAATCCCATAATATATATGGACAAAGCCCAAATAGATATTAAAACATGGGCTAGGCCCAATGACAAAAAAACATGATCAAAGGATGATAACAATATATATATATATATATAATATTAATCGAACAAGCGAACTACCAACACTACAATAACACTAAAAGTTGTTCTATCATAACAAGGAAATACATAACAAGAATTCAAGATGAACAACGAGTACAAGGTCCATTGAGGCCTAGGTGTCTAATAAACTTAATACACATGTAGGTTACACGTGTGTACGGACACCGACCGTTACTAGTACGACTTTCGGAAAGCAAAAGTGTGAGTTCATGTCCCTCCTTTCAATTATTTCAAAGTTTTGTTTTAAAAACTATCGAGGGGATATACTTGTCATAACAAACGGTATGTTAGCTATGGGGTTAGTTGATAACACGATCAATGTGCATAAGTAGGATGATGACAAGAGTAACCATCAATCACTTAGTGACCAAGGTGCAAAAGGTGTAGATCTATAGAGCTTGAGGTACGCTCCACTCCTGGTGTATTAACCGGTTAGGAGTGCTTTTGTGATCCCAAATGATGTCAAGAGTTGTCTCGGGTTGGTTACTTACTTATGGTACATATGTCAGGGTGCTAGCTACACTCTGATAGATCCTTAAACTCCATGAATGCTAATAACATACTCGGATTTCATTACTTGATTTCAAGAATGACATTTTTATACGAAAACATTAACTACATGAACTGCCAACTTTATGTTGACTTTTTAAAATTACATGTATTTCAGGACGCAAGGCATGAGCTGGTGATATGATTCGGTATGGGAAAAAGTCAAGACAACGATGCACCATCTTTTGGAGGGTTTGCCTTTTATATCCCAACTTCGTCTGGGTATATAGGAGTCAAAACCTCATTATGCAATTATAATGAAATCAATGTCTTATTTTGGAAAATGATGTATTTTGAATCGTGTTTTATGATGACAAGTTGAAACAGATAACAATATGATATCACTTTTGGATGGTTGTAGTTATGGAACGAAACTTATTAATGGCATGGCATCGTTGTTAAATTACATTGTTTACTAGATTGGATGTAATGATTACCTAATAGTCACACACTTGCGCTTCCAATACTGTCACACCCCAACCGATGGCGAAAACATCGGAGTGAGACGACAACAAGATTGCTCATTGCTCACAACGCTAATAATGACAATATTTAATAAAATCAAATTTCATTTCAATAATAATTGTCAAGTACAACATCAAAGCAAATACAATACAACAAAATTGATACAACAAATTTAGCTTAACGTCTAGTTGTGTGTATCTAAGTCCTTGCTATTTGTTTTCATAGCATCATCTTCATCAACTTGTAACATGTTTTAAAATACAATTCAATGCAAAAGCAAAGGCGAGTACAAAAGTTTAAGCATAGCATACATATACGATTAAACTTTAAATGAATCCTCATGGCAACTATGATTTTACATGAGCATATACAAGGCATGCAATATACTAGCCAAACCCTTAACGCAAACACGTTGTTTTAACATGGCCTCAAGTTTATGCGATGGAGAGGGATGCGTGACTTCCTATAGCGCTATACATGTCAAACGAAGGCTTTAAACAAGTTAATGACTAAAGTATCACATAAAGAATGTCCAAGATATAAGCATCACGTAAGTGTAACAAGTGTTCATGCGTATAGGATTGTTTGTGCATTTCATAAAGGTTAAGTGTTGTGGTTTGGTATAAGTAAACATGTTACACCCAAAAGTGTTTTAAACGAAAAGTGGGTCGAGTGTACTCACGGTTTTGCTAAGTCTTCAAACTTGGCGAGTTCGCGAAGGTGGTTGGTGGATGGGTTGAGCGTCGAGTTATCTTTTGGGAGCCTTGATCTTTGAGAGGAGAAGTGAGCTCTTAGAGCTTTTAGAGATGAGAAGAGAAGATTGAGGTGTGAAATGAGAGTGGGAGGAGGCTTCTATTTATAATGGGGAATTAGGGTTTAGGTAATTAATGAAGTTGGTGGTGGTTGGGGGTTGTTAGTTGAGTATATTAAATGCAAGAAGCACAATCCAACAAACACACTTTTGACCAATCCATGAGCTAGAAACAAGAATCTGCGGATTATGCTATTTTTAGTCCTTGAACTTAGTTTATCTTTCATTTCATGCTAAATTTTAAATTTTCGCATGTTTTCAAGTGTATAATGTATATGTAAGTATATTTTAGGTATCAAGTATGAATGTATGAGTATTTGCACGTATAACAAGTATCGGTTTGTATGTAAACATGTATTTAACAATTAAATGCATGTAAGACAAGTATGTATCATGTATGAATTTTATTACGATCAAAGTCTCGGATTATAAGATTGGGAAATGAAATACGAATGCGATACGAATACAAGTTTTCATAAATAGAAATACGGTTATACTTTCTAATTAATGAAAGTACGAAAAAAGTGAGGCGTTACAAATACGACCAGGGTGTGACAATGATGATGGTGGAGGAGGTCCTCGTGGATAGGGTGAACTACCTCACTCTTTCCTTGGAGGATAGCTTTAGGAGATCAACCTTCTTCACCAAAGGTTGAATATCCTATTGATGCCCCCGATGGAGCCAATCTTGCCTCAAGGTGATTGGAAAATAGCCCACGAGGTGGTTAACCCCACCGGATGGTACGAGATACCCCTTGAACCTCCCGTTAATGCCTACTTTGAGGTTCCAATAAACCTCGCTCCTCTTCCACAAGGGGAGATCGATGACGAACCCTTCATCTTCCTTCTGAGGAAGATCTAGGAAATGCTCAACAACCTCCAAAGGAGCATTTCCGGAGAATAGCTTAGAGCCCTTATCTTCCGAAAACTATTTCGGTTTTTGCTAATCTATCATAGATTCATCTAGTGGAAAGTTGTTTGGGTTTAATAATCTCGTGGGGTATCCACTTACTATCTATCTTAGGACCTTAACCTTCTTGTCATTTTTATTTTTCTTTTTAGTTGTAATGATGAATGGATGGAATGAAATATGGTATTTTGGAAATAAAAGTATGTGAAATATGAAAAACCGCCAAAAGGACGTCGGAATAGCACCCCATGCAAGTAAATAGACATTTCCTGAAGCAAAATCTTCAAAACAGTAAGTGCAGCATGGGGCTATGTAAGGTAAGCACGCCCCTGTGCCTTAAGTCTGCAAAAAATTTTGAATCTGGAACACTAACACGGGGTCGTGTCCCACAGGCATGCCCCCGTTCCTGGCTTTTGGAAAATTTTCATTACTAGCACTTTTAACACGAGGTAGTGTCCCCCAAACATGCCCCTGCGTCTGCCTTCTGAAAATTTTCTTAGAAATTTGATTACTGGCACTTTTTGACACGGGGTCGTGTCCCCTACAAACGCCCCTATGTCTAGTGTCTGGTTTTTGAAAAAAAAAAATTGTCTTTAACCCACATTTACACATTTAATCAATTTTATCCAATTTTGGATACATTGAGGACAATGTGTAACTTACGTGTGGGGGGGGGGAGATTAACTTGAAATTGTTTGTCCTAAAAACAATTCTAACACAAACTCTACTTGGAAACGCTAAAACACCCCAAATCTTTTCAAAAACAATTTTTTAAGTTTGTTTTTGTCTTGTTTGTAGTTTAACTTTTTATAAAGTTTACAACCGATAGCACCGTAATAAAAACCATACAAGAAAAATCTATAAAAATGTATGACAATTCTTAGAAAATTTTGATTGTATATATAATTTCACACTTTTACCCATTTCCCCACAAAAACGTGAGTTCTGAGCCTTTACCGAGCATTCAAATTTATATCTTTACTAAATGCTCACTTTCATTTCTTGTGTGAATAGCCGTGTGGTTCTTACGAATCTAGAACTTGACAAGACAATACATTCCCGGTACTTACCAACAAATCCAAGTAAATATATGATGGAGGCATTAGGATATTTAAATCCTCTTTTTCATCTTCAACTTTATTTTCTTTTTACCTACTCACCAAAAAAAATATATATTCCCCTAGTTAAACCCCATTGAGCCTAAACCTTTCGTTTCAAAACCTGCAAAACGCTATTTTGCACAAACTACCCCCATCACCCAAAACCAAAATTTTCTTTTCACACCCCTTTATTTTAGTTTAAAAACGGTTCTTTTGAAATTTATATAAAGAAGTGACTTAGTCTTTTATCTAAAAAAATATTTCTAGTTACTTGAAATAAATAAGCAAAATAATTGCTTATAAACATATAGTTTATAACTAAATCACAAATAAATAAATTTTCAAAAGAAAACCAACTTTTTATGTTTTTAGCCCCTTTTCAATAAAACTATCCTACCCTTAACAAAAACTCACCATTTTAAAAGTCCTCTTGATATATACAAAGATTTTGTTAAAAAGGAGAAGGTTTGATTACTTGTGAAGCATATGGTAGGAGTAAGTTCCATACCGGTATCGAGCGTTTCACTTATACATTTTCGGCGACTGTTGAGTAATCACTTGTGAGGTGTGTGAATTTGTACATAGCTAAATGAAATTTTATAAAGGCATGTTATGCCTAAAAATATTTATTTTCTTAAAGATTTTTCTAAATAAATCATGTTGAATAGGATTGTAAATAATATAAAAACAAGAATAAAAGACTTGGATTCCCGACACTTTACAAGCAAGACCCAAAAACTTCTTCTCTACCAATTCCATTTGGGTGTTTAAGCAAATATTAAAAAGTTTTGTTTGAGAACAAGCAAATATTCAAGTGTGGGGGTACTTGATATGCGTCATATAAATTGTATGAAATATGGTATAAAATCAATCCTTTTTAGTACTGATGTTGGAAAAGTGCGTTTCTTTGTATACTTTTAAATTTCAAGATTAAAAGAGCTTAAATGTACAAAAGGAACAAATTAACGACAAAATCTAGCACATGTATAGAAGACAGGAAGACAACACACTATACCAGCCCTCCGAGCTTCACCCCAAGACTTAAAACAATGAATCAGAAGTCTGGCACGGGGCCGTGCCTTGTCGACATAGGGTCGTTCCCCTTAAAGATCCAGATCAGAAGAAGACAAACAGAAGTAGACAAGAGACACGGGGCTCGTGTCCCCTTAGGCATGGGTCTTGGTCAACATTCAGATTTGCATATCTGGGATAGTACAACAAGTACAAGGGCTACGGGGCCATGCCGTTGACACACGGGGCTGTGTAGTAAACTGATCTGACATGCGTATTAAATGAAGACATAGAAGAAGGAAGACAGGGGTCGTGGGGCCGTGTGAAGGGTCTTTTTCCAGCTATAAAAGGGGTGCTTGGTTTCATTTCAACTCATCCCTTGGTAAACCACTTTTATCACACCTGCTACCACTCCACCACCATAATACAACCATCATCCATCATATTCATCCATCATCCGCCTTAGAGTGTGTGTAGTAGTCTCGGGATTCAAGATTGATCGTAAGAGTTTTATCAAACCAAGGTCATGCTTAGCTAATCTATTACATCACTTGGTGAAGACAAGTTACTTATATATTACTAAGGATTTCCTAGCTTTGGTTAACTTTTTAATTGGGTATGTATTAATGACTTTAATATATAGTTTTTATGTTGAAAGTGAATTTATTCTATCATTCTCCATGTTTCGTTGATTCACTCATTCGTGTCTTTAAAGTCTATATAAAGCACGTTAACTTCCTAGAAGGGGTTAGAAGGGTAGTATGGGTAAAGTTCTTGCCTTGTTCAATGTATATATCCTGCGAGGACTTAGTTCAAGCTTATTACGACTTCCCTTGAGGTAGATAGCATCAAATCAGGGGAAGTAAGAATGGCTTAAATCCCTTATAAATAAGCTACTATTAAAACTTTAAACCGGCCTTGCGGGACTGTATCCCTACTAACTCAAACCAATATGACTGAGGGTAGCGTTGCCTCCAAAAGAGGGACATGTCACATTTTGCATTAATAACTTACTTAATTATCGTTCAATATTCCGGCCTTGCGAGACCGTATCCCTGCTAACAAAGACCAATATGGTTGAGGTAGCGTCGCCTCCAAAAGAGGGACATGCCACTTTAAGTAAGATAATCTCTTAAAAAAACCCAAAGCGTGGAAATCATCAAAGGATACGTAAATAATGCGTCAAAACCAAGTGATTTTTATCTTTTCTATTTGTTTCTTTTATTACTTTAGTTATTCTTTATTTATCTAAAACCTTTCCTAAAAATTTGATTAGATTAGACGTCGACTATATTTCAGTATTAAAAGCTCTTATGTCCTTGGACGACCTCGATATCTTACCATCTCTGTACTATGACAACGATGGGTGCACTTTCCCTAGCGTGTTGTAGAGACTGATAGTTGCATATCCTGTTTTTATAAATTTGAAGCTTGAATAAACGAGTGAAAAGTACTTAAAATATATATAATATACCTACGCTCGCACACGTCATAGACTCAGTATACTCACCCACAACAATGAATTGTTGTGATTGCCTTAATCGCAGGGGTATGTCATGGTATGGGACATACGGATGTTTATAGTATAAATTTACCTTAAAAATATCACAAGATTGAAAATTGAAGGTTTAGCGTTAGGTTTAAGAGGACAAATATAATGGCAATCGCGTGGAGCAGTCCAACTAGGCATGTGCTAAAAAGTGTTCCTTAATCAGTTGGAGAACGATTTGATCCCGTAGCAGTTTCCTTTACTATTTATTTATTATTTATTTATTTATTATTTTATTATTTATGTTCGAAAAGGTTGCTCGGTTGATTGGATCGTTGATTTTGAAAAGGGTTTTACTGTTCAGAACAGGCCAACGGATGGGCCCATGGCTTTTAGATCACTATTCAAGATGGACCCACTGATTCGGATGGGGCCAGATATTTCGAATAAGGCCCACTGATCAGAATGGGCCCACTGTTCTGAATAGGCCCAGCAAATTCGAATAGCACACTGTGTCAGAAAAGGTACTTTTCCAGATTAATTGGGCCAGGCCCACTGGTTTGGAACACTGCTCCGAATTGGGCCAGGCCCACTGTTTCGAATCGGCCCAATTCAGAAGAGTATATATTATCCTTTTCGAAGTGATTCGAATATCATTTCGGACTTATCAGAATTCCTAGCTATTTTGAATTCTCTAATCTTCTTTGGATTACTATTTCGGATTACCAGGTGCATTTTGAATGGATTTCGGATCTTCAGCTTGCTTTTCGGATGGGATTCGAATAAATCAATATGCATTTTCGATAATAATGTTAATTATCCGAAATCTGACAGATCTTATCCGAAATGTCAGATCATTTCGGATGTCTAACAAAGGGTTCATCCGAATTATTATTTAACCCTTTCGAATTGATGATGAACCTTTTGACCATCCGAAATATTATTGACCCTTTTGACCTTTTGAACTGTTTGATCCTTTGACCCTTTTCAAGACTGACTAGTTGACTGATTGACATGTTGACTTATGTTGACCGGTCAACTAGTTAACTACGTTAATCAATTTTTAACGAGAAAACATAACTTGGTTAGTTTTGTGCAGAAAATGGCTCAGAAAATGGCTCAGAAAATGGATGAACAACGTAAATTGGAGGTGGAAACTTTTTATAACCAGGTCGGATATCTCTCAGATCCTCCCGCAGAGTATTATGATTACTTCAACTCTATGATCGTTGGTCTGAATTCCTTCAAAATCACACATGCGCTGAAGACGAATCCAATTATTTGTCAAGACACGATACAAGACTTTTGCCTCTCTGCCAAAGTCAAACGAGGAAGAGATTCGATCGAAGCCAAAATGCAAGGAAAGGATATAGTCATCACAGAAGCTATAGTTCGAGAAGTGCTGAAGTTTGGAGATCAATCAAATCATCCAACAAATTTTGATCATGACAGAGTTATAAAGGCATTGAGAAGGATGAGCTACGAAGGTGTTTACCCAATGATGCTGAAGAAGCTTTTTGCACCGTACTGGAGACTATTAGTGCACGTGTTCCTTTTATGCATTTCTAAAAACAAAGGTGGTTTGGATTAGCTAAATCAAACCCAAACATCTGCACTGGTGGCTTTGGTGAATGACTGGGATTACAACTTCTCGGCTTTCATTTTCGCCAACATGAAGAAGATACTTGAGAATCCCAAGAAGAAGATTTTCATGTTATACCGAAGGTTCATACAAATGATTCTTGATGAAAAGCATCCTGATTTGGTCAAAAGTGCAAATTTGTTGAACCTAAAGCCAACATGCCCGAGTTGTTCTGATACAGTGAAGAAGAGTCGTGATACTACAAAGAAACATCAATTATTGGGAAAAATTCCTCTTGAAAAGCATGGAAAGTTTGGCCCAATTGTGTCAGCACCAAAACCAGTAAATGCTATAGTGGTAGAAGAGCATGATGTAAAGTTTGTTAAAGTTGGAGAGCATCGTCAATTGAAGTAGAAGATTTGGTGACCGACGATGAAGATGCAGAAGTTGAGTTAGATCAGATGGACTCTAAGAAAGCTGAGGAAACTGTTAGAGACTTGAATTTGATATCTTCTGAGAATCTTAAAGCACTGCTCGAATCATTAAGGACAATCTCGGGAACCCTCCTCCTAAAATTGTTCAAACTCAAGAAGAAGGTGCTGAAGTTGACACAAGTGCTGAACAAGAATGTCGCAAGAAACAAAGAACCGAACCAGAAATCACCGCTGATCCTAAACCTACAAGTCCAAGTGTTGAGCCTGAGCCCATTATGCAACCTGAACCAGAGATCACTACTACATCTCAAGATACAAACATTCCAGACTTCTTAAACTTTAAAACAACTGCTGGATCGCAACCAAAAAGCTCGAGTGGTGTTCGTTTTGATGTCGCCAGTTCCAGTGGTGGTTTGACCGAGCATTATGAAGCGGCAATGTGAGTTGCTGCTAAAAAGATGAAGTTTGTTGAGGAATCTGATAGCGATAAGGATGTGGATATCAAGATACTACAAAGAAGAGTAATTGTGTTAGAACAAGACTCCACGTTGAAAGATGCTCAGATATCATCCCTACAAGCTCAGTTGTCCATTAGAGATCAAACCATCAATCAGCTTCAGGGTGACGTTAATTTGTTGATGATTACGATATTTCATTTAAAAAAGCGAAGTTGTAGAAGAAGTTTGGAATCGAGTTTGCTGATAAAGATGATGATCCCTTGAACGTAGCTCAACATGAATGAACAGCTGAAGAGAAAGCTACTGAAGATGCTGAACGAGAAGCAGGGTTAGCTATATATTAGCATCAGCACAGAAAAATAAAAGAAAGTTTCCACCAAAGAAACAGAACAACAAGCAAATGTTGATCATGAAGAATCAAGATGTGAATCCTCTGATGAAAACTTCCAACCAAAGGATCCAATAAAGACGTCTGGCCGCTATGTATTGAGTTAGGATCGAGTCTTTATGATAAGATCAGAAACAAGTCGAAGGTTCCAAGCTGGAGATTTGATCATGATAAAGATATGTGGTTGATAACTCGAGAAAGTGGACAAAGAGAGTATTACTCAAAGTAGTCTCAGTTCGAATCGTGGACTAAGATTGATCTGCAAAACTTGCTACGCGCTCCTTATCATGACTCAGATCCGAATCAGCGAGGCAAAGGTTGGGCGTTCCACGCGAAGCTGGAAAGAGAAGTCAAGAATAATTTCCCAACAATGAAGACCGTTGAATCCTACTTGAAGAAAAGTCTTGGTGTTCGTGATCCACACACAAAGCGAGCGATCCAGACAGTCATGTGGCCTCCAACCGACAAAGAAAAGGTCATTCCTGCTGCTCCAAAGTTTCCTAAAGGAGTGTCCAAGAACTTCAACTTCTGGGCATGCGATCCTAAGATGTCCGAAGCTGTGATCGTGACAAAAGAAAAATCATTTTGGTTAGCTGACACGTGGGATCTAATAAGTTTTCACGAAGAGGATATTAAGGTCTTAGGCTAGCATCAGATTCGAACAAATGATCAACATGAAGTTTGTGCAAAGTCATGGAAAAGTGCAGTGGCTAACGAGATCAATGCAAGGAAATATGTGGATACTAGTCCACTGTTTGGAGGTGGTGTAGCTGATGGATCTAGAAGCTAAAGCCGCACTAATGTTATAAACCTAGGGGGAGATTGTTAGGCCCTAAAGGTTTTTGCATTAGTTATTCTATTAGTGTTGGGCTAGTTTGCTTATTTGTAATTAAAGACTTGTATTAGATGGGCTTGGGAGACTAATGGACTTAGGGTTTAGGGGAAGTGATGGACTAAACCCTCCCTATAAATAGCTAATGATATATTAGGTTTGGTGGTTCTTTGGTGATTGCAATTAACTTGTATTAGACGAACTTTTATATGCAAGTTAATCTATTAGATCTTTTCTACTTCATCTTATTTCTTTTACTTGAATCAAGTTTGATTGTGTGTTCCGCCACCAATCAAACTTCGTGTGATATTGCTAGATCCGATTTTTCAAGACTTACAGGTATATTACTTGCGGGCTCCATGGAAGGTAATAAAATTCGTAACGATATTAGCTAATGTTATTCTAAAGTATGTTAGATAAAACTTAAGTGATATCTAACATACTCTAAATATTACTCTATCGATATAACCAATTAGATAAATTTATTAATTTAATGAGACTTCAATAATTGTTACCGTGGTAAAAAACACATTTAAAAATTATAGAGAGAAAATGTTGGAAATTTAAGTAACTAAACAAGTGGTCAAACCAATTTAAAAAAAATTACATTCTCTCATGTACCAATGTAAAAAATAAATAAAGTAACATCAATCAAAATATTATAATAATAATAATAATAATAATAATAATAATAATAATATAAAAGATGATAACAACATAACTATTTATAGAGTTACTTAAATGAACTTAAACAGAAAAAAACAAAAAACAAGTAAAAGAAACCTAAGAGAGTAATCAGATTAATAAGATACTCATTGGTATTTTCTTTTCTTGTGAACCTAAAATCACAAAAAGAAATTATTATTTTAATCTATTAAATTTAATATTTGATAGTGGGCTATTTAGTAGACCTCGGGCCTTAGGGGCTAGGTCTATTAAAATATTGGTTACACACTACACTTGCTTTTAATTAAAATCATGTGACCCAACAGTTTATTATTTTAACAATTTTACAGTCATTGTCTTTCTTGTTTAAATTGAGAACCAAAATTTAAACATAGCTTTTGTTGCTTATCGAAAAAGTTTCTACCGATTCTTTCACTCATATTTATTCAGGGTATCTTAATGTATGCTTAAGGGTATCCCATACATTAAAAAAAGAAAGAAAATACACTTTGCCAAGAAAGTTGAGGGGTATCCCGAGCTACCCCTGGTTGAAGCAAAGATCCACCCCTGTTTTATGAGTTTATGAATTATGATTTCCTATGATTCTATTATCCACCAATTAAGTGCTATGCTCAAACGTACTTTTGTTATATTGGTTTTTGTGCATGGTAGGTTACATAGATTATTGAGGAACATCACGTTAGCCCTAGTTCAATCGGGGTGTTACAAGGGTAGTGGTAGAAGATAAACATGCACAGTTACATAACAGTTAAGTACTACACAGTTAAGTACTACTTTTAAAGCAAGAGGTACGAATGCGTTATTTGGCTCTCGTAATTCTTAGCATATTTATTGATCATGATATGAACACTCGCTCTTGTTAGGATCCAATGGGTTTTTTTTTATCAATGAAATAGTAACACTTCATATTAAATAGAATTATGCAACAAAATAATGATCAATCAAATACAAGGAACATTTACAAAGAAGTCATCACAAATTTTCATTTCATCAAATCATGTGTTTACAAACCCTCACCTAATAACCTCATAACTGTACTAAAAATCTAAAACAGCCGGTTAGTATCATGACTATGTCATGATTTATTTACACACATATAGTAACAATTGATGACATCATCTAGAAATTAACATCTAAGAATCAAAATAACTAACTGAATGATTCCTGATTGTTATAAAATAAATAGTAATTTTACAAACCACTGTTTACATTAAAGACTATTACATTAAACTAAATATTTTGTCCTATGAAACAAGTGTTTCCTATTACCAACAATTGTTCCTTCAACAGCAATTCTTCACACTTCATTTGAATTTTTATTCTCTATGAAGCCCAACTGGTCAATTATTTAGTTTTGACTGACTATTTCTTTTCATGATTCAACAACTCTCCAAATTAGATAAACAGATGACCAATCACATTAATAACACACACATGGCATAAACTGTGAAACGTAGGCAGAAGTTGGCAAGATTTCTACCAATTATGACTCATGTAATTGTGTGATTAGTCATAACAATTGGTCAGGCACAAAAGTTGCTAGGTTTTGTGTAAAATTCTCTTGATATTTCGCAAGAGTGTCCTTGTGTTAGTATTGATTGGTTGCCTTTGAAGTATTTATTTTTATGAAGTATATATTCCCTAAAACGGGTTTATGGTATATGAGGAAATGCAAAGGAAGTGTGTGGATTGTTTGATTTTTAGAAAACAAAGGAATGTTATTCTCTAATTTATATGTGTTTATGTTAAAATTGTTTTATAAAGGTCGTGTCTGTATATAAAAAAATAGACAATGACCAGTGAAACTAGTAGTCGAATGCACGATTTAACAAAGATCAAAAAATGTGCTAGTCGCTAAAGATTGGTAATTAGCATCTGATACAATTATTTGTTGCAATTTTGTTGAAGTTACTGCTCAATTAACTAGCATATGAAAATCAGCAAAAACTATATATAGAGTCCTTGGTGTTGGGCTTATAGTAGTAAAGGTTTACACATTAGTGCTACATTTGGGCTTTTGGAGGGTTTTGGCTTCCTAGTGCCTTATGGGCCTAGGGCTGTAACTATTGGGCTTGTTGATTAGCATAAATATGTGTCTTAGGTCAATGTTTAGAGGTTAAAGAGTTGTAATTGAAAAACTTGTACAGACACTATTCTGGTGTATGCAAGTTGATTTTGATTCAAGAGATTGTTCTTCTTCCTAATCTTTATTTCCACAACTGATTAGGTTTACGATACCTGTTAGCTCTGATTTCGGGACTTACAATTGGTATCAGAACCTTCTGTACAATACAGTCTCCAGGTATCACAGATTGAAGAGCTGATCGGAAGTGGAGTTGTTGCTGTTCAACCCGGATTACTGTTCAGAATCGAAGAATTGTTGTGTTTGATCGGAATTGCTACTGTTCCGAAGAACTCGAAGAAGGTCTGAAGATTTCGGATTTGATACTGTTGCGGATTCCGAAGAACTCGAAGAAGCTTCAAGTATTTCGGATTTGCTACTGTTGAAGATCCCGAAGAATACGAAGGAGATCATCCATCTCGGATTGATCCCGGACTACTGTTCAATCCGGATTGCTACTATTTCGGATCCGAAACACTGTTGGTGGTTATCTGTTGCTTGGAATTAAGACTACTGTTGCAGGGAATACGGACTACTGTTGCATTCGGATAAGGACCAGATTCCGGACTGATTTCATTCAGGATCCAGTCTCATTCAGGATTCTTCCTGATTCCGGATTCATTTCGGACCAGCTTTCATTCCGGATTTTCTTCCACTCCGGACCAATATCATTCCGGATTTCTCATTTCCGATATACACTGCTTTCCGGATTATCATTTCTGATTTTTCTATGGCGGATTTTTTTTCGGATTCAACCATCTCGGATTTGACCATCTCGGACTGATTTCGGATCTGCCTATCTAAGAGTTGTCTATTCTGGACTCATTTCGGACACTGTTTGGGACACATTATGATCATTGTTTATATTATAAAATTCGAAATTAACTGAATTTAAATTTACTTGGTAATTTTAATAAAGTTAACCATGATGAACAGTTACATGACAGCTCAAGATTTGACCAATGCCACTTTGGCTGCACTGCAATCACAGACTCTGGCCCTCCATCAAGAATTGGATCAAGTGATTGGCACTTCAACTAAAGTGCCCGTCTATTGTATGGAGATGAGTACTATGAATGGAAGTTCAGATTCGAGCAATATTGCAAGGCCAAAGAGCCTGGGGTGTGGAGGTGCATTATGAATGGTCCTCGAACGATTGTTTACAGTACCAATCAAGATCCAGATACAAAGATTCCAAAGCCCAGTCACTTGTGGACTCCAGAAGATGTGAAAATCATTGAGGAAGATGAAAAGGCTTCAACTGTATTGACAATGGCACTTGGACCCGACATTTCAATTGCGGTCAGAAATTGCAAGGCCGCTAAAGAAGTGTGGAGCGAATTGCAAAATCTCTATGAGGGAAATGCGGATATGAAGGCCAGCAGAGTAAATAAGCTGAATCAACAATTCAGCTCATTTAATCACATTTACGTGGAAACCATTGAGAATCAGATCCAGAGATATGTAAAGCTCATCCCATATGATATCAGCTAAGATTACTCTTACCAATAGTGCTATGAACAGACAGCTGTTAAATTCATTACCGAAGAGTTGGGATGCTGATGTTGGAATGATCAAGAAGACGAAGAATCTGAATGATGTCACTCTCACAGAAATGATAGCAACTATTAAATCGTGTGAGATCGAAAATAAGCAGAGAGACATCAATCATCAGAGTAGTTTGATGGTCGCCGGTATTATAGGGCAAAATGCAGCATTAATGTCACAAAATCTGGTTTATAGCCCTCTGCAAGAAAGTTCTCACACACTGGGTGGCTCAAACGTGGTGTACAGTCCTCTTGCCACACCACAGAAGACTCAGTACGTCTACGGTCTTCAGTCTCAGACTCCTACTATGATTTCTGTTGCCCAATTTCAGACACAATACCATGCTCAATATCCTAACATGGTGTTCAGTGCAGCTCAACAAGGCGGCATTCCTCAATCTGCTACTCCAGCACCAGCCCCTGCTCAAGTTGTGTCCAATTCTGCTTTTCTCACTAAGGAAAATGAAAAGAAATTGGCCATAGCTGCTTCAATGATCAACAGCTTGAACGCCTTTTTAGCAGGTGACCTGACTCCCCCCATCTATTCTTCCAAATAAAGTAGATCAAATAATGGAGGAGGATCTGGACGAGATTGACGTGTCCTGGAATCTTGCAAGGGCTGCCTTCTGTGTCAACAAGTTCTAAAAGAAGTATGGGCGGCAACCATTGTCAAATATAAAGACTGGACTCATAAAAGATAAACTCGGGTGCTACAGATGTCATGAGCCAGGACATTTTGCCAGGGAGTGCAAGAAACTGCCATCTAGATATGTGTCATCTAGAGTGGAAGACATACAGAGCAGCGACAGACAGCTGGTGCCAGTCTCTCCCTCAAAGTCTACGACTAGTCCCTCAAGCAGCTCAAGCGGGAAATCAACAGCGTTGGTGGCACAACAGCATGAAGGATTCAACTGGGGCAGATGCTGCAACTCAGATGGAGACTTTAAATCTTTCTAAGAACAGCAACCACTGCATGATGGCGCAGACAACTAAGACACCAGATCTTTCGGAAACGGTAAATCGAATTCTCTGTTCTGATAGTTGTCGTTTTAAATTATCACAAATGCGTACCCATAATTCAACTCTTGTAGCTGAATACCAGCAAGCTGCATCATAGAACATCACCCTTAAACATAAGAACAAGCTTCTTATGGAAAAGGTCGAAGCTCAAAAACAAGATATAGCTCAGCTAACGCTTGACTTGAACCAACAACAATGTTGGGTATACGAGTATAAGCTAAAATTAGCTAAAAAGGACGTAGAACTTCAAGCAGCCTTAGCCAAGCTAAATTCCTTGACAGGGAAGTTTCACGAAAATGAAATAAATATTAAAAAATTTGAAACTTCCAGCAAGCTGGTCAAGGACTTGTGTGATCTGCAACTTAATTACCAGAAAAATTACACAAAAGGTCTTGGGTACAATAGGGCTCCTCCACCATATAATCATAACTATACAAGAATGCATGAATCTGAGGCTGATCTAGAAAATGCAAAAAATATGATGCATGGTAAACCTTCAGATTATCTTTCTAAATCGTGGAAGCCCTATTACCAAAAGTTCTCCAAGCCAACTGAACTCAAGAGGGATGATGTTTTCGTTACTTCCGCACCACTTTCACATGAATCTGGTGATCATCCATCTTGTAGTTCAGATTATTTAGAGAAAGTGACACCTAAGGAAGAGGCAGCTACATCATCCTTAGAATCTAAAGGAGAAAATTCTTCTGAAACTGAAACTGACTTAGTGAACGATACTAACATTTCTACCTCATGTGCAGAAGAAATATTAGTTGAGGATATTACAAATGGTGATCAAGAAGAATGTCTAAATGCAAATTCAGAAATTTTGGCTGCTGATTATGAATTTTATAAACCTGCTTTTGACATTTTGAATCAATTTCTTGCTGAACAATTTAAATTCTCAGACAGTGTTGGTTGTGTTGATAACAAAGACGGTTTTAATTCTGGTTTTTCATCTAATGTTGATGTTTTGAATCCTAATAATATTTGTGATAACTCTTGTGATGAAAACATGAATTTTGCTACAGGTACAACATTGACAAATGATTCGGTTTCCTTAGTTCCTACTGAAGAGACCGGAAGTTCTTCTCCAGAGGTCCCGTCTGTTGATGCTAATCCCAGGGGTGACAGTGAGAAATTCAACCAACCAACTGACCCTGTGAAGAATGACGTTGGCATAGTTCTAGAAGAATCGGGCGACTCAGCTTCTTCAAATGAAGAACAATGGATTGATTTTGAAATGACAGAAGATGAGCATTCTCTTCCTGCTGATTCGGATACAAATCTTGAACTCAATCTGAATCGGACTCTCAAACTCTTCCTGCTGATTGTGCCTAAGTCTACACACTCCGAATTGTCTAATTCAAATCACAAAACTAACAAGTGTGCTGATGGTTGTACGCAGGCAACAGCCAAGATCAACACCGTGCATCAGTCGTCAGTACCAGCAAGCAAGAAACTGACAGACAAATTGCCTAGAATTTCCCAAGCTGAACGGACTATTTTCTTCTAGAAGAGGCAGACATGTTTCAACTGTGGATTTTCCGGGCATATTGCGCGAAATTGTCAAAAGGCTTTTACACCTTTTAAAGCATTATACTCAAAATATCAGATGGCTATGCCTAATCGCCTAAATCAGGCTCGATTTGCTGGCTAAGCCTTCTGATCAAGACTGGAACATGGCCAAGAAACAAACTCACAAATCTTCAAGACCTTCCGGTTTTCTGAATCCTTCTAGCACTCCAAGGATTGTGTAGAAGTCTGACTCACTAACCTGGAGGCCTAAGATCTTGACCAAGATTCAGGCTTCTGCCCCCATAGCCAACAAATCAAAAGCATCATCAACCTCATCCTCAACTAATTTAATTTTCGTGAGGTTACTTATGTTGATGCAAATGGCATGCCCAGATCTTCAATGGCCTGGGTTGCAGCCCTAACTAAAACCTGTTGAAATGTGCAGGAACAGCTCTGGCGAACTCTCATTAGACTCTGGTATATTGACAATGGCTGTTCCCGGCACATGACTGGGGACATCTCGCAGTTGAATGACATTCAGTTTTTCGATGGCAGGTTTGTCTCATCACAGGTGGTGAGACCGGAAAGATCACTATGAGAGGAACAATATGCAACGGAGCTCTCAGCTTTAAGAATGTGAACTACGTACCAGAGTTGAAGCATAGTCTTTTGAGTGTGTCTCAGCTATGTGACAATCATTTGGATGTTTCTTTACCAAGAAAGGGTGTTATGTACTGAAACCAGGCCTTATTATTCTGGATGATTGGATTCTTCTAAAAGTCATGCGAAAAGAAAATGCATATGTCCTCGACATGAACAAGGCTCCCTCTGACAAGCTCGCTTGCTTATTCTCGTCGACAGCTGAGCATGATGCAATGCTGTGACATAGTCGACTAGGACACATCAACATGAAGAACTTAAATCGACTTGCAAAAGGTAGTTTAGTCAGAGATCTACCAGTTCGAGATTTTATGTAGGTTGAAAAGTGTGAATCATGTGCACGTGGGAAACAACATCGACAGTCGCACAAATCTAAAATCGCCCCTTCCACGTCTCAAGTCTTAGAATTGCTTCATATGGATCTTTTTTATCCGGAAAATATTCTAAGCATTGGTGGGAAGGCATACTGTCTGGTCATTATTGATGACTACTCACGATTCACCTGGGTTTTCTTTCTGGCACATAAAAGTGAAACCGTGGAGTTAGTTAAACGGTTTGTCACACTTATGGAGAACCAGACAGACACCAACGTGAAGGCTATTCGTTGTGATAATGGAACAGAGTTTAAGAATGTTACCTTAAATTCTTTCTGCTCCTCCAAGGGTATTGACTGACAGTTTAGTGCAGCCATAACTCCACAACAAAATGAGGTTGCAGAACGGAGAAATCGAACACTAATTGAAGCTGCACATACTATGTTGGTTGAATCCGAGCTACCTTTTATTTTCTGGGCAGAAGCAATCAATACTGCCTGTTATATTCAGAATCATGCCCTGATCAACAAAAGACACATGAAAACTTCGTATGAAGTGGTTGAAGGTTGCAAACCTTCGGTCAAGCATTTCTGCAAGTTCGGATGCCCTTGTGTTCTCCTGCTCATGGATGCTAAAGGGAATTTGAATCACGCGGAGATCCATGCATCTTCGTTGGATATTCCAAAAACACTTCATATCGTATCTATAATAAGATCAAGAAAATGGTAGTTGAAACCTACAATGTGGGTTGGCTGGAGGAAAATCCCAAGGATACACGCATTGGTCCTGACTGGCTATATGATTATTCCACCTTGTTTAACCATGTTGATGTCCCTTCTAATGTGTCTGCAGGTACAAGCAAAATTTCTGAACTTCCAACGATGCCCATCTCACCCGAAGACGATGCCGATGTTGTACAGCTGCATGAGACTTTGAAAAAGCTGAGTGTGGATCCACCTGGATTTAATGAAGTTATATCTACTCATGCACCAGTATCGTAACATCAAGAAACGGCATCTGACTAGACTCCTCATGATGATTCCCCTGAAGTTGAGGCTCCAAACACAGAGCCTCCTACGACAAATGAAGGGTATGCTCCTCTTAATGTCTTGGGTTCATCTCTGTTTCCTGAGCCTACTCCGCCAGACTGTTCTGTTGTTCATCAGTCAACACTCCTACTGGTGTAACTAATGAGGGGGAGTCATCTGGAGTTACCTCAGCGAGTGTTACCAACTTGCAAACGGATCTTCGTATCCCTGCTACGCCAATACCGCAGCGTCTACAGCGCGATCATCCAATTGAAAATATTATTGGTCCTGTTACTGATGTTGTTCGAACCCGTAGTCAATCAGGGGATATCAATACTCATCTTTACTCTTGCTTTATCTCACAAATTGAACCTAAAAGCATTGATGTCGCCTTGCAGGAACCAGGCTGGGTTGATGCTATGCATGAAGAACTCAATCAATTTGAGAAGCTTGGTGTATGGTAATTGGTGAAGCTTCCTCAAGGAAAACGTGCTCTTGGAACTCGCTGGGTATTTCGCAATAAACAGGATGACACTAGAGTCATTGTTCGGAATAAAGCTTGACTGGTGGTTCAGGGTTTCCATCAGATTGAAGGATTAGACTACGATGAGGTTTATGCACCGCTCGCTCGATTAGAGGCTATTCGCATTTTCTTGGCATATGCATCTTACATGGATTTCACTGTCTATAAAATGGATGTCAAGACTGCGTTTCTCTACGGCACGGTGAAAGAGGAAATATACGTGGCACAACCACCGGGTTTTACTGATCCTGACAAGCCAGACTATGCATACAAATTGGACAAAGCTTTGTATGGGTTGCATCAAGCGCCTCGCGCATGGTACGCAACTCTAACAGAGCGTTTGCTTGCTCATGGATATACTTGGGAACCATTGATCAAACTTTGTTCATCAAACGTGTTGACAAGGACATTATTCTTGTTCAAATTTACGTTGTTGATATCATTTTTGGTTCTACAAATGATGGTTTGTGTCGGGAATTTGAAGAAATCATGAAGAAGAAATTTGATATGAGCTCACTGGGGGAGATGACTATGTTTTTGGGACTTCAGGTTCGTCAAAGCCCACAAGGAATCTTGATTCATCAAGGAAATTATGTCCATGACGTTCTTGCGAAATTCAAGCTTACAGACTCAAAGCCTACGGCTTCACCTATTGTAGAATGGCCTTTGCTTAATGAAGACGCTGAAGGAACACCTGTTAATCTAACCATGTACCGATCTATGATTGGTTCTCATGTATCTTACTGCAAGTCAGCCAGATATCATGTTTGCCATCTGCCAGTGTGCTCGTTAGCAGGCTACTCCTAAACTCTCTCATTTACATGCTGTTAAAAGAATTTTTAGGTACCTAAAAGGGGCACCATCACTGGGCCTCTAGTATCCTAAAAAATCTGAATTTGAACTGTATGCTTTCTCTGACAGTAATCTTGGAGGTACAGATAGGGATATGCGCTCAACTTCAACTGGATGTCAATTCTTGAGAGACTGCTTAATCTCGTGGCAATGCAAGAAGCAGCAGACGGTCTCGCTCTCTACTGTGGAAGCAGAATATGTAGCAGCATCTGCTTGCTGCCCCCAGGTTTTATGGATGCAACACCAGCTTGCGGATTACGGTTTGACTTATCTAAACACAACTATTTATTGTGATAATGATGCCGCGATCCAAATCGTAAAAACCCTGTTTTTCACTCCAAAACCAAGCACATAAATATCAAAGTTCATTTTATCCGTGATTGCTATGAAAAGGGTCTCGCTAAACTTGAACAAATCCACACCGATGCAAACGTGGTGGATTTATTCACGAAACCTGTTAGCAACGCGCGTTTTCAAGTGCTTGTGGACCTTCTCAAAATGATCCGGTTTTCTAACTAAGCATCCTCTGTCTTTTCTGTTTCGTTTATTGTCTTTCATTCATTTTTGTTTGCTTCGTAAATTTGTTCATATATATGCACAAATTTAGGGGGAGAATTATCAAAAAAAATAAAAATAAAAAATAAAAAAATGTGTTTGTTTTTAAACAACTTTTGCAATGATTGGGAAATGAAATACTTTTACATGATAAAGTGTCTGACTAACACATGTAAGGTGTTGAAGCGGGAAAAGACTTGGATCGAAGGTGATATGTTGATTGGTCTAAATCTCAACCAGATAGTGTAAGCCAAATGATATAAACATAAAGAACTATGTATTTAGTGGGTCACATACTATAGGCGTATGATTTCATGGTCTTAAATCCTGTGTTGATAGATAGCCAACGTCTGAGGTTTCAGGTCTTTATGCTGTTGAGTCATCTAGGGATATCTTGGCTGCCCTTCTGTTGCATCCAGATTATATGCAGACCTAGGAACAGTCAGGATATCTTTTAAAAGAGCCAAAATAGAATGGCCAAAACCTAAAAGATCGGAAATCTCTTCATGAGAAAATTCCATAAGTTCCTACGTACCACATAAGGTATTTGCCTAACCCTCGTCAGATACTGTTGGTCACTCTGCTGTAAAGTACTGACATGTTCACCAATAGACTGACGTTGTAAAAGATAAAGGATGATCTCAGTATACTTACCTGCTACGATGAATCGTGATGCTTACCTTGATCGCGGGGGTATGTCATGGTATGGGACACAGTGGGATCATAGTATAATACTACATTAAGCGTATCATGAAGGTAGAACTGGAGGGTTGAGTTTTAGATTTAGATGGACAAGTATATTGGCAATTGCTCAGACTAGTCTGACCTAGCTCATACTGAAAAATGTTCCTTAGTCGAATTTTGAAACGATTTGATCCCTTAGAAAAGGTTGTGTTTGTGTTTGTGCTTAAATGTCTAATTTTCGTAGTTAGTAAAAGGTGGTTGGATGCTTGGTTAGTCAAATTGCTAAGTTTTTGTTAGATGGTTTCTTTCAAGGGATATTGGACTGGTCTGCTAAGTTTTGAAGTTGGGCCAATCCAATAGAATTTCTGAAAGTCTTAAAAATTGAACAGTTAGGGTTCACAAGTTACTGTTCCGGATTGGGCTTTCAAGCACCTTCCGGATAGGCCTACTTAGTTGTCACTGTTCCGGATTGGGCCTCACAAAAGCCCAATCCGGATCCTTTGGGAATTCGGATTGTGTTAGGCCCAAAAGATTTTAGGCCTAAGCCCATTCCGGAAAAGTACTTCAATGAATCAGAGATGCATTATTCACAAATTTTTCGAAACCTCTGATTTTTTCTGATCTCTCACTGTTCATTTCGGATTTTTATCTCGAATTTCATCCAGATTAGGTAAACTATGCTTTAAAATCATAAAATCATATGATAATCTTCAAGTTTCATGCATTTCGGACAACATTTCGGATTGGCCTTCAAAGGAACTTGTATTTCGGATCTCATTCCAGATGGATATTCAACCGAGTTGATGAACTCGGATTTCATCTCGGATGATATTCATCCGGATTGATGATTTATCCGAAATACTGTTGATTTGCTAGCTAATCTGGATTGTTGATTCATCCGAATCACTATTGACCTCTTTGCTAATTCGGATTGATGAAAGGTTCATCCGGATTACTGTTGACCTGTTAGTGAATCCGGATTCTTGGGTTTGAACCTTTGAGCTCTTTTGAACCTTTTCAAATGATTGAACCCTTCAAACTGATTTGAACCTTTTAATAATTGATGTTTGACCATCCAATTCGTGTTGACCTTTTATCCTAATGAACTCCGTTAACTTCTGTTAGTTGCGTTAAAATTGAGTTAACCTGGTTATTGTTTGATAGAAATGGTAGAAGAGGCTTTTGATGCAGTTATGTTGGTGAATGAACAGTTCCATAATCAAGTAGGATACCTATCGGATCCACCAGCTGAATTTTACCAAGAGTTCCAATCGATGATGGCTGGTCTAAGTGCGTGCAAAATCGCATATGCACTTCGTGCTAATCCAGTTATATACAGAGATCTAGTGCACTCATTTTGGAAGAGAGCTCGATTCCACTTGAGAGGAGCTGATGGGAGACCGTATATTAGTTCTCAAATACAGGGGAAGGAGATCTTAGTGAATGAAGTCTGCGTTCGAGACATCTTACAGTTTGCAGACTATACAAGTGACCCAACTGTATACGCAAAGGAGAAAGTGTTGCCTATTCTTGCAGAGATGAGTTATGAGGGTTCGTATCCGCCGTTGCTCAAGAAAATGTTTCCTGCTTATTGGAGATTGCTGGTACACATGTTTATGCAGTGCATTTCAGAGAACAAGGGAGGCTTAGATCAACCGAATCAAACCTAACCCTCCGCGATCGTGGCTTTTATTATGGACTAGAAATATAACTTTTCAAGTTATATTTTCGAAAATATGAAGAAGATTTTAGAGCAGTCCAAGAAGAGGATGTTTATGTTATATCCATGCTTTATACAACTGATTTTGGATGCTAGATATCCCGACTTAGCAAAGGATGCTTCTGATGCAAATCTGCTCAATATGAAGCCAATGGGACCGACTATCTTTAGCACAATGAAGAACAATCATTCGACATCGAAGACTGTCTTTGTTGGTTGTTTTCCGTTAAAGAAGTTTGGAAAGTTTGCTGAAGTGATCGGACAGGATGTGCCAGCTCCTACACCAGTCAATGCTATTGTTGCTGAAGAGCATGATGTGCCTGCAAAAGAGAAAGAGGTCGAGATTGAAGATCTGGTCACGGATGAGGATACATACGCAAAATAAGCATTCTTAGATGATCTTACTAAGTTTAACGCCAATCTGAATCCAGTCTTGCCAGAACTTTCTTCGGAAAACTTAGAGCCCTAATTGCTCATCTGAAAGAAATTCAAAAACGACAAGGTGATCCTCCTTTGGTAATCCCCTATGTTGATGTTCCAGTAGGTGTGGTTGAAGCTGATGAAGAGGACGAAGTACCTTTGATCAAGAGACGGAGAACGAAGCCTATTGTTCAATCAAGTCGTCAGAAGCTCATGTTGTTAGTATTGCTGAAGAGTCTACACTAGTGACATCTACTCCTGCTTTATCTTCTGTTACTGTATCTATGATAGACGCTCCGATGGTTAATCCTCCTATTTCTTCTGAACCGACAACTACTCACATTGCTACACATTCCACAGTCGTATCTATTCCAGCAGACTCGGTATTACAAATGATGGATTTTGGCGGAAGTTCAGTGGGTGCTGAGGGATCTGGCACAAGTGGAAGTGGTACAAGTGGTGCTGAGGATGATGCTGCGGAATACTCGCGAAGATCTGAAAAACGTGCGTTTGAGTTTAGTGCTTTGGACAGTGATGATGAAGATGTAGAAGTTGATGTTGTGGATTTGAAGAAGCGAGTGATTGTATTAGAGCAGGAGATCATACTTAAGGATGCTCAGATTGTGTCACTGCAGACATGCTTAGACGTGAGAGACCAAAAGATCGATCAACTGCAAGGGGACGTCACTATGCTGATGACTTTGGTGTTTGATTTGAAAGCTAAATTGGAGAACAAGTTTGGGTGGGAATTCTCTGATCCTATTGATGATCCAATGAACATAGAACACAGACATAGAGCAGCAGAGGAAAGTGAAGCGAATAGGCTAGCTGCAGAACAGTTGGCTTCCGAACGACAAGCTGGGTTGGATGACTATTTGCATGATCCAAGAAAGAAATATACTGCCAGTCAAACGCGTCCAGCGACACAAAAGAAGAAACAGATGGTGTTAATGAAGAACGTTGACGTTAATCCGCTTGATGAGAATTTTCAATTGAAAGATCCTTCAAACCAGTCTGAACGGTATGTTATGGAACTTGGCTCAAGTTACTACATCAAGGTTGGAAACAAATCAAAGGTGCTGAGCTGGATGTACGACCATGTAAAGAAGACGTGGATTATTGTTAGACAGGAGGTACTCGGGAATATTATTCTAAGGAGTCTCAGTTTGAAACTTGGACAAAGATTGCTTTGACTGATTTGTTACGAGCTCCGTACTCTGATGATGATACAACTGAACGAGGCCCAGGCTGGAGGTTTCTCAAGAAATTGGAACATGAGGTGAAGAATGGGTTCAAGATAATGAAAACAGCTGAACCAGTGATGCGAGAACAGGGAGAAGGTTTAAGTCGGTGATGTGGCCCCCGACGGATAAGGAACTTGTTATACCAGTCGCTCCAACCTTTCCGAGAGGAATTTTGAAAAATTTCAATTTCTGGTTGCATGATCCCAAAGTTGGAAGTGTGGCTATTGTGACGAAGGAGAAGGTGTTTGGGGTTAATGATGTGGTTGACTTAGTGAGCTTTCACGATGAAGATCTGCAGGTTCTTGCTTCACACCAGATTCGAACAGCAGAGTTATATGAAGCATGCGCAAAAGATTGGACAACTGTTGTGGCTGGAATTATTGCAGGAAAGATTGGGAGTGGGCGCGCAACCTAAAGATTTGAAGGCCTAATGTTGTAAACCTAGGGGAGATTGTTGGGCTTATACTAGTAAAGGTTTACACATTAGTGCTACATTTGGGTTTTTGGAGGGTTTTGGCTTCCTAGTGCCTTATGGGCCTAGGGTTGTAACTATTGGGCTTGGTGATTAGTATAAATATGTGTCTTAGGTCAATGTTTAGAGGTTAGAGAGTTGTAACTGAAAAACTTGTATCAGACACTATTCTGGTATATGCAAGTTGATTTTGATTCAAGAGATTGTTCTTCTTCCTAATCTTTATTTCCGCAACTGATTAGGTTTACGATACCTGTTAGATCCGATTTCGGGACTTACACTTGGTAATTTAAGTTTAGTGAAATTGATTGAAATTGTAAAATGATAATTTTGATATGCTAAATTATGCTAAAATATTTAAGTTAAACAGGTGGTATTTATTTGAACTTATAAATATGTATTTATATACTATATAGTGTATATATGTTTTGACACAATTTTTAGTTTGGTATCTACAAACCCTTAAAGCCTTTTTAACCCTTTTCGTAACAGCTAAGCTTTCTATAAATATCATACTAAATTACAACTTGTAAATATTAAACTTTGGTTTCCCAACAAATGACCACTAAATGAATGCATAAGCGGAAAAAATTTGTTTTGTTTTCTCATAATTTCAATTGTTTTAAAACCCCTAGACCAGTCTCGTTGGGAAGTCTCCTGGATCAAAAAGTCAAAATCGCAGACCACCCTGCGACCATCAAATCACACACTCGTTTCTTCGCGATTTCACCCTCTATTTCTGCTACAAGTCTTACAATTCCAACGGTTGGCCATCTGGGTCACCAGCCTTCTTCACCTAATCCCTGTTTCTTTCAAATCAATCGGTGAAAGTTTGCACCTTTTACTTCCGGGTAAGTTGTTTAAACCCTTGAAGTTCTATATCTGTCATATTAAGTTTGTGATTCACTTGACCTGATGATAATGAAATTGGGTTTTCATTTCATCCTCTTTTACCCTTTAATTTTGATGTTGCAGACGGATGTTTGAGTATTGGGTTATGGGTTTTTTTTGGGTCTGTTATTATTAAAGAAATTGAGATAAAGCATCAAGATTCTCAATTTGTGGTGGAAGTAGTCTTTTGTTTTCCCACTGTTTGGGGTTTTGATTATGAACCAACAATGAAAGACATGACAAACATGTGTTTGTCAAGTACTAGGTTGACATTAATTATTATCTACGCATTAAGTTCACTTGGGTATAGGTTTAGCTGTGGGTTCTAGTAGCAGTAGGTACATGTTTTGATGGGGTGCACACCACCCCCACGGGCTGTATACGGTCTGTTGCAGACCACTAGTAAAACAAAACCTTATTTTATTGTGTATGTATAACATTTCTATAAACTTATACGGACTGTATAATGACTTGTTAGTGGTATATACATATAGCCTGCCCTGTTCTTATCATGTCTTGTAGTAAGCATAGAGGTAGTTCATGTGTCAGGAGTATGCATCCTGTGGCTGATATTGCCACTGTCATGATTTGCATAACTTCCTCAATTCATGAAAGATTGTCTGCTTGATAGGGTGCATGTTTTGAATAAAATTAGGAGCCTCTTCAACATTGTATTTGGGTGGATAACTATATGTGTTAGATTACATCAGATTTTTTCTTTTGATGATGCTCAGATCGTAAACCGAGATTAATTGCCTCGTTGTATTTCTGACGTGTGCCACTGCAAGTTCTTAATGAGGTGAAGAGTTAAATCTTATTTCATTTACATTACATTATTTGTTTCTTTATATAATTCCGTTTGACATCTTTCTTAAGATCTCTTTAAGCCTCACCTTTAGTGGCTTAATTTAATGTGTTGAGATTATATGTACGCAGAGTCAGTTGGATACCACAAAAGAAGTTGGATACAAATTTAATCATTTGTGTTACCTGAGAATCAACAATGGCAGAACTCAGTCCCAGCGTTGATAGTTCAACAGATGGGGACACCGAAGACAAGGGTTTGGGGGTAATATGTTTTCTTTTTTAAGTATTCTTAGCGTAATAATGTACTTAGATACATTAGCTACATTGCTATGATCAGTAATTGGTATCTACTAAGTAACGAGATCTAAATATATTTTGAGAATAAAATTTAGTGACATGTTCCCCTTTAAGTAAACTTTTTATTCGACTCGCTTAAGTAAATTGGTCCAAATAGCCACCTCTAGTGTGAAAATTATGTTGAAATTTTCTAATATGCAGTGTATGTTATATTATTGCAGTTTCATAGCAGTCAATCACATGGGCTTGTGGTCTCTGATGCCAGTGATAAGTCAAGGGATCAAAAGGTTTGAGACTATCAGTTACAAATATTTTCCTTTGTAATCACTAAACATTTGGTAAAATTGACTCAGAATCCAATTTTGAAAGCAAAAGTAAATGCGTAGCTAGATTTTGTAATAAAGGAAACAGTTTTACAATAATCTGCTTTTGTAATGATTATTTTGGGACACGTAATGTGTTTTTGTAATCATTTTTTAGTTTTGCTGATTTTTATTTAACCGTATTTTTCAGACACTTCGTAGGCTTGCTCAGAATCGTGAAGCTGCAAGAAAGAGCCGTCTGCGGAAGAAAGTAAATTTCCTGTAGTTTGTTTTTATGGTTTGTTAAATTGTTTGTTTAGCTGTATTTTAGGGATTAGTGAAATTACTTGACGTTAATCACAAACTTAACGGCTCATAACCATGCTCCAAAGTTTAAAAAAATTAAACAAAAGTACATGTACGTATCAATATATAAAACCTGATCCTTATTTCTTTTCTTTAATTCTGACACAAACAGTTTAAGTTGTTGCATAAAAATATTTTCCTTGAAAATTATAAAAATAAACAGGTTAAAGGGCCACCTGTGAGTCTGCCAGTTTGACCAGTCAAGCCTGACCCGCTTAGCAAGTTGTGTTTGTAGGTTCGGCCCAAAAAAGTAACACCCTAATTAGCAGCATTATGCGAAGGGTAGACATTATAAACTTCATACTCAAAATGTATTGTGTGGGCTACCCATTATTTTATTTTTCATAATAGTCTTGATCATATGTTGGTTATATCTAGACCAATCTTATACTACTGGAAGTTTAAAGTTTTTGGCTTGATGAGGATTGTCATACTGACATAAATAGTGAAATATATTATAAATGAACAGGATCATGCATTGTTATAAATTGTAATAGGGGTTTATAGATAGAAGTTCTACTTACGATGTGTATGTATATATGCATAATTGCAAATTTATTTTTTATACATTTATAATAAAATTTTATACATATAACACAACATATATGATTTCGTGTATATATGTTATTATGTAATTATATTTCTATCATATTAACTAAATTTATTTTATTGATATAGGCTCATTTTGAGCGGATTTCTATTTGTGAACCATAAAAAATGTGTCAGATGATGGATTTAGAGAATGAAACAATTGATAGTGAAATAGATTGTGCATGAATAAGTGCTTACACTTTCTAATAGGTTATTTAGAGAGAGAATTTCTAATTATGAATCATTAAATATGTTTTTTTTAACAGGAACCTTTATATGTGTAAAAGGATGGACTTGGAAATTAAAATGATAAATTTCTAAACCTTGACAAATGATAAATAATAAATTTTAATGGAATTGCATCACCAATATCTTTTTTTCTAATGATATATTACTCTCTCACAATCACATGAACTTCGATCAGTTTTATCAAATTCCAATCAAATTGCATCAACATAAATCATCAAGAACCGTTGAGATGATTATCAAATAATTAGTCTATTGCTTAACATATGTTCCTTTGTCATTTATTTTAAGGATTTGTTTTTTTTTTATTTTAAAATTCCAAAACTCTGAAAATAGCCTTATATTTGGTGTATTTACTTGCCGTGCAACCATATTTAGTATAAGTCCTTTGTTTTCATCATGGGATAATGTGCTTAATTCAGGTGAAAAAACATTCAAACTAATTACCTATTTGTTTTTTTTAATTTGTGATTTTTAGGCTTATGTCCAACAGCTGGAAAGTAGTAGAATGAAGCTGACTCAACTTGAGCAGGAGCTTCAGCGCGCTCGGCAGCAAGTACGGTTTGACTAATCATTATCATCTCCACGTTTCTTTTCAAGTTCAGTATATACTGTTTTGAAAATTATCTCAATTGTCTAACTGAATTCCTTTTTCCATTCTGAAGGGCATCTTCATTTCAAGTTCAGGGGAACAATCTCAATCAATGAGTGGAAATGGTAAGACCCTTCAGTAATATTCATTCTTCAATAATTCTATATTCTTAATGAATATTATCATTAAAGTAGGGGTTCTAGATTTGAATAAATTTAGCAGTCTTTCTTTATTAAGAATATAGAGTTATATCTGTAGGAAACACTAAGAATTTGAACTAGTAAACATGTGACACGGGTTAAATAAATGGGTAGGATTGGGGCTAAATGTGTTTGGCAGTAGACGGGTTGACACAGTTCATAACTTTTAGCTATATAGTTTTTTTCATTTGTTCCGTTTGAGATAAACTAATAACCCAAATCGTCGCAGGAGCGTTGGCTTTTGATGTTGAATATGGACGGTGGCTGGAAGAACACAACCGCCGAATCAATGAACTGAAAGGGGCAGTTAGTAATCATGCGGGTGATGGTGAACTGAGGATCATAGTTGATGGTGTTGTTGCACATTATGAAGATATTTTCAGAATAAAAAGCGATGCTGCTAAGGCTGACGTCTTTCATGTTCTCTCGGGAATGTGGAAAACACCCGCCGAAAGGTGTTTTCTCTGGTTAGGTGGATTCCGTTCATCAGAACTCTTAAAGGTCAGCAGGCATAATGATATCCCATTCGTCTTCAGTATGAATTACTCAATGCATCTTCTTGATTTTGATTAGATGAATAAGTTTCATATTTGTGTTAAAGATTGTTTATGAAGCCAGCCGGTTTTTGGTATCAATCAAACATTGACAAAAAGACAAATAGTGATGTATGTGAAACTTTGGGTTGCAGCTGCTGATAACACAATTGGAACCTTTAACTGAGCAGCAGTTGTTGGCGATTGGCAACCTACAACAGTCATCACAGCAGGCTGAGGACGCGTTGTCACAAGGGATGGAAGCATTGCAGCAGTCATTAGCGGAGACCATAGCAGGGTCTCTTGGTTCCTCAAATTCGTCGGGTAATGTAGCCAACTACATGGGTCAGATGGCTATGGCTATGGGTAAACTCGGAACCCTAGAGGGCTTCATTCGACAGGTTAGCTTATCATCTTCTAAACCCTAAACCTGTATCTGGTTCTGATTTACCTTTTTTACCAGGCGGACAATTTGAGGCAACAAACCTTCCAACAAATGCATAGGATATTGACAACACGCCAGTCAGCTCGAGCACTCATTGCCATTCATGACTATTCATCTCGGCTTCGAGCTCTGAGCTCCTTATGGCTTGCACGCCCTCGTGAGTGAGTCACCAAATCCTTTCGTTGTTGTTTACATTAAAAAGAAGATAACTTGGTGTACAAGAAAGCGGGAAGAAGGGGCCCAAGCATCTATAACAAATTCGTTCCTGGTATTTTCTCCTTCAAATCTGCTGTGATGGTGTTGACTTCTTCTATCTTTTTCTTTAGTCTTTTATGAATCATATTTCAACTTTTAACTCATCATAAATTACAATAATAAATAATTTGGTGTCAGATTTGAAATTGGTTTGTATCTTGGTACTAGTATGTTGTGGAAATAGACAGTAGTAGACAGTTATTGTTAATAGCAAGTGACTAAAGTTTGTGGTTACATGTTTCATTATGCCATATTATCATTTCATCTACAACTTGAAGGAACGGCCGATTTAGTCTAAATTTTGGGAGCTTACAAGGTCTCTAAAATGTATGTATTTGTAATCTTTAAACTGACGTAATTTTAATGATATATAAAACTAGTGTAATGTTGTTTTAAATTAAGCTTTTTTTCAAAAATATTAATTAGAATGACACTATTTAGTACGACTATAATATGACGCTATTTTAATAATTATAAAATGACTTTAGTATTTTATAGTGGGATCCTGTTTTAAAATTATAACTAGACAGTAATATGATTTTAACTAATATGGCGCTATTTTAAATAAGAGTCAAATGCCAATTTAGTCCTTGTGGTTATGGTCATTTTGTTAGTTTAATTTAAAGGTTTTATTTTTAGCATGTGGGTTTAAAAAGGTTTCACCATTGTCATTTTAGTCCACAGGGTTAACTTCATCCATTTTTCTGTTTACGAGAAGGGCAATTAGGTCATTCTATATGTAATTCTGTTAACTAGAGGGTCAATACGACTATATAAAATGCCCGAATTTCTCTTCTCATTAACAAAAAATGAATAAAGTTAACCCAGTGGACTAAAATGGCAATGGTGAAACCTTTTTGGACCCACAGACGAAAAATAAAATATTTGAACTAAACTGACAAAATGATCTAAATTAAAAGGACCAAAATGACATTTAACTGTTTAAATAATTATAATACAACTATTATATAGTTTTTAAATGACGTTGTTTTAAACATTATAAGGCGACATTGACCACTTGAATGAAAGTTTTTGTGAAATTATTAGTTAGTATTTTATATCCAAAAGGAGAAGTAATGCTTTTAGCATTTTTGGAAAGGCAAAATGATGATTGATAAATGGGCATTTGCAAAAGGTGATGGGTGGAGAAACTTTATTGCAAATCTTTATATCAAGTTGCAAAAGAGTTGAGTAGTTAGAATAGTATTGGTGCCCACACAACATCAAACTCCGTAACATGATCATGATGACATTCATCATAATCACCTCAAAACAATAAGGAACTAGAAAATTAAATTCTAGGAGGTGAAAATTAAATAAACTTCTATTTATATATTAAACGTTTTTGATAGTTAATGGAGTCCCAAATTATGTAGAGGCAAGGTCACATGATGACTGATGTTACGGGTATAAAATGAAAGATAGGATAGAGGGAGAAATTCTTGAACTCAGGGATAAGAATGTTTTACCATTTATATACTACATACTAGTTATCAACATGGTTACACATTGATGTTTGTATTCTATGCATCTAAAGGTTGTACAGTGGTTTATAATGTGGGCTGGTTTTTTAGGTGTCGCCTGTTTCAAGATGATGCCTGCCAACCGACCTGAACCGATCCCTACCCTATTCAAATAGTTGGTTCCCCCTCTTGGACCCCCCAAATCCACCCGAACCATTTTCGGACACAAACTGATTTCTGGCCCGACCCGGTGAAACCGGTTTTGACTGTTTGGAATGTTAGAAAATGTTAATTTGACCATTGGGACCCTCTTTTCTAGACGTCTTTGCACACAAATTCACCATTTTACTATTAAATGTTAGTATGATTACCTAGTTGGTATATTTGATTGATCACAACTTACAAAATAAACAAAAAAAACACTGCTTACAAAAAACACTCTCGTCCGCAAATGATTCACTTCACCATACTACCGAAATGCCTCCACGTGTTCTCGTTTGGACGGAAGAAGAGGAGTACGCCTTGGGCCTTGCTTTTGTACACGTTGGGACACTTGAATGAGGACGGCACAAGGGATAGATTTAGTACTAATTTTTGGGATCATGTTAAGGATAGATTTGACGAGGAAATGAGTTTTGCAACCGACCATACAAAGGATCAAATATTGTCAAAGTGGATGAGTATATCATTAGTGCGTGAAAGATTTTATAGAATCTATCGTAGGTAGATGGACAATTTGAGAGATGACTAAAACATTGAGACTGTTGTCAAAGAATATTGTCCCAAATATGCACGAGTTAATGAAACACTGTTTACTAAGAAATTTAGAAACTTTAGTAAACCACATTTTTTAATGTTGTAATATGTATTCAAGTTAAACAAATTATATTGGAAGTTGGGGAAAATGGGGATTAATTTTTTTTATTTTTGTTTTTATGTAATTTTTTTTATTTTTTTCAACCACTAAATACATGAAAAGAATACGAACTGGTTTGGAACTGAAATCGTAATAGAATATAAACCAAACCGAGACCGGGTCGAAAAACCAACTCTTAAACTGGCCACACTGATTTGGAACGGAACCGAAAGCGGCCCCCTCACTGATAGGTACCCCACCAAACCATTTTGAAACCGAAAAACAAGCTCAAAATGTGCATGGCCGTGCTTGGTCTCAAATTTCCGGATTTTGCTTCATTTTTAGGTCTCTTTGACCTCTTGGCATCCGGAGCGTCTAAAAACCTGCATTTTTCAAGTAGGAACAATTTTTTGTAGTATTTCCATTGATAATGCCCCAAAAGTAGAACAAAAATGGGGTAAATATGCATGAAACATGTATAAATGATGTCACATCATCTCCCACCTTGTTTTGTTGTAAAATTACTCGTTTCACTTTTAACCTTTTCCAAACATTTCATCAACCACCACATGAAACTCTTGATTTGTCAGTTAAGTTCATCCAAACTTTACTTTGGCATCCTAAAATCTAAATGACACGAGAAGTATTTTGATAGAACATGATCGATCACTTATGTTTAATTATACCATGTTGATCATTGACTAGTTGTATTGCCAATCGATTGATATTCATTCGTCAGTCAGTCGAGTTGTTACGATTATGAACTGGACATTGTGTACTGCTCAGTTGCATTCCATTGCCTCGCCAGATGCTTAGTCCATCAGTTTCAACTGAATTAGCTGATAAGTTGTAGTTGTCTTCATTTATTTCAAAAATGTTTTGTACCATCAGTTCTTCATGTCCAACAACTTACAGCATTTGCTACTCAAGCGCATAACTTACTCCTACAATGATAATAATAAAGCAACATTTAAACAAGGTATTATGGGTTATAAATGAGCCAGTGTAACTAGTCCAATATCCATAAAGGTTTGAATAAGTACCTGTGTTTCTCAAAATCTACAACCTCATATGTATCTTGTAATTGTAAGTGCAGTTAGAACAGCTTCCTTACCTTTGATTTTTGACATGATTGTGTGAGTTGGTCATCATGTGTTTAAATTTAACGTCTGACCAAATTTCTTGAGGAGTGTCGGCTTAGAATCTTTGATTTCATGATGAAAATCATTCATTGGGTGAAATTGATGATGCTTGGTAAGGATTGGAATGATTTTGTGAACAGATAGGAATTTAAGGTTTGACAGTTATTTTAAAGACCGAAGAGAAGAGAAACAACTGTCAACTGATTTTGATGAAAATAAGCACAAATATTTGAATAAACTTGGGCTTTAAATTTATACTAACAAAATGAAAATTGTCGTATATGATGTGTCATGAAATGACTGATAGGCAAACATCATCACATCAGCTGGAAGAGTGCGACTTATGATGTGTCAATATCAGTTGAAATGAATCAAACGATTGCCATTGCAATAGAATGTAAGGAACAAGCAACTGTTATAAAATGAATCGAATTTGTCTAGGATGTGGCAAGATATGTAGGTGAGACGAGTTGGGTATACAATATCTTTAACAAAAGAGAGCTACAAACAATCACACAAACACAAGATTTAGTGAACTAATATTACACTTAGGACAAGCACTAAAATGTTTCATTAGTTTTACTTGTTTGTTAAAAATGCATTCACCAAGTAGAGATGAGACGTGAGAGTCGCATTTTTTTGTAAACGAAGTCGTATTTTAATTTTAATGTAAAAAAACCAATCAGGTTAAAAGAGTCGGTGGCAAGCTTTTAACCTCCTGAGTTAATATAATAAAAAAAGATTCAACCAATATCTCTTAAAAAAGATTTAAATTATTACTGTGGCAAATATATATTTAAAACAAATTATTTATGACAAACTTAGAACCTTTGGACTATTAAGGAGTCAATTCAGTCACCAATAGATAAAACCAAACTAATGCATAGATCAGGATCAGGTAACTCTTCATCGATAATACATGTCCAGCAAAAGCAAAACAAAAATTCATTGGTAAAGGAAGCTGATTATCCACCCAAGGGTATTAAAGACTTGTATCTATCATTCTTCAAAAGGATCCGGGGTGAGGGGCAAAACCGTTTTTAACAAAAGAAAGCATGCAAATATGATAAAGTATGATGTATGATAAGACTACGGGTTGGCAGTTGAAGTTAAACACGTTTAACTGACGATTGTTGCTTCTTATCAACATCCATAGGCTTAGCTGCCTTTGAGGCTTTCTTATCAACAACATCCACAGCCTTTCTTTTTTCTTTCTTCTCTCTCTTCTTCAAAGATGTCATGCGCGCTTTCAAAATGGTAGCATACGATGCTTGAAACCGTTGATGGTCCTTTGTTCCGACCTGTTTGTTATCAAACCAAAATCATCATGTTCAAGAAGTGTAACTATTTTGAGCACTTTCACTTTATTTGGTCAAAGTCATCCTAAGTGTTGTATTCAAATGCATAGAACCTCCAAAATTGTTATATTAAAGATATGAGTCAATAATATAGTTTTTGTAATCATATAATACATAAATTATTTATAGAAAACCAAAAAAAATAAATAGTAAGTTATGCAGGTCAGCCGACCTCACCCAACACATTTTGATCGGTTACCCAACCCACAAAAAACATCATTCATAGAAGAAAAAACATATAAAATGAATTACCAATGTGGAAATGTTCTTCTTTCCATCAGTTGCCCTAGCAAGACATTTGAACTCAAGTTCTTTACCAGCAGTTGTTATCTTATTCCTTTGCACCTTAGACTTGTCAGAGGCTGAAAAAAAACCACAATCAATATTTTGAATGGAAAAAGTAGTTGGAGAAAAGACATCTAAAATCAGAGAAACAAAGGAAGAAGAAAATTACAGTGTTTCAGTGTAACCCACACAGAGCCCTTTTCTGTTGTGTGCTCAAACATAGTAGTTAGTTCACTGAGGAACGGGTCGAGCTGTAAACGTACCTGACATTGTTACAGAACAGCAATTCAGACATGTTCCAGATATAGAAATAGTTTGTCAACAAATCTTTTATATTCATGTTAAGGTAACAGATGGCAGGAAGTAAGAGGGTGGCCACTTTGTTGATGAAATGTCAGTACTAATAGATCACGACATGCAATAATATAATACAAAATTTTGATCACCTACATATGCCCTCCTTCTAGTACCTAATGCTTTACTCAAACCATCTAAATCAAGTATGCATATACTTAGTTGTTCGTAGGCTGTTTGGGTCCGTAAACTTATAAAAAGATTGACTTGGCTAGCTAATTGTGTTTTATCTCAAACTGGTGGAATAGAAAAGTTAAGACTAAAAGGGTAACGGGTCAAGCAGGTTGAAAGTCACCAAAAGTCTATTTTTTAATAGATATAACCTCCTAACTCTTATTCCAAGATTCGGATTACTACTGTGATAATACTGTTTTTGTAATCATATCTAGCAGATTCATATCTATTATATATGTAAGAAATGTTACTGGTCAACCCAAACCGTCATCTTACGTTACGGAATCAACACAAGAAACCGGAAGTATATAACAAGTCAAGATGACTTTTTGTGTAACGCACAGATAGTGACCGAGTAAAACCATTGGCAAAAAATTTTCAAGGGTTAACAAACATAATGATGAAAGTTTGTTTATATCCGACATTAACCTAATATTAGCCTTATAAATAAGGACCCAATATTAAGATGTAACATAACCAACTAATGCTCTGTTTTTCAAAGTTTTTAAACCAGAAAGTTAGAAGAATACTACAGCTCCACATGCTAATATCATACAGAGAAAAAAAAAATATGGAAATGAACATATTTCCAATAAGCTCACACTTGACCTTTATCATTTCAATCCCATCCAAATTTCACAGATGACTTGCCAAAGTAAAAGTGAAATCTTCAAAACAAAACAAAACTATATCAAGCTATCAACATGAACAGTGAAAGCAAATTATTATTATGGGAATGCGGCTTTGACTCATTAAGGTTATAAAGGGGCATTTTATTCCACTACTATATCATAACAATTAATTTTTGCTGATTTGCACAGTCCTACATACGGAAAAGTAGAGAGAATGAATTTTTATATTAGAAAGAATGATTAGAATGAGAAATCGTCTATTTCAAGATACTAGCTGAAAGTTTTGATCCCACAAGGGTAGAGACTCAATAAAATTATGTTTTTTCAAATAAACAAAACCTGGTTTTGCTGCCATTGTTGATTAATTCATGAGATCACATCAAGCACACACTCTCCAATATGCTATCTTTAATAAAATCCAAGAGCAATCTAGAATGCCCTCAAGCACAATAACAACACAATCTTCAAAGTTGAAAAAACGAAGTTCTTGCAAGTTGGAAAAAGAGGCTAAATTATCTCCCTCACACAGATTTTTTTCTAGAAAGTTCATAAAAGAATCAAGGATTATACACTAAGCCGTATAATGAAACAAGACTAAAAATCTGCCATCCAAAAACAGTCAGCTATTTATATGTACCAAGATGGGCGAAAAGGAGGAATCAAGAACCTCCAAAACCCAGCCTAAACAAGCCCAAAAGAACAGTCTAAACTACTTTTAACATAGCTAAAAAAAGCCTGTCTCAGGCGCGCGCTTTTTAAGTGCCTTGAGCCATTGACTACCTAGGTTTTGACCTGAACCCCGCTCAATGATTTTGCCAACCATATTAGGAGTAATTTCGGTTTGTGAAAAGTGCAAATTTTCATGCGTTCTAATTTATCAGCTCAGCAACATGGTTGTTCAACTCTAGGGTATCCGTGCATGTATCTAGACAACAAAGATATGAGTTTCTACATTCAAATTTGAAAGATTTCTTGAATAATCTGTGACCAAGATCCTTACACACTCAAAATATAACCAAAAGACATTTTTTACTCCTAATCTAAAATGTCAGCAGACAATGGTTGATTAGTGAGATACAATGGTGGTTATAATCCCAACCTCATAGATCTTGGAATTGTGATTTCCGACGTCCATCATTCTCAATAGGCAAATTGGATTTTTATAATCCAAACCGACTCTTTTTGGCCGATAATAATCCCAACTCAGTTAATTACCCACAATAATCCAAACTCTTCCATTTTGTTTGTAAAATAGTCCGCCGTTAAAAAAACATAACGGAGTTAAGTTTTTTTCCAAATTACAAACCGATGTTTTCGGGCTTTTGATCAGAACGAGGATACGAGTCGATTGATGTAAAACTTACCTCGAAATAGTGCTCTAAACGACTTGATTTTTGTTAATTAGAAGTTCAAACACCCGAATTGAAGCACTTTTTTCGTCGGGGCACTGTTTCGAGGTAAGTTTTACATCAATAGACTCTTATGCTCGTTCTGATCAAAAGCCAGAAAACATTGGTTTGTAATTCAGAAAAAAACTTAACTTCGTTATGTTTTTTTTTTTAACGGCGGACTATTTTACAAACAAATGGAAGAGTTCGGATTATTGTGGGTAATTAACTGATTTGGATTACTATCGGCCAAAAAGAGCCGGTTCGGATTATTAAAATCCAATTTGCCTTCTCAATCGATGTGTATACATAACCAGAACACTGGAACTAATGACTCTTAAAGATATCATCAATGTATATAACCTAAACAAAGATTGTATCATCAAGAGTAAAAGTGCACATTATATAAAATAACAATGCATAACAAATGTTAGGGTTTAGATTGACTGAATTCCATATCATCAATACGATTACACACAGAAGATCCATAACTTGATGGTAGATCATACATCAGCATAAGGTAATTTTCGAAATCTAATGCATCATATAAACTTTTTACAGTAAAGTATAGATCGTAATTTGAAGAATGAACCTAGCGAACGTCAGTCAGCAAGAAGCATATAAAGTGATTGAATGAGTTACCATTAGGATCGCCGGCCGTTGGATCGGTGAAGAAGAAGAAGAGTAGGGACGAAATTCGTCAACGTCGAGGGTCAAGTGGTAAGGAGGATGTTAATGGAAATTAGGGCCAGCTCTTAAAAGGACGACGTCTTCTTTTTCTTTTCTTTTTTATTTGCTTAAACTTTATTTTTTTCTTTCTTAAAATATATTTATACAGGGTGGTTTTTCTTATAATTCGTGTTCTTTGTAATTTTTCCAATGGTCCAAATCTTTGATAGAGAGTGAGGATGGTCATTGATTTAAGGTTAACCGTCATAGGTTAAAACATTTTGTTGAGGGACCGATCGAGGAGAGAGAGAGGAAGATGTGATTGACCTCCTGGTTGCTAACACTTGAGGTTTAGGTTAACACACTCAGGTTTTATCTGAGTTGTTGAGTTTGTATTTGTTTTTGTACTTTTTTCTTTTTCAGTTTGTGTCGGTTTTGGTCAGACATACTAACTGGTTTGTTGAGATGCGTAGTTCACAGGCAAAGATAGTAAATTTTGAAGAACACGTAAGTGCGTTTAATTTTTATAAAAAAATATGAAACATATTTAAAAAGAGGCCTTACAGACTGCAAGGGGACCATAACTTTAAAAAAAATAAAATCCTTGCGGGCCGCAAGGCTAATCCTATACGATCCGCAAAGGGCTACCAGATCCAAAAAAAAATAAAACCCCCGTCTGTTTCACTTCACCACCATTCTCCACCCTATCACTAACCGCCGCCTCTCCACACTCCATCACCCTCTCCGATCAACCACCACCTATACCTTACCACCACCGCTCATATCCAACCTCAAATCATCACCATCTCCACCCTAAGTCATCACACATCCCACATCCGCAATATCCACAACCCGAACCACCACTAACCACCGTCGTGCTGTCGCCATCACTGTAGGGGACTTACAATTCACCAATTCACCTCGTTATTTGTGTCAAGTGCGTCGCCAATAAGGTACGATTCCTGTAATTTTTCGTCTTTGTAATCGAGTTCATTGATGATAATTGGTTGTTTCGGGTATGCATGTTGAGATGTAACTTGTGAGAGTTTTCGCATCGAGTCTTAGTGTGGTGTCCATTTGTCATTTACCATAGTCTAGTCGAGTGTACTTTTGGTATATTATGGTTATGGCGTGTCGGTTAGGTTGTAGTGTCGTTAGTCGAGTAGTCGTCTTGGTTGTAATATTAATCATTGAGTCAGATTTTGTCGTGGTAACTTTTATTCATGTCGTGTCAGGTAAAGTGTTGGTCAATAGCTTATTTGTATTTAGTCATGTCGACGCCCTAGTTGTGGCATGTCATTGTTAGGTTGTGATATAAGTTTTGGCGTTTTTAGGTTGAACTTGATAAATATTTTGAAAACGTGCGATGTGATGAGTGCACTTTGGGCCAAGTCTTATTTCTGATGGTAAGTGTAACATGTATTAAATATCAGGACTAGTTACGGTACAGTGTGATATGATAGAATTAAGATATAAAATATTCATTCACAGTTATACCATGAAAATTTTATATAAAATACAAATTTGTCCAAGTCTGCAGCAAAATTCAGCAATTGTCCGAAAAGTCAAAAATAAGTATTTTTAGCTAAAGAATAATAATGGGTGTTAGAAATAGTATAAAACCCATATCTAAATCTTATTATTTAAAGCTAAACGGTTTGTTCAGTAAAAACCTGACAACAAAGCCGGTACCAGAACCGAACTCAAAATGACAAAATTATTAGTCTGAAGAGCTAGATTAATTAACAGGATAATAAAAATTGTACTAGAATTAATATGAACATAAAATTTTATAAGTAACACTATATATCAGTATTTCACCCGATACAAGACCCGAACTAACTTTATCAACCAAACAACGAAACAACAAGACTAGTAAATTATTTTGGCATATTATAACATCACTTTAAAGTGTTGGGGCATTAGTTTTTATAAAAACTTATAAAATAATATAAGTAACACTATATATTAGTATTTCACCCGGTACAAGACTCGAACTAACTTTATCAACCAAACAACGAAACAACAAGACTAGCAAATTATTTTGGTATGTTATAACATCACTTTAAAGTGTCGGAGCATTAGTTTTTATTAAAATTTATAAAAGTTATAAAAATAATATATATATATATATATATATATATATAAAACAACAACAACACCACCACCTCACGGCTATAGGGTGCCACCCACCATGCCACTTAATCTCCAAATATGTGTTGGCAAATTTAATTATTATTGGTGTAAAATGAGGTGTAAGAATCTAAACACAAATTCAAGATCATAATCACTTTGCAATCCTTCATTTCTCTTAACACCAAAAACTTCACAACACTCCTTCCTTTTTGCTTCCAAAATCGGCCAACACTACCTCCATCTTCACTTCAATTTTTAAAAACCAAACTCTAGAAAATCAAGCTTGCATCAAGATCTAAAGATAATCTAAAGAGTTTGCAAAGATTAGGAGCTCACTTTGGAAGCTTGGAACTCTTGATCAATTCATTTTCTTCATCTCTTAGATCATCCTAGCCTTGTGCTAGTAGTAAGATCTTAAGCCTTGTGTTATACTTTTTATTTTATAAAATTTCACAAGATCATCATAAAAATTATATAAAAACCCACTTGAAAAACCCTAATAAATCTAAAATCACTAACATAATCATGTGATTTTCTTGATAATTTTTGATGATCTTGAACTTGTTATGAACTAGTAAACTTGAATCTTGCAAAATTATGAATAAAAAGGTGATCTAAACACATGCATGTTTAGATTAGCAAGATTCATTAACAAAATATGTCATGAACATAATCTCATATTTTAAATATGATTATACATGTATTAAAAATTATGATTTAAAAATTTTGTATAAAAGTTATAATAAAGTTTCTATATTAAGAAAGATTAAAAATTATAACAAGTTCATGACATTTTGTTAATACATCTATATAAAAATTTTGATTGATGTAGTTTAATTACTTAAAACATGTTTATAAAAACATGGGAAACTTATATTTTTAAAGGAAACTATGGTAAATTTTTATAAAAATTAATCTTGATTAAGATATGATTAAACTAAAGATTTGGTGGTTAAAAGTGATTAGGAACTTTAATCATGTTTAGATAAAGGATTTGGATAAAAAGTTAAGAATATAATTACTTATATTTTCTTAAACTAAAAATGAGATAAATATATTTTTTTTGATAAAACATATATTTTAAACCACCTTATATGTGCATATGTATTTTTGTATAAAAATATGTTTAAGTGTTCAACTTTTGACAAAATAATATATATCGGATAGTTTGGACAAACTCGGACAATTCGGACAAAATAAAATATACGGTATAAACGAAACAAACGACAAAGATGAAACGAATAAAATAGTCGACGCGAACCTAACGGTCAAAACAAACACATAAACCGATACACTTTGTATTTACTAGAATTTTTAAATATATATAACTTATAGTTTTTATAAATAAATTTTTATAAGTTATAACAAATACTAGTAAATATTTTTGAATAAGCCCAACTAAACAATTATTATACTAAGCCCATTTTTTATAAAAACTATATTAGGCTAAAACTATTTTTATAAAAATATATGGACTAGCCCACTTTCATAAAATTAACTTTGGGCTAAGGCCCACTTGTATAAAAATCAAACTTGGGCTAAGCCCACTTTTATAAAATCAAACTTTAGGCTAAGACTTACTTTTATAAAAATAAACTTTGGACTAAGCCCACTTTTATAAAAGTTTACATGGGCTAGACCCATTTTAAAAAAAGATAACTTTAGAGCAAGCACACTTTATAAAGAAATAAATTGGGCTAATCCATTTTATAAAAACTAACTTTTATAAAACTAAACTTGGGCTAATCAAATTTTTATAAACTATATTGGGCTAGGCCCAATCTTTCATTTTAACTTTGGTTAGACCCACTTTTATAAACCAATTGGGCTTAACCTACTAAATAAACAAAATTAGGTTGGGCTAGGCCCACATACATGAAACGAATTGGGCTAGGCCCACACAAAGTAAGCAAATTTAGGCTAGGCCCATACAAAAACTGTTGGGCTAGGCCCATAAGTAATAAATTATTAGATTGAGTTATTTACAATTAAATTATAGACTAGGTCCATTTACATATAACCAATAATATATATATATATATATATATATATATATATATATATATATATATATGTTATCAGATAAAGAAAATCCAACAATTACAAGTATGAAATTCGAGATAAAATACTTATACGAAAAACAAACGAAAGCCTAAGTGTCTAATAGACTAGAACACTTGTAGGTCGAAAAAACGAACGAAGTATTAGGAATCGAATAGAGATTTGTACGGAACGCAAATCTGTGAGTTCATGTTTCCCCTTTTATTTTAACGTTTTTATGGTTTTAAAAGTGCGGGACGTATACATGTTACAATTAATATAGCTGGGAAAATGAAAATATTTAGATCACATGTGAATACGACTCAAGCATTGGGGCCATTAATGAATAACAAGGACCGAGGAACAAGGGGATAGATCTATTGGGTTTGGGCGAGCCCCGCTCTAATACGGCAATAATAACAGATCGTATTAGAGTGCTTTTGTGTCTAAAACGAGTGTCTCAGACATATAATAAATCGTCAAGGTTTGGTTGCCACCTTATTCGACATACAGATTAGTGTCCTTGCAACACACTAATGATCTTACAAGTTTCATTAAGCTATATGAAATGGATTTATTATTTCAAATGTTTTTGATAATTCATTTGATACAAAATTTATAACATGAATTCACCAGCTTTTGTTGACATTGTTTTCAAAACTAACATGTATTACAGGAAACTAGTGGATGGCCTTCGGGGAAAAATCTTGTTCGTTTGTTGAGAAGTCAAGATGTTATGTTTCATCTAGTCTTTGTTGTTATGTTTTATAAACTTATGTCTAAATTTTAAATAATGTTGTTAAACTTGTGGTTTGTTTTAAAGACAAAAGTTTACATGTGAATTATTGTCAAATAAAAGGTATGGATGAATGTTTTGTAATGTAATACAATTGTTGTTTACTTGGTTGAATGCAACGATTGCCGCTCTGGCCACACCTCGCGACACGCTTCCGCTACATCGAAAATCGGGGTGTGACTCACCTCCCCAACAAAACAAAACATGTTTTTATTTCGAAAAATAAAAATAAAAATAAAAATAAAAAATGGTAACATCGAAAAACGTGTTGGGGGCATGCCTGTTTACTAACCTGCGGTTTCTCGTTGTTTTTAATCAAGTGTAGGTATGGCTTCATCATCATCACATTCGGGCCCCAAGCGGGTCCAACCTTCATGAGTTCCTACTCCACAGGTACCACTGGCTCCAGCAGTTCCTGATCAGCAGGATAGGACCATCCGGTATTTAGGTTCTACCAGACGAGCTGAAGCATCCACCATGACTAGAGGATCGTCCACCATTGGAGGCTCAAACTTTGCTGCAGTTCCATCCAGATTCCAATGAGTATACTAAGTTGCAGAGGTATTTAGATTTGAGGTTTCATCGAGTGTGGGTGATAAATTGGCCCTTGAGGCGGTGTATGGATGCCGAGGCGCGATTAGAGGGTTTACTTACGCCTCGATGGAGAAGGTTGTTAGATGAGCGGCGAGGACACTATCAGGAACTAACCTTAGAATTTCATTCGACTTTCTGCTTCGATTCTACCCATTTGATATCCCTTCTGGAGTTAGTTTTGCATTAGGATGGTAGACACATATTATGTCCATTGCTCAATTTGCCATCCACGCCAAGTTATATAAATTAGAGGAGATTACCCAGCCGATCTTACAGAGAGTCTGATGGGATGGACCGAGAGAGAGAGAGAAGTCATAGTGCGTGACCACTACAAAGTTGGCTGTATTCTGGCCCACCATAGGTGATAATGTGTGGGTTCCAGGTATTCCGACATCATAGATTAGGGACCTGATCATTCAGTTCATTCACTGGATTTTGGCTTGCACCGCCCTTGCTCGATTCATGGGGATCGACAAGGTGACCTGTCATGATATGTTTGCTTTGTACTGCATGTTGCATGATCGAGATGCCAACTTGGCCATGTTCTTACTTCACTCATTGGACTTACCTCGTGGGCAAGGTGCTGATTTCCAGGTCACCATGGGGTCTTATGTGAATGTTTAGCTAGGAGTTTGGGGCTATTTGATGCATATCTGTTGGAACCAAAAAGACTGTTGAATACTATTTACCAGTCGAAGACGTGAAGACTTGAAGATTGTGCTTAAGAGATTTTATTATAGGCGTCACTTACTCAAGATGGGTGGCACTCCAAAAAGGTGGCTCTCCGGACAGGTGACCCTCTTGAGGCCACTCTAGTGTCACCTAGTAACAGGCGCCACTCGAGTGTCACCTGGTGCAGGTGCCACTCAAGTGTCACATGGTGAGAGGCGTCACTCTAGTGTCACTTGGTGGAAGGTGACACTTGAATGTCACTTGATGTCATTCTAGTGACGGCAACGCACATGCCATTAGTGACGTCGGTGCCCTAATGGCTTGCCTATAAATAGCTAAAGTTTTCATATATGAGGTTAGGATTTTGATTGATCTTTTCCGCCATTAAGCATGTGTTTTGAGTGTATTAGCGAAGTCGTGAACTTATTGTAAATCATCTTGACTATAATCAAAGCTTCATCATCATGTTCTTCATTATACTTAAAGTTTTCTTAGTTTTTTTTATCATTTTCGGGTCAAACATCAAACTAATAGATCTGATTATTGTTGAGAAACATCATTTGCATTGAAAGAACTGGGTTTTAGAACTTGCAATTTGGTATTAGAGCCTAGATGCTCTTGATTGTTTAAAATTTTTGGGTTTTTGAAAAGTTTCAAAAAGTTTATAAAATCCCAAAATTCGGATCTGAAACAGTGAAATTGTTTGGTGTTTTTGTTAAAAACTGTTATAAAAATGATTTCTAAGTGTTTGGTTGTTATTTTTGATCAGTTGGTTGTGTTTATGAACTGATTTGTGTGATTTTTGTGTATTCTTGAAAAGGGGGTCTTCTATATTTAGATTTGGAGATACTGACTTTAAATTTGGTGACACTAGCTTGATTTTGGAGACACCAACTTTAAATTTGGTGACACTCGCTTGATTTCGGAGACACCAACTTTAAATTTGGTGACACTCGCTTGATTTTGGAGACATTGACTATAAATTTGGTGCACTCGCTTGATTTTGGAGACACTGACTTTAGATTTGGTAACACTTGAGCTTGATTTTGGAGACACTGACTTTAAATTTGGCGACATTCACGCATATGTCTTTAGGCGTCACTCAAGCGGCCATCAGATGACACTTAAGCAGCCATCAGGCATCACTCAAGCGGTCATCAGGTGACACTCAAGTGGCCATCAGGTGACGCTCAAGAAGCCATCAGGTGACACTCAAGCAGCCATCACGCATTACTCAAGCAGCCATCATGTGACACTCAAGCAGCTATTAGGCGTCGTCACTCAAGCAGCCGTCAGGCGAGACTCTCTATGTGACCGGCACCACGCGGTAACTTACATTGGCAAACTTGTTGTTCTCGGAATTCTTTCTGGCGACACACAAGTCTTAAGCTGCTTCTAGCAGTGCTTAGTATCTCTTCTAGGCGACACTTTGTCTCTATGTTTCTTTTAGACGATACTTATCTTACACTAACATTCAGTTGTTTGTTTTGTGTTTGAACAAATGGAAACCAATCAGTCAATCTCCAATGAACTTGAACACAGGTTCCACTTCCAGGATTCCTAAGCTTAAATCAAAAGATGACTTTGTGAATTGGAAAGGAAAAATGAAAGCTTTTTATTACTTTACCGATGCAACTCTCTAGATGTCTATCATTGTTGGACCTCATCAACGAAGACAGGAACTCCAAATCAACTAGTGATCAATCTTGACCCAACAACTTATTCAAATGAAGACAAAATTCTAGTTGCATGAGACAACAAAGCCTATGGTGCTATATGTATGGTTATTTCTGATGAACTTAATAACATTTATGGAAGATGTGCTAGTGCTCAACAGTTGTGGAAGGCATTATGTGAGCATTTTGAAGGAATTGATGAGCTGAAGGAAGGAAGGAGAGATCTTGTTCAAAAGGAGTATGACACATATGGAAGTATGAGAGGTAAAAGCATATCAAATCACATTGATAGGTTTGTCAGAGCTGTCAATCGTCTCAAGAATATTGGAATTACAGTGACCCACCCAGATCAAATCAAGAAGGTAAGTGGAATTTGCAGTGTATGACTATCAAGAAGGAGTACCTGAATGCAAGATCCTCAATCAGAGACCTGATTAATATTTGAAGGCCTTTGAATTGGATAAGCAAAAGAAAGTAAGGAATCATACTAGTTATTCAAACACATCTAACAATGCTAATTTACTGTCTCCTGTTCACCCATGCTCATCCAAGCATACAAATCAAGCTTTTATTGGAACCATGCATGTTGGTGTCCTGCCTTTTAACTCACCTGCTGCTATTTGTTAGCTCCCAAGAAATTAATTGGTCTAGGAATCATCAAGTGGAGTTGGATACCCTCTTCAAAAAGTTCATGCTGAGCATATAACTCTTTCTGGACAAGTGAAGAATAATGGAATGCAACGAGATGTCAAGACCAAGAATGAAGATGGCAAGCAGAAAATGATCAAGCAAGATGATGACGCAAAGAAGGACGAGGTTGTGGCTGAAAAGGCTTTGATGGCTGAGAAAGAAGCCTGTACTTGCGAAGCTAAAGGGCAAAGCCATCGCTCAAGGGATGTCTTTGAAGGTAATAGATAAATTATGTACTAATGATTACGTAAAACAGGTAAAGAGCATGTATGATTACAATGTGATTCTGATTAAGACCAATGAATCCACATTGAGAATCAATGATGAACTAAAAAGAAATGAACTTGCATACACGCTCAAATTAGACAACATTCTAGAAGAAATCAAAGCTCTATGGAGATTAGACTTTGGAAAGGATGCTTTGATAAATGACTTAACTGAAAAACTAATAATGTCTAGAATGAAACTGGTTTTGAGTAATTTTATGTCTAGACGTTGATAAAAATAAGCACCTCACAATGACATATTCAGAATTGTATAAATATCATATCTTTATAGTTGTAAGTGGAAAACATAACATGTTTAGAAGTAAATGCTAAGTCACAAATTATCATAGACAAATGGAACGTTAGCAAAAATGTTGTCTAACAATTCGAAAGTGTTCAATGACCTAGCTATGTTAAGTCGGGGTTGGGTATAAAGATAAACTTGGTTTTGAACGTATGCTATATAGTCCTCCCTTAATGAATAACTACGACCCTATTCCCACACCGCATCCTCTAAATGATCTCATTAACACAAAAGATTCTAACTTAGAATGTGTAGGCTTAGAATCCGCTGAGGTTAGGAGAAGGATTGAGAATGTAGAGGAGGTTGTTGAAGGAGAAACTTGTGGTTTAGGTTTTTGTGATGTTCATGATAATTATTCTAACACCTTTTTAAATTCAAAAAGGACCGAGTCGATGAACTTCAGTAGTAGTTGTAATTCCTTGTTTAATGGCATGCCTTTGGGTACGCCTGCATTTGTTCCTTTGTTAGAAAAAATAGGTGTAGCAAATACTTAAAAGAAGAAATTCCAGAATGCAACCTAAAGAGTAATGAAGATTCAAGTGATCAAGATGGCATGTCCTTAAGGGTTCAACATCAAAGCATGGAGGATTGCTCTTCAGCAAGAGAAAGCACATCAAGCAATGATGGTGCATGGTCGAATGAATCAAGAATTGAAGATTCAGATGAAGACCCTGACAAAAGCAGAATAAATTTCAAGATAGAGAAAGCTTTCAAGAAAAGAAATCAAGCCAAACAAAAGGCCACTCAAGGATTACAAACTCAATGCTTAACTTCTCAAGACCTAAACATTTAGAACAAATCACACCTGATATATTAATTGTTTTAAATGCGGGGGTGAAGGACATATGATTCAAAACTGCAGAAGATGGGATCACAATGAATATCCACTTCCTGTACAAAACAAAACTTTTCATGTACAAAATCATAAAATATTGGGACATTTTTCAAATAAATTAAAAATGTAATGGAAAATATGAAACAAGTTTTTAAAACTTCATGTCTTTGGATTAAAAAACAAAGCTAAAAATGGAGAAAATCATGATAGACCCAAGTTCACACCAACTTAGGTACCAATATCTTATTAGTTTATTCGTGTTTAACAGAGTATTTCCAGGGGGAGTATTTGCAGCCTCGGGTATGTAGATAATGGATGCTCTCATCGTCTGATCGGGCTAAAGGAGCTCTTGTCTGATTCCAGAAAGCTTAATGGTGGTTTCGTTGCTTTTGTTGGTGACAAAATAAAAAATGGAGAGACTACATGTTAAGAAAATGTAGTGCATGGTGACCTGGCACTAGAAGACATCAATCTTGTTACAGAATTATGCTTCAACCTATTGTTTCTGTTACAAGTTTGTGACAAAAGGATGCTACTCTTTTCATTAAAACTGAGTTCTTATTTGTTCGTCACGAACTCGATATCCCAAGAAGCACTCATTCTGATGAAAGCTCCAAAAAGAAACAACAATTATGTTCTTAGGCTTGATGAGTCTTTTAAAACAAATCCTCTTATTTGTTTGATCTCCAAAAATTCTGATTCAGAAGCAGTACTTTGGCACCTACGGCTAAGGAATGTGAATTAAAAAAAATATAAATCAACTTGAATAACAGAGTCTTGTGTGTGGTTTACCATACAAAGATTTTAATTTTTTTTAAATGCATAACATGTGCCAAAGGAAAGCAACATAAAAAACCTCACAAGTCTAAACTTGAAAATTCAGTTGATACTTCACTTCAATTGCCGCATATGGACTTGTTCGGTCTACTTAATGTAATCATTGATGATCTTTCTATGTACACTTGGGGTTTATTTTTTCTCAGCCAAAAGTCATGGACAACACTCTACCGACCACAGGACAAAACTCGGTTCTATTAGTTAGTATTCTGTTTGGAAATGATTAATTTTGTTTAATTTTTCGCTGCTTGAACTTGTGGTTTTATATACTCTATGTTACCTACTTTCCTATAAATTGATTTAAAAAAATAAAAAAAAGGATTTCTTGAAAATTTTTGGGGAACGTGGATCAAGTCTTATAAAATATAAAAAAATTCAGTTGTGATCTTGAAAATTTCATTTAGTTATACGAGGTGTACATAAATAAATTTTTTAGGGGAGAAAAGTTATCAAAAAGGTTTGGTTGTACGAATATTATGTGATGTTTTAAAGGCCGTTTTGGATAACCTTGATTTTTGAGAAATGATATTAATCAATTAGGTTGGTCTTCGCATGAATAGGACCTAGAGGAGGCTATAACTTCATGATTTGGTTTCTAATAGACTCAACTTTCTCAACAAGTAAATTTCATCTCTTAGATTAAGATAACAATTCATAATCACATGGATTAACTACTTGCTTTGGCTTGCATGAACCAATTATGTTCAAAAAGGAATGAAAGATTTTTTAAGCCTTCAGTATAAAAAGACAATGTTTGTGCATACATATAAATATTAAGAAAAGACTCAAAGTTTGAGCTAATATGAAAGGGTACCAATGTGTGTTAACCTTTATCAAAAGCTGCAAAAGACTTGCAATGTTAGTGCAGGCTATAAAATAAATGATATAATATAGAAAATGCTCTTAAAGTCATTTGATCATCCTCTCTACTTGTGGAAACATAGACATGAGGCTCGTCCTATAACTTTAGTCAATCATCCTCTCTACTTGTGAAAAAACAGACCTGTGGCTCTCATCCCCTGTTTTCTTTATCTTTTTATAGTATTCACCTAAAAAGGTCTTGAGAACTGAAAAGTTCTGTTAGAAACTAAGTTTATTGTTTGCTAACAAATATTGATCAAACACAATAAAATTCACAAACTAGAAGTCATCATCAATGATTGTTTTTCATTAATCTCAAAGGATTCAAACATTTTACAATTCAACTGACTCTACAAACTCCCCCAACTGATCGCGTAAACAAATCAGTTCATATAAGAGAAAAGGTAAAGTGTGTGATAATAGATCACTAACAGGTGTGATCTATTTATACTAACTACGAAAGCTCTGTTTAGTGATCGAGAGTTGGTAAGAGAAATGATTTTTTATCTTGGGTGGGTCAAGACCAATTGGGTTTGTAAAATCAATGGGTTTGAAATTTTTTTGAAAATCACATTCATCTGACCAAGTAGGTTTGAATTCATACTTTAGTTTTTCAACTTGAATGGAGCTTAGGTGCTTTTTAGGGTTATTTTCTCGCCTCTAGGTTAAGTAATTTTTTATTTCTTCCGCAATTGATGTGGTTGTTATAACCTCAACCATTTCAGAGTCAATGGAAGCGTGGGTTTCTTGTTCTTGGTCATATTTTCCAAAACCAACCTCAAACTCCACATTGCTCTTGATCTATTTATCTAGAAACATATCATAACCTTGACATGGTTCAACCCATCTTTCACAGGTGATCTGTGTGGATTCCAACTCCTTTTTACAGCTTTGATATTTTTCTATCATAGACTGGAGTTGGTCCTTGGTTATAGATGGTTCATGTTTCAGACTGCTTAATTCAAGGTCTTTTTCAACTATTCTTGTTTGAAAATTCAATTTTTCAAGAATAAGTTCACTCATTTGCACCTTTTCTCTAAGGTTCTCATTCACCTCTTTTATATTAACAAAAGCTATGATGCATTTATCTGAACACAACTCTTTAAGAGTTTGAGGTGATACCTTAGAGGCAACCATTTCAACCGGATCCACACTGATACTGATACAATCAGTGGAAGTTTTGGAATGCTTCGCATCCATCCTTTCTGCATGCTCCTCGTCATCAGCAGATGTTTGACCAAAGCTTACAGCAGCTTTACCAGTAATTTCTTCACCAACCACAACATACTGAAAGCTTTGGTCAAACATTTGATGATGACCACAACAAATGAATATTTGAAACGAATGACCTTTTCAAACGATTGACCATTTTCAAACTAATGGATTTTGGAACGGGTGAACTAAATGGAACGCATGACCTTTTTTCCGATTATATGTCATTCGTACGGATGAGTCTTAATTCGTGCAAATGAACTCCTCTGTCCCAAACTCATTGTTACCAAATCAAAACAAAAAACATCAAATTTTAATATGTTTTGATCGATCCTTATGACAAACACAATCAGAAAGTCCCGACTAACAAAAACCCTATTTAAATTTTCACAATTTGTCATTAAATCCTATTAGATCTGAACCTAGGGTTTTCACAACATCTGATTTGTTCGATTTAATTCAATTATTCGTTTGATGATATAAAAGATATATTAAGGTCTGTATGATGTTTATAAACATATGTCATTGTCCAAACCATCTTCAAACTGTGTATAATCTTCTAGATCTGCAAATCAATGAATATACGATCGAATCAGTATAAAACACAATTATTTATACCTTCATTTTAATAAGTGTTGTGCTAGTCAACACCCTTAAACATGTTAGATCAAATTTCAACGAAGTTTCGTTGTAGATTTGATGTTATGAAAGTTTGATCAATTTTTAATTGGGTAAGCTTTTTTGTACAAATGAGTCATTCGTATGAATGAGCTCTATTTATATCAGACATAGGAGTTGTCCGTGTGGATGACTTTCTTTCGTGCGGATGAATGTTCATTCGTGTGAAGGAGTCCTCCATTTGAGACTCTTGATATGCGCCAACTGCAACATATAATTTACATCAAATACAATATAAAATCGACCCTTTTTTATTACTAATGTTGGAAAAGTTCATTTCTTTGTATCCTTTTTATTTTCAGGATTAAAAGAGCTTAAATGTACAAAAGGAACACTTTAACGATAAAAATCAACATAAGTATAGAAGAAGGATAGATGATACACTATACCAACCCTCCAAGCTTCACCGAAGACCAAAAACAACGAATCAGAAGTCAAGTACGGGGATATGCCTGCTAGGCTTGGGGTCATACCCCTTCAAGATTCAGGATCAGAAAAGACAAACAGAAGCAGACAAGAGACACGGGGCTGTGCCCCATGGACACAGGACGTGGTCAACTTCCAGATTTGCATATCTTTGATAGTACAACAAGTACAATGGCCACGGCCGTGCCGTTGACACACAGGGCCGTGCAAGCATCTAATCTAACACTCTCCTTAAATGAAGATAGAGAAGAAGGAAGACACGAGGTCGTGCTCGCAAGGCACGGGGCTGCGTGAAAGGCCTTTCAAGCTATAAATAGGTGGTTTCATTTCAATCCATCCATTGGCAAACCACTTTTCTCACACCTACCACCACTCCACCACCACAATACCACCATCATCCACCACAATCATCCATCATCCATCCTTAAAGTGTGTGTAGTAGTCTCGGGATCCAAGATTGATCATAAGAGTTTTTGTCAAACAAAGGCCATGCTTGGCTAATCTTTTATATCATTTGGTGAAGACAAGTTATTTATCTATTACTTTTCATTTCCAAGCTTTGGTTAACTTTTAATTGGGTATGTATTAATGACTTTAATAAGTAGTTTTTTTATATTGAAAGTGAACTTTATTCTATCATCTCTTCATGTTTTGTTGATTCACTCATTCATGTCTTTACGGTCTATATAAAGCATGTTAACTGCCTGGAAGAGGGTTAGAAAAGTGGTATGGTTAAATTTCTTGTTTCGTTTAGTGTATAGATCCTGCGAGTACTTGATTCAAGCTTATAAGGACTTTCCTTTAGGCAGATAGCATCAAATCGGGGGAAGTAAGAATGGCTTGAATCCCTTATAATAAATAAACTAATATTAAAACTTTAAATCGGCTTTTTTGGACTGTATCCCTACTCACTCAGACCAATATGGCCGAGAGTAGCGTTGCCTCCAAAAGAGGGACATGCCACATTTTGCATTAATAACTTACTTAATTATCTTTCAATATTCCGGCCTTGCGGGACTGTATCCCTGCTGACTCAGACCAATATGGATGAGGGTATCAATCAAGCAATCAAGTTTTTGCGTATTCAAAAGTGTTCAGTTTTAGTAAATCAAAGTAATTTAGCATCAAATTTTTCAGTTCAATCCAACGCTCTTTCTTAATAAACAACAAACAATTAAACCAAATTAGCAAGCTTCATAAAGTATGACAACATCAATAATCAATCACGTCCATACGCAAACGACAAACTCTTGTGGTTCGACCCCTACTCCCACTAACACATTGTTAAGGGTAATTTGGGAACTTTAAATATTATCTTTGACCGGGGCGTGACACGCCGGTCAATTATAAAGGGTTGGGGCGGTTTATGGTTTGGGTTGTAAAACCGAACATGCTGAGTGTGTCTTGAGGCCACGAAGGTCTTGGGTTTTGGAATCAAAAGATTCCAAGTTTAGGTTTTAGGGGTTAGGAGTCCGAATTTGTGAAGGGGAAGGGGTGTTCCGAATTTGTGAAGGGGAAGGGTGGTTCCGAATTTGTGAGTAAGGGGGGTCCGAGTTTGTGAGAGGGGGGAAGGGTTCCGAATTTGTGGGTTGGTTTATAAAATTTACACAATAAATCCCCCAAGTTACAACCTTGCAGGTTATGTAGAAAGCGATCCTAATATAACTTTGCATTTTGAAGAGACGAGTCTCTCGTATGTCCAAACTTTACCATTTGTATTGAAAGTTAACACGTTAACTCAAAATGTGTGTATGGAACTATGTGTTGGTTTATAACCTGCACGTTAATTATAATACCACGTATCATATAATTGTGTTTATGAATCTTAAAGATTTAATGGCGTTAATCTGAAACTATGGGATGTCACACATACAACAGCCTCCACAGGGCCAATTGATGTGGTCGAGTGTACTTATAATTTTTGTTATATTTTAGTCACTTTTACTCGTAGATCAAGCTTTAAATTTATAAAATGCGATACAATACTACTACTCTACACACGTTAGGGAAAGTGCACCCATTGTGGACGTAGTATAGTGATGGTAAGATACCAAGGTCGTCCTAGGACACAAGAGCTTTTAATCCTGGCTTATCGTGAACGTCTAATCTAACTAGATTTTTATAAAAGTTTTGAAATTTTAAAAAGACATAAAAATAAAAACGTAAATAAAAAAGAAAACAAATAGACAAGAAAGAATCACTTGGTTCTGACTCCTATTTTACATATCCTTTGATGATTTCCACACTTTGGGCATTTTAAGAGATTATCTTAGTTATAGTAGTAGGCCCCTCTTGTGAAGGCAACGTTACCCTCAACTATGGTCTGAGTCAGCATGGATACAGTCCCGCAAGGTCAGAATATTGGAAGATAATTAAGTAAGTTATTAATGCAAAATGTGGCATGTCCCTCTTTTGGAGGCAACGTTACCCTCGGCCATATTGGTCTGAGTCAGCAGGGATACAGTCCGTAAGACCGGGTAAAGTTTTAATAATAGTTTAGTTATAAGGGGTTCAAGTTGTTCTTACTTCCCCTGATTTGATGCTATCTGCCTTAAAGGAAGTCGTAATAAGCTTGAACCAAGTCCTCGCATGATCTATACACTAAAAGAGATAAGAACTTTACCCAAACACCCTTCGTTCCCCTTCCATGTAGTTAACGCGCTTTATATAGACCGTAAAGACACAAGTGAGTGATTAAACGAAACATGAAGAAACGTTTAAATGAAGTTCATTTTCAATATCAACAATAGTTATTAAAGTCATTAATACATACCAAAATAAAAAGTTGCTAAAGATTGGAAATCAAAAGTAATGTATAAAAGATCTGTCTTCACCAAGTGATTTAAGAGATTTAGCCAAGCATAACCTTTGTTTGACAAGAACTCTTACGATAACCTTGGATCCCAAGACTACTACACACTCTAAAAGATGAAAGATGGATGATATTGGTGGGTGTAGGTGTTGTAGTGGTGGTGGACTGATGGTAAGTGTGAGAGAAGTGGTTTGCCAAGGGATGCCTTTCCTAGCACGGCCCGGTGGGCTTCATTTCTCTCCCTTCATTAACTGCAGATGCCGGGTCTTGTACTAACATGCCCCGTGATGAAAATTTTAGAAGTTATTTTTCCCAAACTAAACCAATATAAGTAAAAAAAATGAAATTCTTTTAAAAATATTTGGGGTGATTAGCGGTTTTCCAAGGCGAGTTTTGTGTAAGGCTTGATTTTAGGACAAACGATTCAAGGTTTTAACATCCCCCACACTTAAATTAAACATTGTCCTCAATGTGTCCCAAATAGGATTTGTTTAGATTAAATGTGCAAAAAGTGAGGTAAAACAACAATTTTTAAGGTTACTAGGCACTGGGCACGGGGGCGTGCCTGGTGGGCATGGGCCCGTGGCTAAAGTGCCAGTAACAAAGTGTAACAGAAAACTTACAGTATGGTGGACACGGAGGTGTGCCTGGTGGGCACGGCCCGTGTCACCTTTCCTGCATAAAATTTTGGCATCAGACATTTCGGCACAGAGGCGTGCCTGGTGGGCACGACCCCGTGCTGTAGACTCTATAGTGCAGTTTTTGAAGCGGGAGGTTCTGGTTTATGTGCATGGGGTTCCTTTTTTTCAACGTCCCTTTGCCATCTCCAATCCTTCTTTTAAGTGCTTATTATCCCTACTAATTTATAAAATTCAAGAAATAAAAGTATTAACTAATAACTAAACTAAATCTTAAACATGATTGTCCTTTCAAAATAAAAGAAGGCAAACTGTTGAAAGTTGAACAAGTATGTTTAAGTAAACTACTTTTATTAATTTAAATCCATGGAATGCCTCAATGGTGCGCCACGTTTATGAGGGTCATTGGCTAGACCCACCGTATTAGGTGGTTCTGGCTTATCTTCCATCAAGGGGTCGTAATTGCTTATTGGATATTTCGTATCGAGATTAAAGCTTCGTTTGTTGGCCCCAAGTTTAGTAGGAAGATTTTTGTGTTTTTTTTTTAGCAAAGCTTGATGGGTTTTTATGATTGGTTGTCCCAATACAAGCGGAGCATTATCTACGATAATGAAGTCGGTTGGTACAACCATTTGTTGCGCTTGAATGAGAATGTTTTCAAGCACTCCCGTAGCATTTTTAGTTTTTCGATTAGCCAAGAGGATAGGAATTTTGATCGAAAGGAAATCATCAATACCTAATCTTTCAAATACATAGCTAGGCATTATATTAACACAAAGATCTTTGTCTATTGAAATGTTACTAATATAGATGTTTTAAATAAAACATGTTACCGGTTTTATGTTTAATTCAAGTTGTTCATCTTGTATTAGTGAAGTTTGATCTTTAATTAAATTAACACTTGCCATTTCTTTGATATTAGGATTAGTCTTTAACTCTTTCAAAAACTTAGCATGAGATGATACCAAACTATGATTTTCAATAGAAGGTTGTAAAATATATCTTTCTTGGAGGTCTTTGTGGACGGGGATCGAGCTCCCGAAATAAGCAATCGATCTGATCTCGCTCAACTAGCAGAGGCGGAATTCATTTCTAGAGAGGTAGATATGACAAACAAGACAGAACTTACTGTTTAACTGCTTCTGATATATTAAAGACGTTCAAGTTACAGATACAAGTAAACAAACTGACAGAGCTTCGCCGTATGAAATGACAAATCCGTTTTTAGCTCTAACACAACACTTCCCTATTTATAGGTCGACATGACTCGTACTGAAGTGCGTGCATTAACAAACATCTGTGTTTCGTACGAAATAGTATTTCGTACGAGTGACTCACTCGTACGAAACTCACTTATGTTTCATGCGAATCACAGTGTGTCAATGCATACAATTTACATTTTCTCATTTAAACATTAACATGTAAACTTTACAAACATTACGGATATATCCTAGACGTAGGCAATAGACATTATGCACCAACAAACTCCCCCTTGGATGTTGCCGTAGTCTGGATAATCTTCAAAACTTCAATTTGATTTGACTTTAACGCCCAAAAAATCTCTTTAACGGCTTTCAACGTTCCTCAGAAGCAATAGGTGTTCGATCGGTAAGAAGACGTCGCTTCAAAAACTAAAAACTCCTTAACGATGCTACTCTTGAACGTTCAGCGATCCGAGCTTCCTTTTCTTCAGTTTTCTTCAACTCCTTCTTCTCAATCTTCCTCCAGGTTGTCTTCCAATTCGATCCCGAATGAATATCATTTGCAAAGCACACATTTACAACCTTTTGAAATTGAAGTGCTTGCTCCTGATCCTTTTCTTCAAAACTGATCTTGCTATAAAATAAACATTCAATGTCTTTCTTCGAACAATTTACTAGCCACATGGGGTCTAGTACTCGAATGCCTCGCCACAACCCAAATATTCTTTTGTGTGCAATGACGGCTTCGGTTAATTCCTCAGTTATCTTCCACGCATCTTCATCAGGGTGAACACAAATAACAGCCTCACCTGTATTAGAATCGTAATGCCACCACTTGAAGATCGTATAGAAATCTTGCTCCATTTTAATCATCGGCATGTTTTTCAACACCCGTGGTTTCTTTACTATCAACGTAATATCTTTCCCTTTTGTCACTGGATCTTCTTTCGTAATACGACGCGGATAATGCGGTTTCCAGTGAACAAAACCATGCTTCGCTTCAAATTTAATCAATCTCCACAATTTTTGATCATGGAACTTCATCTTTAGGTTTATCATCTTTGTTTGCACAAGTTCCTTAATGTCCCAATATGGCAGAGTTTTGACGTCTTAAGCATCGAAAGTATTGAATCCCAAATTCTCTCTTAATAGCATAAACATCCAGCTCTTCAATCCAACCCCAACTCAAAATATCTCCCAAAGAAATATCAGCATCTCTAGTAAAAAATGCTAGGGGTCTTTTAACTTTCGTTCAACTGGACTCTCTCTAATCCATTTCTTCTTTTGTTCAATAATCTCAGCTGTAGACATCTTTTCGTGAATCGTTCCTTCTTTAACAGCTTCCTAAACTTTCGTTTGTAATACTTCTGAATTCTCTGCTGTGAATATATCGATAAACGTTGGTAAATCCTCTGTACCCTGAATGGCATCATTAGTATCTTCATCAGAGTCACTTTCAATGACAATGTTATCATAAACATCTGCGTCTTCAATTTCCTCAAAAACATAATCATTCGGTTCGAACACATCTATCTTATTTAGCTCATCTTCAAAGTCAAACTCGAACTTTTCTCCACTAATTCCAAGCATTTCAGCTATCTCTTCTTTCGAGTAACTACGCACAAACTTTCCCTCTTCTACATCATGCTCAAGGTATGAAACAAATGGCTTTTGCACAACAGGAACAGAAAATGTAACATTCTGTGTAAAGATTCCTGCTTGCTGAGCATCAATCGAATCGTCAACTTTGTTTAACCCTTCCTCTTCAGCAATTTGGTTCTCAGAATCATCAAAATACTCGGAAAGATCAACTAATTCATTAATGTTTGAATCTATTACACGAACACCCGATCCACCCACATTAGCATCATCATTACCATCATCCGAATCACTAGAATCTTTATTATCAACATCAACTTCTTCAGTATCTTCTATCTTTTCCTCCTTTTCTTTTTCTTCAACCGATTCTTTACTATCTTTTCCCATCTTTTTCATCAACCACTCTCGATGTCATTGGGAAATATCCAGAAAAGCTATATCAACATCAACAGGCTTTCCTATCAGAATAAAGTTCTTTGGTTCCTCGTACACTATGATATCCCAACACTGTACTGGCCCAGATTCAGCTTCTGGCACAGCTTCTTCAGTCATAGAATCCTCAACAATTTTACTCTTTCCTTTTCCTAATGCATCAGATTGTTGCTTAGCCAATCGTTCTCATTCTGCAATCCTTTCTCTAGCTTCGGTACGTTCAATCTCATCAATCGCTGCAGATATACTCAAACCAAACTTCTTCTCAAGAATCTTCTCAAATATATCCATCCTTCGATTATTTGTCAACCTTTCTTCTTCGTACTCTGTCATTCGCAAACACAGCCTTTCATTTTCAGAAATAATACTTGCCATCATCGCTTCAAGTTGCTGCTTATCAACGATTAAACCTCCAATTCTTTCAAGCATCTCAAACTTCTCTGCCGTTAGCAAGTTTATCTGCTCTTGTAATTCAGCGATGCGCACAACATTCATATTCACTTGTTTCTGCAAATCATCAATTCTAGGATCATCAAATCGAAACTCATCTCCCCCAGGTAGATCGTCTAAATTAATCTCATCAAAAATGTTTATGTATTAAACGGCTGTGATGTAGGACGAGACTGTGAAGCATGAGATGGTTGAGACTGTTGTTGAGCCGACTTTTGTGATGTTGGTTGCTCGACAGGCTCTGGATCAGGCATAGGTTGTTGAACAGGTTCTGGCACAAACTATTGCGGTGTGGTCGTTGCTGTTCAAATTCTTGTTCAGGAACTGGTGGTTGTTGCGAAGATATCTCTGGTTCAATATGTGGTTGATCTAGCTCGGGATGCATATAATGTAGTGGAGATGGAATACTCTGTGTTTGTTCCTCCACATTTGCTTTAGTAGTTTGCTCAGCATCAGCTTCTGTTGGATTAACAATCGGAGATATGCGAGCTGCAGATCTTTTCATCCTTCTCGGTCTTTTCTTAACTGGAGTTCTAAAACCAGATTCAAGCTCAGATTCAGACGAAACGTATGTAGTATCGTCTTCGCCTGTTGCCTTTCTTTTTTGTTCTTCGGCTTTTCTTTTCAGCTCCTCTTGACGTTTCTTTTCCCATTTCTCCGTTCTTCTCTTTTCTCCTGCACGCCTGTCCTCTGAATCGGTACTAGAAGATAGTACTTCTTCAGCTGCTGTTGTGTCAGCTCCAAAAGCCTGACGTTCTATATCTTCTGCCATTTTTTCAACTGTTTCTTCAATCTCAGGTTCATCCCTCAATCCTGATCTTTTACCAGTAGATGTAGCTTTTCTCTTTCTTCCTTTGTATGTAGCCTTACCTCCTTTATCTCCGTCTTTCACAAACCACGGACTTCGCTTTGCCACAAACAAAGATAAAGAATTCACTTCTTCCTCATCGTCACCACTATCATCTTTCCTCCATTTTCCAGGTGCTGGTGAGATGTAATCTTTAATCAGAATAGCACCGAACATTGGTTTAGCGGCGGGAGCGGACTTCAAATGTACGTTCATCTTTCGCAGAGACTGAACATCCATATGCTCAAGTTTAAGCACATCATCAGAAGATTTCTTCAAGTCCGGATGTAAATAATCTAATATCATCTGTATAAACCTCGGGTACTGCAAAAATCTCTCCTTCTGTATGTTTTGGATCATCTGAGTAAAAATAACTTTCGAAAAGTTATAAGGAAGATTCAGCACCAGCGCGGTAATCATGCACATCTTATAATCTACTAAGTCATCAAATCCACCCTTCCTGTGACCCAAACAATGAATAATAACATGTGCCAGATATCGAAACAGCACGCTTAGATTTCCCTTTTTGAAAGGAGCAGCATTTACGAAACCTGAATATCCCATCCTGTAAAAACATCCTTTCACCATATATTCAGTAAAGCCCGTTGGATCATCCTTGTTATCTTTAAACTCTTAACACTTTCCGAATCAAATCTTCAGTAATCTTTACTTGAATATCCACATCGTTAATCTTCATTGCTGATATAATGGCATTGTCGTCAAGACTATATTCCGCAGCATTCCAGAAATACTGAACATGTGACAAATATACAATATGTCTTTCTGTAATCGCTTTCGTCGCTCTAATTCTGGTAAGAAAATCCAAGATACTTCGGTATGCAGCTATTTCTGGGATTTTAGAATCTGTAATACAACATATGTTATGTACTAGCGAAAACCCGGATCTCTTTGCCTGTTCAAGAAAAATATTCAACCGTTAGAAATTTTCAAACTTTCAAAAATTCTTCACTGATTCGTACAAAACTCTCAATTCTTGTACGAAATACACAGTTAAACAAAAGTGTTAAACTGTCAAAATTTCTATTTCTTGTTTCGTACAAAATCTTTTTATTTCGCACGAAATTTCCATTCGATCGGAAATTTTTGAACATTTAAACATTTTTCTCTGTTTCGTACGAAATCTTTGTTTCGTACAAAAACTTCATATGATCAAACCATTTGAAAGTTGAAGTTATGTTATTCATATGATTCATTTGTTTCGCACAAAATTCTTTACTTAAACAATTTTCTTTGAAATCTCATTTTGTACGTAACAGGTCACTCGTACCAAATCTACTTCGTCCCAAAATTTGTACAAGTGTAATCCGATCCTAAAACTTGTTGTTTTTAGCAAATTGATAGTTGATTTTCAGGTTATTAGAGCTGATATTAACGATTTTGTGATCAATTTTAAGTTTTACCGGTCCAATTTCCCTAGATCTAAGTTTTAGTCCGAATCGTACGAAATTTTGACATTATAACAGTTAGATCGTGACGAAATTACCTTGCCCATTGTACGAGGTGTGCAAATCAACCTCAACAATGTGAATAGCACGCACAAGAATCAAGAAATGAAGTCTTTAGAAATGAATCGCAAAAAAACTCTATGAATCGCTCAATAGTGCTCAAAGAACAGAAATCTCATTTTTGTGCGAACCAAAAGGGTATTTATACTTTCCCTGTTTCGTACGAAATCTTGTGAATCGTACCAAGTGGTTACCCTTTGTTTCGTACAAAAACTCCTTATCCGCATGAAATTTGATTTTGTACGAATCAAAACTAAAAAATTTTAAACTTTTACAATTCCTATTTTTATTTCTGTGTTTATATTTTATTTTCAATTTTATCTGTTTCAAAAATCCACTTGACTAACCAAGTCCAAGTTAATGACCCTAGTTATTCAATTTGCCTTCCAAGTCCAAGTTAATGACCTTGGTTGACCATGTTTGACCAAACAGATTTATTTTAACATGTAAAGTTTCAAATTAATGAACTTTCTTGACATTTTAGTGAACTTTGTTGCTAAAAATTAGCTCCCAACCCATGATTCCAAAATTTCCTCAGCAAGATGTTGCTATGAATCCAACCATCAGTGTTTTTATCATCGGTAAACAAAAATAAAACTATTAAGCTAAGAAAACTAAAATCTTTTGGGTTTTTAAGAACATTTTTTTAAGAATAACATTTCTGTGAATTTTGTGTTTTCAGAGGATCATTTCAAGCATTCATATAAGTCATCAGTACCGTTAGTCTAGACACACCTTTTAAGCTTTTAAACAAATTTATCTAGATTGCCAATATATTTGTCCATTTAAACCTTTTCTTGTTTCTCAACTGTTTCAAGATATGTTAAAGTCTTATTAGAAACATGAAATAATTGTGTTTCCCATCTCAGAATATACTCCCGTATTGAGATTCCCAGAATGTCATTTTACAGGTGAATATATCGAATTGATATCTGTATATAGGGTGAATGCGAGACCTTGAGAGCTCAGGTTAGTACTACCGTACAGACAAAGAGATGAAGGCTCGTCTTTAGGTGGTGTTCCATTAAGGAATCTTCTATACTGCAAATGTCATAATTGCTTAAGACATAATCATTTTATGCAGTTTTCGGGGAAATAATGCGAAAGTATTATATGAGTTCTAGGCCATTGCTTCCGCAAAATCAGAAGAACTCGATACCCCAGATATCAATTAAATATAAAGACCTAGTATCGCAGAATCTGGCATTCTCTCAAACGAAATTTTGGAGTACTAAGTCCATATATCCGAGAGATGTTAACCCACAAGTTAATCAGTTTTTGTGTTTTAGGTTTATATCTCGATAGCAATCTACTGAACGAGTGAATATTGGCATATCCATAGTAAGACTTGCTTACACACTTTTAAAACAATACAATTCTTTAGCATACTGTGACTTAACATTTTTGATTTACTATGATCACTCTTTTTACACAAAGCTCTTTTTGGTTTTTTAAAATGTTTTTGTATTTTCCTCAAATATTCTCCCCATAAAATCAAAAACATATTTTTGGATTTTTAAGAAATTAGAAGAAAAAATGTACAGAAAAAGTTTAACCAATGACAAATTCACATAAAGTCGTCATCATCTTCAAACTCCACCTCAAACACATCCCCTGAGATCATATTTTTTAAACCATTAAGCTTTAATAAATTTTTACTTTGTTTTATCAAAAGCTTTGGTATAAAAATCTGCTTTTTGGTCATCAGTGTGGATTTTCTCAACTCGTACCAACTTTTTCTCGTAACAATCACGGATAAAGTAGTGTCGAATCTCGATATGCTTAGTACGTGAGTGTTGATATGAGTTTTTAGTGATATCGATCGCGGCCTGATTATCTACATATATAAGCGTATCAAGAAATTGCAAACCGAAATCTCTCATCTGTACGTGGCGAGACGCTCCACTATCCATGATCCATTTTGACAATATCGAACGTTGGAGCCCCTGCACACATGATTAACCAAATTTATTTAAATAAAGAGACCCAAGCCTGTTTGTCTTGGGTGGGTTTGGAATGTCAAACTTTGGACCCACTTTGATTGGTCCAAAGAGATCCATGTGTAGTGTTTCTAGTGGTAGCTTTATCGAATTCACAGCTTTCTTGGGTGTGATTTCTTATGCTGCTTCCCTTTTTGCAGCTAAGACAATCATCTGATAAATGAAAACTTTTCAAATTAACACCCTCCACTAAGTCGTTATGCACAAGAAAATTCATCTTTCGAAGATGAATGTGCCCCATTTTGCTGTGCCATAAAATTGACTCTTTTTCGGTAGCTTTGGAAACAAAGCATTGAACTTTCTTTGACGTGGTAGAAGCGATGCTCATATCAAAAACATATAAATCATTTTCTCGCGGAGCTTGCATTAGAATCCATTCTTCTGGAATCTTGAAACCGGGTTTTAGAATTAGACATTCTTTATCATTGAAATGTGTCGTGAACTTCTTGTCACAAATTTGTGAGATACTAAGCAGATTGTTCTCAAGTTCAGCAATATAGTTCACTTTATCAAATGATACAACACCGTTCCAGAGAATCCCTTCTCCGACAATCCTACCTCCCTGCGTTCCAGCAAATCCAACATATCGTCCTCGAATAGCTCTAACATCATTGAGCAATGCAAGCATTCCTGTCATGTGGCGAGACGCTCCACTATCCATGATCCATTTTGACAACATCGAACATTGGAGCCCCTGCACACATGATTAACCAAATTTATTTAAACAAAGAGACCCAAGCCTGTTTGGTCTTGGGTGGGTTTGGAATGTCGAACTTTGGACCCACTTTGTTCTTTTAAATCTTTTTAAGCTCAATGTTGTTTGGAACAAAAGGTTTGAGTTCAACCTTGGATGATTTGGTGTTAACAATTTTAGCAACCCATTTATGTGTTTGTGGTTTAGCCTGTTTAACATAAAATTTTGAATCTTTTTGTTGAACTTTGTGTGATGTTTCACCAATTTTAAATTTAGATTGCAGTTTAATAATTGGTTTAACATGTTGATGAGATTCAGTTTTTCTTTTAAGAATTTGTTTCGGCATAACCATGGGTGCTTTTTGCTTTTCATCCTTGGTGAACTTTTTCGGAGAAGAAACTGATTTTTAACTTTCTTGTGAACAATATCGTGTGATATGTCCAACTTTCTTGCATTTAAAGCATGTCCTGCTGTCCTTATGAACAGAGGTATTCAAAACCTGTTTCTGTTTTTGTTTCTCTTTTTCTTTAAGAAAATCATCATTTGATTGAGTACCAATGATTTCCTTTTCCTTCTCGGTTGTTGTCCCAAATACAAATTAATTTTCTTTGTAAAATCCAATTTTTGGGACCTGTTGGTTTTATGTTGCTTCTGAAAACCCAACCCTGCACGCTTGTTTTCCGGATATTCTCTATTTTTTCGATAGTAAGGTGGGTTGTCAGTTTTTGATTTAGAATAGAAAGATGAATCATGTTTATCCAAATCATCATGACTTACCTCCATCAGCTTGAACATTTTATCAACACAACCTCTTTTCACATTCTTGATGGGAAAATCCTCATCCGAAAATAGTTTATTAGATCCTTTCATTTTATAAACTATGACATTAGGATCATCATTTAAACTATTTTCTGATTTGTCATCAGATTTTGACTTCTTAGACTTTTCAGACTTAGCCACTTCAGATTCATTTGTTAACACTTTTTCAATCACATTTTCTACCACTTCAGAATCACATTCACCATCATTTTTAGTGTAAGTTATATCGATATCCTCAGGCAACTGTTCGGTTTTCAATTTAAGATTTAGCGCCTTTTCCACCCCAGATGGATTTTTGCAAGCATAACTGTTCCACATGAGTGGAGGAACTCGATCATAAATTCCACTCTTTGTTTTACCATTTCTAGATTCCTCAGTATTTTCAATTTTTGGTAAAATGTGATCTATGACGTATGAGCTTGTGGAATAACTAATTAACAGTTGTTAACTCGTTCGGTTTCAATTCTCATTTTCTCAAGCTCACTTTTGAGCTCAGCAATAGTGTTTAGATGAATATTAATTGCCATTTGTTTATCCATCACTGTTGCTTTAAGCATCATAAGTGTTGCATCATTTTATCTGAGTGCTTTATTATATTGTTTAACATATGCACTCAATTTGTCATATGCTTCCTTTGTGGTTTTGTAATCGCTTGATAAATTGTCTGTTAAACTTTGCAATTCAGCAAATCTTTTGTCTTTCACAAGATACTCACCCCATGGTTCATCACACTTTGAACAAGATTTTTCATTCTCAGATGACTTGTTTACCTCATTTCCATTTGCCATGCATGCTTTAATGATGTCTTCTTTCAGCAATTCCTTTTTCTCATCTACTTTGACATCTTCAACCGGTTTTTTTGCACTTCATCTGTTGAATGTTGAGTAGGTGCAAAATATCCTGCAAAAGTTTTTAAAACATCATTAGGCAAAAGATGTTTGAATGGACCATTCAACAGCTCCTCTTCCTCTGATGAAATATGATAATAATAATCAACATCCTCAGGTCCTTCATCAAACGATGCCTCTGATTCTTCTTCCGGTTCATTAATAATTTCAGTCACCAATGCCAAACTTTCTCCTTTCGAAACAAACTTGTTCCAATTAAACCCTTCGTCTTCTTGTGTAACAACCAAAGCCTTTTCTTTAGTTTCAGGTTGCTTGTTTTCAATCGACACGATTCTTGTTCTCGGTTGTGGTCGGTGATAGATCGCTCTTTTGTAATAGTCATCTTGGAAAGGATTCTGATTCCCTTGAACCTCTTGGTTTTGACATTCTCTTTTAAAGTGACCTTTCTCCCGACACTTGAAACAAGTAACTTTAGATTTATCAAATCCTAGTTTCTCATCCAATCCTCCAAATTTTCTTGACCAGTGATTTCCATAAATCGTTGTGCTTGTCGAACGATCGAAGCCATGCACCATTTTATATCTATCAACTCCATTTCAACTGGATCAACTTGATCATAGTCTTCTCGTGTCATTTCCGAATTACCAATCTTTCCAGCAACAAGAATATCATATGACTCAAGAACTGAAGCAAGTAGAGACATATGTTGTTTTGCCGTCTTTTCATCAAAATTTTGTGCGTTCTGAAAGTCAACGACAATGTTGCATTGCAGAACTCTTTGACTTGCATTAGATGATGAAGTGGCTTGATTGTTCTGAGATTGATTTGATCCAAAAGAAGACTGTTGACTAGAAGGTGTATTTGGATCAACTGTTGGGTATGATTGAAAAACACTTGACTGAGTTTGAGGTGCGTTTGGTGAGCTATATGCACTGAACGCAGTTTGAATCTTTGGCGCTTGGATTTGAGCAGCAGAATTGTTTTTGAAATAAAGATTAACATCTTGTTGCATTTGAACAGTTTTGTTTTTGGCCATCTTTTGCATCTCTAATTCATGACCTTCCAATCTCTCGATAAAGCGAGGCAACGAGAAATTGCTGTATTCAACCCCATTCTTCAAAATGGTTAAGTAAGTCGACCATTCACCTTGTGGCAGAGAATCAACTAGTTTATCGACAAGCTCTTCATTTGTCTTCACAATTCCCATTCTCTTCATATGAACCACCAAATGACAGTATCGCTAAATTAACTGCTTAACCATTTCTCCTTTGATCAATGTGAATACATCAAACCCTTTGCTTAATAACGCCCTTTGCGGAGTTGAGGACTACCTTGAAATTTAAGTCGAAGAGCATTCCATAAAGATTGCGTATCATCATCATGTTGCAATAAAGCCAAGATGTCTTCTTTGATCGATTGCTGAAGAATATTCATCATCTTCTTTTCGTTGATAAATCTTTCTCGTTCAACATCAGAGAATTGGGCAAGGGTCTTTTCAAGCCCACTTTCACCAACTGGTGCGATGTATTTTGCCTCGATTGCAAACCAGCAAGTAAAATGATTAGCTTGCACCCAGTTCATAAACCTCTCGCTCCAACTATCAAAGTCTTCCAAATTCATAAGCTTTGGAGGTTTAGTCATTGTTCCCATTTCATTCTCTAAATTGATGTTTTGAGCTGCTGCAGTGGTGACAACCGATGTGGCAAACGCATTGTAAAATTCCTCAGACATTTTTCCTACAAAAAGTTATAACACACTTCTCGAAAAAACAAACAAATCAGATTAGAAAACTTTTTGTGCGGACAAAGATTTTGTACGAAACCAGAACTTTTTGCGAAACAGAATTTTTGTGCGATTCAAATTTTTTACAAAAATCACAAGATTTCGTACGAATCAATGAGTTTTTGTATGAATCAAATGTTTTTAACTGAGTAAATTTTGGATGAATGAATTTTGTACGAATCAAATATTTTTGTGCGAATCAAGTGTTTTTTAACTGAATGAGTTTTGGTACGATTAAGATTTTGTGCGATTCAAGTCATTTTATACGAAACAAGTTGAAATTTTGAAAAATTGTAAGATTTATGAAATTTAACTGATCCGTATGAAATTTAATCTGATTCGTACCAAAATCAAGAACAACTTAATTTCGTGCGAAACTCGTACGAAAACTGATTCAAACGATTCAAACTTCAAACTGACTAAATTTTATCGATTTCAACATGATTTAGTTCAATTTTTATGTCCGAATTATGGTATGGATTGATTAGATTGAAGATTAACTTGAATTACTAAAATCCTAGTCTATTTTGTCCATGAATTCGTCTGAAATTCGTCCAAAATCCAGCAAAGGTCAGAAAAATGATGAAGATGAAGATATGTCCAAGTCTGCACAGTAACTACTTGTTGTCTATCTGTAGATCAGATCTCATGGCTCTGATACCACTTGTGGACGGGGATCGAGCTCCCGAAATGAGCAATCAATCTGATCTCGCTCAACTAGCAGAGGCGGAATTCATTGCTAGAGAGGTAGATATGATAAACAAGACAGAACTTACTGTTTAACTGCTTCTGATATATTAAAGACGTTCAAGTTACAGATGCAAGTAAACAAACTGACAGAGCTTCGCCGTATGAAATGACAAATCCGTTTTTAGCTCTAACACAACACTTCCCTATTTATAAGTCGACATGACTTGTACTGAAGTACGTGCACTAACAAACATCTGTGTTTCGTACGAAATAGTATTTCGTACGAGTGTCTCACTCATACGAAACACACTTATGTTTTGTGCGAATCACAGTGTATCAATACATACAATTTACATTTTCTCATTTAAACATTAACGTGTAAACTTTATAAACATTACGGATATATCCTAGACGTAGGCAATAGACATTATGCACCAACAGTCTTGTTGTTCCTCTTCGAAATTTACCTTTGTAGAATTATCTCCCGCGTGACTTGGTTTGGTTTTTTCGTCTTCTTGTGTAGGCTTTTCTTTGAGTGGTTCCTCTTCTTTCGACTTTTGAGGTTTTACCTCTTCGTCGATTACCTACTCGGTAAAAATGGTCTTTTCTCTTGCACGAGATTGCTTATTCAATCGTTCTAAGTTCTTGAGACTTTGTATGAGGCTTTTGGTGTCACACCCTGACCTGCAACGGATATGGTAGTCGGGGCATGATTGAGTTTTCATCAAAGCTCATGACATTTACTATTATAAAAGTTTCATATTTAATATTTTAAATAAAAAATTATTCCAACCAACACATAATCCATACAAACACAAAATATTCTAAATATGACATTCAAATAACGCTTTATTCTTCTTCTAAGGCCCAAGTCCTATATGTTCCTTACTTCAACCTTATCACATGTATCATGTGTAAAAATAGAGATTTGAGTCAACAAAAGTTGGCCAGTGAATCCCGTTTAAACACTAGAAAGAATTTATATGTTTGTTAATTTAATAAAAGGTGCCTAAAACAAATTGAGCAACGTAAATATAATCTAACCACAAACCACATAATCATCTAGCAATGTACATGTGAGCACGATAAGCGATGTGCTGTGAGATCAAGGCTCAATCAAATGGAGCCGATCTATGTCACACCCTCAATTTCCACTTGCAGAGTTTTACCGCGAGGCGTGTGGTCAAACCAGAATCTCAGACACTAGTAATATCGAACGACTCTATATGATTTATTTAAACATTTTCCAAAAACATTTGTTTAACCATTCATAGTCATTTTCAAAATATCTTAGTTTCAAAGTTTAGCGGAAGCATTAGTTTCAAAGTTTAGCGGAAGCATTAGAGTGTAAAGTAACGGGCGCCAACATAAACTCCAAAACAAAAAATCCCTAACATTATTCGTAAATAAGACTCGATAAAAATGTCTTGATCAAATGCAAGTGAGTGCACCTAGCGCTCCTAGCGTCCTGAGAAACATGTAAAGAAACAAGTGTCAACATTAAAGAAGAGTGAGTTCACAGGTTTTTATAAGTTCACAAGTTCGGTTTAAAAGTTTGTTTTCCTCGTTATCCCTAACCCGGGATAACGATATAGTTCCATTATTCCTAACCCGGAATAATAATGTTGGTTCGTAATTAAGTTCAATGTTAACATGTAGGTAGCGAGCCTAAAGTTACGTCACATAAGAGTTCGCGATCGAAGCTAACTGTTGTTGCCTCAGTGTTGCCAGGTCTAACACTGACCATGACGAAAGTTAGGCCAAATTAATCACCCATTGACCACACCCGGTCGGCTAGCGCGACTAGCTCGGGTGGAGCTTGTCGGGCCCAGTAGTACTACTTATATTTCCCTGCTATCTAACCCAATAGTAACGATCCGAGAGTTGGTTGAGGACTTCCGTGATATAGCCACTTAGTGACCATAACGTACATTAACATTAACTTAGTTACCGAATAGTTTAATGACGTTAATTTCGCATAACGTAAAAGATAGAGTTTTAGAGCGTATACATGTTTCCCCCCTGTTGTTCAAAACCGGATAAAATAGGGGCTGTGAACTCACCTTAAATTGCTCGGTTAGAATAACACGAAAGAAGCAAATGATGGAACCGCTAATCGCGTCCTAACATGACAACCGATTTAAAGTTAGTGTGTGAACACACTGACACAAAATCCTAAGCATAACTAACACACAGTACGACACACGCAACAACCAATTCGAAACCAAAATCATGCATGCAAAAATATCACCATACAAAATAAAGATCAAACTAACTTGTCATAAACACAGGTTAACTCATACAACACTTAAGTATACCCAAACGCAAGTTATCATGTTTCAGCTTGTACGCTCATAACTGGGCTGTTTTCGAGGATTTTTATAAAATAGTTCCAACGTTCCAAAAATTCCATTTTTTTTACAGGAGGTGTCAACTAAAATGTAGAATTTTATGTAAAATTTTCAAGTCGTAACGCTTTACCAGTTATTTATAAACATTTATATACAAGGCTGCAGTCAGATTCGTCGCTTTCTGACTGCAGTCCACAGGAAAAATTATTTAAAAATCATCATTCATCCAATTAACAAAATTCTAGTGGGAGATTTCCAGAAATTCAGTCTCCCATTACTGTACAAATTTCATGACCGAACCCCCTACAGACTCTGAGATCCGTATCGATAAACAACCAGCAAATTCTGCAGAATTTATGCAGCTTCAGCTGCTGCACTAAATGACTACTTAAAAATAGCAAACTACCTCAGAAAAACATGAATCTGGCGCCATTAGAAGTGTTTTTCAAAAATACACGTTTTAAGCTTCAGAAAACCTACTTTTCGATAGATAATGATCAGGTTACAGCCAATTGAAATTGGCTGTAAATGTCATTCAGCAAACTGTTTTCGACTTTTATCGCATTAGAACATGCTTAAACGATCATGACGCTTAGTAATAATGATTAACAACATGTTTATTTGTCAAATATCATCATGTATATCAATATTCATGCAAACCCTAATTATATAACTTGATCTTTATCGTTAAAACGCAGCCTATGATTTTAGTATTCAACATAACATCACAATCGCAAAGATTCGCACAATCATCCGAACTAATCATAAATCACAACACTTTTCATACTAATAATCCTAACATTACACATAATCTTGATCAAGATTACACAAACCCTCGCAAAACAATTAAACCATAACCTTGAAACGATGATGATTAGCGAACCGGGACAAGATTGGAATCAATCCGGAAGATGTGGGGTTTTGCGATCGTGAGAGGGGGGGGGCTGCCGTCGGCCTTCTCTTAGAGACTAGGGTTTTGTTGTTTTTTTTAACAACATCTCATGCATACATACATTTATATATAACAAGGGAAAGGGATGGGGGGGGGGGGGGGGGCGACCGCAAATGGGGGGGGGGGGGGGGTTTGGGTTAAGTGGCTTGGGCCTCAATTTTAGGTTATTTCCTTGGGCCGCAAGGAGGTGAGGTCGACACGTTTTGCGGCTCGGTTCGGTTCGGCTATTTATTTATTATTTTTTTTATAACTAATAATTGCGAAATCAAGGCGTGATACAATAATCTACAACCGTCTAATAACACATAGCACGTAATTCACCCAATAGATTCACAAAGTTAGCGTAGTTATTGCGAGCGTGTAATTTAATTCTCCGAATTAAATCAGCATAGGAATGAATAACTGTAAAGTAGCGCGTTTAAGATACCTGAAAAGTCGGGATCTCACATTATCCCCATGTTGAAAGAATTTTCGTCCCGAAAATTGAGTAAATGCGGTTTAGAATGCAACGCAGAAAGATTCAGTTTGTTAGTAATGGTACAAGTAATTCCCAGGCTGTCACATCATCCCATGTTGAAAGAATTTCGTCCCGAAATTTAGTTGGTGGTAACGTCAGATTGCTGCTCAGCTGCAAAAAGGTGTGGGTATTTGCTTTTCTTTTGGTCCTCTCTTTCCCACGTGAACTCCGGTCCACGCTTAGAGTCCCAACAAACCTTGACAATTGGTATCTTGTTGTGCCTTCGAGTCTTAATCTCACGATCCATGATCTCGATAGGTTGTTCCACAAAATGCAGTTGCTCATCCACTTGAATCTCATCCAATGGAATGACTAGGGTCTCTATATGATAGGCACTTCTTCAGATTGGACACGTGGAAAACGTTGTGAACTCCACTGAGTTTGGTAGGAAGGTCTAACTAATAAGCTACGGGCCCGATACGCTTCGAAATCACAAATGGGCCTACGTATTGTCACACCCTCAATTTCCACTTGCGGAGTTCTACCGCGAGACGTGTGAACAAACCAGAATCTAAGACACTAGTACGTCGAACGACTCTATATGATTTGATAATACGTTTTCCAAAATCATTTGTTGTAAATTTTAGATTAACCAATATTTAGCATGAGTATCAGTTTTTAAAGTTTGAGCGGAAGCATAAATAAGTAGTGATGCGGCGCCAACACAAACGCCAAAACAAAGGTAAAATCCCAAAACAATATTAATAAATGAGACTCTATAATGATGTCTTGTTCAATGCGTGTTCGTGCACCTAGAGCTCCTAGCGTCCTGAGAAACATGTAAAGAAACAAGTGTCAACATTAAAGGTGAGTGAGTTCACAGGTTTTCGTAAATTTGTTGTTCGGTTTTAGTTTGTTACTCCGTTGTCCCCAACCCGGGATAACATACCAGTTCCATTATTCCAAACCCGGAATAATAAGTTGTTGCTTCCAATATTCCCAAACCGGAATATTAAGTTGTGTTTCCATTATCCCCAACCCGGGATAATAAATTGATGTTTCCAATATTCCAAACCCGGAATATTATGTTGTTCCGTAATTAAGTTCAATATTAATGTATATAGGTAGCTAGCCTAAAGTCATGTCACTAAGTGTTCGCGATCGAAGCTGACATTTGTGCCTCCGTTTTGCCAGGTCTATCACATGACCATGGCGATGTTAGGCCAATCATACACCCGTTGACCAAACCCGGTCAGCTAGCGCGACTAGCTCGGATGGGGCTCGTCAGACCCAGTAGTACTACTTATAATTCCCCCGCTACTTAACCCAAATATTAACGATCCGAGGAGATTGTCGAGGACTTAAGTGATAAAGCTGCATAGTGACCATAACATTACATTAACATTAACTTAGTTACCGCATAGTTATGTGACGTTACATTCGTATAACGTAAAGAGTTTGAGTTTAAGAATGTATACATGTTTCTCCCCCTGTTGTTTAAAACCGTATAAAGTTAGGGGCCGTGAACTCACCTTTATTAGCTCGGTTAGTGTGGCAAAGATATTATAAGAGATGGGACCGCTAGTTGCGTCCTAACAAACCAATTAATTCCATGTCAGTGTGTAATCACACCAATACAAATTCCACACGTAATTTACTCACAAAGTGATACACACAAACAACATAACTAACACTTCAAACATGCATGCAAGTATTCTCATAGTAATCAAACAACTTATCATGAACACATTCCTAATCCATGCAACACTTTAATGCATAAAATCACAAGTTAACAACTTTCTGCTTAACACTCAATTATTCAGCTGTTTTCTAGGATTTTTATAAAATAGTTCCAGCATTCTAAAAATTCCCATATTTTTACAGTAGGTGACATTTATACCATAGAAATTTATATAATTTTCTCAAGTCCTAAATCTTCACCAATTAACCATAAATATTAATTCACTAAGCTGCAGTCAGATTTACCGCTTTCTGACTGCAGTCCACGGAAGAATTTATTTAAAAATCACGGATCGTCCGATTAACAAAATTCCAGTTGGAGTTGCCCGGAAATTTCTATACCTAGTTGCTGTACAAAAATCATGACTCAACTCTCTACTGATTTTAAAATCTAGCTTGATAAACACCCAACAAAATTCCAGAATTTTAACAGCTTTACCTACCGAACTTGTTTAACCTTTTAAAAATATCAAACGATTTCAGAAAATTATGAATCCAGCGCCATTGGATTCCTTATTCAAATCTCTAGGTTTTAGACCTCAGAAAATCCGTTTTTCGACAACTAACGACCAAGTTACAGCCAGATGAAGTCGGCTGTATCTGGTATTCAGCAGACTGTTTCAGCGTTCTTGTTACAATTTATTCGCACAACTCGTTCGTACGGTTAACCTAGGTGATTATAATCCGATTTCTACTCATAGATTGAGACTAATAACCTATCCATGCAAATCTACTCAATAACTTCTAGTTATTATAACAAAACACACTTGAAACTTCATGAGATCCGCAAACAAGTATACATGCATATCAACATTGATTAATTCAGCCGATTACATCTAATACATCTAATATCCGAAAACAATCATGCGTATATATATACAGTCAGTTCAGCAGGTTATTTGTAGGCACATATAGTCCGAAACTATACCATCATGCAGTCTGTGAACGGCAACAACCAACACACATATATTTGAAACAACTAACCTTTCAAGCCTACATGTAACCGAAACTTTTATATCAATTCTTTCAAGCCTATACATATATATATACCCGAAATAATACAATCAAAACACATGTATCCGCAACAACTGAGCATTTAAGCATACATGCAATCCGAGACAACCAAACATTTAAGCATACATGCAATCCGAACATGATCTTGTGATCATAGATAACCTCTATTCTTTTAATAACAATGTAAACGAACCGTGAATACGATGAGGGAAGATGGCGAGGGCTGCTGCTTGCTGAGACCGAGAGAAGGAAGGCTGATCTCGTGACCGAAACCGAAAAGGATTGAGGGTAACCGGCTGTTAGCGACCGAAAAATTTAACAACGCTGATCAGATGAAAGCTGTTTTGCGATTGAATGGACTGAACAAACTGATCAGATGAAAGCTGTTTTGCGACTGAGATGATGATGGCTTCGTTTGTTGCTTACCGCGACCGAAAGAAAAGAAAAGTAAGGCAGCCGACGGCGATGGAACTAGGGTTTTTGTGTTTTTGAATGATCATGCATGGGTTTGTGTATATATATAGCACAAAGGGGTGAGGGTTGCGGTTTGGGTTTGGGTCTTGCGGCCGAGAGACTAGGGTGAGTTTGTTTGGGTTTAGGTGTGATCTCGCGGCCAAGATTAAGGTAGTTTGGTTTGGATTTGAATGCAGCCGCAAGGGAGCTTGAGTGGTTCGGTTTTGATCTTATGGCCGAGAACTTGACTTTAGCTAGAGTTTAAAAACTTGTTACTTCCTAGAGTCGCAATGAACCGAGGTTTGGAACGTGTCGCGGTTCGGTTAAGTTCGTGCACATATCAAACCTAAATATTCAATCACTAAAACAATCACCCAAAACACAACACGCATTCATTTAATTCGTACACGTTCGTACGCATAGCACGTAATTAGATTGACACGTATTACGTTTAAGTTATCCGAAAAACCCGGGATATCACATTATCCCCATGTTGAAAGAATTTTCGTCCCGAAAATTGAGTAAACGCGGTTTAGCATGTAACGTACATGTTTAGAGTGCCACGCACAAAGAGTTAGTTCGTTAATGATGGTACGCAACGTTACAAGAAGTTCCCAAGTGTCATACGCAAAGATTTCCAAGTGCCATGCACAAGAATTTAATCAACAATAGTACACGAAAGTATGAGAAAATTTCCAGGTTGTCACATCATCCCCTTGTTGAAAGAATTTTCATCCCGAAAATTTAGGTACTCTCATCGTTAGTTTTCTACTCAGTTGCGAAGAGGTGTGGGTATTTGCTTTTCATTTGATCCTCTCTTTCCCACGTGAACTCCGGTCCACGCTTAGAGTCCCAACGAACTTTAACGATCAGAATCTTGCTGTGCCTCCGAGTCTTGATCTCACGATCCATGATCTCGATAGGCTTTTCCACGAAGTGTAGTTGTTCATCCACTTGGATCTCATCCAATGGAATAATTAAAGTTTCATCTGATAGGCACTTCTTCAAATTTGAGACGTGAAATACGTTGTGAACTCCACTGAGTTCGGCAGGAAGGTCTAATTGATATGCTACGGGTCCAATTCGTTTCAAGATTACAAACGGGCCTACGTACCGTGGATTAAGTTTGCCCCGTTTTCCAAAGCGGATTATACCCTTCCAGGGTGACACCTTTAGTAGGACGCGGTCGCCTACTTGAAATTCGAGCGGTTTGCGTCGTTGGTCAGCGTAGCTTTTCTGTCGATCTCGTGCCGCCGCCATGCGGCTTCTGATTTGTACAATCTTTTCAGTAGCTTCAAGTATTAACTCTGGGCCTGTGAGTTGACTGTCACCGACTTCTGCCCAGCAGACCGGTGATCTACATTTGCGACCGTATAATGCTTCAAACGGTGCGGCCGAAATACTCGTGTGATAGCTGTTGTTATATGAGAATTCTACTAGAGGCAGGTGAATTTCCCAATTATTTCCGAAGTCCACTACGCATGCCCTAAGCATGTCTTCCAAGGTTTGTATGGTCCTTTCGCTTTGACCATCAGTCTGAGGGTGATAAGCTGTGCTCATATCCAAGCGTGTTCCCAACGCTTTCTGGAGTGACTGCCAGAAGTTTGACGTGAAGCGAGCATCTCTATCTGATATGATAGACGTTGGCACTCCGTGCCGAGAAACTATTTCCTTAATGTAGATGCGAGTCAACTTCTCCATCTTATCCGTTTCTTTGATAGCTAGGAAGTGTGCGGACTTAGTTAAACGATCCACAATCACCCAGATGGTGTCGCAACCACCCAAGGTTCGCGGGAGTTTAGTGATAAAATCCATGGAGATCTGGTCCCATTTCCACACTGGGATCTCAGGTTGTTGGAGTAGCCCCGATGGCTTTTGATACTCCACCTTGACTTTTGCACAAGTCAAACATTTACTCACGTAGGTGGCTATATCGGCTTTCATATTGGGCCACCAATACGCAACTTTAAGGTCTTGATACATCTTATCCGAACCCGGATGAACAGAGTATCGAGATTTGTGAGCTTCATCCATAACTAGCTCTCTGAGGTTCCCGTAGAGAGGTACCCATATGCGATTCATGAAATACCGGGTTCCATTGGGCTTTAACTCCCAATCGCGTTCCATTTTTCCCACTGATTCGGCTTTGATGTTTTCCTCCTTAACTGCTTCTAACTAGGCGTCGCGTATTTGATCGGGTAGTCCTGAATGAATAGTGAGTTGTAGTGCTCGTACACGACGAGGTTTCAAGTGTTCCTTCCTGCTGAGGGCATCAGCTACCACGTTAGCTTTACCCGGGTGATACCGAATGGCACACTCATAATCGTTCAAGAGTTCGACCCAGCGACGCTGTCGCATGTTCAACTCCTTCTGATCAAAGATGTGCTGGAGGCTTTTGTGGTCAGTGAAGATTGTGCACTTCGTTCCATAAAGGTAGTGTCTCCAAATCTTAAGTGCAAACACTACTGCTCCCAATTCTAGGTCATGCGTCGTGTAGTTTTTCTCGTGAACCTTCAGCTGTCGCGACGCATACGCGATGACCTTATCGCGTTGCATGAGTACGCATCCCAATCCCTGAATGGAAGCATCACAATATACTACAAAGTCATCTGTCCCTTCCGGCAAGGACAGAATGGGTGCACTGCAAAGTTTCTGCTTCAGCAATTGAAACGCTGCTTCTTGCTTGTCACCCCAATTATACTTGATACCTTTCTGAGTGAGGGTAGTAAGCGGTTGTGCAATCTTTGAAAACCCCTCGATGAAGCGTCTATAGTAACCAGCCAATCCCAAAAATTGGCGGATTTCCGTCGGTGTCTTAGGTGCTTCCCAGTTTTTGATGGCTTCAATCTTGGCAGGGTCTACGTGGATACCCTTTTCATTCACGACGTGCCCGAGAAACTGAACTTCTCGGATCCAGAAATCACACTTCGAAAGCTTGGCGTATAGATTTTCCTGTTGAAGTAATCCTAGCAGTAATCGTAGATGCTCAGCATGCTCTTCTTTACTTTTGGAGTAGATGAGTATGTCATCGATGAATACAATGACAAATTTGTCGAGGTATGGTTTACACACGCGGTTCATGAGGTCCATGAATACAGCAGGTGCGTTAGTGAGACCGAATGGCATGACCAAGAACTCGTAATGGCCATACCGAGTGCGAAATGCTGTCTTAGCGATATCCTCCTCTCTGACGCGTAGCTGATGATAACCAGACCGTAAATCAATCTTAGAGTAGTAACTTGACCCTTGAAGTTGGTCGAATAGATCATCGATGCGAGGTAACGGGTATCGGTTCTTGACTGTAACCTTGTTGAGTTCCCTATAGTCGATGCACATGCGGAAAGTCCCGTCCTTCTTCTTGACAAAGAGGACTGGAGCTCCCCATGGCGAAACACTTGGTCGGATAAATCCTTTCTCTAAAAGTTCCTGAAGTTGGGTAGACAGCTCCTGCAGCTCGGCTGGAGCTAAGCGGTATGGAGCCTTGGCGATGGGAGTTGCATTGCTTGCCAATTCGATTTCAAACTCCAATTGTCGATGTGGTGGAAGACCAGGTAGTTCTTCTGGGAATACATCGGAAAAATCACGGACGACAGGGATGTCTTCTATACGTTTCTCGTCCTTAGGCGGTTCGGTGATTAGTGCGAGTAAAGCGAAGGAATTCTTTTTCCGGAGATACTTCTGAGCTTGCATAAATGAGATAATGTTGGTGACGGCGCTTGCCTTGTCGCCTTGTACCGTCAAGATTTCGTCGTTCGAGAGTGGAATACAGATAGACTTTTCGAAGCAGAGAACTTCAGCCCGTACGTCGGATAACCAGTCCATTCCGACTACCACGTCAAAACTACCCAGGGTTGTTGTCATCAGATCGATGGTAAAAGTGTGGCCCGCGAGTTTGAGTTGGCAGCCGGATACGATTTGGGTCACATTTACAGATTTACCATTGGCTAATTCTATCATATAAGGGGTCTCTAATGGTTTGAGCGTGAGATTTAGGTTCTTCCTAAAAGACTCAGATATAAAGCTCCTATCCGCACCCGTATCAAAAAGCACAGAAGCAAAATGTTCATTAAGGGGAAACTTACCGGTGACCACGTTGGTGTCGTTTCTGGCCTCTCCGCGGCCCAATGTAAATGCACGACCTTTGGCACCTCCTGTGCCACCGTTCCCATTGTTGTTGTTATTATTGTTGTGGTTGTTGTGGTTGTTTCCACCATTATTGTTGTTGTTGCGTAACTGTGGGCAGTCTTTCCTGAAATGAACGGTGCTACCACACTGATAGCATCCCCGGTTTATACCCTGCTGCTGACCCTGAGGCTGATTCTGATTCTGTCGGGACATAATTTCCCCACGACAATCCCTTGCCGCATGTCCCATCTTGCCACATCTTTGGCAGCGATTTCCGGCACAAGGGCCGTTATGGTGAAGATTGCAGCGATTGCACTGCGGCTTTCGACCTACGTAGCCGCCTGCATTCTGATTGTTATTGTTGTTGTAGTTGTTGTTGTAGTTACTGTTGTTGTTGGAACGATTTTGATGACCCCGGTGGCTGTGGTAGTGATTGAACCTTTTCGGGTTCCCTTGCTGTGGATGTGATGACGAAGGCTGTCGAATGGTGGAGTCTTCAAACTTTCTTTTGTTATCTGAGGCAACTTCAGTGGTACCCCGTGCTGGTAGTTTCTTCTGTTCCACCGCTTTATCAGTGAGTTTGTGAGCCAATCGGATAGCTTGATGTTCTGTTACAGGGTTACTAGACATCACCATTCCCTGAATTTCCGGAACCAGACCCCCGAGATAGAACTCGAGTCTTTTCTCCACCGTGTTTGCCAAATCAGGACACAGAAATACCAAGTCATGGTGTATCGCAGTGTAAGCCTCAATTTCCGATCCCACCATCTTGTGGTTCCATAGAGCTTGCTCTAGCTGTTGCACTCTGTCTCGTGGACAGTACTCCTCTTTAATCAGGGCCTTGAACTCGGTCCAAGCCATTGCATTTGCAGCTAACAGTCCACGTGTTTGGACTTGGGCATTCCACCATGTCAGTGCCCCCTCTTCCAGTGTTGAGGCGGCGTATTTGACTTTGTTGGCCTCTAAGCAGTTGCACATTTCAAAAACAGATTCCGACTTTTCGATCCAGCGGACCAATCCAATGGGTCCTTCCGCCCCCGAGAACTTGCTAGGCTTTGCGTCAAGGAACATTTTATAGGGGTTAAAGCCCCCTCCTGCTGACAGAGAACAGGAAGTTAGCAAAGAATTGTACTAGCCTCACTATTAGATTTTCACGCGAAAATTTAATAATGGTTACCTGCTGGCTGGTTCTGCACACCCGCTAATGCTGCGTTCACATGCTCCTGGATCATGGCAGCTAGCTCTTCGGGCGTCAAGTTTAGGTTTCCACGTCTTCCAGTCGCCATTTAGATCTTCGAAACACAACATAAACACACTCCGATAAGTCTCTATATCCAATATAGTTATCCTACTTCGTACTTTAATAATTATTAAGTTACGTCAACTCAATATGTTAAATAGTCAAAGAAATACTTGATTAACTGAAATCTCAATGTCTTACAAAAGTGCAAATCAAACATACGAATTTACTATAAAGTCTCAAGTTTAAATACAAGTGGAAAATAATAAACTGAAGGAAAACAAATAATATAAACGAGACGTGTCAGTCGTCTACGCCTCCATCCCCTAAGTCACTGTCGTTGCCGTCATCCTGTGCGGCATTTCCAGCTTCCTCAGCTGGGTCCTCCTCCTGATCCTCTTCAGGATCCTCCTCTTCCGGCACTGGAGGGGCAGGTGCTGGTTCAAGTGCTTGATTTTGCAGTTCCTGAATGTTCCAACTGTTTTCCAGGACCCTGTCCTCCAGCCAGTCGGCTCTTATCTGCTCAGCACGCAGATCCCTGGCTATAGTGTTACGGGCTACCTTGCTCGTACGATGCTCTTCCTCGAGCGAGTCGATCTTTCCTGTAAGGTGTCGGATCTTCCATCCTTGTGCTAATATGGTTTCCTGCATTCTTTCTATCTGTTTTTGTTGTGTATGAACCAGGATTCTAAGCATGTCAAGTCCTATTTCTACAGGATTAACCGGTTCAACCGGTACAGCAATAGTTGGGCGTAACGATGACTCCTCCCCCAGAGCGAGCCTCTTCCTCGCCGCTGAGCGTGTCTCTACGCCGTAAGGTAGCATGGGTTCCACCATTGGTGCCTTTCCTGGTGCCCTTGGTGGCGTAAGTCTGTCGGACGATGATGACGATGAGGATGATGACATTGCCTGTTGGGTCGTGTAGTTAGTTATGAGTTGTTTTCATTTCTTATCATGAAGGTATAATCTACCAAACACGGTTGTGGCACATTGCATAACAAGATATAATAATTCGGTGCCAAACTAAGTCTAGTGTCGTGATATCAGCTATAGCTTAGGTCTACTTCTAATGCAAACCTGGTTCTCTATAGCTAGTGACTCTGATACCAATCTGTCACACCCTCAATTTCCACTTGCGGAGTTCTACCGCGAGACGTGTGAACAAACCAGAATCTAAGACACTAGTACGTCGAACGACTCTATATGATTAGATAATACGTTTTCCAAAATCATTTGTTGTAAATTTTAGATTACCAATATTTAGCATGAGTATCAGTTTTTAAAGTTTGAGCGGAAGCATAAATAAGTAGTGATGCGGCGCCAACACAAACGCCAAAACAAAGGTAAAATCCCAAAACAATATTAATAAATGAGACTCTATAATGATGTCTTGTTCAATGCGTGTGCGTGCACCTAGAGCTCCTAGCGTCCTGAGAAACATGTAAAGAAACAAGTGTCAACATTAAAGGTGAGTGAGTTCACAGGTTTTCGTAAATTTGTTGTTCGGTTTTAGTTTGTTACTCCGTTGTCCCCAACCCGGGATAACATACCAGTTCCATTATTCCAAACCCGGAATAATAAGTTGTTGCTTCCAATATTCCCAAACCGGAATATTAAGTTGTGTTTCCATTATCCCCAACCCGGGATAATAAATTGATGTTTCCAATATTCCAAACCGGAATATTATGTTGTTCCGTAATTAAGTTCAATATTAATGTATATAGGTAGCTAGCCTAAAGTCATGTCACTAAGTGTTCGCGATCGAAGCTGACATTTGTGCCTCCGTTTTGCCAGGTCTATCACATGACCATGGCGATGTTAGGCCAATCATACACCCGTTGACCAAACCCGGTCAGCTAGCGCGACTAGCTCGAATGGGGCTCGTCAGACCCAGTAGTACTACTTATAATTCCCCCGCTACTTAACCCAAATATTAACGATCCGAGGAGATTGTCGAGGACTTAAGTGATAAAGCTGCATAGTGACCATAACATTACATTAACATTAACTTAGTTACCGCATAGTTATGTGACGTTACATTCGTATAACGTAAAGAGTTTGAGTTTAAGAATGTATACATGTTTCTCCCCCTGTTGTTTAAAACCGTATAAAGTTAGGGGCCGTGAACTCACCTTTATTAGCTCGGTTAGTGTGGCAAAGATATTATAAGAGATGGGACCGCTAGTTGCGTCCTAACAAACCAATTAATTCCATGTCAGTGTGTAATCACACCAATACAAATTCCACACGTAATTTACTCACAAAGTGATACACACAAACAACATAACTAACACTTCAAACATGCATGCAAGTATTCTCATAGTAATCAAACAACTTATCATGAACACATTCCTAATCCATGCAACACTTTAATGCATAAAATCACAAGTTAACAACTTTCTGCTTAACACTCAATTATTCAGCTGTTTTCTAGGATTTTTATAAAATAGTTCCAGCATTCTAAAAATTCCCATATTTTTACAGTAGGTGACATTTATACAATAGAAATTTATATAATTTTCTCAAGTCCTAAATCTTCACCAATTAACCATAAATATTAATTCACTAAGCTGCAGTCAGATTTACCGCTTTCTGACTGCAGTCCACGGAAGAATTTATTTAAAAATCACGGATCGTCCGATTAACAAAATTCCAGTTGGAGTTGCCCGGAAATTTCTATACCTAGTTTCTGTACAAAAATCATGACTCAACTCTCTACTGATTTTAAAATCTAGCTTGATAAACACCCAACAAAATTCCAGAATTTTAACAGCTTTACCTACCGAACTTGTTTAACCCTTTAAAAATATCAAACGATTTCAGAAAATTATGAATCCAGCGCCATTGGATTCCTTATTCAAATCTATAGGTTTTAGACCTCAGAAAATCCGTTTTTCGACAACTAACGACCAAGTTACAGCCAGATGAAGTCGGCTGTATCTGGTATTCAGCAGACTGTTTCAGCGTTCTTGTTACAATTTATTCGCACAACTCGTTCGTACGGTTAACCTAGGTGATTATAATCCGATTTCTACTCATAGATTGAGACTAATAACCTATCCATGCAAATCTACTCAATAACTTCTAGTTATTATAACAAAACACACTTGAAACTTCATGAGATCCGCAAACAAGTATACATGCATATCAACATTGATTAATTCAGCCGATTACATCTAATACATCTAATATCCGAAAACAATCATGCGTATATATATACAGTCAGTTCAGCAGGTTATTTGTAGGCACATATAGTCCGAAACTATACCATCATGCAGTCTGTGAACGGCAACAACCAACACACATATATTTGAAACAACTAACCTTTCAAGCCTACATGTAACCGAAACTTTTATATCAATTCTTTCAAGCCTATACATATATATATATACCCGAAATAATACAATCAAAACACATGTATCCGCAACAACTGAGCATTTAAGCATACATGCAATCCGAGACAACCAAACATTTAAGCATACATGCAATCCGAACATGATCTTGTGATCATAGATAACCTCTATTCTTTTAATAACAATGTAAACGAACCTTGAATACGATGAGGGAAGATGGCGAGGGCTGCTGCTTGCTGAGACCGAGAGAAGGAAGGCTGATCTCGTGACCGAAACCGAAAAGGATTGAGGGTAACCGGCTGTTAGCGACCGAAAAATTTAACAACGCTGATCAGATGAAAGCTGTTTTGCGATTGAATGGACTGAACAAACTGATCAGATGAAAGCTGTTTTGCGACTGAGATGATGATGGCTTCGGTTGTTGCTTACCGCGACCGAAAGAAAAGAAAAGTAAGGCAGCCGACGGCGATGGAACTAGGGTTTTTGTGTTTTTGAATGATCATGCATGGGTTTGTGTATATATATAGCACAAAGGGGTGAGGGTTGCGGTTTGGGTTTGGGTCTTGCGGCCGAGAGACTAGGGTGAGTTTGTTTGGGTTTAGGTGTGATCTCGCGGCCAAGATTAAGGTAGTTTGGTTTGGATTTGAATGCAGCCGCAAGGGAGCTTGAGTGGTTCGGTTTTGATCTTATGGCCGAGAACTTGACTTTAGCTAGAGTTTAAAAACTTGTTACTTCCTAGAGTCGCAATGAACCGAGGTTTGGAACGTGTCGCGGTTCGGTTAAGTTCGTGCACATATCAAACCTAAATATTCAATCACTAAAACAATCACCCAAAACACAACACGTATTCATTTAATTCGTACACGTTCGTACGCATAGCACGTAATTAGATTGACACGTATTACGTTTAAGTTATCCGAAAAACCGGGATATCACACGTATCGTGGATTTATTTTACCTCGTTTCCCAAAACGAATTACACCCTTCCAGGGTGACACCTTCAGTAGGACACGGTCGCCTACTTGGAATTCGAGCGGTTTGCGTCGTTGATCAGCGTAACTTTTCTGTCGATCTCGTGCCGCTGCCATGCGGTTTCTGATTTGCACAATCTTTTCAGTAGCCTCAAGTATCAACTCAGGACCTGTGAGTTGACTGTCACCGACTTCTGCACAACAGACCGGTGATCTACATATGCGACCGTACAATGCTTCAAACGGTGTTGCCTGAATACTCGTATGGTAACTGTTGTTATACGAGAATTCCACTAAAGGTAGATGGATTTCCCAACTGTTCCCGAAGTCTACCACGCATGCCCTAAGCATGTCCTCCAAGGTCTGAATGGTCCTTTCACTTTGACCATCCGTCTGAGGGTGGTAAGCTGTGCTCATATTTAAGTGTGTACCCAACGCTTTCTGAAGTGACTACCAAAAGTTAGACGTGAAACGAGCATCTCTGTCTGAAATGATGGACGTTGGCACCCTGTGCCGAGAAAACTACTTCCTTAATGTAGATGCGAGTCAACGTATCCATCTTATCTGTTTCTTTGGTCGCTAGGAAGTGTGCAGACTTAGTTAGACAATCCACGATTACCCAGATGGTATCGCAACCACCAGGAGTTCGCGGGAGTTTAGTGATAAAGTCCATCGAGATCTGATCCCATTTCCACACTAGGATCTCAGGTTGTTGAAGCAGCCCTGATGGCTTCGGTATTCCACCTTGACTTTCGCACAAGTCAAACACTTGCTCACGTAGGTGGCTATATCCGCTTTCATGTTGGGCCACCAGTACGCCACTTTAAGGTCTTGATACATCTTATCCGAACCAGGATGGACAGAGTATCAGGATTTGTGAGCTTCGTCCATAACTAGCTTCCTGAGGTCTCCGTAGAGAGGTACCCATATACGATTCATGAAATACCGGGCACCATTGGGTTTCACTTCCCAATCGCGTTCCATCTTTCCCACAGATTTAGCCTTGATGTTTTCTTCCTTAACTGCTTCTAGCTGCGCGTCGCGTATCTGTTCGGGTAACCCAGAATGAATTGTGAACTGTAGTGCTCGTACCCGACGAGGTTTCAAGTGCTCCTTCCTACTGAGGGCATCAGCTACCACGTTAGCTTTACCCGGGTGATACCGAATGGCGCATTCATAATCGCTCAGGAGTTTGACCCAGCGACGCTGTCGCATGTTCAACTCCTTCTGGTCGAAAATATGTTGGAGGCTCTTGTGATCCGTGTAAATTGTGCACCTTGTTCCATACAGATAGTGTCTCCAAATCTTAAGTGCAAACACAACTACTCCCAATTCCAGGTCATGTGTCGTGTAGTTCTTCTCGTGAACCTTCAACTGTCGGGATGCATACGCGATGACCTTATCACGTTGCATGAGTACACATCCCAATCCCTGAATGGAAGCGTCACAATATACCACAAAATCATCTGTCCCCTCTGGCAAGGACAAAATGGGCGCACTGCAAAGCTTCTGTTTCAGCAATTGAAATGCGGCTTCCTGTTTGTCACCCCAAGCATACTTAGTGCCCTTCTGAGTGAGAGTGGTAAGCGGTTGTGCGATCTTTGAAAATCACTCGATGAAACGTCTGTAGTAACCAACCAAACCCAAAACATGGCGGATCTCTGTCGGTGTCCTGGGTGCTTCCCAGTTCTTGATAGCATCGATCTTGGCGGGATCAACGTGTATACCTTTTTCATTCACGATATGCCCGAGGAACTGAACTTCCCGAATCCAGAAATCACACTTCGAAAACTTGGCATATAGTTTCTCATGTTGAAGTAGTTCCAATAATAATCGTAGATGCTCAGCATAATCTTCTTCACCCTTAGAGTAGACGAGTATATCATCGATGAAAACGATGACAAAATTGTCGAGATACGGCTTACACATGCGGTCATGAGGTCCATGGACACCGCGGGTGCATTGGTGAGACCGAAGGGCATGACCAAGAACTCATAATGGCCATACCGAGTGCAAAATGCCGTCTTGGAGATATCCTCCTCCTTGACGCGTAACTGGTGATAACCGGACCGTAGATCAATCTTGGAGTAGTAGCTTGACCCTTGAAGCTGGTCGAAAAGATCGTCGATGAGAGGTAATGGGTATCGGTTCTTGACGGTAACCTTATTGAGTTCCCTGTAGTCGATGCACATGCGGAAGGTCCTGTCCTTCTTCTTGACAAAAAGGACCGGAGCTCCCCATGGCGAAGTACTGGGTCGGATAAATCCTTTTTCCAACAATTCCTGAAGTTGGGTAGACAACTCTTGCAACTCTGCTGGAGCTAAGCGGTACGGGGCCTTGGCGATAGGAGTCGCATGGTTCGCCAATTTGATTTCAAACTCCACTTGTCGATGTGGTGGAAGACCAGGTAACTCCTATGGAAACACATCGGGAAAGTCACGGACGACGGGGATATCTTCAATCCGCTTCTCGTCCTTAGGCTGCTCGGTGACCAGTGCGAGCAAAGCAAAAGAGTTCTTTCTCCGAAGATACTTCTGAGCTTGCATGTAAGAGATGATGTTTGTGACGGCGCCTGCCTTCTCGCCTTGCACCATCAAGACTTCGTCGTTAGAGAGCGGAATACGGATAGCTTTCTCAAAATAGAGAACTTCAGCTCGGACGTCGGATAGCCAGTCCATTCCGGCTACCACATCAAAACTACCCAGGGTAGTTGTCATCAAATCAATGGTAAAGGTGTGACCCGCGAGTTTAAGTTGACAGCCGGTTACTAAATGGGTCACATCTACAGATTTACCATCGGCTAGTTCTATGACATAAGGGGTCTCTAGGGGTTTAGGTGTGAGATTTAGGTTCAAAAGACTCAGATATAAAACTCTTATCCGTACCCGTATCAAAAAGTACAGTAGCAAAATGATCGTTAAGGGGAAACTTACTGGTGACCACGTTCAAGTCGTTTCTGGCCTCTCCACGGCCCAGCGTGAATGCACGACCTTGGGCACCTCCCATGCCACCATTTCCATTGTTGCCATTGTTGTTATTGTTGTTTTTGTTGTTGTTATTGTGGTTGTTTTTGTTGTTCCCACCATTGTTGTTGTTGCGAAGCTGCGGGCAGTCCCGCTTGAAATGGGCAGTGCTACCGCACTGATAGCATCCCCGGTTATTACCTTGCTGTTGACCCTGGTGCTGATTCTGATTTTGTCGAGACATGATTTCCCCGCGACAATCCCCTGCCGCGTGTCCCGCTTTGCCACATCTTTGGCAGCGATTTCCGGTGCAAGGGCCGTGATGATGGAGGTTACAACGGTTATATTCCGGCTACCACATCAAAACTACCCAGGGTAGTTGTCATCAAATCAATGGTAAAGGTGTGACCCGCGAGTTAAGTTGACAGCCGGTTACTAAATGGGTCACATCTACAGATTTACCATCGGCTAGTTCTATGACGTAAGGGGTTTCTAGGGGTTTAGGTGTGAAATTTAGATTCAAAAGACTCAAATATAAAACTATTATCCGCACCCGTATCAAAAAGTACAGTAGCAAAATGATCGTTAAGGGGAAACTTACCGGTGACCACGTTCGAGTCGTTTCTGGCCTCTCCACGGCCCAGCGTGAATGCACGACCATTGGCACCTCCCGTGCCACCATTTCCATTGTTGCCATTGTTGTTATTGTTGTTTTTGTTGTTGTTATTGTGGTTGTTTTTGTTGTTCCCACCATTGTTGTGTTGCGAAGCTGCGGGCAGTCCCACTTGAAATGGGCAGTGTTACCGCACTGATAGCATCCCCGGTTATTACCTTGCTGTTGACCCTGGTGCTGATTCTGATTTTGTCGAGACATGATTTCCCCGTGACAATCCCTTGCCGCGTGTCCCGCTTTGCCACATCTTTGGCTGCGAATTCCGGCGCAAGGGCCGTGATGATGGAGGTTACAATGGTTACATTCCGACTACCACATCAAAACTACCCAGGGTAGTTGTCATCAAATCAATGGTAAAGGTGTGACCCGCGAGTTTAAGTTGACAGCCAGTTACTAAACGGGTCACATCTACAGATTTACCATCGGCTAGTTCTATGACGTAAGGGGTCTCTAGGGGTTTAGGTGTGAGATTTAGGTTCAAAAGACTCAGATATAAAACTCTTATCCGCACCCGTATCAAAAAGTACAGTAGCAAAATGATCGTTAAGGGGAAACTTACTGGTGAACACGTTCGAGTCGTTTCTGGCCTTTCCACGGCCCAGCGTGAATGCACGACCTTTGGCACCTCCCGTGCCACCATTTCCATTGTTGCCATTGTTGTTATTGTTGTTTTTGTTGTTGTTATTGTGGTTGTTTTTGTTGTTCCCACCATTGTTGTTCTTGCGAAGCTGCAGGCAGTCCCGCTTGAAATGGGCAGTGCTACCGCACTGATAGCATCCCCGGTTATTACCTTGCTGTTGACCCTGGTGCTGATTCTGATTTTGTCGAGACATGATTTCCCCGCGACAATCCCATGCCGCGTGTCCCGCTTTGCCACATCTTTGGCAGTGATTTCCGGCGCAAGGGCCGTGATGATGGAGGTTACAACGGTTACATTGCGGCTTTCGACCCGCATAGCCGCTCGAGTTCTGGGTGTTGTTGGCAGACTGATTATTGTGACCCCGATTGTTGTTGAAATTTTTGGACCGCTTCTGGTTTCCTTGTTGTGGCTGGGCTGACGAAGACTGTCGAGCAAGTGAGTCTTCAAATTTTCTTTTGTTATCAGGGACAACTTCAGTTGCACCCCGAGGTGGCAACTTCCTTTGCTCCACCGCCTTATCGGTGAGTTTATGCGCCAGCCTAATCGCTTGATGCTCCATCGTAGGGTTGCTAGACATTACCATGCCCTGGATCTCAGGGACCAGACCCCCAAGATAAAACTCAAGTCGTTTTTCGATGGTGTTTGCCAGATCGGGACATAGGAACACCAGATCATGATGTTTTGCCGTGTACGCTTCAATTTCAGACCCCACCATCTTGTGGTTCCATAACGCTTGCTCCAACTGCTGAACTCTGTCCCGCGGACAATATTCTTCCTTGATTAGGGCCTTAAACTCGGTCCAGGCCATTGCGTTCGCCGCAACAAGTCCACGCGTTTGGACTTGTGCGTTCCACCAGGTTAATGCCCCATCTTCCAATGTTGAGGCAACATACTTGACCTTATTGGCTTCAAGGCAATTGCACATCTCGAACACCGATTCAGACTTTTCAATCCAACGGACCAGTCCTATGGGTCCTTCAACACCCGTGAACTTGCTCGGTTTTGCATCAAGGAACATCTTGTAGGGGTTAAGACCCCCTCCTAAGGATAGAGGATAGGTAGTCAGCGAGAAAGTCTACTAGCCAAACTGTTAGATTTTCCCATGAAAATTTAATAATGGTTACCTGCTGGGGGGTTTTGAACACCTGCCAGAGCAGCATTCACGTGTTCTTGGATTAATGCGGCCAATTCTTCAGTTGACATGTTGATATTTCCGTGACGTCCAGTTGCCATTTCAGATCTTCGCAAGACAACACAAACATACACCGATAAGTATATATATCCAATATAGTTATCATATTCCACACTTCAATAATCACACAAGTTATGTTAACCCAACAAATTAAACAATCAAAAGGAACATTCGATTAGATAAATTGCAATGTCTCACAAATACCAACCAAACATCTCAGTTTAATTATAAAATTTCAAGTTCAAACATAAGTGGAAACAAACAAACTAAAGGAAACAAAACAGGGATTGGCGAGACGAGTTAGTCTTCTACGTCTCCATCTCCCAAGTCGCTATCATTGCCGTTATCCTCTGCGGCGTTTTCAGCTTCAACAGCCGGGTCCTGTTCCGACTCTTCTTCCTCTGGATCCTCCTCCGGGTCTTCCTCTGGATCCTCCTCTGGGTCTTCCTCTGGATCCTACTCTTCTTCCTCTACCGGCGCTGGGGGGGGGGGGGGGGGGGGGGGCGGTGCTGGTGCGGGTATTGGGACAGGTGCTTGATTCTGCTCCAGTTCTTGAATCCTACAACTGGACTCAAGAACTCTGTCTTCAAGCCAGTCAGCCGTCAGCTGCTCAGCACGAAGGTCCTTAGCTAAAATGTTTCGAACTCTCTTATTCTCATTTTGCTCTTCCTCGAGCTTTCCAGTTTTACAAGTTAGTTAACGTATCATCCATCCTTGTGCTTCGATAGTCTCCTGCATTCTCTCTAGCTGTTCCTGTTGTTTCCTTAACATATCCCTAAGTAGATCGTCCCCTACTCCTAACGAGTTGACCGGTTCGACCAGTATAGCGGTGGTCGGACGGGAGGACGACTCCCCTCCTAGAGCGAGTCTTTTCCTAGCAGCTGAGCGTGTCTCAACGCCACGAGGTGGTGAGGGTTCGACCATGGGTGCCTTCCCCGGCGCCCTTAGTTGTCGAGATTTGTCGGATGATGATGACATAGCCTGCTGGGTTGGTGTAGTTAGTTACGTGTTGCGTATGTACCAAAATACATATATATATATCACATAAACAATTATAGTATAACACATAACAAGATATCACAGTTCAGTGCCAACTAAGTCTAGTGTCGTGTAACAGCTATAGTTTAGGTCTACTTTTAATGCAAACCTGGTTCTCTATAGCTAGAGGCTCTGATACCAATCTGTCACACCCTCAATTTCCACTTGCGGAGTTTTACCGCGAGGCGTGTGATCAAACCAGAATCTCAGACACTAGTAATATCGAACGACTCTATATGATTTATTTAAACGTTTTCCAAAAACATTTGTTTAACCATTCATAGCCATTTTCAAAATATCTTAGTTTCAAAGTTTAGCGGAAGCATTAGTTTCAAAGTTTAGCGGAAGCATTAGAGTAAAGTAAAGTAAAGGGCGCCAACATAAACTCCAAAACAAAAAATCCCAAACATTATTCGTAAATAAGACTCGATAAAAATGTCTTGATCGAATGAAATTGAGTGCACCTAGCGCTCCTAGCATCCTGAGAAACATGTAAAGAAACAAGTGTCAACATTAAAGAAGAGTGAGTTCACAGGTTTTTATAAGTTCACAAGTTCGGTTTAAAAGTTTGTTTTCCCCGTTATCCCTAACCCGGGATAACGTTATAGTTCCATTATTCCTAACCCGGAATAATAATGTTGGTTCGTAATTAAGTTCAATGTTAATACGTAGGTAGCGAGCCTAAAGTTACGTCACATAAAAGTTCGCGATCGAAGCTGACTGTTGTTGCCTCATTGTTGCCAGGTCTATCACTGACCATGGCGAAAGTTAGGCCAAATTAATCACCCGTTGACCATACCCGGTCGGCTAGCGCGACTAGCTCGGGTGGGGCTTGTCGGGCCCAGTAGTACTACTTATAATTTCCCCGCTATCTAACCCAATACTAACGATCCGAGAGTTGGTTGAGGACTTCCGTGATATAGCTACTTAGTGACCATAACGTACATTAACATTAACTTAGTTACCGAATAGTTTAACGACGTTAATTTCGCATAACGTCAAAGATAGAGTTTTAGAGCGTATACATGTTTCTCCCCCTGTTGTTCAAAACTGGATAAAATTGGGGCTGTGAACTCACCTTAAATTGCTCGGTTAGAATAACACAAAAGAAGCAAATGATGGAACCGCTAATCGCGTCCTAACATGACAACCGATTTAAAGTTAGTGTGTGAACACACTGACACAAAATCCTAAGCATAACTAACACACAGTACGACACACGCAACAACCAATTCGAAACCAAAATCATGCATGCAAAAATATCACCATACAAAATAATGATCAAACCAACTTGTCATAAACACAGGTTAACTCATACAACACTTAGGTACACACAAACGCAAGTTATCATGTTCCAGCTTGTGCGCTCATAACTGGGCTGTTTTCGAGGATTTTTATAAAATAGTTCCGACGTTTCAAAAATTCCAATTTTTTTACAGGAGGTGTCAACTAAACTGTAGAATTTTATGTAAAATTTTCAAGTCCTAACGCTTTACCAGTTATTTATAAAATTTATATACTAGGCTGCAGTCAGATTCGTCGCTTTCTGACTGCAGTCCACGGGAAAAATTATTTAAAAATCATCGTTCAGTTACTGTACAAATTTCGTGACCCAACTCCCTACAGACTATGAGATTCGACTCGATAAACAACCAGCAAATTCTGCAGAATTTACGTAGCTTCAGCTGTTGCACTAAATGACCACTTAAAAATAGCAAACGACCACATAAAAATATGAACCCGACGCCATTAGAAGCGTTTTTCAAAAAACACGTTCTAGTCTTCAGAAAACCCACTTTTCGATAGATAATGATCAGGTTACATCCAATTGAAGTTGGCTGTAAATGTCATTCAGCAAACTGTTTTCGACTTTTATCGCATTAGAACATGCTTAAACGATCATGACGCTTAGTAATAATGATTAACAACAGGTTTATTTGTCAAATATCATCATGTCATGCAAACCTAATTATATAACATGATCTTTATCGCTAAAACGCAGCCTATGATTTTAGTATTCAACATAACATCACAATCGCAAAGATTCGCACAATCATCCGAACTAATCATAAATCACAACACTTTTCATACTAATAATCCTACCATTACATATAATCATGATCAAGATTACACAAACCCTAATGTGAATCGCAAAACAATAAACCCTAACCTTGAAATGATGATGATTAGCGAACCGGGACAAGATTGGAATCAATCCGGAAGATGTGGGGTTTTGCGATCGTGAGAGGGGGGGCTGCCGTCGGCCTTCTCTTAGCGACTAGGGTTTTGTTGTTTTTTTAACAACATCTCAAGCATACATACATTTATATATAACATGGGAAAGGGGAGGGGGGGGGGGGAGGGGCGACCGCAAATGGGGGGGGGGGGGGCGGTTTGGGTTAAGTGGCTTAGGCCTCAAGTTTAGGTTATTTCCTTGGGCCGCAAGGAGGTGAGGTCGACACGTTTCGCGGCTCGGTTCGGTTCGGCTATTTATTTATTAATTTTTTTTATAACTAATAATTGCGAAATCAAGGCGTGATACAATAATCTACAAAATCTACAACCGTCTAATAACATATAGCACGTAATTCACCCAATAGATTCACAAAGTTAGCGTAGTTATTGCAAGCGTGTAATTTAATTCTCCGAATTAAATCAGCGTAGGAATGAATAACCGTAAAGTAGCACGTTTAAGATACCTAAAAAGCCGGGATGTCACAATCTAATTAGGCAACGCGACGCTCTACCCGTATGTAACAGGGAACAAATGGGCCTAATGTGAGAACTTGACTGAAATGAGAAAGTATAACCACAAATAACAACAAACCGAATATCACATAGCACGTTAGTTCATATAATGGTAATAGCACGAGTGTTGAATAAATGGTATAAATAAAACGACACATGATACACCCCAAAACATGAATAAAAGGGGAAGTTTGTAAGAATTCACTCACAGTGGGTGCGTTTTGATTTGATGAGAAGTGCGCACGATTTGGCGTTAGAGATACCAACCGACGAGAAAGACTAACCTAAATATTCACGTAATAATTTGGTAAATATATTTCTTTTACTTAAAATTAGTATTTTTATTTAATGAATTTTATTAGACTTTTTAGATAATTTTATTGGATTTGTTACTAATTTTTATGTTTAAAAAGAAATTGTTTAATTATATAATTTTATAATTTTTGGAGAAAAATAAACAAAAATTTAATTAAAAAATATACTCCTTAGCGGGTCGAACCGGGCGGTTTTGGCAACGTGTGGGACTCGAACGCGTGACCTCTCGTTTACGTGCACGCAGCTCTACCAACTGAGCTACGTGTCTAACCCGAAATCTATCCAGTTTTAATTATATATATATATATACATATATATATATATATACATACTAAGCTAAACCATAATCTGGTTATATTTTAAAAAGGTTTGGTAATTTTAGAAACATGTAACCAACCGGACTCGAACGCGTGACCTAAGCTTCGTGTTGCACACAGCCCGACCAATTGGGCTGTGTGACTAACCCGAAGGATATGAGATTTTAATTAAATTTATACACTATCTGGACTGTTTTATATATTAGTTAAAGAGGTTTGGGTTATATGAGAAATTCGGTAACGTGTGTGAGACTCGAACCCGGACCCATGTATTTCAAATGCACACAGTCCACCGCTGGACTATGTGTTTAACCCGATATATTTACCGATTTTAATTTCATTTATACACATATCCAACTTCATCTTCTTCATTTCATATAAACAGTTTCATACCCGATTGTTAATCCGATTACCCTTATTCCATTAATTGATTTACTACTACTGCTAATAAGAATAAATAAAAAGAAAATGATTCAAGGATGTTTATACCAAACAGGAGATGGCTTTGATTTTCTCCGGTGAAGCTCCGACGACAAACACTTGTTTCCGGCAGTTCGTATTTTAAAAATAGAGAGTATGTGTGAGTATGTGCGTTCTATTGTGATCGAAAGGTCCTATTTATAGAGTAGGATAATGATTTGATTGAGATTTCGGTTTCAATGATTTCGGTTAAAAGAATTGAATGTCACGAAAACTTGAATAACCGATCAAATCATGATGATTGGGTTTAATTGCCAAGTTTGAAAACGGTTTCACCCTGTGAATGTAGAGATTCAATGCTTTGATTGATTTCTGGATCAATCGCGCCTGTTACAGGCGGTTTCTTTTGAATACCAGATCAGGTGTAGTAAGCATATAACAAGTTATTGATCTCGGTTTTTAACAGGTGTTGTGTGTGTTGTGCGGTGGTGTGCTGTATGTTTGATTTGGGTGGAGACCCGGGTTCGATACCCGCGGTCAACACCTTTTGTTATTTTATTTTTATTATTTAAATTTTATTTATTAACCTTATTAATTTAACTTTATTATTTTATATTTTAATATTATTATTAATTTACTTTATTATCCTTATTTATTAATTGATACTAATAATATAACAAATTTTAAACTTTTAACATAAATGCGTAACGAACATCATACGTATATTTGAATTACAAAACGGAGCGGGTTTTAGAACCCGTTTTATGACAAATGTTACATTTGGCTTCGGGCAGGATTGTGGGTGGTGTCTCGTATGTTTCAAACAATGGAGTGTCCCAATCAAAGCTTGATTTTGGGAGCTCAAACCTTGGTTACTCATATGTTGTATATGAGGTTGATGGTTGAAAGTGATAACAATGTTGTACCGAATGAGATTCAACGCAAATGGTACAATATGGTTCTTCGTAATTATCATAATAATAGTATTCATAATCTCCCATGTAATAATCATTGTTTGGATAATACCCAGAAAATTATGGTCTAGGGATAGAAAAGGAAAAAAAAATAATTTTTTAGGTTAGCATGGCCCCGTGCTCAGGACTGTGATTTCTCTAATACTGGGCGTTTTTAACACAACCTCGTGTCAGATGTGGCACGGCCCCGTGTTAGCCTTCTATGAAGAAGTTTTTGTTGATTTTCAACTACTGTAAGTTAGGCACGACCCTGTGTTGATAAGGCACGACCTCGTGCTGAACTTACAGAAAGTAGAAAAATGTAGAAAAATAGGTAAAAACCTAAAAATAAAAATAAAGAAGATTAAAATTGATTAGGCCCTTAATTTTAAACTTTCTTAAAATCCTTGTGTCCACGGCAGCAGCGCCAAAAACTTGACGTGGTCGAGTGTGGTTATAATTTTTTTATATTTTAGACACTTTTTACTCGTAGATCAAGATTTAAATTTATAAAACACGATACAATACTACCACTCTACACACGTTAGTTTCTGCTGTTAAGTTGTTCCTTCTATTCGTTTAAGCTCTTTTGATCCTATAATTTAAAAGGAAACAAAAAAACATGCTTTTTACAATTTAGTACCGATAAGGGTTGATTTTATGCCTTGTTTGACGTAATTTATATGTTGCATTTTGCGCACATCACAAGTCGTAGACTTTTCAGGGCTGGATTTTTGGGCTACTCATCTTTTGTACTTTTCAAAATCAATTGCTTGATTGTCGTATAACTGCTTTGAAGACTCCCCTAATACTAGATAGTCAAACAGCAGAAAAGATTATCAAGAACCGAGTGTCTCATTAAAAACAAAGCACATTAACATCCGTCATCACTTTGTAAGAGATTGTTACAAAAAGGGATTGATTTCTCTTCATCATGTTCCCACTGAAGATCAATTAGTAGATGTGTTCATAAAATCATTGGAGACATCTACTTCTGAAAGGTTGATCTCCAGAATTACGATGTTAAGTAGAGACTTAAAGTATCTTTCAGTTCTCCTGAGTAAAACCATTAAAATGTCAATTTGAAAAAATCAAAATTCTGTTTCCAAAAGATAAAGAAAAGATTAAAATCAACAAAATCAAAGCTCTATTCAAAGGGGTTAAACATTTGTTTTAGTGGTTCAAAACTCCGTTTAATAAGTGTTAACCACTACTTTAAACAAAGAACCACAATTCTTAATCCATTATTTGACTATTAAAGTAAAAAAGAACACATATTTTGCAAAATTAACCACTCTTCTCATTTCAAAACTCTGTTTAACCCAACAAATGTTTCAAACATGAGTTACCATCCAGCTGTTGACCAAAAGTAAAACAGATGTGTCAACCACTGATTTTTCCATCCAAACATCTGTTTAGACTTATCAGAGGTTTCAATCAGATATTTTCAAAACTAACCTTTCCTTTCTTCACCAAAGGGTTTTGTAACAGGGATTTGGTAAACAGAGCTTTGCCTTATCCAATAAGTGTTTGTCACGTCACTAAAAAAGGTAATCGTTGGCCACGTCATCACCATTACTGAAAAACCTTATAATAACCTTAACCAAACAACGTTTATCCCTATCAGTGCGATAAACTCTAAAATTTCAAACTTTTCTCTCTATAAAACAATAAAAAAGATCATCGACTCAAAGATTTTCTAAAATATTTTCTCCTTTCAATCAAAAGAGTATCTGATCAAAAGATTCTAAAAAGATTTGACCTAATTTCACAATGGCTCTAACTTTAAAACAACCCTATAACCTCCCATGTCTTGTAAAAACTTCTGCAAACACAGAGTTTCACTCAATCATCGATATTATCACTTCATCAAAATATCATCACATTCTCACCACTAATGCACCCATCCATTTAGAAAATCTTCAAGATTTTTCGATGAATTCAAATGTATTACTTCAAGATAAAAAGCCCTACATGAGCATCTCAAAAGTCAACGGTGTCGATGTCCAGATCACACAATAGTTGATCTCAACTACTTTCACCTTTATGATGAGACAAATAATGAAACGTTTCCTAAAACTGATCTCCATCATGAATTCATAAAGAGAGGGTATGATACATAGGTAACATGGGTCACTATTTTTAAACCAAATTTTCCACCTGCAATGAACTTTTTCTTTCATACCCCACTCATATGTCTATCACCAAAAACTACTGGTTACAATGAAATCCCTTTGAAAACACAATATTTAGGATATGCTATTTTAACAAATGCAAACTTTAAGCTATCCCAAACTCTGTTTCTTGACATGGTTGCAAATGTAAAAGTCAAGAAAGAGGGCAAACCTAAAGCCTTTATCCTGTACCCTAGACTTTTAAGCTGTCTTTTACAAAAGGACTTAGCACAAAACATTTTTGCAAGGGGTGAGACTTTTCAAATTAAAAGTCTTTCAAATGAAACAGTCACCTGCATGATGACTAAGGGTTAAGAAAATGTGGGTGAAGAAAATGTTATAGAAAACCCAATAACAGATGTTACAACATTTGTTGTAGAGCCCACTTCTCCTGGTGACCAGAGTGCACATCCTAGTACTGTGGAACACACGCCAACCATTTCCAAAAAGACTACCTCCATTCGCAAGACTAAATCCAAAAAGAAAATAACTAAAAAGGTGACTCTGGAAGATGAGATGCCAGAGGAGCCTGTTGCATCACAAAAGCAGCGAACATCTGTTTTTACTTCCTCACAATAGATGGAAACATCTCAACCTATCAAAACTCCTCACATGTCGTCACAAAAGGATTGTGTTGTAAGCACATAGGCCCACATCAAAAGGGAGATGAATCACTTGAGCATTTCTTCTCAAGCCATTATCCTAGGGTTGCATCCCATCATCATTTCAAAAATTGCTTGATGCACTTGACAACTCCGACTTGGACAAACCTTGTTCCTCTCAACAACTATTCACAGAGAGTTTACCCCATCTAATGACTAGGGCAAGTCCAGGAATCAGTGCTAGCCCAAAAGGAGAGGAGCAAAATCTCTTGTGTCTCATGAGACACTTTAAGAATTTTCAAGAGAGGCAGCTATTATAACTGTGGAGACAACAGTCTCACAGTTGGACAATACTTACATTCCTAAGACCTCCTTGAAGGCAACAACTGTTGATTCACAATAGTACACTCTATAATAGTTGGAAGTCCCTCAGTACCAAGAAAAAGGGGCACCTGGTTCAAAACCAGGTACAACCACATCTGGTGGAAATTTAGTTGATCCTATTAGTTTAGATGATGAATTAAGATCCAAAGAATTGATGAATAGAGTGTCCAATCTAGAATCTTCAGTAGCTGAGATAAAAGACATGATGAAGATATTGTTACAAAACTCTAAGCCTTTTCCAACAAATGCAGAACTTGTTGAGAAGGTTTGGTTCCATGCCCAAGCTTATCTTCAATTACAAAAGTAATCTACAAATGCCACTTACAATATCCACATGGAAATGATCAGAAATATGGTTGAAGCAATATTCAAAAAATTGATCAAATAAACATCTATTTTGCCATCATTTGTTCTAGGGTGAGATTATTGAACCTACAAAAGAACAGATGATATCCAAAAGCCAAAGCATGACAATGAGATCAAGAAATAGACAGTCGATGAAGAAATTCTCTCCCCATATATAGTGAATCTTGAACAGAGCATTCATTGAAGACTAGCAAACATCTGATCAAAGCCTTGGAACCACTGTACATGAAGAAACGAAGTTTGTTGAAGCCTAAAGTCTGTTGAGAGCAAAGGTCTGATGAAGAAGACCAAACATCTGTCTGGCTAAACAGATGTTTGGATTAAAGTAATTGAGGATAGACTAAACAGAGGTTTGTCAATGTAACAGTACTTGTTTATATCACTGTTTAGTATAGTTAGAACATATGCTAGATTTGCACAACTGTTTACAACATCTGTGGAATCTTTTCTGTTAGGAATGTTAGATGTTGCTATTAGGATGATGTCAGCCTATTACGAACAGAGCTTTAGAACTTAGTATAAATAGAACTCACCAATTAGAGATCTATTTTATCACTTCACACATTCTCTTTTGTACGAATAGTTTTTTGAGTGATCAGGTTAAGGGGGAGATTGTGCAATCATTCTATAAACATTTGAATCAATAAAAAACAATCGTTGATAATATCTTCCTACTTGTGAATTTTATTGTTATCTATTAGTATTTATTTGCAAGTATTAAACTCATATCCTAACATATCTTCACTGTAAACTATATATTAGAGCATTCACATTTGATCCTCCATATTTATGTGAGTGGTTTCTCTATATTATATAGAGTGGTTGTGAATGGAGGAGAAAAAAATGTTACTGTTCATCGGTAAATTTAGAGAAAACATTGTTCACTCTATATAATTTTTAATATGTTTGAAAATGGTTGTGAGGGAGGAAAGAGAAAAGATAATTATAAAAGTATAAAAATTATTATTTCATTTAAAATGAGAGAGAAAATATTGTAATTTTTATATAATTATAAAAATGGAGATGGAGAATCAACTGTAAATTAGCGAAGTTGGTCATAAATAAAATACATAATATTTTCTACCTTTTCAACGTTTTCTAACAATAATTCCTTAATAAAATATAATCTTGTATGTGTAAGATGTAGGAATCCATTCGCATAAAATAAATAAAAACTTTTATAAATTCGAATTACAATACAGAAATAAATAAAGCTGTAAATTACAATACTTTTACAACTGAAATAATCGAAATACAAGAACAAAATTCAAACAGAAAAGTAAGTTCTTGGCTGAGGGTCGTGTTAGATATGGGTCCTTTAAAACAAATTTCGAGTCTCCCAGGAGAACTCGTTTGTTTCCAGGATACAACAGCCCAAGCAGTTGCACTACCGGTGACAACAACCCGAAGGTGTACCTTGCTGCAAGAAAGGAGAAGAAGAAAATTTCTGTAGAGAATACGATGGTGTTCAAGGTGTGACTTCTGGTGTTGAGGTGGTGCTGTATTTATACTGCATCTGGGTTGAAACAGTCAAAAGGAATTAACTTAATGAATTAAATTTCATTAAACATCTTTAATGCACTTTAATTGGTCAGTTACATTCCTGGTCAAGACCCTTGACTCGTCTGTTTCAACTGCTGAAGTGTAACTGACCTGTCATTAACTCTGGAATCTGCAGGTCGCGCGCGCGCGCCTCAATACGCCAGCCTGCTTGGTGCGTGCGCCAGTGTGGCTCACATCCCTACGCGAGCTTACTGGTGCGCAACCCCTTGCGCGAGCATCCTTGCTCCACAGTCTTATTGCGCGTGCGCCAGTATAGCTCACATCCTTGCGCGAGCCTACTGGTGCTCCAGCCCTTGCGCGCGCATCCTTGCTCCACAGTCCTATTGCACGGTGCGCCAGTATGGCTCACATCCTTGCGCGAGCCTACTGGTGCGCCAGCTCTTGCCCTTGCACGCGCACGCCACGTCACCAGGAAACCCATCTGGTCACGCCACACAGTCGCGCCATACTGGTTCACTTTGGTGTGCTGCGCGCGTGCATGTCAGGCATCTGCGGCGCAACCTGGACTGCCTGCACCATGCGCCACTACCTGTGTACCTGCGCGCCCCTTTGCCACGTTGCCTTCTAGGGTCTGCGCCACCTGGTCCTTGCAGCCTCTGCTGAGCCACGCGCGTGGGGTAAAAAATACAAAGGCGGCTCTCAAGCGGCTCGCGGCATTGCCATCAAAGCGCCACATTGCGCCATCGCCCACGCCACGTACGCGCGTGTGTGCGAGTGCGAGTGCGAGTTAGGGTGCTCTGCACCCTTCACGAGTACACTTAGTGTGTGCTTCCATGAAACAATAAGGAAGGAGTGGTCCCATTTAAATACCTATTTAAGTTTCATCACTCCTCCTATGTGGGACAAGATGCTACTTTCCATTTATTTCAACATTTAATGTTTCAACCACTAAACTTTGAGCATCGATATCTCATTCATCTTAGTTCCGTTTTGGACGTGGTTTAGTTTGTTGCGAAGCTCTTCCAACATAGAACACAAACCCGGAAATAAATATCTATATAAACCTCAGTTTATAATATTTATTTATCGTCCAAAATTAGGAAATACCCAGTTCCTATATTTGTGAAAAATTATATTTTCCCTAAATTTCCAACAATCCCCCACATGAATGGAAATCGATCTTTCCCCTTTCAAGTTTCAACGATACAAATTCAACAGTCAAGTATTGCAAGATAGGTAGGCGTAACCTTTGAACCCTCTTTTGTGAAGCATACTTAGCCTCCTAGGGTCTTGTAGACGCGGTGCGGTGTCTTTGAACAATCCCCCATTTATGTAGGCGACAATATACATTCACACAATACTCTCCCTAGTTTTGTCATCTCCTCATGGTTGTGTCCGTTCATGGTCATGGAACACTTTCCTGGTTCTGCGAGAGCTTTAGGATTTGCGCCTCCCCACAAATCCATTCGAAGCGACCCCACTTCTCTCTAATATAGGTGATTCGTTGAATCATTAAAAGCAACATGGTTAATTTGATTTCCTCAAATCCTTAACCTCAACATGCTTAACCTTGCTTCATTTCACTGATTGGAATGGACTAGGAAGTATATAACTCCCTTTATGAATCTTTTGGGGCACTCCCCACAGTGACTCCCTTTGGGTTTATGATTAAGTTTGCCTATTGAACCTAGATCTTGGGATCTCCAGTCAACTAGGTTAGGTTTCCCTCATATTCCCTTCATCCATGGGCTTTAGTCCCATTCCTCTTGACATCGTATAAACTAAATCTTTGCTTAAGCCTTTCATTAACGGGTCTGCAATATTCTCTTTTGACTTCACATATTCAATCGAGATAATACCCGTTGAGATTATTTGACGTACTGTGTTGTGCCTACGTCAAATGTGCCTTGATCTGCAATTGTACATAGAGCTTTGTGCTCTCACAAGCGCTGATGTATTGTCACAATGTATGCAAATCACCGTCAACGGCTTTGGCCATCTTGGAATATCTTCCACAAATTGACATAGCCACTCCGCCTCTTCATCGCTTTTATCTAAAGCGACGAATTCGGATTCCATCGTGGATCTAGCTATAACAGTTTGCTTGGACGACTTCCAAGCTATAGCTGCTCCCGCAAGTGTAAATACATATCCACTTGTCGATCTATGATCCTTTATATCCGAAATCCAGTTCGCATCAGTGTATCCTTCGATCACTGCTAGATGACGGGTATAATATAATCCATGATCTCTCGTGTATCTTATGTATCTTAGCACCCGTATGATAGCTTTCCAATGATCATCATTTGGATTACTAGTGTATCTACTTAGCCAGCTTACTGCATATGCTAAGTCGGGTCTAGTACATGTCATTAGATACATGAGACTACTAATGATCCTAGAGTACTCTAACTGAGCAACTCCTTCGCCTCTATTTTTCCTTAGACGTTGAGTATTATCAATCGCAGTTCGAGCTATACTTGTATCTTCCGAATTGAATTTCCCAAGGATCTTGTCCACGTAGTGAGTTTGACTTAAGATAAGACCATCTTGCGTACTAGTGATTTTTACACCAAGAATCACATCCGCTAAGCCCATGTCTTTCATGTCAAACCTTGCTTTCAACATGTCTTTAGTTGAGTTGATCATATAATTGTTACTCCCAATGATAAGCATATCATCCAAATAAAGACATAAAATCGCATAACCTCTTGGTGTGTCTTTATAGTAAACACATTTGTTGCACTCATTTATTTTGAAACCATTGTCAATCATGACATGATCAAACTTTTGGTGCCATTGTTTTGGAGCTTGCTTCAAGCCGTACAAAGACTTGACCAATTTACATACTTTTCCCTCTTTTCCTGGGGCGGAAAAACCCTCGGGTTGTTCCATGTAAATCTCTTCTTCTAAATCGCCGTTTAGAAATGCGGTTTTTACATCCATTTGGTGAACTTCCAAATTTCTTAAAGCCACAATTGCAAGAACCAATCTTATAGAGGTTATTCGTGTCACATGTGAGTAAGTATCAAAGTAATCTAGACCTTGTTTTTGTCTAAACCCTTTTATTACAGCGCTCGCCTTGTATTTATCAATACTTCCATCAGCTTTCATCTTCCTTTTGAATATCCAACGATATCCAAGTGGTTTACAACCAGGTGGAAGATCTACTAACTCCCAAGTATGATTTTGCAATATAGAATCAATTTCATTCTTAATTGCTTCTTTCCTTGAGGTCCTTCCGCGGAAGAAACTGCTTCGCGATAGTTATTGGGCTCACCCTCAACCATATAGCTCATGAAGTCTGGCCCAAATGATTTTGCAATCCTTGGCCGTTTACTTCGTCTAAGTCACCTTGGTCGATCATGTGTTTCATCTAACCACGTAGATGAACTTGGACCTGCTTCATCAACCATTGTGGGTGAGGTTTCATGTGGTTCTCCTAGCATAGGAAACACATTTTCAAAGTATGAGACGATGTTAGGATTTGCCTCCATGATAGTGTTTACGTGGACATCGGGATTCTTGGACTCATGTATAAGAAAACGATGTGCACTACTTTGATGTGCATATCCTATGAATACACAATCAACAGTTTTGGGTCCTATCCTAAGAGTCTTAGGAGGTGGTACAATCACCTTTGCTAGGCACCCCCACACTTTCAAGTATTTGTACGAAGGCTTCCTTTTTCTCCATAACTCATATGGAGTTTCGTCCCTAATTTTAAGTGGTATCTTGTTCAAAAGATAATTCGCTGAGAGAATCGCGTCCCCCTACATTTTTCGGTCACACCCGAACTGATCAACATGGCGTTCATCATTTCTTTTAATGTACGGTTCTTACGTTCCGCAACGCCATTTGATTGTGGAGAATAAGGAGGTGTACACTCATGTACAATGCCACTTTTTGCGCATAAATCCGCAAAAGGTGCGACATATTCACCTCCTCGGTCGCTTCTAACCGCTTTTATCTTCTTTTTAAGTTGATTCTCAACTTCGTTTTTGTACAAGATAAACTTTTCTATTGCTTCATCTTTACTTTTAACTAAATATACATAGCAATATTTAGTACAATCATCAATAAACATGATAAAGTACTTATTTCCTCCACGTGTGGGAACCGCTTTTAAATCACACACATCGGTATGAATTAAATCAAGGGGTTCGGTTATTCTTTCAACCGATTTAAACGATGATCTTGTAAGTTTGGATTCTACACATGTTTCGCATTTGTAATCGGAATCAATATGGAATGTTGGTATCATATTTAATTTAATTAAACGTCGTAAAGAATCAAAATTTACATGTCCTAATCTACCATGCCAAACATTTGAAGACTCAACCATGTAAGTAGAAGTAGAAATTTCCTTCATGTTTTTCTTGGTGTTAACCACCGTTACATTCATTTTGAACATACCATTAAGGGCATAACCCTTTCCAACATACATTCCACGTCTAGATAAAACAAATTTGTCCGATTCAAACACTAGACGAAAAGCAAACTTGTTGAGCATCCAACCCGATACGAGATTCTTTCGTATATCCGGGAGATAGAGGACTTTAGTCAACATGAGCTCCTTGCCAGAAGTCATCTTTAAGATCACTGTGCCTTCACCCTTGATGTCGGCGGTAGCTTTATTTCCCATATAAAGCTTTTCCTCACCCGTTGCTTCCTTGAATTTTGAGAAAAGAGCCTTATCTCCACAAACATGGCGGGTTGCACCCGTGTCAACGAACCATCCTGGTGGGTTGGCGCCCACCATGTTGACTTCTTCAATCATAGCCGCTTCCTCGGTTATCATTGCAAATAGACGCATACCATCGTCATCAACCATATGCGCACGCTCACGCTTAGGTTTCTTGCATTCGTTAGCACGATGCCCCGTCTCGTTACAATTGTAACAAGTACCTTGGAAAGGCGCAGACTTCTTTTTCACAGCCCCCTTTCTTGGTCAAAGGTTGTTAACTTTTGCTTTCCCCTTGTCCTTTTTCGTTAGTTTACCCCTTTTGCCTTTGGAGGAATCCCTTACTTCCACCATGTTTGCTTTAGCCGCAGCTTGCGCAATGGTGCCTTTTAGAGCGACCTTGTTGTCCTATTCGATTCGAAGACGGACCACAAGTTCCTCCACCGTCATTTCCTTTCGTTTATGTTTTAGGTAGTTTTTGAATTCTACCCACGAAGGAGACAATTTTTCAGTTATTGCTGCCACTTGAAATGTCTCGCTAAGAACCATGCCCTCAGCGTGGATGTCATGAAGTATAATCTGCAACTCTTGGACTTGGTTCATAACAGTCTTGTTATCGACCATTTTATAGTCCAAGAAACGGGCGACAACAAATTTCTTTGTTCCCGCATCCTCCGTTTTCTACTTTTTGTCCAAGAGATCCCATAATTCTTTGGAAGTCTTGACATTGTAGTACACATTTTACAATGCATCCGAAAGGCCATTAAGCACATAGCCTCGACATATGAAATCCGTATGCTTCCACCAACCGCGGACTGAGCTTGAGCGTCGGTCTCCCCTTCCGCAGGTTGGGGAGCGGTTTCAGTCAAGAACCTCGCAAGGTTCATGGTGGTCAAGTAGAAGAACATCTTCTGTTGCCACCTATTGAAATGGATACCCGAGAACTTCTCAGGTCGTTCAGCATGGTTTGCCACTGTGGTCGCTCCCACAGTGTTGGCAGGTGTTCCAACGACAAGGTTGTTAACATTCGTATTCACGTTGGTATTGTTTTCAGTCGACATTCTGAAAAGTAAAATTAAAATTTTAGTCAAAAATTCTGTTTTAAACCAATAAAAACAGAAGTAAACTCTTAATTTTAATTGACCACGAATTTACCGTTGGCTTCTAAGTCCAACTTTGAAGACCAAAACAGAAAAACTCTTATAATTTTTAGTGCACACTTACTGTTTGATTTCTAAGTCCAACTTTGAAGACCAAAACAGAAAATTTTTAAAGTAATTTTAAGAATGAAACGAAGTAATCCGAAATGGTTTTCAACCAAAGTCGCTCATTTGAAAATGAAAACCGGAAAAAAATGTTTTTAAAAACACAAACTGCCAAAACAGAATGGTTTTGATTCTACACGAACGGTGTTTTTAAAAATTTGTTTTAAGATTGTAGGAATTCGTTCGTATAAAATAAATAAAAACTTTTATAAATTCGAATTATAATACAGAAATAAATAAAGCTGTAAACTACAATACTTTTACAACTGAAATAATCGAAATACAAGAAAAAAATTCAAACAGAAAAGTAAGTTTTTGGCTGAGAATCGTGTTAGATACGGGTCCCATAAAACAAATTTCGGGTCTCCCAGGAGAACGCGTTTGTTTCCAGGATACAACAGCTCAAGCAGTTGCACTGCCGGAGATGACAACAACCCGAAGGTGTACCTTGCTGCAAGAAAGGAGAAGAAGAAAAATTCTGTAAAGAATTCGATGGTGTTCAAGGTGTGACTTCTGGTGTTGAGGTGATGCTGTATTTATACTGCATCTGGGTTGAAACAGTCAAAAGGAATTAACTTAATGAATTAAATTGCACTAAACATCTTTAATGCACTTTAATTCGTCAGTTACATTCCTGTTCAAGACCCTTGACTCGTCTGTTTCAACTGCTAAAGTGTAACTGATCTGTCATTAACTCTGGAAGCAGCAGGTCGCGTGCGCGCGCCTGCATACGCCAACCTGCTGGGGCGCGCGCCAGTGTGGCTCACATCCCTGCGCGAGCCTACTGGTGCGCCAGCCCTTGCCCTTGCGCGCGTACGCGGGAAAAAATACAAAGGCGGCTCTCAAGCGGCGTTGCGAGCGGCAAAGTGCGCCATCAAAGCGTCACATTGCGCCCATCGCACACGCCACGCGCGCGTGTACGAGTTAGGGTGCCTTCGCGAGTACACTTAGTGTGTGCTTCCATGAAACAATAAGGAAGGAGTGTTCCCACTTAAATACCCATTTAAGTTTCATCACTCCTCTTATTTGAGACAAGATGGTACTTTCCCATTTATTTCAGCATTTAATGTTTCAACCACCAAACTTTGAGCATCGATATCTTATTCATCTTAGCTCTATTTTGGACGTGGTTTAGTTTGTTGCGAATCTCTTCCAACATAGAACACAAACCCGGAAATAAATATCTATATAAACCTCAGTTTATAATATTTATCTATCGTCCAAAATTAGGAAATACTCATTTTCTATATTTATAAAAAATGCTATTTTCACTAAATTTCCAAGATAAGATTTCTCACACTATTTTTACAAACATTATAGTATTATTAGTCCACTGAATCATGGGTGTTTGACTTTTTAGATAAGTTCTTCTTATTGCTTTTCTTACAAATGTCCTATTATGTAATTTGTTTAATATTTGTGATCTTGTTACCTAGAGTTTGTCCCTCGCAAGAATGATAGTGGTTTAAATATTTAGTGTAAGCTTATCTAGTATCTCGAAGTGAAAAGTTGCTTGTGAAAAATGTAATTTTGTTTTTTAATAGCTCGAGTTCGCTTGCTATTAAATACGCTGACTTTTTTAGGTTTGGAGCTTGTATAAACGTGTTTATTTCGTTGTTGAATAGCCTTCTTTGAACAATTACAATGTGATTGGACATAAAGATGTTAAACTTACTTCCCATTCATTATATTAGATATCAGTTAACAAAACATGTAAAAAACAAAATAGAATTTACTAAAAAGAATAGGAAAAGAGCCGTAATAAGTGATAAACCATTGAAGGTGGTGTGGCTGGTGTGGCATGTGACCTTTAAAGGAAAGAAAAAAGATGGGCATGATATTAAACTCTTCTTTCTGACTTTGCCACCCAATTGACTTGTGAGTTTAATAAATTGTCACCAACTCCCTTTATATACACAAAAAATCATCTAATATTTACTCACACCCTTTAAGATTTCAGATGATCACCTTTAGTTCCTCAATTTTTACTTATCTTGATACATGCATAAAAACCATCATAAGATTTATTGTTTCAATATACGAGACTGCCTCTGAATAATATAAAAGAACTACCGGGAATCTTCGTGCTTCCAAAGATGGTTTTTGGTTGGTATCAACTTGTTGAATATTAGTATGATACTAGCACTTATTATAGCCACCGAAAGAAATATTGTCAAAAACATATTCACACGTGTTTTACATTGATAAAAAACCATAAAATAGATAACGGTACGTGTATTGATGTTGTTCTGTTCGGTAGTCATCAATTTGGATACCGGCGCTCGTTGTAGCCTACGGTACCATGTCTTATTTGTGATTGTGAGTGAATAAAAGATGAATTCAACTAAACATCCAAGTTTTAAAATTATTTTTTTTGTGGTACAACTTTGTTTTCAATGAAGTTTATACCGCCATCTCAAGAAAATCATAATATGAATACGGTGCCGATATTTTCGGATGATATCGTTTCGGTTCATCAAGGTAAAGAAAAAACAACTATATTTGACCCGTCCAAGTAAAACTTTCAACGAATCGTGGATGAAAAAGCACGTTGCAACAACAGATTCGAAATTTTATAAAACATTATATTATGTTACACAAATAATGAAAATGGTAAATGAAGCCACTTTATATTAAAAATCTACAAATCTTATACCATCACGTCGAGAAAACCAACCAAACGAATAAAATACCGGTACAAAAGTTGTTCAGACAACATCAGTTCAGTTTGTCACGGTAAAAACAAGAAAACTGAACTACATTTAACTCGTTTGTGTAAAAGTTTATTCAGACGTAGATAAATATTAGTACGTACTAATATATATTCCAAAAGTATAACGTACTAATATTTATCTACGTCTGAATAAACATAGTATATATATATATATATATATATATACAGGATAAGGATCCGTTAGCAACCACCTTCTCCTATTCTTTTTAGTAAATTCTATTTTGTTTTTTTACCAATGTGTTCACATTGATTCTCGCGGTATATATATATATATATATATATATATTAAAATTTGCATCATACAACAAGTTCAAGGATCAAGGAGATTGATATATAATACTCAATCTAAAATTAGAAAGATACATACGTGTGAGATCGATGAAAGTAAGCAAAGTTAGAACATACCAAGACGGTGATAAGATGATCGGATGAGGAAACTTTCTCGGGCCCAAGGAAGCTTAGTTAATTAAAATGATACCGAACCCTAACCATTTTACGAAAAGTAGCGGCTTTTTAAGTTAGCAGAATGTTTGAATGAGTGTATATGACGACACAACGAAGTAATAAGATGTATTTCTATTTTTACTTGAAATAAAGTAACAAACAAGTACCGAGTCCACCTTACTCATCCTTGTCCGAATAGAATCGAAAACATTAATGGAAACAGTAAAACATAACGGGTACAAAGTGTAGATAGTCCCAAACATTAGGGGTCTAAGAACAACATACAAAGAAAACAGCATTATTCCTAAGTGTATAAATATACAACAGCAAAAAGAGTGAGTGTTTTGGAGGGAGCTAAACCCATGGGGAGACCACCATGCTGTGATAAGGTTGGAATCAAGAAAGGTCCATGGACCCCTGAAGAAGACATCATTTTGGTCACTTACATCCAAGAACATGGTCCTGGAAACTGGCGATCAGTGCCTACAAACACAGGTAAATCATAAAATCTTTGATCACCCTTAATTCTACTTTGTGCACATCCATGCATCTTTCACATTCATTTTTTTTAATTTCAAGCCAAATCTGTTCAGAACTCATGAAAATACATTTTAATAATGATCTACTACTCAAACCAGCTTTTATTTTGTCATATTATAAAAGGTTTCAGTTTCAACACCATTGTTCTTTGAAGTTGGTTTGAAGATCTAAGTATACCATTTTTTATTTTTTATTTTATGAGCTGGAAATTAACATAGTTAAGTTAAAGATTTTCTTTATTAACATCAATATAGTATGAAGAAACTGGAAAGATTCAAATGTGCTTCGTACACTTAATTTGGACTTCTTCTTTATAAATCATTGCAATGCAAGTCTCAAAAACTATTTGGTCAAGAGACTTGATACATGCTACAGTTAGACGATTGTTCGAAACCAACAGTTTGTGTTGCTTTTCTCTATTAAACATAACATTATGATGACCAAGTGTTTATAGTTATAAAAAGTCAGATGTTATTCATTGTTGGTTTCTTAGATGTGTATTTACTGTGAGATTTGGTAAAGTCTTGGAACTCAAAGTCTGATTTTTGATTCAATATTTAAGGTCTGCTAAGGTGCAGCAAGAGTTGCAGACTGAGATGGACTAATTATTTAAGGCCTGGTATCAAAAGAGGCAACTTCACTCCACATGAAGAAGGGATGATAGTTCATCTCCAAGCATTGTGGGGTAACAAGTAAGTTTATACATCTTGGGTGAGGTTTCTTGACTAGCAAGTTTTTTAAAAGTGTCAAATGGTCTATGAATAGGTGTGGGGCACCGGAGGCTCAATCATGACATCAACATGTGTTTTTTTCTAAATAAATTGTTTTGAATAATTAAGCAGTTTAAAATTTGCAGATGGGCTGCAATTGCATCTTATCTTCCACAAAGAACAGATAACGATATCAAGAATTACTGGAACACACATTTGAAGAAGAAGATCAAGAAGTTGCAACCAGCATTCGATTCACAGATGGCGCCAAGTGATTCAACTACATACCCTCCTTTATCAATATCAACAGCAGGCAAAAACCACCAGAACATGCCAAGCGCAAAAAACGCTCACCATTATCCCAACATTTACGCTTCAAGCACTCAAAATATTTCAAGACTGTTAGAAGGATGGATGATATCATCAACTCCACAGAAGAAACTTGCTGATCAAGAAAAGAACAAAGAGTGTCTCAACGGTCTTGTGGAAGGTGTTGACTTCGAATTCGAGTCTGTCCTTGCTTTTGATAACGGATGCTGGGACAAGATGATGAGTGGGGATTATTATCCAAAAGGTGAGTATGGCAACAATGATAAGGCTGCATGCATTTTGCATGAAAGAAAGCTTCAGAAACAAGAAAGCCTGAACAATCCCCCTTTGACTTTCTTTGATAGATGGCTGCTGGATGAATCTGCAAGTCAACTAGATGGAGCCATAGAACAGCAAGTAAACTAACAATTCTAGCTTTGGATTTGTTTCTTTCCTTTCTCCAATTCTTCTATCCAACTGTAACTCTATTTTAAGTGGTAGAATAACATTCTACCTTAATAAAATCCTTAACTTGAATTCTTAGTAAGTTGCTTCCCAGCTAAAATCTAAATAACACACACATATTCTCTACACACCCATATGGGGAAATGTTGTTTCAGAACTGATTATATGCTGAGAACCATGATGCATTTGTACATGATGCATAAAATATATTCAAGATTACTGTGAGAGAGAAACATAGGCGATTAAACTATGACAATATTCAAAATAATAGGTACAAATGCATTATGTGTTTCTTGGGATTCTCAATTAGTTCTTAAGTTAACGTTCTCTTTGTGTACACACAAAACACTTATATGTGTGTGTGTAAAGAGGGAGAGTGAGAGAGAGTACACTTACATACTTAAGTTTTTTTTCTAATAAATTATTTTCAAAGTTTATGGAGAAAAATGCAACCGTAAGTGTATATTTTGGTGCCTGTTTTGCATGTGATGCATGTGTATGTATAAATTCGCCCAGCTAACTCTCGGGTTGTTATATTACAGACCTCTATAAACATACGTGCCCACAACTTTATCAAGCATTCATATGGTTCAAGTCCCACAATCATTAAGTGATACTGATTTCAACAAGTAACGAGTTAATAGTACACGCAAAGATACTATTAATGTTGATAAACATGCTTATAGTTTCATGTAATGATCATCTTCATGTCAAGAATGAGACGATGAAATTTGTTTTATTTAGGGTTTATCACAAATTATATATATAACATTCCCAAACACAAAAATCATTAGACGATGAAATTTGTTTTATTAGGGTTTATCACAAATTATATATATAACATTCCCAAACACAAAAATCATTGTAGCCATGTTCACATCACTTTTTCTTTTTCTCTTTTCTTTTCAATTTTCAAGTTATGATGGATCAATTAAAATACAAAACTCGCATTCCTATTGTTAGTAAATAAAGGTATATTATGTTCCATAGGGTGGGGTAGGTGGGTGGACGCTATATAGTGTTTGCATGTACTGGAATGGTTAAAGTTGTTAGAATTTGAATGAAATCGATTTAAAATTACTATGCCAAGCTAATAAACCGAATCAATAATGACCGGATTCTAACCATTAACGTTATTTTAACTATTGCGTCTACGTTTTCATTTCAAAACTTGGTAAAATATCGGCTGGTCCCCGCCGCAAAGGGTGGAACCCACTAGTTAATACATAACTTGATCACAAATGATGTAAACAAGTGAAAGCTGGTGATTTCATGGGACAATAAAGAGAACCTTCATCTAATACTCGTTCTAATGTGTTACCTACCTATTCGAGTAAGTAGAACATTTTTAGAGAGTAGTTGTGAAATATGGTTCACAAGTACCATTCGAGTAAGTAGAACATTTTTGGAGAGTAATTGTGAAATATGGTTCACAAGTAAAGTTGTAGAAAAGTTTGGTACACGAGATTGGAGTTTGAGCGTAGGCATGTGACTGGGGTAGCAAGTAAGCAATTAGTCATAACTAAAAGTAGGTGTATCATTCATGTGCATCTGTAACTTTAGATGCATCAAAATTAATGCTAGATCAACTTTTAGTTATGCTCACATTTTTGTAATCACAACCTTTCTATAATATGAAGAGAATATTCATACATATTAGTGAAATCATACACAAATTTTTTTCGTTGTTTATGAGAATTATAAGTTTTTATACAAACTTTTTCATAAAGGTCATTTCATAACAAACGAATTTTTAAGTGCTATACTTTTTTATTTATTTATTTTGAATGACGAATTTCTTTGCTCTTTGTAAGACTTGAACCTAGTATCTCACATTTAAACCAATTTGGGTTAGCCCACTTGATAGAGGCTTATGCCTGTTAAAGAAAAGATATCCCAGGTTTAATCCTGGGTAAGAGTGAATAATACATAATTATTGGTGTAATAGAGTAAAAGTAAATGTTGTCATTATAAAAACCTTACACATAAAGTGCATTAAAATGGTTTTATCTTGTCACTGGATCTCCAGCCCCAGTAATTATATTTTATTTTGTATAAATTTATTTTAAGTAAAAATTGTGTTAATGAACTTGATCTTTTTGTATACATTTTGGTACCTGATTGGTATCGGCGAGAATTCATAAATTAAATTGTTGAAATGTGTGTTTATTGAAAGATATATAAACCCGTAAATATGGATATTAGTGTTATGAATGCATCCATTATGTAGTGACTTTCTACATGTATAACCCCTATCTATGAATGCATCAATTATGTAGTGACTTTTCACATGTATAACCCCTATCTCTTTATTAACTATTGTACTAATGTGAGTGCCTAGATATAATGACAATTGTATATGATGTTGAAATCAATGAATAAGAATTCTACATTTAATGTTTCTTTCTATAATCATATGCTCCTTATTCGTGTGTTTATATAGTTTGTATACTAGTTGCTAATAGGTTGTTTTACAACACGTTATCAGCATGATTGCTTTTGGATTGATAATATTGTCATGGAAAAAAAGTTGGTGTGGAAACAAGTGTGGGTTGCAACTAGGTGCAACGTAGCCCCAAAATTTTGAAAAGATACAGTTTTCACGATCTACGGCTGTTGTTCCATAGAATTTAAGCGACTGGTATCATCTCTTCAAATATATCTTTATGTTCAAATTTCATAAAAACGACTTTGGAGGGTATTGTAAAGCTCCGATGAGCGGGTTTGTTAATCGGAAAACTGAACAACGAAGATGACGGTGAGGGCTTTCGTTTGGTTTCAAAAGCATAACAGAAAAGAAATAGATACAGATTTTAATACTCTACCATTTCATGTCTATCACTAATATATCTCAATTATTTTTTCTATAAAACCCTATTAAACTTTAAAGTTCTATGTAATTGATCGTCGGTATATAAAAGCAAATTTTATGTTTTAATAAAGAGTTTGATTGTCGATGCTCGTGTCCATTTTCTTTCACCTTGTAGTCTTTTCAAATGGAAAATGAAAATGAAATGCATACAGTAAGCTCTTATTAATATAAATATTTGATTAATATGAATGGATGTGAGTTATATAAACTGATATATATTTAAGATACAAGATACCTATTAAAAAGTGACATTTAACAGTTTGTTTTATTGCAAGATTATTATTGGTGTAATTTTATTGATGACTTAACAATTAAATGCATATAAGTTATTTTATATGATAACATATATGTTATATTAATATTTGCAACTCTACAATTATCAATACAATGTTATATATTATTACTATTCTAATAGTATATATATTCCTTGCTTGCTATTAGATTGGATAATATATATATAGAATTTAAATAGATGAATTGTTTGTATGATAATGGATATTAACATCATCAAAGGTATGAATATAATTTGATTCCTTCTATGTATTGAATTACTAGAATAAGTTTATCGTATCAAACTAGCATATGTGGTCTATTATTAATGGTTTCCAAAACCAGAAGAAATTGTAGCTTCATGATGATGCCAACGAGATTTTAAACTACCATCTTTTCATTAATAACTCAAATAAGTAAATATATAGATAAGAGATAATGCTTACAATTTTGACTAAGTTGAATATGTGGAAAGATTGTTAATACAACATATAATATATTATTAGTTATCTTATACATACAAAGTGATTTGCATATTATTTTGAAGTCACTAGAATACATAATTAGTTATTTTGTAAGGCTAGAAGAACTATTCTTAAATATGCAATGTTAAATATTATATGTGAAATTCTATTTACTTGCAAACACCATCATATATTATTAATTATAATGAGAACTTGATGAGTATGTTTGTTTAAGTCTAAATGTATAGTAATATACTTATCAGTATATGGTAGTAAGCTTGTAATGTTAAAGATATGTTAGTGATTGTTGATTGGCTATATATCCTAATAAGCTAATACAAATCTTTTTCTTTTATAAAGTGATGAAACATCTTATTTCATAAGTTTGTATCATAACTCGTCTTATTTGATAACATGTTATAAAGTCATGCATTATACGATGTAACTTTATGTATATACTGTGTTCTTAATGTTATTAGTTTTTAAAAGACATCCAAATGACCAAAGTTATGGTTTATGATTTTAAGTTATAAACACGATTGAATTGTGGTCAAGATTCATTTATTTATAACATGACATTCGAAGTGTCAAACTTCCTAAAACTTATTATAATATTATGGAAGCTTGTAAGATTTTGGACCAATCAATCTTAATAATTTGGTCATATAACTTTTTAATTGATACAGGTTAAATAAAAAATAGTTCCATTGTCAAACCTCAAATATGCTTTTTAAGTGGTAAGAATGTCAAAGAACATATAAGGTTTGAAACGACCACCATGTATGAAAGTGGTTCTAATCCATTTCGTGTAGTGAATGTGATGATATGATTATCAGTGAAAGAGTCATGATCATGTATATAAAAAAAGATATTGTAATGATGTCACCATGAAAGTTGTGTGGTTATAATCAATTCCCTTGTGTGAATGTGATGATATAATAATCGATGTAAAGTTCATGATCATGGTAATTGGGGAATTTTTATGATGCTCATATTAACAATGAGATCAACCATGTTAATAATGTGATGATTATACAATGATCATTGTAAAGGTCGTGATCATGATAATGAGGAAATTGTAATGATTCTGATGTTAATAATGAGTTGACCATGTAATAATGAAATCGACCACAAGAAGTGGCGAACTAAGGGAGTGAATATATAAGAAACATGTAATAACACGAATGTTTAAACTAATAGTGCATTATTCTCTTGTGTATATTATCATGTATTAGACATACACGAATGCAACTAAAGCATGTGTGGTCACAGAAGTTTATAGATCATGATTGTTTAATAAATTGGCTTGACCGGTTAGACCATTCCGAGTCCTTAATGGTGTGAAACATATCGAAGAACCAGATGATTCTTCATGGTACTTAAACATGAATTTATTGTTCTTAATGGATGTTAACCATATACTAACTAAAGTAGGGTTTGAATGCCTAAATATTATGAAATGATTAAAAGATATGTGTATCTCGACATAATACCATTTTCTGAAAGTCGATGCATCGTCTGAATGGTTATCAAATCCGCAACATGAAAGGTTGCGTGACCTGTGGCTTAGCTTTTAGATAGCAAGAACATTACTTTATAGTACATATTTTTATATTTTTCTGATAAATATGGTGTTTTTTATACCCATTACTAATGGTTATTGGAATAATGTTAAACAACATGTGACAAATGTTGTTACACGAATTGCTTTTTTTGAAGACGATGATCAAACATCTATGACTGATTGCAAAGCCAATAATCATGAGAGCAAGTACATGTTTATATATGTGTACATGTAATTTTACATTTAATAATATAAATTCACATCAAGCCAACATGTTATAATAGTTTATCCCCATTATAGCTGGTTTTTGGTCAGGAACCAAAGATGTCTCTTCTAAGATTTGGTTGTGCAGTATAGATTGAAATTGATCCACCACAACGCACAAAGATGGGACCTTAAAAAGTGGTTGGGAATATATGATGATGAATAAGGCTTTTCACGAGATATTTATTTATGACTCAATTAATTGATATCCATCTTAATGGATTAACATGCCCAACATCAGGGGGAAATAAAAAGCAGTTGGAAAAGAAATGAGTTGGTATGAATTATCAATGATCCTTAAAAAAAGTGTGAACCAAAAGTTCAAAGGATAACTCATTTACAAAGATTAGCGAATCTATCACTAGACACATTCACTGACCTTAAAAAGGTGACTATGTCACATATACCAATTGCTAATGCTCCAATTAAAATGAGTGTCCTAGAAGGACAACCACATTCTTGTAATGAGTCTATTGCATGCCTGAAGTATGGTAGACCAGTTGATTCCAATAATAAAATTCCTTGAAAATTGGAGCAAGTAATGAAGATTGTCAAGTCGAGGTTATAGTAAGAGAGTCTCCTAAAGAGACATTAGACATGATGGTTCCAGAAGAACCTCAGGTACCTGAAAATAAAGAGATCTCATTAAATTGTATCATGTCTAAAAGTATATGGAATCATAATAAAATTGACGTCTTTGTATACAATATAGCGCTTGAAAAGATGAAATGATGAGGATCAAGATTTAAATATGCCTATGAACAAATACAAAGAAATGATTGGCCAAAATGGAAAGATGCAAATGAGGCAAAGTTGACTTCTCTATTGAAATGGAAAGCTTTTGGGCCAGTAGTCCATACAAAAGAAGTTGTAAAATATATTTAATATGATTAGGTCATTTATGTGGATCAACAATTGATGACATAAGGATTTCGCAAAGACCTATGATTAATTATGAGGAGACGTATTCTCCAGTGGTGGATGCAATAGCTTTCCAGTATTTAATTAGTCTTGTAATATAAAGAGATAATTGATATGCATGTGATGAATGTTTTATATGACTTAAAACGGAAAGCTACATGAAAGTCATAAAGAATTTAAATTATGTAATTCATGTAAAGTAAGTTCTCGAGAAAAATATGATCGTTGTATATAGATTCATATTTGAATACAGCTAGAACTCCTAGTGAGTTTCGTAAGGCAACTGAGTGCCCTAAAGGTGAATTGAAACATCTGGACGATGTAATTTTTTTATGCATCAATAAACATACATGGAAAACGTGTACGTACTAATTATGACATCTCAATAAATAAAGAGATGGTACAATATGAATTTTGAACATATGATAGAGAAATCAATATGTTAAATGAGAAAGTTAATGTGACAAAACTCCTAAAGAGTGCACACATATACATACATATATATATGTAAAGATGGAAAGAACTTTGTGGTGGATTGTAATGCCAAAGCATTGATATATAAACCTTAAGAAATGTTTTACAAAGTTTACAAGATTTGTATGGACGATAATAATCGAGTCAAATATGGTATAATCGACTTACTAATGAGCTCAGAAAATAGAAATATATATGGTGTAGTTGGTCCATTTGTTTTCATTAAAATACCAATATGAGGTTTTCAAGTATTACAATATATGTTGATGATGCCATTGAGTCTCTCCTAAAGAGATCAAAATGAACTCAAATATTAAAACAAGAATTTCCAGATTAAAGATGGTATTGCAAATTTATGGCTCGATATGTAGAAAAGGCATTTGTATAATTATCCATCAATATTATAATACATTTAAAAGATGGTGGACATTTTCATACGGACAAAACTTATGTTCTAAGTACATTTAATGATGTCCAAGTAGTTTATATACAAAATAGCTCTATCATCTCAAATGAAAATAAAAAGGGAAAACAAAAATCCTTGGTCCATAAGTACCATATTTACAAATAACTTGTATTAATATATCTCTCTAGTTATACAAGAACATGTATCATGAAATTCATTAACAGAATATAACTCGTGTACAATGAGAAGATAATGTAATGGGTACAACATATATTTTCTATACGTTATGGTACGAAAGGTATGAGTTCATATTATACTAACCAATCATCAAGTTTAGTTAGTTTTGTAAATGCAGGGAATGTAACAAAATTTATGGTATCAACTAACAAAGAGGAAGCAATTAAAGTTTTACATGAAGATCATATATCAAGTTCATTAATAGATTGCACATCAAGCGACAAATCACTCACTACAAAAGTTTTTCAACAACTTTCATAGAAGATTGACATTTGTTACTTGAAATGATACATATTATATTGAGGGGGAGTTTAGTTGCACTCTTTACCCTTCACTAAGTTTTATCCAATTGGATTTTCTTATTAAGTTTTTTTTTGAGACAACATACCTGAGTTAGAAGTATCAGAGGAGACAATACACGCTGCACTCTTTTTCCCTTAGCTGAGGTTTTGTCCCATTGGGTTTTCCTAGCAAGGCTTTTAATGAGGCAACATCACTAAGCATATTAAAGAATAGTATTCCATCATGTGGATAGTCAAGGGGGAGTGTTATGAATGCATCCATTATGTAGTGACTTTCCGCATGTATAACCCCTATCTCTTTATTTACTATTGGACTAATGTGAGTGCATATATCTAATGGCATTTATATATGATGTTGAAATCAATGAATAAGAATTCTACATTTTATGTTTCTTTCTATAATCATATGCTCCTTATTCGTGTGTTTATATAGTTTGTATATTAGTTGCTAATAGGTTGTTTTACAACAATTAGAAGTTTATTGAAAGATATATAAACCCGTAATTATGGATGTTAGAAATATGTTATTTATTGGTTACACCAACGCATTATCTATTTTACACATATTATTAATTTGAAGTCTTCATGAATATCACTTCAAATTTAAATTTAATAATACACCATTACAAATTCATCATAATTTCTAAATACAATATTTCTAAAATAATTAATGTAATATGGTTTGTAAATATTTCGTTGTTCACATTAAAAACGAACTCATATTTTCTTATGGTACTGGTTTTGATAATTATAATACAACTTCAACTTCGATATAATTAAACCAACATCTATACCGATATCATGATGAACCGAACTAATATAATTCGAAAAACATCGGTACCGATATTCGTTAGTATGGTTTCAATCGATATAAAACACGTGTTGATTGTTATACCGAGTGCATGCATCATATCCGTAGTGTAGCAAATTGAACGGATAACAACCAAAATCCCGTCGCGATAGCGTGAAAATCCCATTAAATTATATATATATATATATATATATGATTTTACAAATGACATGAATAATGGCATAACTTTTATATGGTATTTTATAAAAAAATTATCGATTTTATCCTGGCGTCATCAAGAAGCTCGAATATTATCTCTTTTAGTGATTTTCCACATAATTATATTTTTTGTAATCATATTAGTTTTATTAAGCTCTAAATAATGAATAGTGATTAAATTTTCTAAGTATTTATTTTTTTAACTTGATTATGACTTGCGCTCATTAATATTTAAATAAAAATAACTCCGCAGTTATGTTTATTTTTTTCAGCATTATAGTATAATTAATTTTACTGAAAATAGTTATAATTCAAATATCGTACGAAACCAACAATATATTTGATTATTTTAGTAACTTGCATTCTATTTTTATATTCTTTCAACATTGTGATATAATTTTTTTGAAAATGATTACAATGACGATCTCAATCGATCGATAACATTCAAACAACATTGGTGTCAGTACCTATGCTTGTTTTATCATTTCAATCGATGTAAAACAAGCGTTGATTTCTATATAAAGTGCATGTATCGTATCAGTATTGTAACAAACCGAACCGATATCAATGGAATGTTAGCGGTAAACGTACCACCGCGTTTACCGCCACAACGCAACGGGCATATACCTTAGTATATATTGATTTAGAACATTATGAGGAATAGTAGCTATTTCACCCTTTAATCTATTTCATCATTCATTATAAACTTCATTTGTACCTATTGTAGTTTTTTTCTATAATAAATTTACTTTTTTATCCCTAAATTTAAACAACGTTGTCGGTATAAATTCGACTTTGCTACTTTTACGTCACGTGAGTCACCAGGTGTTAGAAATTCATGTTTTTGTTTTACGTTTTTTTCGGTTTTAGTCGTCTATCAATTAGCACGGTTTTAATCCCCCCCCCACCCACACACACACAAAGATGTTGGTAGCATAGTTTATGCCCCCTGGTCCTGCAACGCCGACATCCGCTAAAGACTAGTTATTATTTATATGTTAAAAACCAAAATAAGCAGGTTGAGAATAGGCTTGGGTTTTCGAAGAAACACCGAGTCTAAACTGAAGGATTTATCCTTTTGGGAATGCTCTTGTCAAGAAGGTTAATCCTTAATCTTTCTTCAATCAGTGGCTGGAGTGTACTCTGTAAAATAATTACACTGTGAGGCTCGTTTAAAGGTGGAGAGGTCGGGGGTTCTCCTTGTAACCACCCTCCATGTGAAATATGTATCACTTAAAAATAATAAATGAGTGTGTGTTAAGAGTGAGAGAGTCAATCCTTAAACATGTGGTTGAATGTTGATATTTATAGCCGAAGAGTGTGGAGAAGGAGATAGGTTGATGGGCTTTGGGCCAGATGCCATCATGAAGGAATATCATGTTTGTCCCCTCTGACACGACCATTAGTGTTTGCAGAGGATTGGGACATTGGCGCACGTTGATTGGAGCCATGTGGCCTGATGGTTGTCCTTGTTACTCAGTCTATCATAAGTTGTGAGTGGAGATCATGGGGTAGTGAATGATGCGACCTGATTGGTTACACGTCATTGTCCTTTTGTACTTATTGTCTCCTGTACGATTGATCATTGTGGGAGTTGTCTGGGAAGGCCTAGCGTATGCTGCTTGGTTGCAGCTCTTGCCACCTGCACTATTTGTACTTTCATTAGTTGTCATTGTGTCGTGTGCACGACGAGGGTTAATACATTATCTGTGGTGATAAATTAGTGTTGTATTGTTAAGTCTGGGTATGGTCCTCTTCGCGCATGTATTGTAATGCTTTGCACAGGATTTAGGATCATATCCCTTTAGTATTTGTCCATACTAATTGTATAGTGCAAAGTGTACAAAGCTACTAGGATGTGTTTTTAGGTGAAATGTTATGCCTTTGCTACGAAGTCCAAATTTCATAAAAAAAGTGTAAAAAGTCATAAAACACTATAATTTGAGCCATAAAACACACCTAAACCCATAAATAATATAGTGAAACTACTAAAACACCATATTCAAACCATAATAGTCCATAAATACTTCAAATATACAATCGTAGAACTATGAATATAAAACACAAAATGCTAATCAACATAAAAACACAATTATGTTTGCCATTCGATAATCAAAGCGTTATTATCCAAAACACAATCCACGTATATGATGTTTTAGTAATCTTTATTTTGTTATTGGTAGGTGTTGGGTATGTTTTATGGTTGACATTTTAGTGTTTTATACTTTCTACACTTTTTAAGAAATTTGGACTTTGTAACCAACTTCTAGCCTAACTTTTAAAATACTTTTTTGTGTTGATTTTATTATTTAATTATGTACAAGTCTCACTAGCTTAGTGTACAAATAATTGAAAAATAGTTTAATTTTCCTTTTTTATTAGTGGATGAGAAAAGTTGGAATCAAATGTTGTTTAATATATTATCTTAACTTCTTTAACTCATCATTTTAAACAAATCATAATATCTCACTATTTATCTCACTAACTTTTAATTTCTTACACACCATTCTTTAGTTTTTTAGGAGATAAGAAGACGTATAATAAAGATTTAATTTAAAAATAATAATTTTATATCGTCTCACTAAGTTTATATCTCATTTTTACTATTAATAATAACATTTATATAATTTTACATCTATTTTATCCGTTTTAACGGCCTTTCAGATTTTTGAAATTTATTTTTGTATTGGTCTGTATTTTGTGAGTTAACAAGCCATAACGCACGTGCATGATTTAACATTTTTACATCTATTTTTGATTGATTTAACGGTTTCGTCGCAATACATAGGTCCAATATATTCACTAAATAATAATGCACAAATAAGGCAACATATATAATTTATTACGCACAAACTTACGTATTTTATATAAATAATTATACTAAAATATTACATAACGTATATAAATAACTAGACAACATATATAATCAATTGTGCAATATATATATATATATATAATATATATATATATATATATATATATATATATGGGGAGGATCATTTGAGAGAAAAATTAATTGAGAAAAAAAAAAGAACGAATGGTACGATTATAAAACATTAAATAGATTTTCTTTCATCTCATTTATTATTATTTTTTACTAATAAATTAGTCATAAAGACTATCATTTTGCACACTAATTTTTTTGCTAACATGTAACATCTTATTTCCAGTGTTTTTATAAAATTATATTTATTAGTAGCTAGAAGTTATTCATAAGGAAAAAAGAACTTGATGGATATCAATTTATTTTTTCTGAGTATTTTTTAGTAATATATATATACACACACACATATCAAGAAATATGTTAAATTTGCTTCAAGGTAATACGGCTACCTCATATTGTAAATTAGTAGAACATGAAGTGCCAATGTTGTAAACACCAACCATGAGGGGTGTATCATGCACTTAGCCAAAAGTTCTATGTATAAAAGAGCATTTTTATGCTCATTTATTTTAGATCTCTCTAGAGTTAGAGAGAGAAATAAGAGAGAGAAAAGGAACTAGAGAGACAAGGGTGGCCCTTGGTGATGTTTTGCGGCGGTCGATGGTGTCCGGAGGTAACCGAACTTTCGGGTTTCAACCCGGAACCATTTTGTGACGCTTAAAACGAAATGGTAAGCTCCGATTTACCTAAATCTTTTATTTTAGTCGTTTATGGAGTTGAAAACAAATCTTTCCAGATTGTTTAACTTATGCATGGTTGTAAAGAACAGACCGATCCGAGAAATCTTACCATTGGATCATCTTGATTTTTGTATACAAGGCTTATAACATATATATGATAACTTTGAACAGTGGAAATCTAATATAGAGTTGTTAAGCTCGCGATTTAAACTTGTTTCCATAGCAGCTCATATTTGCGTGTTTATAAAAACACAGCCCGTTAGAATCAATTTTCTCGGAGATCCGACCGTTGGCTCGGGCTGAAATTTGGATAGAAGCTTTCTGGGATATGTCTTTCAAATCTCACAAGAGGAAATTTTGATCAGAAGTTGATAACTATGGGTTTGGTGCTTATCATTTTGTTATAGATTGTTTGTGCTAAAATTCAGAACTTGATTGTGTTGCATGAATGGTTTAGTGCAATTATATGTGCTATTTGGTCATCTCTAATATTTTAGTGATGAGTCTTGAATTAATTGGGTTTTGATGATATGATGGAATTGATGTTATATTAGTGTTTATCATCATACTTGTTCGTATGTGTGATTTACTTAAATGTCTTAGAGATTTGGTTAATATTCTACAATGAAGTGGGTTTTGACCTAGGCATGAAACCCAAATCCTTGTATGATTAAATTAATATCATGCTTGAACAAATGAAGAAGTTAGGTTAGTTAAATATTGAGAAATGTATGAACTTGTTGAGTTGTTGGTACATGGTGACTTTGGTAGGTCAAATTTAGCTAAATTGTTGGTTTAAAAGTAATGCCTACCAAGTATTTGATAAAGTGCCTAAATGAGTTTATTGATCTTGATAGTGCAAATATGTGTGTCAATTGGCAGTTTGCCTTTTTAAAAGTCAAACTGACCTATAACAGAATCGAATACGTAATATGGTATAAAAGCCCATAAGAGTGATAGTCATGATATTGATGACTAATTTAATTATCTTGTTGATATTACGTGATAGTTTGACACTTGACAAGCTAGGTGGGAGCTTGGAAAAGAATGGGTCAAACGGGTCAAAGACGCGAGAAAGTTCAATCGGATGCAAGGTAAGTAAACCTTACAACTCCTATAATAGAATTACAACTTACATGATGGAAAGTATTATGGTGATTACTGACAAAATGTTAAAATGTGACCCTATGGTTTCAACCATGACGGGTCAAACGAGTAAAATGGTTCATAACCACTTATCGTGTTTTGTTAATAAATTAGTTGTTGGTGACAAGTAGGTCCTCTACTTGCAGAAATTGTTTCGAGGTCTTAACCGTTGAGTTTTGACACGATATTTGGTCAGAAGTTGTTTCACAACGTAAAGGACGTTCTGTAATTTTATAGGTTTTTTCTAAAGTTGTCTGTCAGGGTTTTTGCGGCTGTTTTATCAATAAAATAGTCATTGACAATAACAGATCCACTACTTGCAGAAATAGTTTCGAGATCTTAACTATTGAGTTTTAACACAATATTTTGTCAGAAGTTGTTTGACAACATAAATAATGTTGTGTAATTTTATAGGTTTTTCTAACGTTTTCTGACGGAGTTTTCACGGCTGTTTTGTCAATAAAATAGTTGTTGACAGCAACAGGTCCGCTACTTGCAGAAATTGTTTCAAGGTCTTAACCATCGAGTTTTGACACGATATTTTGTCAGAAGTTGTTTCACAACGTAAAGGACGTTTGGTAATTTTTTAGATGTTTCTAAAGTTGTCTGGCAGGGTTTTCATGGCTTTTTTGTCAATAAAATAGTTGTTGACAGCAACAGGTCCGCTACTTGCAGAAATTGTTTCGAAATCTTAACTATTGAGTTTTGACACGATATTTTGTCAGACGTTTATTGACAACATAAATAATATTGTGTAATTTTTATACGTTTTTCTAAAGTTGTCTGGCAGGGTTTTCACGGCTGTTTTGTTAATAAAATAGTTGTTGACAGCAACAGGTCCGTTACTTGTAGAAATTGTTTCGAGGTTTTAACTATTGTGTTTTGACATGATATTTTGTCAGAAATTGTTTGACAACGTAAAGGGTGTTTGATAATTTTTATGGATTTTTCTAAAGTTGTTTGATGGAGTTTCGTGGTTGTTTTGTCAATAAATTAGTTGTTGACCGCAAGCAAGTCTGCTACTTGAAAAGAAAATTGTTTCAAGATCTTAACGATTTTACCTTTGCATGATTTTTGGTCAGAAGTTGGTTAACCATATAATGGATCTTGGGTCATTTTTATAGATTTTTTTATGAAATAGTTCGATACGGTTTATGCAACATTGTGTCATAAAATAGTGGTTGATATCAAAATGTTTGATAATTTTGTAACGAGTCAAATTTGTTAGGGACGCGGTTGGGTGGAAACCTGACCCAGGCGGATAAAGGTGCTGAGAAAAAGACATGTTTCGGTTAACACGGCTGGGTGGAAACCTTACCCGACTAGGTAAGGGGCTAGAATAAAAGGGGGATATTTTGTGCTTAATGTTTTTGTTCAAATGTTATGATTATTAATCGTTTGACCGGAGAACTTGAACACTAATCGTTTTTAGTGTTTATACCAGGCTTTCACTCAGGTGGGAACTGGACAAGTAGATGACCAAGCATACTAAGAACCGAACAATCTTAAACCGCTATTTCCGCGGAGCATTATTCGGGAAAGTTAAAGCGTGATCACGCATGACAAAGTTTTATGTATTAAAACCTTATTGTTTTTGACGGTAACTTATTTGTGTAATTACCCATTAAGTTAGTTTGTCTGGGTTATTCGTTAACCAAGACTCGTACGTTAATTATAAAAAAAAGTGGGACCTAATTATCCGCATTTGATTAAAATATTACGAAAATGGGTTAGAGTGTTACAAGTGGTATTCAGAGCTTAAGGTTTAAAGGATAAAAGTGTTTGATTCAAGAATTGGTCGCATGGTCTGGTAAGTTATTATAATTAATAATGTCTAGTGTGGATGAAAGTTGTTATAAACAACACATAGAGCTATCATGTGAATGTACGTTACCCCAAATAAATTGGTAAAAAATCGGTATAGTTAACGAATTACTTGTGTTTTCAAGTATCGTAGAAACCCTTGTACTATAGTAGGGGCTCTTATTAATTTTGAACGTTACTAATCTTTTGTAAACGTTTTACTTGAAGGACGCTCGCATCTGAAGATGGTGGGAGTCTAATGATCTACCGACATGATGACGGAATGGTCTGGAGTATCACAAGTAGGCCATGCCCAACAAGGACCTAGATCAAGCAACGATACGGAATAAAGTTGGAACGAGTATGAAAACCCATTAGGGCAGATATTACCCAGGTGCATGCTTTAAGTTATTGTATGAAATGTATTATGCATCATTCAAGTAACGAATGATGATTACATACGAGAATAAGAGAATTGGGAAAACTAGATAGAATACCTATCCAGGATGAGGTTCCCAAAAGAAACTGAGTGGGAAATACACATTATTCACAATCCTAAATAACAAAAGTACAAAAAGTTCAGATACAAAAACTTGGATGGGGTGACCATCCAAGTATACATTCCCAATCAGACCCTATTGAGAAAAAGTAACGATCACATAGATAAATGCGATTGCATAAAAGTTTTATAAAATGAAAAACAGTCTACGTGTTTTGAGACAAAGTGGGTAAAACTAAAAATTGTTAAATAACAATAAAAAGAGGTTTTATCAAACTAAAATCGGAGAGGCGGACATGAACCGAGATTTTACTTACATGGGAGGTAATGTGTTAGTTATAATAAGGTCACACGTACCATGTGCCGATTGCTTACCTTGGCCAAGTAAGTAGTAAACACATGATATCATGAACTTCTTATAATAAGCACATATACGTCTGATGTAATAAGGATGAGGTTAATGGGAAGAGTTAAAGGGTCCTTGGAGTCACGAAACATTACGAGCATACTCATATAAATGGTTATCGCGGAAACCATAAGAACGAAGTATGATACGCATAAAAATAAATGACCCAAGGAAATCATTGGTAATAGTCATTTTGGATGAAAGAGCCATGGTTGACTAGAAAACATTAGAATAATGAGCCCAGGTAATAGGACGTGATTGAATATAAATGTAAATGCAAACCGGGTAACGGGAGCGTTAAAACATTAGAATAATAAGCTCTGGTAATGGGACGTGATTGAATATAAATGTAAACGCAAACCGGGTAACAGGAGCGTGAAACATTAATGAGCCTGTGTAATGGGTCGTGATTGAATATAGATGTAAACGCAAACCGGGTAACTGGAGCGTAAAAACATTAGAATAATAAGCCTGGGTAATGGGACGTGATTGAGTATAAATGTAAACGCAAACCGGGTAACGGGAGCGTGAAACATTAATGAGCTCGTGTAATGGGTTGTGATTGATATAAACATAAACACAATCCGGGTAACAGGAGCGTGAAATAAATCGACGCATAAATGAAGCGCGGGGTGATTGAAGTGGAGGTATTGCCTAAGCGGAAAACGATCTTAGTCATGGACTACCATCGGTGTAAAAAAGGTAAAAGTAGAGACGAAACGGTTAATAGATTCGACAAGTAAGACCAACATATAAATGACCCGCGAGGTCATTAAAACGGAGGTGGCCAATACGGATCAAGCATGGTCAAGGACCATGGTTATAATAAAAGGAGGAAATTATAATTTTTTATATAGTTATAAAGTGGGTGTGTTAACACTATGCTCATTTAACCGATAACTCTGATAAAGGGTGATCTATGGGATCACTATGACCTTCGGGTCATATAATAGTAAAGGTCTACGGGACCAATGTAAAATCCGGGTCACGAATAAAATGGGATGAACCTTAGAGGTCATCCTTTAAAAGAATAATAATAAAATAAAAAAATGTTGAACTAAAACTTGGTTTTAGTTAATAACGACATTTTTAAGAATGTAAAAAATTAGTGAAGAATTGGAAAAAAATTGAAAATGAAAAGTTGTTATAAACTTAAACATGACATGATGCAATCACGCTCAAGAAAATAATGGATGTGATTGCATTGTAGCATATGCTACGAGAGTTGGGGCTATTAACGCATGTAAGACCTTGGGGAGGCAATGTGGATATACCTGAATAAATGGGGTAAAAGTGATCGGCGACTGATGAGTCTAACTGGCAACACCAGTTAAGGTTGTTGATGCACTTTATGTCCGTCACTGTACGAATAGGCTAGAAAGAGTGTGTATTGAATATTGTATAGATTAGATACGAACACACGACTCAAGTGCGAACGAGAATTGGCTCGTACGAGTGACAGTGTGACTCGTACGAGTGACAGTGTGACTCATACGAGTGACAATGTGACTCGTACGAGTGATAAACATCTCACTCATATGAGTGAGCTTATGTGGTTCATACGAGTGACATCTTGTCACTCGTAAGAGCAACCATTCGCACAAGCTGCTCATGTCTATATATATGTGTAGTGTGTTCATTGTTTGTTAAGTTTTAGAAGTTCCCTGAGGGGAAACGCTGGCGAATTCTCTCCAGGAATTCCGCCAGCCAGACAAGATGTATGGTCTTTCGGTATGAATGAATCAATGTTTCCGCTGATTCTGTTTCTATTCCCTTCTTAATAACGTTCTACCAAATTGGTACTATCATACGCCCAAACTTCTGTCTAAAACCACCGTCACCGGGACCAACAACTGGTATCAGAGCTACGGTACCGATTCATTCAATCTAATAGTTGATGAATCACCTACGCTCATGAATTTTGGACATATGAGGGGTATTAGATGTAAAACATCAAATAATCGGACAATCCACGGATATAATGTTAAATTAAAACCATAGGATTGTTAGAAATTAATTTTCGACCAGATCTGTACAAAAATCATCTTGAAATTCGAAGAAATAAAGATTCTGGATCGAAAAAACGTAATCAGGCTCGTTTGTACGAGAGATTAAGTGGCTCGTACGAGTAAAAACTTGTCACTCATACGAAGCGCCACTCGTACAAAGAACCACTCGTATGAAGCACTACTCGTACGAAGTGTGGCGTGCCTAAAAAAGGCATTTTTTGATCGTATCGACGAGACGAGTGCCCAAAAAAATTTGGGGATTACAAATTGTTTCGAGATTTTAACGTCTAATTCGGGCTGTTCGAGGACACCATCTCGAGCTTCAGAGTATAGATTTGATGATACGGTCACAAAATGTTGAAGATATTGGGTAGTCACTGATACCTGGGAAAATTGTTGATCATCTGGTGTAGTGACTTTTAATGGGCCTCAACGTTAAATCCGCATTTGATCAAAACTGCAATTTTGGAAAATTTTTCGCAAAATTTGGTTTTTGTGAAAAGATGCAAGGTCAGAATTTACGAAAATGAGAGGGAATAAAAATTTTCACGTATATGTTAATATTCTGGCATTTTTAAAATTCGTGACCATGCAACAGTATTCGGGTGGTTCCGACTACATATTATCTAGGAAACACAGAGCATCAAAGATTCATTAGTGATGAGATAAAGTTGATGTCTATTTTTCATAAAGTGGGGTTGCATAACTGAGTCTTGGAGGAGTTGTTCATCGGATTCAGTAGTTGTGGTCACGTTGATGCCTGAGTCTTCGTACAAGCCGGTTACACACACGATTGCTTAGTGGTACAAAGTATCCAATTTAACTCCGCAGGGCAAATGAACTGTTTTCTGGACTAACCGCTAGAAAATAAGGATGCTTTGTGGTTTCAGTTGTCACCAGGACTAACGAGGAAGGCTATATACTTGCATTTCATGACTAAAGAAGACGATATAATATATCTTTCAGACAAAAAATGCGTACCAGCTGCTCACGAAATAGACTATACATTTGGAGTTTCGTGATCAAAGGATGTTCAGAAATTTTCAGATCATGATACAAATTGATGCTTAAGGGTAAATACCGGATCTTCGATGTGGAACTGGATGCACATACGACATATTATCTTTAACTCTGCAAGGCAAATGAACTGTTTTCAGGACTAACTGCTAGGAAATGAGGATGTTTTGTAGTTTCAGTTGACCCATTCTAGCGAAGATAGCTATACATCTGTTATTATGACTAAAAAGGAAGAATGTGATTCTAATTATCGAAGAATGTTTCTCAGATTCGATGTGTTACCAGATAATATGATTCCAATGATGATTTGCTGATTGAGAAGATAACCGATTTGCTGATCAATCGTAATTACGGAAATCGGGATTTCAGATTTACGCGGATATTTATTGACTTGAAGTTTATCGTTGTGGTAAATCGAAGTTTCTATCAATTGCCGGTTGGGTTTTGAAGATCAGAGGATCGAGCATTGGAGGAGTGCGCTAAACCAAATGCAGATATGGTTAAAGTCGAAATGGAGAAGCTGAATTGATTAATAACATTAGCAATGAATAATTATGTTAACAGATCCATATGATTGACTGGCTGAAGGGTGGCTTGTTGTAGTTGACGATAAAGAGATGGACTTCAGGATGAAAGCAAGGGCCCATGAGGTCTTACACGTGAAAGGTGCATACGACAAAGTCTATTGTAATCGTTGACTGAATGGTTAAATGCTTTAGGAATAAAGATATTGATAAAGTAAAAGTAAAAGTAAAAATCGAACATCGCTAGAGGTCGGACCCCACTTAGGAGTCCGAGGAAGAGTGATAAGATACTACCCTATCTAGCTGGTAAGATTATAGAGTGTTACGATTGACGGTGATCAATTGAAAACCAAAATTATATTCTTTGGGCTTGACCGAAGGAAGAACGTAAGGAGGATTTTGGAGACGAAACCTCTTAAGGGGGGGGGGGGTATATTTGTAACATCCTATATCCAGTGTATTTATAAAATGATATTTATTAGTCCCTAGAAGTTATTTATGAGGAAAAAAGAACTTGATAGACAGAAATGTATTTATAGGAGTTTTTTTTAGTAATATATAAAAATACATCAAGAAATATGTTAAATTTGCTTCAAGGTAATACCGCTACCTCATATTGTAACTTAGTAGAACTTGAAGGGCCAAGTTGTAAACACCAACGATGAGGGGTGTATTATGCACGTAGCTAAAAGTTCTATGTATAAAAGAGCATTTTTATGCTCATTTGTTTTAGATCTCTCAAGAGTTAGAGAGAGAGATAAGAGAGAGAAAAGGAACTAGAGAGACAAGGGGGGCCCTTGGTGATGTTTTGCGGTGGTCGATGGTGTTCGGAGGCAACGGAACTTGCGGGTTTCAACCTGAAACCATTTTGTGATGCTAAGAATGTAATGGTAAGCTTCGATGTGCCTAAATCTTTGATTTTTTCATTAATGGAGTTGAAATCAACTCTGTCAAGATTGTTTAACTTATGCACGGTTGTAAAGAACAGACCGATCCGAGAAATCTTACCATTGGGATCATCTTAATTTTTGTATACATGGCTTATAACGTATATATGATCATTTGAACAGGGGAAATGTAATGTATAGTTGTTTAGCTCGAGATTTAAACTTGTTTTCATAGCAGCTCGTATTTGCGTTTTTATAAAAACACACCCATTAGAATCGATTTTCCCGGAGATCCGACCGTTGGGTCAGGCTGAAATTTGGACAGAAGCTTTCTAGGATATGTATTTCAAATCTCACAAGAGGAAATTTTGATCAGTAGTTGATAACTATGGGTTTGGCACTTATCATTTTGTAATAGATTGTTTGTGCTAAAATTCAGAACTTGATTGTGTTGCATGAATGGTTTAGTGCAATCATATGTGCAATTTGGCCATCTCTAATATTTTAGTGATGAGTCTTGAATTAATTGGGTTTTGATGATATGATGGAATTGATGTTATATTAGTATTTATCATCATACTTGTTGGTATGTGTGGTTTACCTAAACGTCTTTGAGATTTGGTTAATATTCATACATACAATGAAGTGGGTTTAGACCTAGGCATGAAACCCAAATCCTTGTATGATTAAATTGATATCATGCTTGAACAAATGAGAAGTTAGGTTAGTTAAATATTGAGAAATGTATGAACTTGTTAATTTGTTGGTACATGGTGACTTTGGTAGATCAAATTTAGCTAAATTGTTGGTTTAAAAGTGATGCCTACCAAGTATTTGATAAAGTGGCTAAATGAGTTTATTGATCTTGATAGTGCAAATATGTGTGTCAATTGGCAGTTTGCCTTTTTAAAAGTCAAACTGACCTATAACAGAATCGAATGCATAATATGGTATAAAAGCCCATAAGAGTGATAGTCATGATATTGATGACTAATTTAATTATCTTGTGGATATTACGTGATAGTTTGACACTTGACAAGCTAGGTGGGAGCTTGGAAAAGAATGGGTCAAACGGGTCAAAGACACGAGAAAGTTCAATCAGATGCAAGGTAAGTAAACCTCACAACTCCTATAATAGAATTACAACTTACGTGATGGAAAGTATGTGAGTCCCAAATCAGATTCGGATCACAATGGTTGATTGTTATCACCCAAACAAATATAGATTAGTTGTTTGAATGTGTGAAAGTTAAGAAAAACAAAACTAAGAAGATGAAGAATCTTGAATGGATCAAACAACTAGTGTTGTATATGAAATCCCAATAATATGTAATCAATAACAACACCTGGATATTTGGATGTAAGCACAATAGAAAAAATCACAACACAAGAGAATCACCAAAATCTGTCCAAGAAACTTGGAAAGCCATTCATTGAAGAACATATTTATACAAACTGATTACCCAGCGTAATTATTAATTACGCTGGATTGCTAAATACGCCGCCACATTATAATTTTCACATAATTGCACTTTGACCCTTTTAGATTGTCTAACTATTACAAACCAGCTCAAACTATGGATAATCAAGTACCAACGGTCTCAAAATGTTCTAACAATATCCCCCCTAGACCGTTGCGTGCTTGAGTTTCTTCAATCTTGTCCCGGAGCTTCAGGGTCCGCGGCTGATCCTTGATCCTTTTCTTGCGCAGCTTGATCGGTAGGTTGGTCGGTTGTTGCTTCGATTGTTTCTTCAGAGCTTAGATTAACAACAGCTTCACTTGAGGGTTGTTGGAACTCCGTAGTGGCTTCATATGTGGATGAAACCGGAGTCTGAGAGTGAGATGCAGCTTGAGACGGTGAGGGAGCTTTCTGTTGGGATGATGACTTGTGCTTCCTTTTTCTTTTTCTTGCCTCCTCCTTTTCTTTCTGCTTCTCAATCCTGAGTACAATCTCCATCATTTCTATCTTTCTTTCTCTAGCCCGCTCCAAAGCCCTTTGAAATAACATTCCTTATTCTCTGTACTCATTTCCGGCTCAAACGTGGATTTTGTGACCATAGAGAATGTTAAGATCGGAAAGACAGAAAACGAAAACATCCATCGGGTCTAGAATGTGAATATCTTCGTTAGAGACAAGTCGAATAACTGCTTCTCCCGTCTTCCCGTGGTAGAACCACTTCTTGAAATTTGTAAGCATGACAGGCTGTTCTGGTAGGATTTTGACTTTCGTTTCAACCTTAGCAGGATCGATGACCCATGTAACTATTCCCTTTCCGGTGATAGGATCTTTTGTGGTCTTTGACACTCTTCGTCGGGGTCATTGTGGCTTGAAGACTGTGAAACCACGATTGCATTCTCTTAAAATGAGTCTTTCAAAGTCAGCTCCGATGCTACTGTTGGTGGGTTTACGAAGTCTAGCCTCCCCAGTTCTCGAATATCCCATCTCGGTAGGCTTTTCTTATCAGCTCCGGTCTTGAAATGTTGAATGACTCCTCCTTGTCTCTTGACAATGAACATCCCTTTGAGATTACAGTACTTCCAGTTTATGATTCTATCGGTAACTTCAGATTTTTCAACAGTAACCACCTGATAGAAGTCTGGAAGTTTTTCTCTTTCTTTCTGGGACCATTCTGGATGCATTGGATTTACTGAGTCACCATCCTCAGTTTCATAAACAATATCTTCCACCAAGCCCCATTCAACAAATCGAGCTGGCATCTCATCCCTGTCCACCTCATCTTCTTCACTTTCGTCATCCTCAGTGACGTTCACGGCAGATTCTAAGCGCTTTTTCTTCTTTTCTGCGTCTTTAGCCCTTTGTCTTTCTTCTTCAGCCTTGAACTTCTCATAGTAAAAAATGTATGTGGACGAGAACATTATGTCTACTTTGGTACAAAGTTCTCTGATCATACGATACATCTTTTCCATCCCATCCTGCTGAAATCTCACGAATCTCGTTTGTTCTTTGACATATGCATGGAGTTCTTTGTTTTTCTTTCGTTGTTCCCTCAGCTTTTCGTGAATAACATTCGTGTTGCTTACCTGATGTTTCAACAGACAGATCTCCTGAGCTGGGCCTTTCCCAATGTCTTTCGCCAGCTTATTGTACAGATCCTGAAATGGACGTGGTCTTCGAGGAGCTTGTTGGGGCATATGTCTTGGTTGTGCTTCGTCCGACGGTCCTTCCCTTGATTTCTTACACTTCTGAGGGGGAAATTGACTGGGGGCTTATGGATCAACAATCAATTGATCAACGAACTCGTCTAACTGCTCTTGCTCAGTAGTGACCATCACCGGTGTTTCAGATTCTTTCGTATGACGCCTCTTTCTTCTAGCTTATCTTTTCTCTCTTTCTTCGGCCTCGTGAATTGCATGGAGATTCTCAATATGCTCGTGATGTTCTCTGGTTCCTCCTGCCCTGAAGCTGCTTTCCATTAACCGTTCCTGAGAAGGGGTATCTTTTCGTTTCTTTGATGATTCCCCTTCCTTCATCAGCTATTTTCCTTTATTCTTTCGAACTAGCTGCTCGGTTTCCTCTTCTTCCTCTTCCACTTCCTCATCAACATCTCCTTGTCTCTTTCTCTTAACACGTTCTCTGTATTTTTCATAGGCTGCTTTCACAATAAGATATCTTTCTTCCCTATACATCCACTGATGGAGCATCACCCATTCTTTAGTTTTTAGCTCTGTAATCTGACGACCTGTCGGCAATTGAAACTTGTATAGATCGCCATCGTGAGGGAGATTTGGATGTTGGTCGTTGATGAGGAGCTGAACCAACCGTGGGTACATGGTCGATGTGGAGGAATTGGAGTTATTAACCATGCAGTAAAAGATAAGACCGGAGATATTGAATGGCTGTTTTGTGCAAAGGTTCAGCATAGCAGCCGACCATTCTAAATTCAATCCATCATATCCTCCCTTTCTGTGCGCCAAGCTCATGGAAAATACATGAAGAATGAATCTCCAGTCCTTTGTAAGCCTCTTTCTTTTGATCTCGTTCTTCTCTCTGAAATCTCCAACATACCACATCCCCTTAAAACCATCGAGAATGTCATCCTTCGTAAATTTTCCTCTATTACTAGGATCTTCTTGTTCCTCACTGTAGCCATGATTCTCTTAACTTCGTTTACTGTTGACACCTTGGCGGTTTTCCAAAACTCTTCAATGTGGATGTTGTAGATGATCGGGTCGGCTTGAACAGCATAGCTAATCCTGCTTGAGTTTATCCACTCTGCTACATCTTCGAAATCACTTGGAGGTGGAACCAGTTTGCACGACTGATTGTGCTTTCGTGTTTTATCCCAGATGATTTCCTTCACTATTTTGATTTGATTTCAAAGTGTCTGAACAGATTACTTAGAGATGAAAGTGAATGTGGGTTCTGGTTGCGAAGAAGATGATGAAATTTTAGAGATTTGAAAATATTTGCACAAAAACAAAACTGAAATATATATATACATGAATGCCTTCCAGCGTAATGATAATTACGCCGCGTTGATGATTTTGTGAGATATCTACAAGCTTAAGAAATCTTAGAAACAAATACGCTCGAAAATTTTAACTTTTCTCGAAAAACGTGCCCCTTTTTGATTAAAAATAGTGCAAGAATTTAAAAATAAGCTTAAGAAAAATGAAAAATTGCAATCTGGATCCTGAAAGTTGTTTTTGGGGCCAGGAAGCCTCCTTTTTCACACAAAATTTATGCTTATTGACATGAATCATGTGACTTTCCTGCAAAAGATCATACTGGTAACATTTTGTTAATTGAAGATAAGATATTAGATATTTTAAATAATTAAGGAAAAAGAAAAACTGTCAGTATGTTTGTCATTTTAAATCCATGCACTATCTTTCAACATGCGATCGAAGAGCCTTTTATCATGTTGCGGTAATATTGACAAGAAATTCGATGTTCACCCACTCATGCTGAAACAGTCAGAATGTTGTGCCCGTGAGTCCCACATCAGGACGTACCCCCGCGATCAAGGTATGCCCAAAGATTCCTCATAACAGGTGAGTATATTGACTTCATTCGTATTTGAAATTTCAACATTAGACAATTGGTGTTCAGGTCAGTACTTCCGTACAGCAAAGAGACCAAGGTCTAACGAGGGTTATGACAGATACCAAAAACAGTACGATTTAAGCACTTGAATGATTCTTAATGAGAGCTTCATTTGTGTAGGGTTTTGGCCGCATTGGCTCTTTTGTAAAGATATCATAATTGTGTCTAGGTCAGCATATATCTGGATGCAGCAGAAGAGCAACTATGATATCCCCGAATGCTTAGTCAAAATAAAGACCCAAAATCTCGGACTTTGGCAATCTATCAACGCAAGATTTAAGACCATTTAGTCATATGCTGCAATGTGTTACCCGCAAGTTGCACAACATTGTGGGTATCCAGAATTCTTGTGTGTTCATTAGAATTTGCCTCCTTTTCGTAGTTTACTTCAAGGTATTGCTGAATCTACTTACATGTCATTGCTTGAGGCCTTAATCTTCTTCTGTTTTAAGATCTAAACAAAGTATTAGCAATTTTTCTAATCATTTCTCGTGCAGGTGTCAGATAAAGGATTCTGTCTCAACAGTATTTTCTGGAAAACTTCCCCCCTTTAAAATTTTATTTTCGAGAATCCAATGCTTGAAAAGAAATTTTAAACTTGCAGAAAATCTTTTTGCTGGGCACATTTTATGAGATTATTATTTATTATGAATACTATTATTATTATTATTATTTTATTATTTTTATTTTATTTTATTTTTTTAAATAACATCAACACCACCGACCTAAAACAGAAAACAACCCACAAAGTTATCTTCCACATCGCCTCCTTCAACCACCGTACACAACCGTCATATTCTCCTTTCTCCGATCCACACCTTCCAAATCCCCACCGTTTTTAACCACACAAATCACCACCAAAAAGCACTAATTTCACAGAACCTTCAATCCACCATTTCGCCACAATTTCACAAACCTTCAAACCCTAAATCATGCTACAATCACCAGGCCATTTTTTTGTACTTCCAATCAAGGAAGTTTATCATCTCCAACCAGGTTACCAACTGATTGAAGCGAGTTTTATCAAAGGCTTTCATGAATATATCAGCTTTCTGTTGCATCGTATCCATCGGCACCACTTGAATATATCCTTTCTCATACGCATCTCTAATCTCATGAATGCGAATTTCGATGTGTTTGGTTTTGGAGTGGTGGATAGGGTTCTTCACATTTCCAAGACACGCTTCATTATCGATGAATATAGGAGTCTTCATAACGTTGATTCCATAATCCAACAACTGATTTTCTATCCAGAGAACTTGAGAACAGCAACTGTAAGCTGCCGTGTATTCAGCTTGAGCAGTCGATGTGGAGACTGTCGTCTGCTTTTTGCTTTGCCACGAAATGAGACGATTTCCTAAAAATTAACATCCTCCGGAGATGGACTTTCTGTCAACTTTACAACCTGCATGATCACTGTCAGAGTAAGCAATTAAATCAAAATTACTATCTTTAGGATACCACAAACCAAGCTTGGGAGTTCCTTTCAGAGAGCGAAAGATTCTTTTGACAGCAGCTTCATGAGATTCTTTCGGATCCGTCTGAAATCGCGCACAGAGACAGATAGCCCACATAATGTCAGGCCTACTTGCGGTCAGATACATTAACGAGCCTATCATAGAACGATAGAAGGATTTATTCATGGGTTTTCCTTGAAGATCCGAAGTATGTTCCGTCTGAGTAGCGAAGGGAGTGTTGGTCGGTTTGCAATCATTCATATTGTACTTGGATAGAATATCTCGGATATACATACCTGATGAATGAGTATGCCGTCTTCCCTCTGCTTCACTTCTAATCCCAAGAAAAACGTTAGTTCTCCCATCATGCTCATTTCGAATTTTACCTTCATCACTTGCTCGAATTCCCTGCAAAGAGCTTCATTAGTCGACCCAAAGATGATATCGTCTACGTAGATCTGCACCAGCATCACATCATCTCCGATTCGCTTCGTGAAAACAGTCATATCAATTTTCCCTCTTGATTACCCGCATTCCAGAATATATGTTGACAAAGTCTCGTACCATGCTCGAGGAGCTTGGTGAAGACCATTGAGAGCTTTGTCAAGCTTATAGTCTTTCGCTGGGAAGTGAGGATCTTCAAAACCTGGAGGCTAACAGACATAGACTTCTTTTTTCACTTTCCTATACAAAAAAGCACTCTTCACATCCATCTGAAACACCTTAAAGTTTTTGAACGAGGCATAGGCTAAGAAGATTCTGATAGCTTCTAAGCGTGCAACCGGTGCAAAAACTTCCTCATAGTCGATTCCCTCCTCCTGCCGAAAACCTTGAACCACCAATCTTGCCTTATTTTTGATAACTACACCACGATCGTCCATCTTGTTTCGAAACACCCACTTTGTACAAATTGGATACTTTCCGTTTGGTAAGTCAACGAGTTCCCAGACTTTAAGTTTCCAAATTGGGCTAATTCTTCTTGCTTTGCTTGTACCCAGCTGGAGTCTTGTATTGCTTCTTCGATATCTCTTGGGACAGACTGCGAGAGAAAAGATGCATACAGTGTGTTTGTCCGCGTGTTCGAACTCCATCTTCAATAGAACCGATGACATTTTCAATTGGATGGTTTCGATTGGTCTTATACCCTGCGTTGGTGTGAGTTTCTACTTGTTGAGGTAGATTGGTGAAGTGTTCATCGATGTAGATAATTGGAGTTTCGTCTTCTTTAGGAGGTTCATCCCCAGCCTACTGTGAAGAAGAATCATCATGTGCGGATGCATTCTCAGCAGATGTGTCACCATTTACTTCGATAACAGGAGGAGTAGGAGAGGCAGAGGCAGGGGTGAAACGGGTTGTAAAAGGGGTGAAACCAATGTTTGAAGGATCAAACAATGGCTCCAATTGAGTGGATTCTGCGGGTTCGGATCCAGTGATAGGTTCAGCAATGTCGAAAGTGTTGAATACAATGTCTACATCATAAACCAATTTGGAGCGCTTCTAGTGTTAGTGGAGTTTCCTTCTTGAAAATCGATGAATATCCCATGAAGTAGCATACATCACCTACTGCTTAAAACTTGATGAGATTATCTTCAGTGTTGAGAAGTGTGCATGAGCATCCGAACGGTCTAAAGAAATCTATCAGAGGCTTCCTTTTGAAAAGTAGTTCATACGCTGTCTTTCCGTGAGGTTTGACAATCAAAACACGATTCAAAACATAGCATGCTGTGTTGACCGCTTCAGCCCATAAGATTATGGGAAGCTTGGAGTCGAGAAGCATAGTTCTAGCAGCTTCAATGGGAGTTCTGTTTTTGCCTTCCGCTACACCATTTTGCTGAGGAGTTCTAGCAGCACTGTAATGAAGACGAATTCCTTTTTCTTCGCAGAAGGAGACAAATGTATGATTCTTGAATTCAGTTTCGTTGTCGCTTATTACGGATTTCACCTTCAGCTTGATTACGTTTTCAATCATAGGGATGAAGCTTTTTAGAACGGAAGATGTCTCACTCTTAGCTTCGAGGAAATACACCCATGAGAACCATGAAAAATCATCTGTAATTACCAAACAATAAGATCTTTTAGCTAAACTTTTAACGCTTATAGGCCCGAAAAGATCCATGTGAAGTAATTGCAGTGGGCGGAAATCGTATTCACTGCTTTAGACTTATGAGGCTGTTTATGTTGTTTCCCTTGGGCATATGTGATGTATTTTTCAGAAAAAGGAAAATATTTCATAGGTAAACCTCTTACTAGATTTAATTTAGAAAGCTTATTCATGTTTTTAAAGTTCACATGTCCCAAACGCCTGTGCCACAGCAGTGATTCCGATTCAGATGCTTTTGAAATAAGACAGGTCAGCCGGAAAGAACTCCAAAGACTTAACACACACACACATAACCACTCCGCCACTTGTTGTTTTCTGTCAACTCTAGGAAACAAATAAATCTTATAGTCATTAATGAAGCGACCTGATTACGCTAACTGTAACCGAAATCGGTCACCAAACGTCCAAAAACGTTTGATTATACGCGGTTTACCGATTATAACCGCTACACCGACGCCTTCAATAAATTGAACTTTAAATGGACTTGAATTCAAGAGTGAATCGGTTTTAATAACCGAAAACTTGCATTTTCTGAATTACTTCAATCAAAGACCCCTCTCGCGACTCAAACACACTCTGCAAATCTTCAATTGCATTTTCGCACAACTTTTAGTTCGCCGGAGAAGCTATTTGGACTCGCCGGATCTTCGCCGGAAAACCCTGTTTTCCATCCAATCAGTAAGTCCCTCAATTCTTTCATTTCCTATCAGTTGTTAAGCTATTGCTAACTCAAACCCTTCATTCGGAATCAATTACAGACGTCGATATCAGATAATTCCCTCTCGCCGGAAAACCTCTGAAAATTCTTATCTTCCGCTGTAAAACGGTATAGACATTCAAACCTTCTGTTAACTCTTGTTTAGTACTTCAATTCCACAATTAGCTAATCAAAACTGTTAATTTGTCCGCTCAGTTGAAGTTCATAAAAGCAGAGCCGACGACTTGCCGGAATTCTGAGATAAATCGCTCTTCGGTATGTTTACTTCTAAATATCGTCTCTGCCATTTCTTATTAGTCTGTTGAATGTTTGTCAATCGAATTAAACAAGAAATAATAGAGTAACCGCAGACTGTAATTTTGTAACGAAGAAGACGATGATAGTTTGATTATAAGTTTAATAAAATCTGGATATTATCTCGGGTTAGACACACAGTCCAGCGGTGGACTGTGTGCACATACATATCACATGCCGCGAGTTCGATCCTTGACACACGTATGCTCTGTAATAAAAATGTTTTGTTTTTCTAACTGAACCGGATTAACGTACGTTAGATGTTAAGTATAATAAAAATCTATATATTAACCAAGTTAGACACACAGTCCAGCTGTGAACTGTGTGTAACATTAAGTCACAGGTCCCCGGGTTCGAGACCTGTTGACGACACCGGTTCGACGATTTAAAACATTTTTGAAAATAAAAGAATTTTGAATAAACTGAGTTAGTATATAAATATAATTAAAAACAGAATTATTTCAGGTTAGACACGTAGCTCAGTTGGTAGAGCTGCGTGCACGCGAACGGGAGGTCTCAGGTTCGAGCCTCATCCGGCGCATACAGTTACACAATAAAACCGGTCAACAAGTCAAAGTCAATAGTCAACGGTCAACGCAAAAGTCAACATATTTTTATATTTTTATTTATTTAATTTAATTTAAAAAGCAATTAAAAATACTTAAAAATAATGTTTTTTTAAAGATAGGAAATAGCCTTAAACTCACAAAAAATATATCTAAAAATCCTATTAAAATTTTTAATAAAATCCACTCATTTACTATATCTTCCGTTATTATTTAGGTTAGTTAATATACTCGTTGTTCAATCCTTCAAACTCGTGCGCACCTCATCATCTACAACCAAACGCACCCAATGTGAGTGAATCTCTACAAATTCCCCATTTTAATCACGTTTTTGTGGTGTATCATGTGTCTTACCATATATTATATTTAAATCATTGTTCATACATCATATCATGAACAAATGTGTATTCAGCTTGTTTCAACTGTTGTGTGGTTATTGTTTAGATTTAATTTATTATTTTCAGTACATGCAATTTCATAGGCCGCCGCTCCCCATTACATTATGAGCGTTGAGCATGTTCCCCATTACATTATGAGCGTGAACCTGGCGTGCCAACATACGATCGGCTCCGTTTGATTGAGCCTTGATCGCACAGACATTTATCATTTTCAGTACATGCAATACGATCGGCTCCGTTTGATTGAGCCTTGATCGCACAGACATTTATCATTTTCAGTACATACATTTATCATAGGCCGTTTGTTCCCCATTTTTGTTATTGTATGTTGTTGTATGTTATTGTATGTTATTGTATGTTATAGTTTGTTGTTGTTATTGTTACTGTTTGATTATTTACATTTGCTCACTTATGATTATTTCACAATTTTTCCTTGATAAAATAACAAGAAAATCAATAATAAATGTTTATCTAACAAGGTTCACTCGCCAACTTATGTTGACCCAAAAACCCCCATTTTTACACATGATACAGGTGAACCAGCTGCAGCAAGAAACACATAGGATTGGTCTAGAAGAATAAACTGGTTTAGAGCTTGGATTGTTTAGTTGGTTATTTTTCTTTGTATTTGTATGGACATGTTTGGATTATTGAGAATGTAATTTTGACTTTAATAAATATGAAACATATTAGTAAATATCATGAGCTTTGGTGATAACCCAATTATGCCCCGACTCTTATTCCGCTGCGGGTCGGGGTGTGACAGATTGATATCAGAGCCATGACTATAGGGATATAGGATAGGTTATTAGACCCTTAGAGCCTATACTATAGTTGATTAGAAATTTTTAAGATTTTTGTGTGTTACATGCAAAATTCATGATGTTTATATGTTTTATGTTTAATGTTACATTCAATGTTATGCAAGCATGTTCATAAGTACATATTAGTATATAATGCCTATCATGAATCATATTCTCATAACATATCATACCAATGAAAGCACACATCACATCATTATCATGATTGTTTTTACAACGATTTTTGTATTTTCAAATCACATCAAAGTGAGTTCTCATGACGGGCATGTAGTAACTAAAGGGTACAAGTACCGGTAGTCGAAACGTCCTGTCTAGGCTGGCATTCGTATAAATCCAAAATAAAGGACCAGTTTGCCTACCTGGGGACTAACGATGAGAGTACGAAGTACCTATTAGGCCAAAGCATGCTATACCAAACTTCGTGTGAGCTAACCCCACTTTGAGTTGTCACTGTGTCTACACCTGGACACATTCCGACCATACATCTCGTAAACATATTTTGTGGTTTGCATTCGGGTGATGCGAGTGTTAAATCGCCAATACTAATGTGAATCCTACCAATCCAATAGTCATGGGGGCCCACATGACTATACAGGTGAAGGTATGGGAGACATTTGAGGCCCAACATGAGCAAACCCAAGACATCCTATGGATGTAGTTGCATTATTGATATTTATGTTATTTTCATTTTCTTTAAGACACATGACACCTAAAAAGACTCCATAAACTCACAATCTTCTTATGTATGTTCCTGTAGATGTCGGCTAGACAACAACGAGGGGGTAAAAGATCAGGAAGGCCTCATGAACGCTTGGCCGCACAAATCGCGAAACAAATGGCCCGGTGCTTCCTGACATTGTGGTTCAAGTACAACAGGCTCTCGCCACAAATCCCACTAATCCTCCCCAGCAAGATGACCAGAACATCGGCAACCCTCCTACCAGCAAGTGCTCATATAAACATTTCAAGTCTTGCGATCCTCCTAAATTTGAAGGGACCGAAGGTGTCACTGCTTTCCTCCACTGGTTTGAGGAAATGGAAAACACCTTCCTCAACTGCGATTGTCCCGAGGATCGCAAGGTACGATACGCAACCGGGAGACTATTTGGGGTAGCTCTTACCTGGTGGAATACTGAAAAGGGTAAGAGGGGAATTGAGGATGCAATAGCCTTAACGTGGGAGGAATTAAGGGAAATCATGACGAGGCGATTCTGTCCTAGAAGTGAGATTAAAAAGTTAGAGGATGAATTTCATTCTTTGAAGCAAAAGGAGAGAGATCATACTTCCTACAACAAGAGGTTCTTAGAGTTGAACCAAATGGTCCCTAACTTGTTTACCCCAGTTTATCGCTTAATCGAGCATTATATTCGAGGTCTTCTCTCGAAAATTCAAGATTCAGTTCTCAGCACTTCGCCAGCAACACTTGAAGCTGCTATGGAACTAGCTACTGAACTGACCGAGAATCGAATTCGCAACGGTAAGTTTAAAGAGGAGAAAAAGAAAGCCCCCGTTGAGGGCCAAACTTCAAACCATTCCACCTCCTCCTCTAAGTTTGCTAACAAGAGGAAATGTAACACCAGGAACTTCGCTGCCACACAAACCAATTTCCCTATCCCTGCTGCACCCATTACCCAAGTTGCCCCTTCACCTGCACCATACAAAAGACAATACTCTGGCCCATTACCAAAATGCAACCGTTGCCAATACCACCACTTTCCTGATCATCCCTGCCAACATTGCACCGGCTGTGGTCGCGCAGGTCATACTGTTCAAACCTGTCGCATACCTCAGCGAACGAACCGCCACCAGCCTTCAACCCAAACCCACCAACAAATAATGGGTCAAGCCCAACAACCCCTACTATTACCACCTACCCAACATTTAGCCCAATCATACTACCAACCCAACTATCCCATGGTACAACCTATGCGGGCTTGCTACAATTGTGGAGACCCAAGCCACTTTAGAAACACTTGTGCAAGGTTGGTGAACATTATTCATGCTCAAGCCCAAGCCAACCCGGTGAATCAAGCTAACCAAGCTCCTCCACCTGCAAGAGGAAGAGCTTTCAACATCAACGCTAATCAGGCTAGAGCTGACGACAATGTGGTTAACGGTACGTTCCTTATCAATGGTAGTTATGCATCCATGTTGTTTGATACTCCTTATCAATGGTAGTTATGCATCCATGTTGTTTGATACTGGCGCGGATAAAAGTTTTGTGTCCTTAGAGTTTGAACCCATCCTAAACCAAAATCGTGATAAGCTCATGGAATCCATAACAGTAGAAGTTGCTGACGGGAAACCGGTCTCATTGAACTCTATTATACGCAATTGTACTCTTACTCTAAACGATCACAATTTTCTAGGTGACCTCATTCCAATGAAGTTGGGAAGCTTTGACATTATAATTGGTATGGACTGGCTCAGCCAACATCAGGCTGAAGTTGTATGTCGCGAAAAGTTTATACGCATTCCTCTTTCAAACGGTCAGACTCTACGAATCTTTGGAGAAACCTCGTCGAAAGGGCTCAGATTAATGTCCTGTCTTCAAGCTCAAAAATATCTTCGCAAGAATTATGTCGCGTTTTTAGCTCATGTCGTAAAAAAGGAAACCATGGAGAAGAAATTCGAAGACATCCCAGTAGTAAAAGATTTCCCGCAAGTTTTTCCTGACGACATTTCAGGACTTCCTCCAGTGAGAGAAGTCGAATTTCGCATTGATCTTATACCTGGTGCTACACCAGTTGCAAAGTCTCCTTATAGGTTAACCCCCTTTGAAATGCAAGAGCTAGCCAGTCAATTGCAAGAGTTGACTGACAAAGGGTTCATACGCCCTAGCTCCTCGCCTTGGGGTGCACCTGTCCTTTTTGTGAAGAAGAAAGATGGATCGTTTCGCATGTGCATCGACTACAGAGAACTCAACAAGTTAACAATCAAGAATCGCTATCCATTACCTCGCATTGATGACCTTCTTGACCAACTTCAGGGCGCCAGCTGTTTTTCAAAAATCGACCTTCGATCTGGTTATCATCAACTTAGAGTACATGAAGAAGACATCCCAAAGACCGCCTTCCGAACTCATTATGGTCATTATGAATTCATGGTCATGCCATTTGGTTTAACCAACACTCCAGCTGTCTTCATGGATCTAATGAACAGAGTCTGCAAACCCTATCTCGATCGTTTTGTTATAGTCTTCATCGACGACATCCTCATTTATTCAAAGTCTAAGTCTGATCATGAACGGCATCTTCGACTCATCCTTACACTCCTAGAGAATGAAAAGCTTTACGCCAAATTCTCCAAATGCGAATTCTGGCTAAAAGAGGTACAATTCCTTGGACATGTAGTCAATGACAAGGGAATACATGTCGACCCCTCAAAAATCAAAGCGGTACAAGAATGGCAAGCGCCACGTACACCAACTGAAGTAAGATGATTCCTTGGCTTGGCTGGTTATTATCGCCGTTTCATTTCAAACTTCTCTCGCATTGCTGTACCACTCACGACTTTAACTCATAAGGGAAAACCTTTCATATGGGGACCCAAACAAGAAGAAGCCTTCCAAACCCTTAAACAAAAACTCTGAGATGCACCAATCCTCACTCTGCCTGAAGGTTGTGATGATTTCGTGGTTTATTGCGACGCGTCAGGGCAAGGATTAGGCTGTGTCCAAATGCAAAGAGGAAAGGTTATAGCTTATGCTTCGAGACAACTCAAGATTCATGAGAAGAACTACACCACCCATGACCTAGAACTTGGAGCCGTTGTGTTCGCTCTTAAGATATGGAGACATTATCTCTACGGCACTAAGTGTGAAATATACACTGACCACACGAGTCTTCAACATATATTCAATCAAAAGGAGTTAAACATGAGGCAACGAAGATGGGTTGAACTGCTAAATGACTACGACTGTGAAATTCGGTACCACCCTGGCAAGGCAAATGTGGTGGCTGATGCACTCAGTCGAAAGGGTTATGCGAACTCCATTCGTCTTCTATGTTCGCATATCATAACTGACATTAAAGATCAAATTCGAGAAGCCCAACATGTTTCAGTAACGGAGGATGATGTACGAAAGGAGCTGTCCTGTGGAGCTGAACTTAAAATTGAAACTAAATCTGACAGTATTCTGTACTATCTAGATCGCATATGGATTCCTGACCACAACAACCTTCGTGAATTTCTTATGAAAGAGGCTCACAAATCGCGATACTCTATACACCCAGGAGCCGATAAGATGTATCAAGACCTTCGATACACCTATTGGTGGCCTGGAATGAAAAAGGATATTGCTGTTTTTGTTTCCAAGTGCCTTACGTGTTCCAAGGTGAAAGCTGAACACCAAAGACCCTCAGGACTTCTGGTCCAACCTGAAATACCTGTATGGAAGTGGGAAAACATAACCATGGATTTCATTACCGGGTTACCTCGCACTTCTGGTGGGTATGACACTATATGGGTAATCATTGATCGTCTTACAAAATCAGCTCACTTTATTCCTATCCGCGAAGATTTCAAGAACGAAAAGCTAGCTCGTATTTATATCAGCGAAATCGTAAGCCGTCATGGTGTACCGTTAAGCATTATTTCAGATCGTGATGGTCATTTCACTTCACGAACATGGCAAGCAGTACAAGCCGCTTTGGGTACGCGATTAGATCTCAGTACCGCTTATCATCCTCAAACTGATGGACAATCTGAACGCACCATTCAAACTCTTGAAGATATGCTTCGAGCATGTGTCATAGACTTCAAGGGAAATTGGGACGCTCATCTACCATTAGTTGAATTTTCGTACAACAACAGCTATCATTCAAGTATCGGCATGGCACCTTTTGAAGCTTTATATGGTCGTAAGTGCCGATCTCCAATATGTTGGCACGAAATTGGGGAAGCTCAAATCACCGGTCCAGAATTGATTCAAGAAACCACAGACAAGATCCATCAAATTCGAAACAATCTTCTAGCGGCTCAAAGTCGTCAAAAGAGTTATGCAGATAAACGACGGAAGCCTTTGGAGTTTAACATTGGTGATCATGTACTTTTAAAAGTATCACCGTGGAAGGGAGTAGTTCGTTTTGGTCAAAAAGGCAAGCTAGCACCACGCTACGTAGGACCTTTCAAGATACTCGAAAGAGTAGGACCTGTAGCATACAAGCTTGAGCTACCAGAAGAACTCAACAGGATTCATCCCACATTCCACGTATCAAACTTGAAAAAGTGCCTCGCTGATGAGAACCTCCATATTCCTCTGTAAGATATTCAGATTGATGAATCTATGCATTTTATTGAAAGACCAGTAGAGATCATGGACTTCGGAGAAAAACATCTTCGACGAAGTCGCATTCCAATTGTTAGGGTACGCTGGGAGTCAAAACGGGGACCTGAGTTTACTTGGGAACGTGAAGACTCAATGCGTGAAAAATACCCACATCTTTTTCCTACTACTACTACTTGAATTTCGGGACGAAATTCCTAAAAGTAGGGGATCTGTAACATTTGTCAAAAACGGGTTTTCCAAACCCGCTCCGTTTGTAATCGAATATTAAGTTATAAATGACTCGTTGCGTATTTATGTCCATTTTAATTTTTTAATGATGCGTAATTAATAAACAAACTAAACTATAAAAGTTACAATTGATAAAAAGTAAAAATAAAATAATTAAAAAGAAAATGAGGCTGCCGGGACTCAAACCCGGGTCAGCCGGAAAGAACTCCAAAGACTTAACACACACACACATAACCACTCCGCCACTTGTTGTTTTCTGTCAACTCTAGGAAACAAATAAATCTTATAGTCATTAATGAAGCGACCTGATTACGCTAACTGTAACCGAAATCGGTCACCAAACGTCCAAAAATGTTTGATTATACGCGGTCTACCGATTATAACTGCTACACCGACGCCTTCAATCAATTGAACTTTAAATGGACTTGAATTCAAGAGTGAATCGGTTTTAATAACCGAAAACTTGCATTTTCTGAATTACTTCAATCAAAGACCCCTCTCGCGACTCAAACACACATCTACAAATCTTCAATTGCATTTTCGCACAACTTTCAGTTCGCCGGAGAAGCTATTTGGACTCGCCGGATCTTCGCCGGAAAACCGTGTTTTCCATCCAATCAGTAAGTCTCTCAATTCTTTCATTTCCTATCAGTTGTTAAGCTATTGCTAACTCAAACCCTTCATTCGGAATCAATTACAGACGTCGATATCAGATAATTCCCTCTCGCCGGAAAACCTCTGAAAATTCTTATCTTCCGCTGTAAAACGGTATAGACATTCAAACCTTCTGTTAACTCTTGTTTAGTACTTCAATTCCACAATTAGCTAATCAAAACTGTTAATTTGTCCGCTCAGTTGAAGTTCATAAAAACAGAGCTGACGACTTGCCGGAATTCTGAGATAAATCGTTCTTTGGTATGTTTACTTCTAAATATCGTCTCTGCCATTTCATATTAGTCTGTTGAATGTTTGTCAATCGAATTAAACAAGAAACAATAGAGTAATCGCAGACTGTAATTTTGTAACGAAGAAGACGATGATAGTTTGATTATAAGTTTAATAAAATATGGATATTATCTCGGGTTAGACACACAGTCCAGCGGTGGACTGTGTGCACATACATATCACATGCCGCGAGTTCGATCCTTGACACACGTATGCTCTGTAATAAAAATGTTTTGTTTTTCTAACTGAACCGGATTAACGTACGTTAGATGTTAAGTATAATAAAAATCTATATATTAACCAAGTTAAACACACAGTCCAGCGGTGGACTGTGTGTAACATTAAGTCACAGGTCCCGGGTTCGAGACCTGTTGAGGACACCGGTTCGACGATTTAAAACATTTTTGAAAATAAAAGAATTTTGAATAAACTGAGTTTGTATATAAATATAATTAAAAACAGAATTATTTCAGGTTAGACACGTAGCTCAGTTGGTAGAGCTGCGTGCACGCGAACGGGAGGTCTCGGGTTCGAGCCTCACCCGGCGCATACAGTTACACAATAAAACCGGTCAACAAGTCAAAGTCAATAGTCAACGGTCAACGCAAAAGTCAACATATTTTTATATTTTTATTTATTTAATTTAATTTAAAAATCAATTAAAAATACTTAAAAATAATGTTTTTTTAAAGATAGGAAATAGCCTTAAACTCACAAAAAATATATCTAAAAATCCTATTAAAATTATTAATAAAATCCACTCATTTACTATATCTTCCGTTATTATTTAGGTTAGTTAATACTCGTTGTTCAATCCTTCAAACTCGTGCGCACCTCATCATCTTCAACCAAACGTACCCAATGTGAGTGAATCTCTACAAATTCCCTATTTTAATCACGTTTTTGGGGTGTATCAGGTGTCTTACCATATATTATATTTAAATCATTGTGCATACATCATATCATGAACAAATGTGTATTCAGCTTGTTTCAACTGTTGTGTGGTTATTGTTTAGATTTAATTTATTATTTTCTGTACATGCAATTTCATAGGCCGCCGCTCCCCATTACATTATGAGCATTGAGCATGTTCCCCATTACATTATGAGCGTGAACCTGGCGTGCCAACATACGATCGGCTCCGTTTGATTGAGCCTTGATCGCACAGACATTTATCATTTTCAGTACATGCAATACGATCGGCTCCGTTTGATTGAGCCTTGATCGCACAGACATTTATCATTTTCAGTACATACATTTATCATAGGCCGTTCGTTCCCCATTTTTGTTATTGTATGTTATTGTATGTTATTGTATGTTGTAGTTTGTGGTTGTTATTGTTACTGTTTGATTATTTACATTTGCTCACTTATGATTATTGCACAATTTTTCCTTGATAAAATAACAAGAAAATCAATAATAAATGTTTATCTAACAAGGTTCACTCGCCAATTATGAAAAATTCAAAAACATTTAAAAGGGACAAAAAGAGTTTTTGCGAAAAAGAGGGAATCATATCACATCAGTGGACTATCACAGTATGTTAAAGATATGGAATGTTTAAGCAGGTAATTAAACAAGTCTTACTGCTAATGTGCCAATAAGCTTCACATGTTCAGTAATTTATTCTTCAAGATATAAACCTAAAAAAATTGTGTAATTTGTGGGTCGATATCTCTCGGATATATGGACTTAGTACTCCAAAATTTTGTTTGAGAGAATGCCAGATTCTGTGATACTAGGTCTTTATATTTAATCGATATCTGGGGTATTATATGAGTTCTTCTGATTTTGCGTCGACAATGACCTAGAACTTGTATAATACTTTACACATTATTCACCTCCAAAAGCTGCACAAAAAATGAGTATGTCATAAAAGATACGACATCTGCAGTTCAAAAGATTCCTAAATGGAACACCACCTAAAGTCGAGCCTTCATCTCTTTTCTGTATGGAAATACTAAGAGCTCTCAAGGTCTCACAATTCACCTTATTTACAGATATCAGTTAGATATATTCACATGTGAGATGAAATTATGGGAATCTTGATACGGGAGTATATTATGAAATGGGAAACACAGTTACTTCATGTTCCTTAATGTTACCTAATATATCTTGAAACAATTGAGAAACGTGTAGAGATTTAAGTGGATAAGTATATTGGCAATCTAGGTAAATCTGTTTAAGACCTTAAAGTTATTACTAAGATCAATGGTACTGGTGATTTGTCTAAATAACTGATGTGGTCCACTTAACACAAAACTCACAAAAATATGTCTGTAAATATGTCTTTACTTACTTTATCTTTCTTTTCAGAAAAACCCAAAAAGGATTTTCAGTTTATTTTTAGCAATCTATCTTAGATTTTAGTCTACCGATAATGAAAACAACATTAGTCCAAGTCAAGGCGACAATTCCTGAAGGATAGCTGAAGACACGGGCTGGGAGCTAATCTGAAAGAAAATTTACTGAAATGTTAAAAAAGTTCATTAACTTAAAACTTTAAAATTTTTAAAAGAAATTTGTTTTGGTCAAAAAATGGTCAACCAAGGTCATTAACTTGGACTTGATAGGCAAATCGGTTAACCAGGGTCATTAACTTGGACTTGGGGTCAACTGAGTAGTGGGTAGTAAAAACAGATGATTTCACAAAAATCTGAAAAATAAACAAGTGAAAGGAACTGGCTCGTATGAGCAAGCTTTTTAAATGTCAGATTATTATCATCACTCGTACGAGGGATCGTTCATACGAGCTTCTCCTTAAATGTCATAAATCTCTTTGACTCGTACGATGCATCACTCATATGAGCTACTCTATTCAAATCCTAAAAACTGTTAAGTACTAATTATAAGGGTTTGTTCAGACTTGAATCTATGTCTTTGTGATTATCTGGCTCGTACAAATGGTGAGTCGTACGAGTATGTAAGATTTGAAAGTTTTGAAAATTTTTCTAAGTGTTTGTGTTTACAGATCAAGAAGTCTTCGTTCTCACCATTCCACAACGTCTATTGTTTATTAGATGAGAACATTCCATAGATCGGATCATACAGAGAAGTGTTAGATTTTCTGAGCCGGCTGCCGATCACGAAGGCTCTTAGAGATGGACAGACATACGGCGTACCGATCACATGTCAAATATTTTTGAAGAATTTTGAAAAAATATTTTAGAAGACTATCCAAGACTACGGCAACATCCATGGGGGAGTTTGTTGGTGCATAATTTTCCTACGTCTAGGATATGTCATATGTAAATAGGGCTTAGAAAATGTCATATTTTATGTATTGTAGTGGCTCGTACGAGTGACTGTTGTGGCTCGTACGAGTGACAAGGGCTTAGAATGTCTTTTTTATATATTTGGTATGACTCGTACGAGTGACCATAGTGTCTCACTCGTACGAGGCATCACTCGCACGAGCCTACCTACACACACTCACTCCTTGTGCGAGCCATGTTGGCCTATAAATAGTGGAGCTTAATGTTGTGTTGTAATTAGTTGGCGTATGACTACGGTGAAGCCCTGTCCAGTTGTTTACTCGTTTGTAACCTTCACGTTTATTAATACGAATCAAAGGCGTCTAAGCAGCATACTTGATTGTTTGTTTGTCCAACTCGCTAGCAATGAATTCCGCCTCTATTAGCTGAGTTGAATCGGTCCGGTGCTCATAAGAGGAGAGCCAATCCCCTCTCACAGGTGAGCATACAAGTTTGGTGTACAAGCATAAAATAATTTAATGAGATCTACATGGAAAAACGTATACTAAGGCATAAACATAACATGAACTAGCATGCATCACATACGTGTCAACCCAAAGATTCCACTAGCGTAATCTTGTTGTCGCAACGACAAGACCGTTTGTATGATTGTATTTCTTAACATAGACCCATCAACGGGCGGTGTGCTACTCCTATAGCGCCATACATGTCAAGGTAGGCTTGTACGAAGTTAACGACAAAGTATAATGCAAGAATGGCTTTTAGCATGCATGTATTCCTAAAGTATAAACGTATAAAGCATGTATATTGGATTCGTTTATATGAATAATGTATTTACATAAGTGTGTTTGTGTGAGTTTTAATATGGTAATATATATTGCACCCAAAAGTGTGAAAACGAGAAGTGGGTCAGACATACTCACGGTTGGCGAAGTAATTCCACGCGGTGAGTTTTAACGAGTCTTGAGTTTTGGAACACTGAGGTCACCCTAAGAGGAAACAAAGGTGTGTGAGTTGCGGATTTGCTTAATGGATTTTATTCGAATTTAGGAGATAATGTACATGAATGTAAAGTAAAGTACCCTGAGAATGGTCACGCAAGGAAGTAGGATGAATTCCATCCATTTAACCTCATTATATGATTCACCAAAGCACAAAATCATCAACTTTGTTAATGATTTTGGTTGACTATGAATGTGAAGATAAGAACATAAAACTACTAAATTTAATAACAACCAAGTGAGCTAGCTAGATGCGTGTATCCCAAACATGGAGAGTGTTTGGGGACATGATGTAGCCTTTTTCCTTTGTTTGGAAATTGTTTTAATATTTAGTGGTATGAAGATAAGTAAGAATCAAGCAAGTGAGGTAGTGGAACAAAGTTGGAGAACCAAAGCTTCCATGGTTCACACATTCACCAAAACACAAGTCTCACCATATTGTAGATGGTGAGCTTGGATGGTCTCAGCACTTGTAGGTTGCTCGGAACCTTTTTAAAACCGAAAGTTTAGAAAGTGTTTGAACCTATAAACTTATAGAAATCAACCATACTTAAGCTCCGTAACCATAGACTTGGTTAGAAGCAAGGTAGGTGTAAGATTTCACAAGATAAACATGTTTATAGAAAAGTAAAAGTTTATTAAATAGAAAGTTTGGACCGTAAAATGGTGATGTTCCACCTTAGTTTACCATGGTAAACTTATGGAAACACTTCTAGAGGTGTTCTAAGCTTTCAAGAAGAAGAAGTAGCGAACAAACATGGAAGACAATGAGATGAGAGCTCACTTTTGAATCTTGCAAGAAGCTGCCTTCAACTTGATATTTCAGTATTTAGAGAATGTATTGAGTGAGTTTAGAGTGTTGGGAAAGTGAAATAGAGGTGTAGGAGGCTTGGTTATATAATGGTGCAGTCGGGTTTGTGTTTTAATGAAGTTATAAGATGATTGGGTAAGTATGGTGCTGGAGAAAGTGCCCAATCCACAAAGCTGAAACAACTTTCTGCGAATAAGGTGTCTACACCCACGACAGGCAAGGGTAAGGAGCCCACGTGACCTGGCGTGTTTCTATTTAGGACAAAGTTTAGTTTTCACATTTTAGCCCCTAAACTTTGATATGTTTATCATTTTATGTTATATCTTATGTTTTTAACAAGTTTTCAAGTATGGAATGCGTATGCATGTATGTGTTATGTATCGTGTATCTATAAATGAGAATTTGAGCATATAATATGTCTTGGTTTTGCATGTAAATGTGTATTTAAAGATTGGTTGTTCATATATATTCAAGTATGAATGTAACACGTATAAGTATAAAAGTGAATTCCATTATGATCAACGTCTTGAATTACAAGATTGGAATGAAACATGAATACAAGTTTCCAAAAATAGAGATACGAATACACCTTTCTAAATTTGGAAAGTATAGAAATGCGAAGCATTACACCCCCCGGGTATGAGCGTGTTACTCCAAAGTCCTTAAAGCAACTTGTCGTCTATTAGGCAATGCGCTAACTTGGTGGAACGGTGAAGCTACTATTCGGTTTTCTGCTTAATACACTAATAACCGTGTTAAATCGGGAGATCTAACTAGGAAAGGGTACAAGAGTTCAGTTTACAAAGCTTTAGCTGAGGAGCCACAGCAGACGAAAGAACAAAGGTTGATTGTCTTCTCGTTTAAACTCCAAAAGGAAGCGAAACAACATCAAAAAGAACTATGTTGTAACCATAACTAACCCTCCCATACCAACCACTCTAATCACTCAAGTTGCACCCAACACTGGACCAAACAGAAAGCCATTCACCTTTCCTCACCCCTTATGCAACCGATGTCACTACATCCACCAAGTTAATACCTCGTGTCAATAATGCACTAGTTTTGGGTGTTATGGTCACCTGATCAATGCATGTCGCACCACATAGGGGCAAGTACTTAACCAACACATAACCCAACCTAATACACAACACATGGCTCCACCTTTCTATCAACCACCTCAAATCATGGCTCCACCTCCTGTCCAACAACCTGTCCAAACCATGGTTCAACCCTACCACCAGCCTAACTACCCTATGATACCATATTGTTAGGGCATTCTTTAACTATGGTGATCCTAACCACTTCTGAAATGCTTGCCCTAGACTGGTTAATATCATCAATGTTTAAACTCAAGCAAACCTAGTCAACCAGGAAAACCATGTAAATAAGGCTGCAAGGGCAGAGTTTTTAATATCAATGCAAACCAGGCAAGGGAAAATAACATTGTGGTGAACGGTACGTTTCCAACTAATGGTCGTTATGCATCTATACTATTTGATATGGGAGCAGATAAGAGTTTCGTGTCTTTTGTGTTCGACTTTGTACTTAGTGTTCCTTGAAATGGTTTAGCTGATTCCTTTACTATGTAAGTAGTAAACGAAAAGCCGTTACCATAGATTCTGTTACTCGTGGATGTACTCTTAATTTGAACGAGCATGACTTCCTTATTGATCCCATTTCAATGAAATTGGGTAGTTTCGACATCATCATTGGCATGGACTGGCTAGCCCAACACCGTATTGAGATCGTTTGTTTCGAGAAATGCATTCGCATTCCACTCGCTGATGGTCAAATCTTTCACGTCTTTGGTGAAAATTCCTATAAAGGGCTTCAACTGATGTCATGTATTCAAGCCCAAAAGTATATTTGAAAGGAATATGTGGCTTTCTTGGCCCATATTTTGGAGAAGAAAGACAATAAAAAGAAGTTAGAAGATATTTCTATTATTTGGGATTTTCCTTAAGTATCCCCCGAAGATGTATCTGGACTTCCTCCTGTGCGAGAGGTTGAATTCAAAATCGATCTAGTTCCATGTGCAACTCCTATTGCAAAATCTCCTTATCGACTTGCATCATCGGAAATGCAAGGATTGGCCAATCAGCTGCAAGAGTTAGCAAAGGGTTCATTCGCTCTTGTTCATCTCCACGGGTTGCGCCAATCTTATTTGTCAAGAAGAAAGACAGTTCTTTTCGCATTTGTATTGATCATCGCGAGCTCAACAAGTTAACCATAAAAAACCGTTATCCTTTACCACGAATTGACAATCTTTTGGATCAACTACAGGGCACTACTTGTTTCTCAAAAAAATTGATTTATGTTCTGGCTACCATCAACTCGGAGTTTGAGGAGAAGATATTCCAAAAACCGCGTTTTGCACTCACTATGGACATTATGATTTCACAGTTATGCCTTTTGGGCTGACTAATGCACCAACAGTCTTTATAGATTTAATGAACCGGATGTGCAAACCTTATCTGGATCATTTTGTCATCGTCTTCATTGATGATATCCCGATTTATTCAATAACCAAAAACAATCATGAGCGATATCTTCGTCTCATTCTAGAACTTTTACATGCTGAAAGGCTTTACGCTAAGTTCTCAAAGTATGAATTTTGGTTTAAAGAAGTTCAATTTCTTGGTCATGTTGTGAATGAAAAAGTAATTCATGTCGACCTTGCAATGATTGAGACAGTCAATAATTGGCATACTCTACGCACTCCTGCCAAAATCAGATCTTTTCTTGGCTTAGTTGGTTTTATCACCAATTTTTCTAAGATCACCTTACGTCTCATGACCCTAACTCATAAAGGAAAACCATTTGATTAGGGGCCTAAACAAGAGGAAGCTTTCCAAACTTTGAAGCAGAAATTGTGTGATGCACCTATTCTTACTCTTCTGGACAGTTATGATGACTTTGTTTTCTATTGTGACGCATCAGGTCAATGATTTGGTTGTGTCTTGATGCAAAGGGGCAAGGTTATAGCTTATGCCTTAAGGCAACTTAAAGTCCACGAAAAGAGTTACACCACTCATGATCTTTAACTCGATGCAGTTGCATTTGCTTGAAATTTGGAGACATTATCTATACGGTACCAAGTGTGAAATCTATACCGACCATAAGAGCCTTCAACACATTTTTAATTAGAAGGAGTTAAATATGTGGCAACGACGGTTCGAACTCTTAAACAACTACAACTATGAAATTCGCTATCACCCTTGTAAGACGAGTGTTATAGCTGACACATCCAGTCAAAAGGAGCACGCAAATTCTATTCTTCTCTTGTGTTCTCAGATTCTGATTGACATCCAGATTCGTATTCGCGAAGCTCAACATACTTCTGTTACGAAAAATGATCTACATGACGAGTTATCTTGTGGAGCTGAAACAAAGTTGGAATCTAAATCTAGTGGAATTCTACATTATCTAAATCATATTCGGGTACCTGGTCATGATGACCTTTGTACCTTCCTAATGAACGAAGCTCACAAAACTCGATAGTTGACTTATTCAGGTGCTGATATGATGTATTAAGATCTTCGATATTCTTATTGGTGGTCCGACATGAAGAAAGACATAGCTCTATTTGTTTCAAAATATCTCACCTATTCTAAGGTGAAGCGAAACATCAGTGACCCTCTGGTTTACTTACACAGCCTGAAATCCCAGTCTAGAAGTGGGAAAATATAATCGTGGATTATATCACTAGGTTACCTCACACTTCCAATGGTTATGACACTATTTGGGTTATCGTTGATCAGCTTACTAAATCCGCTCATTTCATCCCAATTCGCGAAGATTACAAGAATAAAACTAGCTTGTATCTATATCGATGAAATCGTAAGCCATCATGGTGTACCTGTGAGTGTTATCTCTTATTGTGATGGATGTTTTACTTCATACACATGGCAAGTCATTCAGTCAGTGTTAGGCACTTGACTTGACCCAGTACTACGTATCATCCATAGATTGATGGTCAGTCCGAGCGTACTTTACAAACGCTTCAAGACATGTTGTGTTCATGCATCATCGACTTTAAATGAAATTTGGATACTCATTTTCCATTGACCGAATTTTCCTACAATAACAACTCTCACTCCAGTATCAACATGGCTCCATTTGAAGCTTTATACGGTCGAAAGTGTTGATGTCATGTTTGTTGGTATGATGTTTGTGAAGCTCAAATCACCGAATCTGAACTAATCCAAGAAACGACAACAACCTTTTAGTAGCTCGAAGTCATCAGAAAAACTATGTCGATAAATGATGAAAGTCACTTGAATTCCATGTTGGCGATCGTGTACTTCTAAAAGTATATCCATGGAAAAGTGTTTCCGGATTTGGAAAGAAAGGAAAACTAGCACCTCGCTATGTTGGTCCTTTAAAGATACTCGAGAAAATCGAAAAGTTGCTTACAAGCTCGAGTTACCAAAAGAACTCAGTATGATCCATCTGACTTTCTATGTTTCTAACTTGAAGAAGTGCCTTGCTGACGAAAATCTCCATATTCCGCTCGAAGATATAGAGATCGACGAATTAATGCATTTTATTGAAAGACCTGTCAAAATCATGGATCGAGATGAGAAACAACTGAAGCGCTATCAGATTCCAATAGTCAAAGTCCGCTGAAAGTCTAAACATGGACCAGAGTTTACTTGGGAAGGTAACGATCGAGTGCGAGATAAATAGCCACACTTATTTCTAGAGAGTGCTCCCACACAACTTTTGGAACAAAATTCTCAATAGTAGAGGAGACTGTAACATCCACCAAAAATGGATTCCCGAAACCTAACTCGTTTTATGAACCAGATCCTAAGTGAGAAAAATGAAAATGCGAATGTTGTTATTTAATTGTTTATATTATTGTCATGTACTAATGTAATTAATATAATTTTTTTCGAGTAAAAATATTAGTTATAAAAATAAAAATGTTAATTTAATAAATAATTCCCTTTAGTTCAGTTAGTTTCTATAAAAGAAAGTATTAACTAGGTTAGTTTTATAAAGATAAAGCAGTTACAAATTTACATGGGCTAAAGCTGCCATTTCTCCAAAGCTCCCCTTTCACGCATCCAACACACCTGCAGGCCCCACCCCACACGCTTCAGATCACCGTCACTAGTCCTAGCCCGTGGCTTCATGCGCCACTCTCTTCTCCTTCGTCATTCATACGAGTCGCGACCCAACCCACCACCTGCGACTCGACCGACTACTGCGGCCCGTTTACGCGACGATTGGTCCTCCTTTCAGTCTCGTTTGATTCACAACTTATGGGGAAACTGAAACCCACCATCAAGTTGGCCTATTGCATTCCATAATTGATCCATTAAATTCAAAATGGTTACACCATTAAAGCGCTTTAAAGACTTAAAGAAACATGACCGGATTCCACTTAATTCGACATCAATAGTTCACAAAACTTATATGAATCAAATCCTCGGAGCATTTCACACATTTCCCCACTCTGAAATCCGATTAACACTCTCCCAAACTCGCGAATTCAAGCAAGGAAATTACGAGGGCTCGTATCTTCTCTCTTTGATTCTCTTTCAATTCGAGGCTAAATAAGGTGATTCTTGAACGTAAACTTATTAATTTTCATACTCTACAAAACTCCTCTATCCATTTCTGTGATAGACGCCATATGAGTCTAAATTTAATTTCATGTTAATTTATGGCTCTTAGACTTTAGAATTTGGGGTTTTTTATCTTAGACATATGCTTTTGTGAAATTGAAGTTATTTTACTGTTCATTATCATCTTAGATTAGGTTGTGTAATTTTTTAAAATTTTTGGACATTAAATGGATTTATTACAAATTTTAATCATGTTATATTGAAATTTAGAAAATAATACAAATTTCTAATATTTTACATATATTGTTTCTAATTTTTCTAGAAAATATATAAGGTATGGAATTCTTATAACAAATTTCATGACATTTGGTAAATTATTTTTTAATAAAAGTATTAATTAAATCATAAAACAAATTAATACTTTTTACAAATTTAATGTTTTCAATAAAATTGCATAATAATTATAGATTTCTGATTTATAAAGTTTTGAATTTTGTTTTTACATATTTCCTCCTACTAAGCTGGCTTCGAACATATTTCCTCCTACTAGGACTCAATTTCATAGCTTTGTTTATGTTGTTTGGTTTTATTTAGAATTTTGTTATTTTATATTTTAGGGTAATCTTTTTATTTTAGAGTTATTCATTTTTCCTCGTGCGGTATTTTCTCGCAGATCAAAGTATGCAAACAGAGAGTAGATCTCTTCCCCTTTTTATTAAACTTTTTAGGGTATATCATGTGTCACGCAAAATCTCATCTTTATTTATTTCATTTATTAAACATGCAAACTCAATGCGTAGATTATGAGTTATGTGTATTTGTTACTTGTTTGTTTGTTGGAGTATGCAAATTCAATTCATCTAGTTTGCTCCTAAATCTTGATGACATTCAGAGTTGTATCCGTGCAGCTCAATATACCTCCGTGACTGAAAACGGTTTACATGATGAGTTATGTAATATTCGAAAACTTTCAAAACGCTAATATAATGAATGCTATACATTGCACGAAAAATTATTATGTCAGATAATTAGTATTTCCAACGTTGGTCCATATTTATACATCTAAAATCTTAATAGTTAAAATATAATTATTACAATACAATTAACGAAAGCATGTTGTAACTTATAATATATATAAATGCATAACCATCATTTTTATATCTTAAACTTGAATGAAACTAAAATAGATTGTTTTGCAAAAAAAAGGCTTTCTCCAAAATGACCGAATTATACAAAAAGATTTTTAAACAAAATTGAATGAAACAAAATCTATAGAAGGAGTCAAGCCATCATCGTCATCACCTTTCCTAATCTATTATGACAGGTTGGTGTTGATGGACGTGGTTGGTGTTGATGGAGGTGCTAGGACTTTAAAAGGCTCTGCATTATCTTTGTTATTCAAAATTGTCAAGACAGACTTTACAAGACAAAAGAAAAAAATGAATTTTGAATTCTCAATAAATTATTAAATCATTATATATAAATTACTAAAATGCCCTTTTAATTACATGTAAATTTACTGAAATATTCTTACTTTTAATTTTTAACCAAGTTAGAGTTAAGAAGCAAACTGACAATAAAATGGCAACTTTACGGAGTAAAATGGTTATTTTTAAAGGATTGGGGTAAAACCGTTAAAATAATCAAACCATAGAGAGCAAAACAGAAGTTTACCCTAATAGTAGTAGTGGTGGTGATGATGGCGACGGCGACGATGGGTTGGACTTCAACTCTAGAACCTCAATTGAATGATCAAAATTAAACACGTGATTTCCACCGTACACATGTAAATTTGTTTTCTAATATTATTAATAAAGAAAAGGGGTTCTTTTGAACCAAACTATTTATCATAATTGATCCATATGTATATTGTAAAACAAAAGGACATTAGTTACATATCTTGGCAAGTTTGTAAAGTAGTTTTATGCTAATACCGATCAATATATAATTATATGTATAAACAAATCATAATGGTTTCGAAACATAACTTTAGTCCCAACTCATATATTTTAGGTCATCATATTATTCAAGAGACACATATTAGTTGAAAGCTACGGTTGTTATTTGCAAATTAATGTATGAATTTTGTGGTCTCTTACTTTTAGCATAATATTGTTTTCTAGTCTCATAGTGTATGGTATTTCGGTCCGTCACTCGTAGCGAAAAAGGTTCACTCGTTTCATAATAGGGTACTTGTTGAAAATCGTCAATTGAAATCGTTACGTGAGACATCCATCGTCACTGTTCTATGATTTATTGTTACACGTGTCGTATTGAAGTATTGCCTATAATATGCATGCGATAGGATTACATTTTTTTACTCATTCTCTCATGCTCCCATGAGTTTTATTATTTATCATTGGCTAGATGTGATATAGCCTTAGTGTATCGTTAGTGTATTTTGCCTTGACTTAAGTGAATCATTGAATTGACCTCAATACTCGAGCATATCCACCTATGGGGACATAGGGCATCATCATAGGCACAGTTAACGTGCACCATCCATGTCGCTGCGAAAGGCCCATGGCGTCTTTATATTATATGTATGCTAAGTGATTGCAATTATTGATTATTGAGAGGCATATGGATCGATCCTATGAGTGTAAGTGGTGGTGGTAGTGGAATAGGTGTGAGTGCCCACATCCCCTCTACATAGTGGTGCATTAGAATTGTTGCTAATGTACAAAGTGTCCGTGTTTATTTTTATTCGCTTACATGGGTATTTCTGATACACCTTCATGGTGTTCATTAGTGACCATTTAATGTAATGTTTTTTCTCCATCATTAAAGCGTTTATTGTATTGCTTCTATCATTGAAGTATTATTGCTATTGTTTCTCTGTTACTAGGCAATTTTTAGCTCAGTTGTTTCTTTTTGTTCTTTTCTTTTACTATGTCTTCAACAGGTACTCAGGGAAATCGGGGGAATGTGTGAAGAGTGATAATAAAAAGCTAGAGTTGGAAGCAATGCGTTTAAATAAACTTTATATTTAAAAAATTTAGAGATTTATGTTTTTCTGTTGAGACCGTTGCGTCGTTTTGGGGATTTTTGTTTTTTATAAATCCATGTGAAGAAGCACCGGTTGAACCTAGGGATATCCGGAAAAATATAAGTTACAACCAAGGTATTTCTACATAGAGGGTTTGTCCTTTCACTTCACTCTCTGGGTGAACTCACTTAAGTTGATCTACAAAACTAGCAGCGCCGTTAGTCTCGTCACGGGGAAAAGGGTGGTTTTCTCTGTGACCACACTCCAGCGTGAGAGTAAGTATTTGAGGATTGTGAGTAAGATAGTAAGTAAGTTGTAAGTGAGTGGTATGTATGCTGTCACATCCCGGATTTCCAACCCCGAAATCCAAATACCGGTGGGCCCGGGTGGGGAGTATCGTAACAATAGTTGATAACATCATAGTGAATTAAACACGGCACAACGGAAGTCTTGGAGTAAAATTACTATTACAAACCGAATATTCGAAAATACAAAATCATATACAAGCTTGTAATAGAAGATCCACAGGCGGATCATAAAATTTACATGGAAAGAATACAAAACAGACTTTAGGCAGATTTAGGATTTGCAAGATCCACTATCACTACCGAGCAGCTTCCGTCCTATTTCGTATTGTACCTGCAGTTTAGCCTTTGGACGATACGTCAGCTTACGCTGGTAAATACACCCAACTGACTCATTTTGAAAACATTAAAATGGTTTTAAGTGCAAACGGCACCAAAATCTTTTATTAACTTGGGAAAGTTGACCTTGCAACCTTGTATCAGAGTCACATGTTTGTCCATACATACAGGGCCCAGTACAGAAACCGAGACATGATTAAATACACACCACTCAGGACTTACGAAGGAGTCATCCCCAACGTCTTGGGAACATTGCATATGAGCAACAAAAGATGTATGCCTACACCCCGTGCTAAGGTCGTGGCCAATAACTAATGTATTGAGCCCAGGATATCCAGGACACGGTATTTAACCCCCGATGTTTAAATTATCAAACAAAACTGATTAAAACGAAATATGCGGGTTTACTAGCCACAAGTGGGCATTCGATTGACCCCATTTTGGACCAAGTGGTAATAATTTACTGTATCTCAAGCCCGTATAGGGAAAATAAGTTGAGAGTATTTACCTGAGCTAGTCTTCATCTTTTATTTTTAATTAACTTAGCCGTATACAAAAGTACCAAGTGCAGATAACATTTACCGGGAGGCTCTAGTCTGGATTATGGCATAAGCTAGCCAGTTAAATACTAACGGTCTTATAAACCGAATAGTGTACATGATCATTACGTATAACGCTTGATTAAACGATGATCGGATAGAATTAGTTTAATCCCGACAAGTACTTGACTTGTATAGTATGGGTAAACTATAAATATTCTGGATTTTGAAACTTAAATGACAAGGTTAAACCCTTTTTGGTTAAATTCCGTAAACTAGTTACGTATAATCAACCGTACACTTATTAGCGATATCGGGTAACCGGATAAGTCATGGACAAGTTCTATATGCCATTATACTTTAACTAAGTTAAGATATTAGTAGGATATCAACTTATATGCCCGTTAGGGTTTTAAAACGAACTATGCCTCATAAGGGCATTTCGGTAATATACCGTAATAAAGGAACTTGAATATTATTTAATGTTATAGTTATAATTATTCTGGAAAAATACTTTATTTATGATATAATATCAGTAGGATGTCAAATATATGTGTAAATTATCTTTTATGACCAAACTATGTACCGAAAGGGCATTTTGGTCATTTTACACAAAATTTATAATTACTTGGGATTCTGAGTTTATAACATGTATCTACTGTAAATATGTTTAAAATAAATTTTAAAAATCATAAGGTAACAAGTCTTGGTCCATTAATATGATTTAAAACCATATTACACGCCGAAACGACGCTTATGTCGTAAAATGACGTCTTTAAACGATGTTTACGAAAACTGACATTTGGATCAGATTAAAATGTTTAAAATATGTTATTTAATATAACATATCAGTAGATAAATGATTTACCTTCAAAAGATTTGACTGAAACCATTTTATAAGCCACAAGGGCTAAAACCATCATTTATCGACATAGTTTAAGGACTTGTTTGAAAACTCAATTTATAACTTGGTTTAACATCCCAAATAATCCTACTTATAATATTACATTAGTAGGAAACTCATTTTTATGTTCATTATCATTTAAAACCTTGTTTTATGCAAAAAGGACATTTTGGTCAAAGATGGCATAATTATGGAACTTGTGCAAAAACTTAGATTCTATTTATGATCATGTAATATAACCTCAGAGGGTTATGCTACATTATATTATGATCATAATGCTACTTTAGATCAGTAGGTAACTAATCAAAATCGTGTCAGAATCGAAAGTCAAAGCAGAAGTCAAACTTTGCGACTTTCGATTGCGAACCGACCCTAGAACTGAAATTGATGAGCCGAACATGTTTATACATGTTCTAATAATTATTAACAACTTGTTTAAGTGTCAAAACAGGTTTCATAACATATATAAGATCCATTTATGATTTTTCCGAAAAATGGCATGTTTGACTCTTTAATAACATAACTTTGACCCGTCAATTGGTCTAGCAAACGTGATCTTCAGGAGGTGCCCTTTATAGGGACTAACATCCACCTTATTATGATCACTTAGCCATGTTCATTTCGAACAATGGCTGGACCATAATGGTCTTAACCGAAAGTCAAAGCGTTTGCCGTAAAACGCTTGACTTTTGGCTATAGAAGCCTATAAACGAAAATGCAAGAGTAAGCAACACTTACAAGAGGTTCCTACAATGCAAGAGAACTAAGTTGGATGCTCCTTTCAGCTAGGAACTTCCAGAAGAGGGAGAAGAGTTATGTTTAAGAAAGGTGCAAGTTGGAATGAACACTTGAACACCTATTTATAGTTGGAGAACTCAAAGGAGGTGAAGCCAAGTGTTTAGGGGAGCAAGAAGTAGCTTACAAGTGTCTCAAAACGTGGCATAGCAGTTTAGAGAAGCCATGGTTTCGTTTAAATGGTTTTGGAGCTTTGCTTGGTCTCCAAACAAAATTTTCTGCATCAGACCTGTTCTCACGGGGCGAGAGAGACTCAGGCCAGGTCTCTCGCGGCCCGCGACCGCCCCAAGGCCAGTTTCAAAATTTGACACTTTAGCCCCTTAATTTTAAAAAGCTTCTAAAAATCTTTTTAAACACCATTTTGGCACTTTTAACCCTCCGTAGCCAATACTTGGCATATCCGGGATTATGCCCGGACATTGTCGAGCTCTCGGTTCGTTAAAAGGTCGCTCAGAGGTATAAATTAACATGTTGACACTTTTAATCCCTCCATTATCCAACTTTCACATTTTTACAAAGCTGAACTCTCTCGTCCAACAAACGGCACGTATGAGAGTTAGGACATCACAAAGGATCACTCAGAGGCTTATTACAAGCATGTTGATTTCGATGTCACTCAGAGGCTAGGCATGTTGACATATCAGTCACTCAGAGGCCAAGTTTTAAGCATGTTGATGCATCAGTCACTCATAGGCTAATGGTTTAAGCATGTTGACATATCAGTCACCCAAAGGCTGTTATTTATGCATGTTGACATCGGTTCGTCACTCAGAGGCTCAGATTGAGCAAGTTGACGCCTTTAGTCCTTATTGGTCTTTAACAGACTATATTTAAAATACAACACGTGTCACTATACTATTGGACACGTTTTTCCAGGGTGTTACATCCTCACCCCCTTAAAAGAAATCTCGACCTCGAGATTTTATTCAAAAAGATGGGGGTACTTTTGTCGCATAGTGGACTCAACCTCCCATGTATACTCAGGACCTCTAAAAGCGTCCCACTTAACCTTTACTATAGGTATTATCCTTCTCCGGAGCTTTCATCAATTTGCACATCATTGTGCGACATTGCTAGCAACTCATCGGCTAGACATTTCTTAAGGTTAGATATGTGGAATACATCATGGATTCCACTAAGCTCCTCTGGCAACTTGAGCTTATAAGCTACAGTGCCGACACATTCGACTATCTCAAATGGTCCAATATATCTTGGGCTTAACTTGCCCTTCTTTCCAAAACGCATCACACCTTTCCAGGGTGATACTTTTAGCAGGACTTTGTCCCCTATTTGGAACTTAAGAGGTTTACGCCTCTTGTCATCATAGCTCTTCTGCCTATCCCTGGCAGCTTTGAGACGATCACGAATTTGCATAATATTTTCCGTGGTCTCCAGGACTATCTCAGGTCCTGACAGTTGAGCCTTGCTCCCCAACTTCTGCCCAGTATACGGGCGTTCTACATTTTCTCCCATATAAGGCCTCAAAAGGAGCAGCCTTAATGCTAGTATGATAGCTATTATTGTAGGAGAATTCTATTAGGGGTAAGTGGTCATCCCAGCTTCCGCCTAAATCAATCACACATGCCCGAAGCATGTCTTCCAAAGTCTGAATAGTACGCTCACTTTGACCATCAGTCTGCGGATGGTGAGCCGTACTAAAATTTAATCGTGTGCCTAACGATTGCTGGAAACTTTTCCAAAAGTGAGATGTGTATCTAGTATCTATGTCGGATACAATAGATACCGGCACACACTGTAGGGACACTATCTTGTCCACATACAACTTAGCCAATTTATCTGAATTATACGTTTCCTTTATTGGCAAGAAATGAGCTGACTTAGTTAGTATGTCTACAATGACCCAAATAGTGTCATTACCACTTGTCTTTGGTAACTTGGTAATCAAGTCCATAGTTATTTCCCATTTCCAAGTGGGAATCTCTAATTGTTGTAGTAGTCCTGACAGTTTCTGATGTTCAGCCTTAACTTGCGAACACGTCAGACACTTTGCTACCAATAATTTTTCTTTAAGTCTTGATACATCTTGTCACCACCCGGGTGAACAGAGTATCTTGAATATGCGCTTCCTGGAGGATTAGATTCCTAAGTTATATTTTTTTATATTTTTTTATTTAAAAAGGATTTATAATTGCCAAAAAGGGTTATAGAAATCGGCTCGAACCCAAGACCTGATGTTCGTGTGCACACATCCCAACCAGTTGGGCTGTGTTTCTAACCCGTAATAACCCTGAATTATATTAGTTATATACACATACTCAGAGGTGATCTGTATAGGTTTTTAAAAAGATTGGTTTTATATTCGGAAATCGGTTGTGTGTGTGATTTGAACCCGGAACGTGTGCTTTGTATTTGCACACAGTCCACCGTTGGACTGTGTGTCTAACTCGATAAAAAACCAAATTAAGTTATACTTATACACATTATAAACTTCATCTTTTTCAACATTAAAACCCAGAAATCGAACCCAACTGTTTTCCCATTTGGTTAACTGTTTTTATATGACCACTAAACATTAAGCAAAAGGTAACAAAGAGATTTAAATGCTTGTACCGATTTGGCGAGGTGTTACAATTTTCCGGTTAACTTCTGGCAATGAATCAAACTCCAGCGATGCTTAAATCAAGCAGAGGGTCTTTCAAAGAGTTTTAGGTGATGATTGAGAGAGTGGGCGAGTTCAGTTGAGGTGAATTGGTCGGTATTTATAGAGTATCAAGACTGGTATGCATTCGGTTTCAAAACCAAGCTTTAAGACTAATGATTTCATTCCGTTTCAACCCAATTGATTTCAATTTTCGGTTATAACTAATATTGAAAATCAGTTACACACGTTTAATCATAAGGAACTCGTCAATTGCGTTGATTGCATGAATTATGTTTTCAACAGTTACGGTTTCTGCAAAAAATTGAATTGCAGGTTTGGCTTCTTGTTTCCTTATAAAATTTACTTGATTTCTGGTTTATACACAAGTGTGAGTGCAGAGCAGTGGTGTGTGTTGCGCTTTGTTTCGATGGGGACTCGGGTTCGAAACCCGGTTGTCCCTTTGTATTTATTTTTATAATTTAAAAATCTTATTTATTAATATTATTATTATTTATTTAATATTTTAACTTTTTAGTTTATTTATTAACTACAAAAATCAATAAATCGAATTGGAAAATGCGTAACGAGAACTCATAACAGATACTTGAATTATTAAACGAAGCGGGTTTTAGAACCCGTTTTACAACGAATGTTACATCTGACGTCTGCATTACTCCTCATGCGATACCGTGACATGCAACCTGCCGAGCAACCCTTGGTCACGGTTCTGCCAGTTTGCACCCTTGAGTATAGTCAACACCTCTTAGTGCTTACCCCTTCTGCGAGGCTGTCGGTGCTTTTCCCGCTAGCGCAGGGTGTCAGGAGTACATCCTTTTGTCCCAAGACTATGTGGCGTTTCTCATGTGTGTCTTGTCCTTGCAAGTTTTTAGGATTCATGGCTCAGAGGGATGTTGTTCTGCGCAGGGACTAGTAACCTGCGCACATGAGTCTAACTTGCCGTTATGCCAAGTACACAAGGCTCGTTGTTTGACTTGATTGCATTGGTCTAATTTACCGTTGCGCTGAGTGCGCAAGGCTCATTGTATGACCTATTGGTGTTGGTCTAATTCACCATTGCGCTAAGTGCGCAAGGCTCATTGTATGACCTACTGGTGTTGGTCTAACTCACCGTTGCACTGAGTGCGCAAGGCTCATTGTATGACCTATTGGTGTTGGTCTAATTCATCGTTGCACTGAGTGTGCAAGGATCATTGTATGACCTATTGGTGTTGGTCCAATTCACCGTTGCACTGAATGCCCAAGGCTCATTGTATGACCTATTAGTGTTGGTCTAATTCACCGTTGCGCTGAGTGCGCAAGGCTCATTGTATGTCCTATTGGTGTTGAAGGACACGCACCATTGCATGTTGCATGCAAGGTTATCTTTGTAAAAAGTAGTTAAGGGTATGGTTCTCTACGCAGGCGTAGGGTTTTTGGGAACATACCCCCTCAACTTCCCCAGTCCATTGTTGCTCCTAACCGCATGTTGTAAAGTGGGAGGAGTGCTGAACTAAAGGAATTGTTGCATGCGCCGTTAATGTAATGGCGAAACATTTTTACAAGGGTTGAGAGAAAACATTTGTGTCAAGGGAACATTTTATCATCAAGCTCTTGGAATTCGAAACTCTGCTTTCCTGACGTTGCATGTGAGTTGGTGAGAAAAAGTGGGATTTCAAAGGACATCTGACAGTTGTAGCGTGCACTCGGCCGTTTTGCCTGCCATTCATTAATGATGTGTCAGAGAGAGTGGCGGCCACGCGCGCATGTTAACTGTCATTGGCAACTTGCCTGCCACACGTCTTTTTCTGGTTGGTTGTTATTCCTTGAGGTACTCCGCTAGGGTTTTCTTCATTCACTCAACTTGTCTTTCACTTTCTTCTCTGCATTCCTTGAGTTCTTGTGTTGTCTTCAAAAAATTTTCTTCTCTTTGCATCTAATGGCTTCTAGAGGGCCTGAGTCTGCCTCTGGTGCTGGGGCTTCGACCCCCTTGTTGGCGTGTAAGTTGAGCCGACAAGTGTTTGAAGACATTGTTTCTGGTTTCCGGTTTCCCCTAACAGGGGGCCAGGTTACCGGCTGACGGTGAAACAGCCGCCGATGCCCCGGCGGGTTATATCACCATGTTTTACGATTTTTCGATAAGGGTAACTTTCGGTTGCCTGTCACCAAGTTTTTTGTTGAAGTTCTGCAGTACTACGACTTCCACCTCTCCTAGTTGAATCCGATGGGGATGGTGAGAATAAAGCACTTTGAATTTTTGTGCCGGTCGACGGGGTCTATTCCCACCGTCGACCGTTTCCGCATTTTTTACCAACTCCATATTGAATGGGGTTTTATTTTTTCAGCACCATGCGCAGGCACGGAAATTATTCTCTCTCCTCCCAAGTCTTTCCATGATTGGAAGCCAAAATTCTTTTTTGTGAAGGCCGGTGTTATTCCAGTGCCTTTGATGTTTAGGGGGCCGGATGAGATTTCGGCGGAGACCATCCCAATACCAGTGTTGGACCCCTGGTATTGTGATTTGAAGGAGATCCTGGTGATTCAGTTGCCGGAGAGGATACTAGTGGCAGTGGGGATGAGCCTGCTGTGGAAACTCGACCGTCGTTACCGGCCACCGTACATGGAGAGGGATTGGAGCAAGTGTTTATATTCCGCTTTGTTTCCTTGGCATTGAGTTGTTTGTTGGCTAGCATGCATGTGTTTTCTTGTAGGAGCCCCATTGTTTTTGGCTGCCTTTCAGAGGAAGGAAGGGCGGATTGAAAAGCTTCCATTGGGCCCGAATGAGTCCACTTGGTATGCGCAAGTCTTGGGCAATTTTTCCCTAATCAAAGATGCGGACCAGGACGCCCCTGTGCCTTCAACTGGTAAGTTCCTATTGTTGAATATTGCAACTTTGCAAGTGTCTTATGCGCTGTTATAATGTGATGCAGGCGCTCTGGGGGATTTGGGCATTGGCCCAGATCATAAGAAGAAGCGACACGCAGGGTCAAGCACGGTGGTTGAGAAGGAGGTGACTCAACCCGGGGCGGGCCCTCCCAAAGGTAAGCGCGTTGTAAATGACAAGTGGAAAGCTTATGTAGTCGTGTCTGACTCATGGGAGGGTCTTGATCCTGTAGGTGCAAAGAAGGCTGCACCAAAGCAGGCGGTTATCCCGACCGCCAAACATGCTAGTCCTGTGGACGCTGAGGAGATCCTCGAGGTGCCTTTTAAGCGAAAGAGGCGTCCGAAGGAGGACCTCTCCGCGCAACCACCTAAAAAGGTTGCACGGAAGCATATTGGTAAGAGGGCGGATCCAGGGACATTAACTGCTAAGATATCCCTTGGTAATTTCGACAACCTTCACTAGTCTCTCCACGTGTTTATGTCATGCATTACTAACTTTTGTTGTTGTGCAGTGGGCGATGAGCCTGTTTTTGTGGAATCCACCACATGTTCGGCTCCCAGTGATTCTCCCATGACCCCGCTGAGCATGCGGAGGAACCGGCACCCGGGGTGGCGCGGGGCTTCTGGTAAAAGCCCTTCCGCCTAAGTGTCTCCAATCTGCCCGGATGAAACTCCGGGGGATTATTATTATAGGTCCTTCTTCTCCACTGAAGTTGAAGAGATCTACACTCCTGTGTGGAAGTTAGAGAAAGGAGGGGATTTTTCTCACTGGCCGGCGTGCCGGGAGTGGTTTAAGGGAGCTATCCCCCAACGAAGGTACGTTTGCTTTCTGATCATGAAGAAGAAGAGACGTACCACACGTACCTCTAGGTTGCTGCCAGGTCCTCCTCTGTGACCTACAAGATTGTTCGTGATGGCGGGGCCTAGCGAAGCAAAAGAAAGATCTTGAGGCTGCCCAAGCGGTCCTTGGTAAAGAGCGAGCCCAAGTGGCTGCGCGTTAAGCTGTGGTGCTGGCAAAGTTTACTGACTTCGTCGACAACCAGCGAGTTGAGGAATGGTCCGCGTTGGGGTGGAAAAGACGGGCCAAAGCCTCCGATGCCAAACTTGTGGAGGAGCGCAGGTTGTGGAAAGAGAATTGTGAGAGGGATAACATGGAGAACAAATCCCTGAGAGATGAACTGGCCCGGTTGCGCGCTGATGTGGTGCGAGAGAAGAAGAAGGAGGCGGCGGTTGCAGCGGCTGCACAAGCTAGTGTGCAACGCGCACATAGTGAGCAGAAAGAGGTACCCCCTTCTCTTTGTGTACACTCATTTTTTATTTTACTGAATTATGATGCTAACCTTGTTGTGAACGAACAGGCTAAGGTTTGCGCTATTCTAGAGGGTGCCAAGAAAGACCTCCAAGCAGCCTTGGTGGAGAAGGTGGGCGAGAAAAAATTGGAGGATTCTGAAGACGCCCACGCCATCTCCGAGTCGTTGGTTGAGTCGCTGACCAACAACATGCTGTGGATGCAACAGCATGGGATTGTCAATGTAAGTACTCCGCTTGTTTCTTGAACATTATGGGATAGCTCTTAATTTCTCTTTGAATTTGCAGATTGCGAACTCCATTTTGAACTCTACGGAGTTAGATGGTGCAGTAGCTAAGCTAGTGGTTGCTACGCGCCATGATGGGCATGCGCAAGGCTATGCTGAGTGTGCGCAAAAAGTCACTCATGCATTGGACATTCCATGGGATTCCAGCCATGCTTCCACTCATGGAGTTAATACCGGAGCTGTTTTCGAGAGGGCATATCAAGGGTATAACTGTCTTGATATCCCAGTGTTGGAATTGGTAAGCGAGGCGCTCACCCACGATGACTTCGTTGACCACTTAAAGGATATCTTTCCGGAAGAACCGAGGCCGCTGCTGAAGAAGAAGACTAGTGTAGGATCCTTAAAGTAATATCTTTGTAGGATCTTTGATTGTGTCGCACATTGTGCAGTTTTGTAAATATTTTTATCTTTAATGAAAAGTTTCTTCCTTGTTACAATATTTGCGTGAAGTAGACCAACTTTGTGTAGGTATAGCGAATGAAACTGGTAATGAACTCGTGTGTGAACATCAGCTCCCATGCGCGTTTCATAGGTTGTGACTTAGGGTTCAAGATTCATTGTATACCGAGGTGTTTTCGCGTATGCCCAAAGTGATTCCGAGCATTTGTAACGAAACATTAAGATAAAAAAATCATGTAACTCTTGTCTCTATTGTATAATGAGGTGTAAGAGCCATATTCACAGAGTAGACAAAAGATAATGAACTTGCAGTTTACATGTAGCACCGTCTTAGCTGCTGCGCGTTCCATGTCATAGGGATGTTTGTACCATCAAGACGCTTCAGGGTGTATGCGCCTTTTCCCAGGACTTCATGGATAACATAAGGACCTTCCCATTAGGGTGCCAGTTTTCCAGGATGTTCGGCGTTAGACGCCTCATTGTCGCATAGAACAAAATCACCAGGTAAAAAGGTACATATGCGGACTCGAGCATTGTAATACTTTTCGAGCTTGGACTTGTATTTTGCCTAGTTGATGGCAGCGTTTTCACGCCTTTCTTCTAGTAAGTCCAAGTCAAGTTTGCACTCATCTTCATTGTTTTGTTTTTGTACAACGAGCATGCGTGGTGATGGGAGGCCTATCTCTGCGGGAATTACTGCCTCCATCCCATACACTAGGCTAAAAGAAGTTTCGCCTGTGTTGGTTTTAGGCATGGTTCGATGAGCCTAGAGGATGCTTGGCAACTCGCCTACGGCCTCTGCGCTCTGTACCCAACCTCATCTTGATCCCTTCGACTATGCTTTTGTTAATTCTTTCCACTTGGTCGTTCCCTTGGCGTTGCACAATCCAAAGGGTATCTTTGTGTAACAGAAAATGCCCTTGTCTGTTCGGAATGCGATCTTGTCTTTGTCCTCTTTCTTCATTTCGATCTGGTGGTAGCCCTTGTAGCAATCAAGGAAGCATTTCCACCTAAATGAAGCAAGAGAGTCCACCTTTTTGTCGATTTCCGGTAAGGCGTAACAGTCCTTGGGACATGCCTTGTTGAGATCCTTGAAATCGACACACATGCGCCAACTGCGTTGGACTTTTGGACCATAACTGGGTTGGCTACCCATGTCTGATAACGTACCTCTCAGATGATTCCTACCTGGAGAAGCTCTGTGACTTGCTCGTTCAGAGTGGGTCTTTTCAGGCCCAAAACTACGCTTTTTCTAAACTATGGACTGAATAGAAGGAAATGTGTGCAAAGCATGCACAGCGATTTCCCTTGGCACTCCAGTCATATCCACCAGTAACCATGCAAAAGTATCAGAATTACGGAACAACAGCTGTTTTAACCGCGCCTTGATTGCGGGAGTCATGGCGGGCCCCAAGAGTATAGTCTGTTCAAGGTACTTGTTGTTGAGCACCCACTTTTCTGGTTCACCGTTGGATGATAGCTTGACTGCTTTATTGGCCACTCTGGTTTCCGTGGGGAAACTGCAAGCGGCATGGGGAATGGAAGTACTCATACTGAAATCCCGTTGAGCGTGTCGGCCTAGTAGCATGGCGCGAAGCTGCGGCCATGACCATGAAGTTGACCTGGACCGTGTGAGTGTGGCGCCCATCGGAAAGAGTCACCGGGAAAGAAATTTGGCCCAAGGGAAAAATAGCCTCGTTGTAGAAACCAGTGAGTGGGAAATCCACCGGCTCCAGGCGTGCTTTGTCCTCTAGGTCTAACTGCTGGAAGCACTGTTCATAGATAATTTCCATAGAGTTCCTAGGGTCTATGAACATGTAGTCAGTGCAATAGTGGCCAAAGATGCTAGTTATCACTACCGGTCGGTCTTCTTGTGGGCCCCCAGGGACAATGGGGAAGATGACCTGCTGTTCACGCAGTGAGGCATGCAACTCTTCTGGTGGCTACACTTGCACGAAGGACTACCCTGAATCATATGAACAGACTTCATTTTTTTGTTACTCGGGACCTTGCCGCCTTGAGTGATTTGGCGCACCTCCTTGCGCACGTTTTGCAGTAAGTGGGTGAGCTTTCCACTCTTAAGCGCTTTTTCAATCTCCATGCGCAATGAGATGCAATTGTCAGTTGTGTGCCCCGTGTCTTTATGATAATCGTAGAAAAGGTTGGGGTCTTGACCTTTCTTATTGCGCATACGGCGATGGTTGCTTGGACTGATGGTCTTCTGTACCGAGGACCTCCGCCGGTGTTAGTGGGGTCCACTGACGGTCGCGATTATCTTACTTTATTGCTCGCTGGGTGGCGAGCTTATTAATGGTCGTGCAAGCATCGACCGGTGTGTGGGGAGGGTTCTGGCTGTGGTCCCTCCACCCTTTATTCTTCTTCCCAAAACCCATGCTCAAGTCTTTGGGACGGTGATGAGGTAGGGGAGGTCTACTATTATTGAGGTTGCGCTTCGTCAACGCGTAGACCTTTCCCGCTGCCATGAGTTTATCCCAGCTTTTAGGGAGGCCTGTAGTTCCTAACAAGACTTTGGTCACCTTGTTACAACATACGATGTACTTGAACTGTGTGCGAATCACGTCTTCACTGACATCCCCTATCTCTAGCATCTTTTTATAGCGGGTGATGAAATCTTCTAGGCTTTCATCGTCACGCCGCCAGATGTTCATTACGTCAGAGGAGTCTTTGACGTAAATCCGTTGTTGACTGAAGTGTGTCAGGAACTTATCTTTCAAGTCGTTCCATGACACGAGTTTCCCGTGGGCAAATTATCAAACCACAGGCGTGCAGCACCTGTGAGGGTTTGAACAAACAGGTGACACCACATAGGTAGTGTCCATCCTCCAATCAGTCCTGAGCCAGTGAAGAGACGCAGGTGATCGTCTGGGTTTGTCAACCCGTTATATTTCCCGACACTGGAGGGATGTTTTGCACGCTCCAATGGTGCGAGCGTTATCTCCTTGATAAACTTGGAATGTTCGGCCGCGTCAGTCGGCCGGTAGATCAAATTATAATCATGTTCCGCTTCCGGGTTGTAGCCACCCCGTGGAGCGGATCTATTCGCCGCATGATTCTTTGGCATCCGGTGCAAAACGTTGGCACTATCACCTTCGCCATAGGTTTTGTCGTCCTCACGCTGGGTGTACTGCTCCCCGTGGGGATGCAGGCCCAACCAGGAGTGGACAGATGCTAGCCTAGGAGAGTGAGACTCCGGTTTAGGCGGCGGTTGTGTGTACTCTGTCTCTTGGGGATGGAGGTTATAAGGTACGCTCACCCCAGCTGGCGAGTCGTAACTCAATATCCTTGGTGCAGGCGAAGCATGCACCTGAACAGTGGGCTGCACTGGGGCAGTGGGAGTGTTTGTCTGTGCATAGAGCTACGCATAGACGGCATTCAGGGACGTCAGAGACTTTATGTACCAAGACATTAGGGTCTCACCCGGGGGTCAGACCGATGTGATCGGTATACAGGGAGTCTCCAGTTGAGCTCCGGGAGTGACGAGGATGTTTACACGACCAGAGCCATGTTGAGTTCCGGCATTCTTGAAAGAATCTTCTTCCACTTATCCGTCGATTCGAGAGGCATGAATTGGGTTCTTGCCTTCAGCTTGAGGACCGCATGGGGTGTTTGATGGGAAATCAGCCATATGAACGTGAGGCTTGAAAAAGTGAAAATGAAGGGAACTATTTGGGAAAAGTGAGTAAATAGCGGATGGCGCCAATGAAGACCGTTGCGTCGCTTTGGAGATTTTTGTTTTTTATAAACCTATGGAATTGATGTTTTAATTAAGTGATCAATTATCTCTGATTTACAAATTGTGTAACATGTCAGCCCTAATCAGGGTGGGGTGTTACAAGTTATCTTACGAGCTGAAACAAAGTTGGAATCCAAATCCAACAAATCCTTCACTACCTGGATCGCATTTGGGTACCTGATCGCGATGATCTCCGAACTTTTCTCATGAACGAGTTATATAAGACACGATATTCAATTCACCCAGGAGCTGTAAGATGTATCAGGATCTCCGATACTCTTATTGGTGGCCTGGAATGAAAAAGGATATTGTTGTTTTGTTTCAAAGTGTCTCAAATGTTCCAAGGTGAAAGCAGAACATCAAAGACCTTCAAGCTTACTCATACAACCCGAAATCCTAGTCTAGAAGTAGGAAAATATAACCATGGATTTCAATACCTGGTTACCTCGAACTTCTATAGGACACGACATGATTTGGGTTATAATTGTCCACCTTACCAAGTCTACTCACTTCATTCCCATCCGCGAAGACTACAAGAATGAAAAGTTGGCTCGGATTTATATCAAAGAAATTGTAAGTCGTCATTATGTCCCTTTGAGCATTATTTATGATCGTGATGGACGTTTCATTTCACGCACATGGCAAGCCATTCCGTTAGCATTAGGCAATCGACTTTATCTTATCACTACTTTTCATCTGCAGACAGATGGTCAGTCTAAGCATACTATACAAACACTCGAAGATATGTTGTGTTCGTGCATCATTAATTTCAAAGGAAATTGGGATGCTCATCTATCGTTGATCGAGTTCTCTTACAATAACAGTTATCACTCCAGCATCGGTATGGCTCCATTTGAAACTTTATACGGTCGAAAGTGTCGATATCTAGTTTGTTGGCACGAGTTGGTGAAGCTCAAATCACAGGGCCTAAACTCATTTAAGAGACAACTGATAAGATCCTTTGAATCTGAAATAATATCTTAGCAGCTCAAAGTTGTCAGAAAAGCTTCACTAATAAACGATGAAAACCGTTCAAATTCTCGAGATGATTGGAGCAGCAGCATACAAGTTATCTTACGAGCTAATAAACGATGAAAACCGACAGAAGGGAAAACTAGCACCTCGCTATGTCAGTCCTTTCAAAATCCTCAAGATGATTGGAGCAGCAGCATACAAGCTCGAGTTACCTGAAGAACTTAGTAGGATCCATCTGACCTTCTATGTTTCGAACCTGAAAAAGTTTCTTACAGACGAGAACCTCTGAATCCCGCTTGAAGACATACAAATCGACGAGTCGATGCATTTCATTGAATGACTCGTTGAAATCATAGATCGTGATGAGAAATGTTTGAAATGCAGTCGGATTCCAATAGTTAAGGTCCATTAGGAGTCTAAACGTGAATCAGAGTTTACTTGGGAACATGAAGACCGAATGTGAGATAAATACACTTATCTTTTTCTAGTGTTCACGCTAATCACGCTAGACTATTATGGTTCGAATGAAAGGTTCGTGAACTAGGTACAAGCTAATCATTTCAAATGCTGGTACGCCATCGAGGAGAAGTATGCTGCACCAGTTGGAAAGAATGATTTAGAGAAGACATTGACACAGTTTACTCCACAAAAAAAAAAGTTTGTTCGAGAGAATAAAATGATGAACATATTGCAGCAAGCTTTAAAATGAGATATTTTTTCCTCTTCTACAACACGACGGTGATGCACAATCATTGTGGAATGATCTAAGGGTAAAGTTTCGAGGAAGCAGCCAAATGATAAAGAACAAGAAGGTGTAGTTAAAGAAGGAATTTGATATCTTCAAGCTCCTCAAAGGTGAATCTATGAAACAGCTTATCGAACGATACTGTCACCTGGTGGTCGAGATGAAGCATTTGGGGATCCAAAAGGAGAATGAGGAGTTGGTCTATAAACTTGTTGATTCACTACCCGAATGAGAATGGTCTACCTATTTGACTATCTTAAAGAATAGCTCAGAATATGGCACACTTACTTTGTCAAGATTCATTGAAAAGCTAGAAGATCACGAGCTAGAAATGCAGAAAATGGCCAAGACCAGAAGTTCACATGTGCAGCAAGATGTAAATCTGTACTATAAAGACAGTTCAATGGAAAGTAATCAGAGTCTGAAGATACACACTGCTTTTAGTGCTGATAGTTCTTTAAGTTCCGGTTCAAATTTTCGTGGTGGATTTCAATCATTTCCGACATATGGGGCCTAATTCACCTCAGACACCGCAATCTTCTTTGAACTCGAATAATTACCAAAGTGGTTTGGGTAACCAAAACAACAATTCAAACCAGAGAATTCTACAATGCAACATCGCCATGATTTAGAGAATGCAAAAGATTTCAATGAGAACATTGCTAAACAACATATGGCGTTGCTGTATCAGTATATGAATCTTATAAAACTCCGGTGGTCGGAAAAATTAGGAACCCGAGCATGACAAAAGAAGACTATGTTCCGATTGACTCTAAAGAATTGGAATTGATGGATATCAAGTGGTGTATGGCTTCGATAGTCTGAAGAGCACAAAAGTTTATAGAGATCACAGGACGTAATAGTTTGGGAGGTTTGGATGGTAAACTTGGATTCGATAAATCTAAAGTTATGTGCTTCAAATGTCAGGAGAGAGGACATTTAAGAGAGATTTACTAACAAACTATTCAAATTAGCTAAATTAATTAAAATTTAACTAAAACTAACGAAGACATGAACTAAGCCTGAGAATTCAATCAGATGCCGGGAAGCACACTACCTAGGTCTGAATCCTAGACATGCATGACATGTTCTAACAGTTTTGGAACTAATGTGGAACCGGGATCTTAAGATGCTAAACTTACAGATTTACCTATAAGACCCATGACCCTTCTCTCGAGAAGACACCTATGATGATACAATAAGTTGTTGATTCACTGGTTTATATGACTCCCTCACAGGCTATCCTAGTAAAAAAATAAAGCACCCTTAGACACTCTACCTCACAGCGCGAAGGTCTAGGGAACTAAGGTTTATGATCTAACATGGCTAGCAGATAGAGACCATGAACTAGGGGATCTTCTCACGAAGAATCTAACCTAAAACCTAATCACTCGAGACTACCCAATAATCTCTCACCTCACGGCAAATGAAATTGGTAGAACACTCAAACCTAGACAAATCACCATTAAATTCCTATGCCTACTACGTACGCGAGCAAACCATCTAATAGTCAAAACCACTAAGCAGTTAACCTAGCACACAACTATCACATAAAAGACATTCAACAAGTATACATAAGGAATTATAATTGATCAATAACAAATTTAAGCATGCAATACGTATGATCTTATGTGAAACCAAAGTATTACTTCATATTTATATCCACAAAGTATCTAAAACCAAAAGAACATAATCACACAAGCATTATTTGACCTAGGTAATGATCAGTTTCTTAGCCTAACATTATTTTGAAAACAAAAGAACAATACATAATCAATTCACAAGACATGGTTTGAAGAAAAGATAACAGAAAAGGTGACACCCGATTTGCAAAACCCAAAGAAATCACGATCCTCGGCTTTAACGCTACAACCTTTATGCTCATTGATCTTCAAATAACCTTCTCTGGCTTCAAATTCATCTTTAGGGTTGTAGGTTCATCCAAGTTCTGTTTTTAGATGTTCAAATTTGTTTTATATCATACCTTGCCAAATCCTTAGCCCTAACAGTAGATTCGCGTAATTAACCCCCGTCACCATGCGACAAGTTAATCTTTAGTCTTCACGTGACGTAAGCAACATATGTTGACTGACTTTGACTTTTAGTCTGTCACACCACGCGACGAACCTCTTTATTCCTGTCGCGTAGCGCGATAAGTGATGTTTTCTCGAATTTTTTTCCGTTTGATCTCCGTTTCACATACGACTCATCCAAAGGCTCGGTTTCATCCATATTGGCTCATTTTAACTCTTTTCTCCTCTAGAACCCTGAAATTCACACAAAACACGATAATATAAAAAACTGATGGTAAAACAACACAAAACGACTCGATAAATAATACAAACTATACACGAAAACAATTGGAATTGAACCCTACAAAATAACATATGATAGAAAGCCAAAATATACTACAACCTCTGATCCTAATGAAAATATAACATATGCCTGAGTCAAGATCTGCTGAAGATTAAATGCAAAAGGTCTGCCATAGCAAAACTCTGTTGTAGACAAAGCTCTACTGAAGTCTAAAGCTAAAGGTCTGCCAAGGCAAAGCTCTACTAAAAATTAAAGCTAAAGGTCTGCCAACGCAAAGCTCTACTGAAGGCCAACAGAGGATGTCTCATCAGAGTTTTACTATCAGTCTTTGTAATGTTTAGTTATAGCAGTGGTTAGCTTAGCAGATGTTGTTAGTTGTTAATTTCGTTAAGTTTCGTTTTCATGCTAACATCATCATAAGATACTCAGTGGTTAGGATTGTAGTATAAATTGAACAGTGCTTGTACTGTTCTATTTAATCACTTTCATCAATTATCAATTTATCATTCTTCTTTACATTTTGTACGGACAAATCAGTGATCTTAGGCTGAGGGGGAGATTGTGATTTGTTTGCATGTGATCATAATCACTTAAAGCATGATAATGAAAAACAATCTCTCAATTGTTATGAATCAAAGTTCATCTTTCCGCTGCATTTACATCTGATTTATCATCGTTTATTTTTTCAGTTTTAGAACTTTCATAAAAGTTTTAAACTCTGATCCTAACAATTGGTATCAGAGCCTGGTCAATCGAATTTGATTTAACAATCAATTTAATTTGAGTAGATTTTGCTCTCACTGCTAATTCGGTTTGTTCGTTTTTATTGAAAACATAGTTTAGTTACATTGTCAAAGTTTTTAAACAAAAACTTTTTGAAAACAATCAGAATGTCACACACTTCACATGATCCTCATAACACCGGCAACATGTTTAAACCACCAATCCTTGTCAGATCTGAGTATAATATCTGGCAAAGACGGATGGGTTATGTCCTTGCTCAGCAAAATACCAGTTGCTGGAAGTCGGTAAACTTTGGACGTCATGTTCCAATGATACTGAGTACAAGGGACCCTAAAGTCTAAGTACCAAAGAATCCTGAAAATTATTCCGAGCAAGATTTCCAGAAAATCGAGGTAGATGCAAAGGCATTTAGCATCATGGCCTCTGCATTGCCAAACGATATCTATGCTGACCTGTTGCATTGCAACAGTGCAAAGAAATTATGGGATGCTTTGAAAGAGCAATTCGGTGGGACTGAGTAAGTGATTGAAAACAACAGAGAGGTTCTAAATCAACAATATGAAACTTGTTGTCATATAAAAGGAGAGTCACTAACCCCACAGTTTGAAAGATTTAGCTGTCTTATTAGTGAACTTAAACTGGTAAATGTTACACTTGCAAATTTCGACTTTAAATAGTCATTTTCTTAGATCATTACCAGACAAGTGGGACACTATAACTTTTAGAACTAGAAATTCAGTTGGGTTCAAAGACATGAGTCTTACTCAGCTTCATGGTAGGTTCCTCACTTATGAGAGAGAGCTGAACTAGAAAAAGAAGTTACAAGAGTCTAGCAAAGTGGTTGATGACTATGCATTCGGTAGTACAGCACTGTTTGGCCAAGAAGAAGTCACTGGCAGTAGTAAGGATCAGAGTTATGATCATTTCATTGATATAACTTCTAGTTTCAACTCTGACCCTTACACACCTAATTATGCATTTGCTGCTAATTGGGAAAGCCAAACTTCTAATAACTTATGCTTTTAGTAGAGTGACCTTCAATATTTTGATCCTTCGTATTTGGAAGAGATGGACATTTTGCACAAGTTGGCTTTGTTAAGTGTCAGAGCTAACAAATATTACAAGAGAACTGGTAGAAAGTTTCCAGGGTTGCATGGGGGAACAAAGTTGGGCTGGATAAGTAAAAAATTAAGTGTTATAATTGTAATAGGCTAGGACACTTTGCTAGAGAATATAGGTCTCAATCAACTGGACAAATTGTCGCACATCCTAGCCCTAGACGTCAAAACACTGTCCATTATTCCCAATATACCCCTGCTCCTCATATGCAAAACCCTACTCATTTTGCACACCCTGCTACCATTGTTCCGGTGCAATATGTTCAAACCATTGTTCCTCAAACTTAATATGTTCAAGCACCAGCTCCTTAGATTCAAAGGCAACCTACACAACAAGTTACTCAAACCACTACTCATGCAGAGGTTAATCAACAGGAGCTTCTTTACTCAGGGATTTGTTGATTGGAGTAGCTTGCCTGAGGATCTGACTAATTAAAACTTTACTCTAATTGTTGACACTGAAAAGAAACAAAGTAAATCTTGCTTTATGGCATTAGAGTCTATAGTTAATGTTCATGATGAAACAGTTGTTACAAAAGAAAATGTTGATGAACATGTGAAACCCCTGTCTGACCCATGGGATGCTAGTGTTTGTGAAGGTGAATGTGATTGTGCCATGATGGCTGCCACTAAGGTATCACCTCAGGTCTTAAAAGATCTATGTTCAGATAAATACATCATAGCTTTTGCTAAAATAAAAGAGGTGAATGAAAACCTTAGGAATAAGATTTTGATGTGAATTGCAATTTGAAAAGCTTTCAAAGAGTTAGAAACAAAATTGCTTCAAAAAGAATCTGAACTCAGCAGCTAAAACCATGAAGCCAGCATAACCAAGGATCAACTCCAAACTATGATAGTAAAATATTAGATTTGCAAAAAGTAGTTGGAATCCACCCAAATCACTTGTGAAAAATGGGTGGAATCCTGTAAATCTTAGGAGATTTTGCTAGAAAACTAGGTCAAAAGTAACATAAAATTTGGCATAGGATTCAAGAAAAATGACAAAGTTTCTGAAAATGTTGCTGAAAATGATTCTGGTATGGTTGAAATTGTTCCAACAAACTTGGCTAGTCAAGAAATTAAAGTCACTGATAAAAATGGAAATAAATTTTTTTTGGAAAGACATGAGAGACCCTCAACTTTTCAGGAGATTGAGAAATTGATATTTAAACCCACATGATTTGATGATTGTGACATTCTTGAAAATTTCAAGCCAATGGATTTTTCAACCATTGAAGGTGTCAAAGCACCAAAGGTAAAAATCATTCCCATAACAGATTTACCAGCAGAGGTTACAGCATCTGCTAACAAAAAGCCTGAAAAAGGGAAAAAGAAAGAAAATCAAAAATTTGTTTTGTGACTTTTGTGAAAAGAAGAACCATGTTACCAAAAACTGTTTTCTTCTAAAAGCTTATGACATCAACAAAACAAGTGAGATCATTGATTCTCCTAAATGCAAAATTTGTGAAAGAACAAAGCATAAAACTCAAGAGTGTGTTTATCTCAGAAACTTTGATGTGACAAAGAATGAGTTTAAATAAAAAACACTGGAGAGTTCAAAGAGTAGTACTGCAAAAGGAAAGTTTAAACAGACCTTTGTGCCTGTTGAAACACCTGTTACAAAAGCACTGCACAAAACCTCTGTTCCTAGGACCATAATATCCTAAAACATTTGAATGTCATGTCTATATAACAGTATTGAAATGTTTTCCATGTTGTTTGCAAATTCATGCATATAACTGTTATGTTTATAAACCGATGATAAAATGTTTTCAATCGTATCTGTATACCAGTATTGAAATGTTTTCTGTTATATTTGTAAAACTTGTATAACTGTCCACGTCTGCGTTACGTTATCATTTGAGAGTTCATATATAAAAAAATGTGGTATGTATCGCGTCAATGAACTTGAGGATCAATAATGTTTTGCAAGGACATTAATATGTGTGTCGACTTAGGACGTACTCAACCCTAGACGATTTGTTCCGGTCCACCCGACTGGGACAACCAAAGCACTACATGCGGCCACACAAGGATCCATGAATGGGGCTCGCTACACCGATAGATCTACCACTCTTGTTCCTCGGTCTTATAAAAGATTAATGGCACTTAAGAGAGAGCCTATTCGCACATGATCTAATATTTCATTCCATAGCTAATAATACCATCGAAAACATGTATTTTCCCCCGAGAGTTGTAAACCAAAAACATTTAAGAGAAAAGGGGGACATGAACTCACAGAGTTTTTGTGCCTCGCACAAATAAGAATGGGCTAGCCCGTTTGAGTCTAAAAGCAGGACCAACCAGTCCTCTTATTTGTATGCAGGACAATCCAGTCCTTGTGTTTATAAGCAGGACCAACTCGTCCCCTTATTTGTATGCAGTACAATCCAGTCCGTTGTAACTAGGACAATCCCGTCCCTAGTTATGAAACTCATGCATGTTTCGAAAATACGCATGTGTTTTGTAAAACCGGTATGTTGAGTATAAACTTTTCGTAAACCATTTGAGTTTATTGAAATCTATTCGCAACATGGTTTTGGAATATGAACTTTCGTTCATCGAAATGTTGTGTACTTTTACAAATCTTGCATGTCTTTCCACCCCCGTAAACATTTATAAAAATGTAAAACGGTAAAAAGTGGGGGTTATGAACTCACCTTGATTTCCTTGTGCAAAGCTAGCTTAATGTGATTTCCATAGTGTTGTCTCCACAACTTGACTTGCTAGCATGCATTCTAGTGTATTCCTAAAACGTAATAACTCGTAAGTTTCTAAGAATGACGTAGCTATACTACGTGATACCGAGCTCTACCGAATCATTACTCATACTATTCTATTTTCGAGCTACTTGAAATATATTTTTACATCCAAACATAACTATATTTCATGAAATCGTGTTTAGTAGTTACGTACGTCGACGGATAATGGTACGACTCTTTGTAGTTTTCGTAAGGTATATTATATATATACTCGAAAATATATCTGTATAGATAATACATTTCGTGTTCGCGCGATAGTCTTGCGGTATTGCGTCGTACCTCGTTGAAGCGTTGAAATCAAAAATAATAAATAGCAATTGAAGTTCCCGAATCGTTGACGTTTGAAATAAATTTTGTTGGTGCATAATGTCTATTGCCTACGTCTAGGATGTATATGTAATGTTTATAAAGTTTACACGTTAATGTTTAAATATGAAAAAGTAAGTTTTATTAGTTTTAACACTATGTTTCGTACAAAAGAATACAGGTTTCGTACGAGTGAGTCACTCGTACGAAACACAGATTCGTACGAAATATAGATGTCTGTTTAGCATGCACTTCTGTACGAATCATGTCGACCTATAAATAGGGAAGTATTGTGTTAGAGCTAGTAAGTGATTTGTCAATTGGTACGGCGAAGCTCTGCTAGTTTGTTTACTTGCATCTGTATTTGAACGTCATTAATATATCGGAAGCAGTTAAACTGTAAGTACTATCTTGTTTGTCTTGTCTACCTCTCTAGCAATGAATTCCGCCTCTGCTAGTTGAGGGAGATCAGGTCGATTGCTCATTTCGGGAGCTCGATCCCTATTCACAAGTGGTATCAGAGCCATGAGATCTGATCTAGAGATAGACAACAAGTAGTTACAAGTTACTAAGTGTTCAGACTTGGATATATCTTCATCATTTTTCTGACCTATGCTGGATTTTGGACAAATTTTGAACGAATTCATGGACAAAATGGACTAGGATTTTAGTAACTCAAGTTAATCTTCAATCTAATCAATCCATATCATAATACGGACTTAAAATTGAACAAAATCATGATGAAATCGATAAAGTTTGTCAGTTTTAAGATTGAATCATTTCGTACGATTTTCACATGAAAAACTGATCTAATTTTTGTACGAACCAGTTCAAAAGTTCATACGAATAAGTGCAAAAATTTTACAGAATCTTACAATTTTTCAGATTTTCAAACAAATTCGTACCAAATTTCATCCGCACAAATATTTCACTCGTACAAAATGGTTTGATTCGTATGAAATGTTGTTTTTGTGAAGAAAAATATCAATCGTACAAAAACTTGTTTCGTACGAAACAACTTGTCCGCACAAAAATTTTATTAATCTGATAATTTTGTTTTCGAGAAGTGTGTTCTTAATTTTTCACAGGAAAAATGTCTGAGGAATTTTACAATGCATTCGCCACATCAGTCGTTACCACTGTAGCAGCCCAAAACATCAATCTAGAGAATGAAATGAGAACAATGACACAACCTCCAAAGCTTATGAATCTAGAAGACTTTGATAGTTGGAGTGAAAGGTTTATGAACTGGGTTCAAGCTAACCACTTTACTTGCTGGTTTGCAATCGAGGGAAAATATATCGCACCAGTTGGTGAAAATGGGCTTGAAAAGACCCTTGCTCAATTCTTTGATGTTGAACGGGAAAGGTTTATCAACGAAAAGAAAATGATGAATATTCTTTAGCAATCGATTAAAGAAGACATCTTGGCTTTACTGCAACATGATGATGATGAGCAATCTTTGTGGAATGCTCTTCAACTCAAATTTCAAGGTAGTGCTCAACTCCGCAAAAGCAAAAGGGCGTTATTAAGCAAAGAGTTTGATGTATTCACACTGATCAAAGGAGAAACGATAAAGCAGCTTATTGAGAGATATTGTCATCTAGTGGTTCATATGAAGAGAATGGGAATTGTAAAGACAAATGAAGAGCTTCTTGACAAGCTATCTGATTCTCTACCACAAGGTGAATGGTCGACTTACTTAACCATCTTAAAGAATGGAGTTGAATATAGCAATTTCTCACTACTTTGCTTTATCGAAACATTGGAAGGTCATGAATTAGAGATGCAAAAGATGGCTAAAAACAAGACTGTTCAAGTGCAACAAGATGTTAATCTTTATTTCAAAAACAGTTCTGCTGCACAAATCCAAGCGCCAAAGATTCAAACTGCTTTCAGTGCATATAGTTCACCAAGCACACCACCAATTCAGTCAAGTGGTTTCCAATCATTCCCAACAGTTGATCCTAATACACCTTCAAGCCAACAATCTTCTTTTGGATCAAATCAACCTCAAAATAATCAAACTACTCCATCATCGAATGCAAATCAAAGAGTTTTGCAATGCAATATTGCCGTTGATTTTCAGAATGCACAAAAGTTTGACAAAAAGACAGCAAAACAACATATGTCTCTACTTGCTTCGGTTCTTGAGTCATATGACAGTCTTGTTGCTGGAAAGATCAGAAATTATGAAATGACATGTGAGGATTATGATCAAATTGATCCAGTTGAAATGGAGCTGATAGATATAAAATGGTGTATGGCTTCAATCGTTCGATGAGCACAGAGATTTATGGAAATCACTGGTAAAGAAAATGTGGGAGGTTTGGATGGGAAACTTGGATTTGATAAATCCAAAGTTACTTGTTTCAAGTGTCGGGAGAAAGGACACTTTAAAAGAGAATGTCCAAACCGAGAGGTTCAAGGAAATCATAATCCTTTCACCCATGACTATTACAAAAGAGCGATCTACCACCAACCTCAACCAAGAACAAGAATCGTGCCGATTGAAGATAAGCAACCTGAAACTAAAGATAAGGCATTGGTTGTTACACAAGATGACGAAGGGTTTAATGGGAACAAGTTTATTTCGAAAGGAGAAAGTTTGGCATTAGTGGCTGAAATTATTGAGGAACCAGAAGAAGAATCGGGAGCATCCTTTGAAAGAAGACATCATTAAAGCATGCATGGCCAATGGAAATGAGGTAAACAAGTCATCTGAGAATGAAAAATCTTGTTCAAAGTTTGAAGAACCGTGTGGTGAGTGTCTTGTAAAGGACAAAAGATTTGCTGAATTGCAAAGTTTAACAGACAATTTGTCAAGCGATTACAAATCCACAAAGGAAGCTTATAACAAATTGAGTGTGTCTGTTAAACAATATAATAATACACTCAGAGAAAATGACACAACACTTATGATTCTTAAAGAAACAGTGATGGATAAACAAATGGCAATTAATATTCATCTAAACACTGTTGCTGAGCTCAAAAGTGAGCTTGAGAAAATGAGAATTGAAACTGAACGAGTAAACAAATTGTTAATTAGTTATTCCACAAGCTCATACGTCACAGATCACATTTTACCAAAAATCGAAAATACAGAGGAATCTAAAAATGGTGAAACAAAAAGTGGTAGTTATGATCTAGTTCCTCCACCCATGTGGAACAGTTATACATGCAAAAATCCATCTGGGGTGGAAAAGGTACTAAATCTTAATTTGAAAACTGAACAGCTGCCGATGGATATCGATGTAACTTACACTAAAAATGATGGTGAATGTGACTCTGAAGTGATAAATAATGTGGTTGAAAAAGTGTTAAAAATGAATCTGAAGTGTCTGAGCCTGAACAATCTAAGAAGTCAAGGTCTGATGATATATCAGAAAATAGTTTAAATGATGATCCAATGTCATAGTTTATAAAATGAAAGGGTCTGATAAAATATTTTTGGATGAGGACTTTCCAATCAAGAATGTGAAAAAGGATTGTGTAGATAAAATGTTCAAGCTTATGGAGGTAAGTCATGATGATTTAGATAAACATGATGCATCTTTCTATTCTAAATCAAAAACTAACAACCGACCCTACTATCGAAAAAATGGAGATTATCCGGAAAACAAAAGAGCAGGGTTGGTTTCCAGAAGCAACATAAAACCAACAAGTCCCAAAAATTGAACTTTACAAAGAAAATTAATTTTGTTTTTGGAACAACAACCGAGAAAGAAAAGGAGGTCATCGGAACTTAATCAAATGATAATTTTCTTAAAGAAAAAGAGAAACAAAAAACAGAAACAGGTTTTGGATACCTCTGTTCATAAGGACAGCAGGACATGCTTTAAATGCAAGAAAGTTGGGCATATCACACGATACTGTTCACAAGAAAGTTCAAAACCAGTTTCTTCTCCGAAAAAGTTCACCAAGGATGAAAAGCAAAAAGCACCCATGTTTATGCTGAAACAAATTCTTAAAAGAAAGAATGAATCTCATCAAAATGTTAAACCCACTATTCAAGCTCAATCTAAGTTTGAAATTGGTGAGAAATCACACAAAATTCAACAAGTAGATTCAAGATTTTATGTTAAAAGGGCTAAACCACAAACACAAAAATGGGTTGCTAAAGCTGTCAAAATCAAATCATCCAAAGTTGAATACAAACCTTTTGTTCCAAACAAAATTGAGCTTAAAAAGATTGAAAATAACAAAGTGGGTCCAAAGTTCGATATTCCAAACCCACCCAAGACCAAACAGGCTTGGGTCTCTTTGTTTAAATAAATTTTGTTAATCATGTGTGCAGGGGCTCCAATGTTCGATATTGTCAAAATGGATCATGGATAGTGGAGCGTCTCGCCACATGACAGGAATGCTTGCGTTGGTCAATGATGTTAAAGCTATTCGATATGTAGGATTTGCTGGAACGCAAGGAGGTAGAATTGTCTGAGAAGGGATTCTCTCGAACGGAGTTGTATCGTTTGATAAAGTGAACTATATCGCTGAACTTGAGAACAATCTGCTTAGTATCTCGCAAATTTGTGATAAGAAGTTCACGAAACATTTCAATGATAAAGAATGTCTAATCTTAAAACCCGGTTTCAAGATTCCAGAAGTATAGATTTTGATGCGAGCTCCGAGAGAAAATGATTTATATGTTCTTGACATGAGCATCGCTTCTACCACGTCAAAGAGAGTTTAATGCTTTGTTTCCAAAGCTACCGAGAAAGAGTCAATTTTATGGCATAGAAAAATGGGGCATATTCATCTTCGAAAGATGAATTTTCTTGTGCATAACGACTTAGTGGAGGGTGTCAATTTGAAAAGTTTTCATCTGTCAGATGATTGTCTTAGCTGCAAAAAGGGGAAGCAGCATAAGAAATCACACCCGAGAAAGCTGTTGAATTCGATAAAGCTACCACTAGAAAGACTACACATGGATCTCTTTGGACCAGTCAATCTCAAAAGTATTTCTGGAGATCTATACTGTCTTGTCGTCACAGATGATTATTCTCGATTTTCGTGGGTGTTCTTTCTGGAGAGTTAGGATGAAATGTTTGAAACCCTTATGATCCTCTTCAGAAAACTCGAAAATTTATATCATTTGCCCATTCAGAGAATTCGCAGTGATAATGGAACGGAGTTTAAGAATAAGAAGATGCAAGAGTTCTGCAATGAAAAAGGGGATTCTTCATGAATTCAGCGCCCCCTATACTCCACAACAAAATGGAGTAGCTGAACGAAAGAATCGCACGCTGATAGAAACTGCTAGAACAATGTTAGCTGATTCAAAATTACCGATCAGTTTTTGGAGTGAAGCAGTAGCATCAGCATGCTATACCCTAAATCGTGTGTTGACAGTTAAGCCTCACAAAAAGACATGTTTCGAGCTACTGAATCAATGAAAGCCTAACTTAGCATTTTTGGAACCTTTTGGATCATCGTGTACCGTCTTGGACCCGGCTGGTAAATTTAGAGCCAAATCTTTGGAAGGTTTCTTTGTTGGTTATGCTACTCCTCAAAAACGTGTTTTCTTGCCGAGTCTGAACCAGGTAGTTCTAGTACAGCACGTAGATTGTCAAAGACATACAACGCTTATGCAGAAACCTGGGGATCCGTGGCTGTTTAACTACCATGGATTATGGGATTCGTTTGATCTACCAGATGTGCCAATAGAAGAAGAACTTGTTATGTTATTTCAACAACATCAATTATCTAATCAAGAACAAGTTCCTAGACCATTGGTGATTTCTACATTATTACCAGTCAACACGAATGATGTCGGTCAAAGCTCTTCTGTTCCAAATCCGGTTCTTGCTCCAAATGTCAATGCTGCTGAATCATCTGCCCAGCCAAATGTAGATGCTGACTTTGATCGGGTACCAACTTTCGACGATGGATGATACAGTTCTGATGAAGGATCTGAACAGATTGAAAGCTTTCTGAAACAACAGGCTGATCTGTCTAATGCTAGGAATAAAGCTTCTTCATCTGTACCAGTTGTTGATGAAATTCTAACAAATTTGCAACCACAAGTAGATGTTCCAACAGAAGTGATACCAAGAACACTTTCATATCATCCGTCAGAGAACATCATAGGCAGCTTACAATCTGGAGTGCAAACTCGCAATCAGATAAATAAAGATCTAAGCTGTTTTTATACTCGTATTGCTCCATTTCAAGTTCGATTTTCTCATAGTTGTTTTGTTTCTCAGGTTGACTTGCCAGAAACTTGGAGTCTGGACGCAATGCAAGAGGAGTTACTCCAATTCCAGAAACTTAAAAGAAGAAAGTTGGGTGGATGCAATGTAAGAGGAGTTACTCCAATTCCAGAAACTTGGAGTCGGGACACTTGTTGACTTGCCAGATCATCACAAAACGATTAACACAAGATGGGTCTTCAAGTGCAAAAGAGACGATCGAGGAGTCGTGGTGCGCAACAAAGCTCGACTTGTGGTTCAAGGTTTGCATCAGCAAGAAGGGATAGATTATACTGAAGTCTACACCCCAGTTGCTCGTCTTGAAGCAATTAACATATTCTTGGCCTTTGCCTCGTGGAAAGGGTTCAAGGTGTACCAACTGGATGTTAAATCTGCTTTTCTATACGGAAAAGTGAAAGAGGAGGTGTACGTCGGCCAACCACCGGGGTTCGTTGATCTAGTGCACAAAGATAAAGTCTATCTTCTGAATAAAGCCTTATATGGTCTTCATCAAGCCCTGAGAGCTTGGTATGAAAGATTATCGAGTCATCTTCTGGAAAATGGTTTTATTAGGGGAACAGTAGATTCTACCCTCTTCACAAAGGAAGTAGATGGGCATCTAATCATCGTACAGATATATGTGGATGATATTATCTTTGGATCGACAAATGATAAGCTGTGTAAAGACTTTGAAGAAGTCATGACGCACAAATTTGAAATGAGCGCAATGGGGGAGATGAAGTTCTTTCTAGGACTTCAGGTTGATCTATTGCTTGATGGTGTTTTTATTCATCAGACGAAATATGTTCATGACATTTTGGAGAAATTCAATATGACAGGAGCTAAACTAGCATCTACCCCGTTAGCTCCAAATCACGGCATTTGTCCAGATCTTATTGGAGAAAGAGTTGATGAAACTTTATATCGCTCCATGATCGGATCCTTGATGTATCTTACAGCTTCTCGACCAGATATCATGTATCCAACGTGCCTGTGCTCCCATTATCAGTCTAATCCAAAAGAGTCACACCTGCTTGCTGTCAAACGCATAATGAGATATTTGAAGGGTTTTCCAAGCACCGGCTTGTGGTACCCTAGACATGATGATTTTAATCTTGCAGGATACTCGGATTATGATTTCGGATGCTGCAAATTGAATACAAAGTCGACAACGGTCGTCTGCCAGTTCTTTGAAACTCGTCTGGTAACGTGGCAGTGCAAGAAAGAAACCGCAGTCGCTCTCTCTACTTGTGAGGTTGAATACGTTTCGGCATCCAGTTGTTGTGCTCAGATTCTTTGGATACAGCAACAGATGAGAGATTTCAGTTTGCAATTTCTTGATACGCCTATATATGTAGATAACCAGGCCGTGATCGATATCACTAAAAACTCATGCCAACACTCACGTACTAAACATATCGAGATTCGATACCACTTTATCCATGATTGCTACAAGAAAAAGTTGGTGTGAATTGAGAAAATCCACACTGATGACCAAAAAGCAAATTTTTTTACCAAAGCTTTTGATAAAACAAAGTTTAATAATTTGTTAAAGCTAAATGGATTAAAAAATATGATCTCAGGGGATGTGTTTGAGGTTGAGTTTGAGGATGATGATGACTTAATGTGAATTTGTCATCGGTTAAACGTTTTCGATACATTCTTTCTTATAACTTCTTAAAAAATCCAAAAATATGTTTTTGATTTTAGGGGGAGAATGTTTGAGGAAAATACAAAAGCAATAAAAAAGGCAAAAAGAGTGATCATAGTAAATAAAAAATGATAGTCACAGTATGCTAAAGAATTGTATTGTTTTTAAAAAGTAATTAAGCAAGTCTTACTATGGATATGCCAATAGACTTCACTCGTTCAGTAAAGTGTATTCAAGATATAAACCTAAAAAAACAAAACTGATTAACTTGTGGGTTAACATCTCTCGGATATATGGACTTAGTACTCTGAAATTTCGTTTTAGAGAATGCCAGATTCTGCGATACTAGGTTTTTATATTTTATTGATATCTGGGGTATTATTCGAGTTCTTCTGATTTTGCGGAAGCAATGGCCTAGAACTCATATAATACTTTCGCATTATTTCCCCAAAAGCTGCATGAAAAAATGGTGATGTCCTAAGCAATTATGACATTTGCAGTACAAAAGATTCCTTTATGGAACACCACCTAAAGACGAGTCTTCATCTCTTTGTCTGTACGGTAGTACTAACCTGAGCTCTCAAGGTATCGCATTCACCTTATATACAGATATCAATTCGATATATTCACCTGTAAAATGACATTCTGGGAATCTCGATACGGGAGTATATTCTGAGATGGGAAACATAGTTATTTCATGTTTCTAATAATACATTAATATATCTTGAAACAGTTGAGAAACGAGAAGAGGTCTAAATGGACAAATATATTGGCAATCTAGGTAAATTTGTTTAAAAGCTTAAAGGGTGTTTCTAGATCAATGGTACTAATGACTTTTATATATGCTTGAAATGATCCTCTAAAAACGCAAAATTCACAAAAATGTTATTACTCTTTGAAAAATATGTGACATCCCGGCTTTTCAGGTATCTTAAACGCGCTACTTCACGGTTATTCATTCCTACGCTGATTTAATTCGGAGAATTAAATTACACGCTCGCAATAACTACACTAACTTTGTGAATCTATTGGGTGAATTACGTGCTATGTGTTATTAGACGTTTGTAGATTTTGTAGATTTTTATATCACGCCTTGATTTCGCGATTATTAGTTAAAAAAATATAATAAATAAATAGCCGAACCGAACCGAGCCGTGAAACGTGTCAACCTCACCTCCTTGCGGCCCAAGGAAATAACCTAAACTTGAGGCCCAAGCCACTCAACCCAACCCCCCCCCCCCCGTTATTTGCGGTGCCCCCCCTCCCCTTCTTTTCCCTTGTGTTATATAAATGTATGTATGCATGAGATGTGTTTTAAAAAAAACAACAAAACCCTAGTCACTAAGAGAAGGCCGACGGCACCCCCCCCCCCTCACGGTCGCACAAGCTCCAACTTCCGGATTGATTCCAATCTTGTCCCGGTTCGCTAATCATCATCGTTTCAAGGTTAGGGTTTAATTGTTTTGCGATTCACATTAGGGTTTGTGTAATCTTGATCATGATTATGTGTAATGGTAGGATTATTAGTATGAAAAGTGTTGTGATTTATGATTAGTTCGGATGATTGTGCGAGTCTTTGCGATTTTGATGTTATGTGGAATACTAAAATCATAAGTTGCGTTTTAGCGATAAAGATCATGTTATATAATTAGGGTTTGCATGAATATTTATATACATGATGATATTTGACAAATAAACCTGTTGTTAATCATTATTATTAAGCGTCATGATCGTTTAAGCATGTTCTAATGCGATAAAAGTCGAAAACAGTTTGCTGAATGACATTTACAGCCAACTTCAATTGGCCGTAACCTTATCATTATTTATCGAAAAGTGGATTTTCTGAAGCCTAAAACGTGTACTTTTGAAAAACGCTTCTAATGAGGTCAGATTCATATTTTTCTGAGATCGTTTGCTATTTTTAAGTGGTCATTTAGTGCAGCAGCTGAAGCTGCGTAAATTCTGCAAAATTTGCTAGTTGTTTATCGAGTCGGATGTCATAGTCTGTAGGGGGTTGGGTCACGAAATTTGTATATTAACTGGATACGGTAATTTCCGGAAATCTCCCACTTGAATTTTGTTAATTGGATGAACGATGATTTTAAATAATTTTTCCCGTGGACTGCAATCAGAAAGCGACGAATCTGACTGCAGCCTAGTATATAAATGTTTATAAATAATTGGTAAAGCGTTAGGACTTGAAAATTTTACATAAAATTCTATAGTTTAGTTGACACCTCCTGTAAAAAATTGGAATTTTTGTAATGTTGGAACGATTTTATAAAAATCCTTGAAAACAGCCCAGTTATGAGCGTACAAGCTAAAACATGATAACTTGCGTTTGTGTGTACCAAAGTGTTGTATGAGTTAATCTGTGTTTATGACAAGTTGGTTTGATCATTATTTTGGTATGATGATACTTTGCATGCATGATTGTGTTTTCGAATGGGTTATTACGTGTGCCGCACTGTGTGTTAGTTATGCGTAGGGTTTTGTATCAGTGTGTTCACACACTAACTTCAAATCGGTTGGCATGTTAGGACGCGATTAGTGGTTCCATCATTTGCTTCTTTTGTGTTAATCTAACCGAGCAATTTAAGGTGAGTTCACGGCCCCTATTTTATCCAGTTTTGAACAACAGGGGGAGAAACATGTATGCGCTCTAAAACTCTATCTTTTACGTTATGCGAAATTAACGTCGTTAAACTACTCGGTAACTAAGTTAATGTTAATGTACGTTATGGTCACTAAGTATCTTTATCACGGAAGTCCTCAAGCAACTCTCGGATCGTTAGTGTTGGGTTAGATAGCGGGGAAATTATAAGTAGTACTACTGGGCCCGACAAGCCCCACCCGAGCTAGTCGCGCTAGCCGACCGGGAATGGTCAACGGGTGATTAATTTGGCCTAACTTTCGCCATGGTTAGTGATAGACCTCGCAACACTGAGGCAACAACAGTCAGCTTCGATCGTGAACTCTTATGTGACGTAACTTTAGGCTCGCTACCTACATGTTAACATTGAACTTAATTACGAACCAACATTATTATTCCGGGTTAGAATAATGGAACTATAACGTTATCCCGGATTAGGGATAACGGGGAAAACAAACATTTAACCGAACTTGTGAACTTATAAAAACCTGTGAACTCACTCTTCTTTAATGTTGACACTTGTTTCTTTACATGTTTCTCAGGACGTTAGGAGCGCTAGGTGCACTCACTTGCATTTGATCAAGACATTTTTATCGAGTCTTATTTACGAATAATGTTTGGGATTTTTGGTTTTGGCGTTTATGTTGGCGCCCATTACTTTACTTTACTCTAATGCTTCCGCTAAACTTTGAAACTAAGATATTTTGAAAATGACTATGAATGGTTAAACAAATGTTTTTTGGAAAACGTTTAAATAAATCATATAGAGTCGTTCGATATTACTAGTGTCTCAGATTCTGGTTTGATCACACGCCTCGCGGTAAAACTCCGCAAGTGGAAATTGAGGGTGTGACAAGATATCTCAAAACTCAAAAAGATTTTCAGTTTTCTTAGCTTGATAGTCGTATTTATTACCGATGATAAAAACACTGACGGTTGGATTCATAGCAACATCTTGCTTAGAAAAACTTGAAATCATGAGTTGGGAACTAATTTTTAGCAAAAAGTTTACTCGAATGTCAAGAAAGTTCATTAATCTGAAACTTTACATGTTAAAATAAATCTGTTTGATCAAACATGATCAATCAAGATCATTAACTTGGACTTGGAAGGCAAATTGGATAACCAGGGTCATTAATTTGGACTAGGTTAGTCAAGTGGATTTGTGAAGCAGATAAAATTACTGAAAAATGAAAAATACAAAAATAAAATTGAAAAGTTTAAAACCTTTTGTTTTGATTCGCACGAAACAGAAATTCATATGGAGATCTTTATTTCGGTACAAAACAGGAGTAAATTTTGACGATTCAAATTTCGTACGAAGTTAGTCTCTAGTATAGATACTATGTGTTTCGCACGGAAATGAGTTTACCATTTTCTCTGCACTGTTGAGCGATTCAGGAATTTTTGTGCGAATTTATATTAAAATCTTCATTTCATGGTATTTGTGCTTGTGATTTACATTGTTGAGGTCGATTGCCACACCTCTATCAATGGGAAAGGTAATTTCGACAAAATCATGTTGTTATAATACCAAAATTTGTACGAATCGGACTAAAACTTAGATCTAGGGAAATTGGACCGGTAAAACTTAAAATTGATCAGAAAAATGTTAAAATCAGCTCTAATAACTTGAAAATCGACTGTCAATTTGTTAAAATCAACAAGTTTTAGGTTCGGATTATACTTGGACATTTTGGAACGATGATGAGTTTTTTGTACGAAGGATCTGTCTCGCATGAAATTTTTGTTATATCAGTTAGAATTTGTTTCGTACGTAACAATCATTTCATACGGAGAAGTTTTAAAAGATGTTCAAAGATGAATTGAATGATTAATTCGTACGAAATAGATGGTTCGTATGGAATAAAGTTTGAAAATGAATGTTTAATTTGTAAAGAAATTTGTACGAAGAAGTTGAATCGTATGAATAACATGCATTTCAAACTTTAAATTTTTGTATATAAGTGTGTTTCGTACGAAACAGGTGTTTTGTACGAATCATTGAAGGAAATTTTGAATGTTTAAAATTTTTCTAACAGTTGGTTGTTATTTTTATGAACAGGCCAAGAAATATGCGTTTTCTCCAGTCCACAATATATGTTGTATCACAGATGCCTCAAATCCGGAGATAGCGGCGTATCGAGATATTTTAGATTTTCTCACATGGATTCGAGTGACTAAAGCTTTAACGGATAGACATACAACATATCTTTCGCATGTGGAATATTTTTGGAATGTCGCTGAGTATAGTATTGATGATAACGCCATTATTTCAGCTATAAAGATTGATGATGTCGATATTCCAGTGAAGATTACCGAGGAGTTAATTCGGAAGGTTTCGGGGTTTAAAGATAACAAAGACGATCCGACAGGTTTCTCTGAATACATGGTAAAAGGATGCTATTATCGAATGGGGTATACAGGATTTGTAAACGCTGCACCGTTTAAGAAAGGAAATCTGAGCGAGCCTTTCAGATATCTTGAACATGTTATTACTCACGGTTTGAGTCATCGGAAAGGTGGTTTTGATGATTTAGTTGATTATCAGATGTGTATGATTACTGCATTAGTGTTGAATCTTCCATACAACTTTTCAAAGGTTATATTCACTCAGATGATTCAGAATATTCAGAAGGAAAAGTTTTTGCAGTATCCAAGATTTATTCAGATGTTGTTAGACTTTTTGCATCCTGATCTGAAGAAATCTCCGAACGATGTCCTCAGGCTTGAACATGTGGATGTTTCGACGTTACGAAAGATGAATGTGCATCTAAAGTCAGCTCCTGTAGCTAAACCAATGTTTAGTGTGATTCTCGATAAAGATTACATTTCACCAGCACCTGGAAAATGGAGAAAGGATGAAAGTAGCAACGATGAAGAAGAGGTTAAAGCATTATCGTTGTTTGTTGCAAAAAGAAGTCCATGGTTTGTGAAGGATGGAGAAAAAGGTAGGAAAGCTACATATAAAGGAAAAAAAGAGAAAAGCTACGTCTGCAGCTGGAAGTTCTGGGTTAAGAGATGAACCAGAAGTTGAGGAAACGGTTGAAGAGATAGCTGAAGAGATTGAACGACAAGCTTTTGGAGCTGACAAAGTAGCTGAAGAAGTACTATCATCAAGTACCGATTCAGAAGATAGAGAGTGGGAGAAAAGAAAAGAGCTGAAAATTTGAAAAGAAACGACAAGCTGAATTGAAACGCAAAGCTGAGGAACGCAAACGAAAAGCAACCGGCGAGGATGATACAACTTATTTCCCTCTGAATCTGATACTGAATCTGCTTTTCGAACTCCCATCAAGAAAAAAAAAGAAGAATGAAGCGTCCTGCAGCTAGAATATCTCCGAGTGTCATTCAAAAGGAAACTGGTGCTGAACCTATTATTGAAGAAAATGTGGAGGAATCATCACAGAATATTCCATCTCCACCACAACATGTGCAGCCAGAACCAGCTCAGCAACAATCTGAACCAGAGATAGTTCCTCAACCACAATCAATTCCTAAACCAGAACCAGATCAACAACAGCCAGAACAACAACAACAACATCAACCGGAGCCAGTTCAGCCACAATCGCAACAATCAGAGCCAGTTCAGCAACCACCAAAACAACAGTCTGCTCAACAACATTCCCAACCATCTCATGCGCAACAATCTCATCCTACACAACAGCCGTTTGATTCACAATCATTTTTTGATGAGATTGGTTTAGATGATTTACAAGGAGGAGATGAATTTCGATTTGATGATCCAAGAGTTGACGACTTGCAAAAACAGGTTACGATGAATGTGGTACGTATAGCTGAGTTGCAAGAGTAGATAAATGAGTTAACTGCTGAAAAACTTGAAATGCTGGAGAGGATTGGAGGATCGATTGTTGACAAACAGCAGCTAGAAGCGATGTTAGCAAGTATTGTTTCTGAAAACAAAAAATTGCGTTTACGAATGGCAGAATACGAAAAAGAACGTTTGAGGAACGATAGACGAATGGATGTGTTTGAGAAAATTTTGGAAAAGAAGTTGGGTTTGAATATTTCTGCAGCAATAGATGAGATAGAACGAGCAGAAGCGAGAGAAAGAGTTGCGGAAAGAGAATGTTTATCTAAACAACAATCTAATGCACAAGGGAAAGGAAAGGGAAAGATAGTGGAGGAATCTGAGATTGACAATACTGTGCCAGAAGCTGAATCTGAGCCAGTAACATGTTGGGATATTGTGGTGTATGAAGAACCGAAAAAGTTTATCCTGAGAGGAAAGCCAACTGATGTGGATATAGCTTCACTTGATATTAGTCAAAGACATCGAGATTGGTTGATAAAGAGAAAAATGGCAAAAGAAAGTACAGAAACTGCTGAAGAGACTAAAAAGGAAGCAGAAGAGGAGGATGTTGATGTTGATGTTGATGATAAGGAGTCTAGTAGTTCGGATGATGATAATGATGATGACAATGTTGGAGGGTCTGGAGTTCATGCAATTGATTCGAATGTAAATGAATTAGAAGATCTTTCTAAGTACTTTGATGATTCCGCGAATCAGATTTCTGAAGAAGAAAAGACGAACAAAGTTGATGAGTCACTTAATGCTCAGCAGGCAGGAATTTTCACAGAAAATGTTATATCTTCTGTTCATGTCGTACCAAAACTGTTTGTGTTATATCTTGAGCATGACGTTGAAGAAGGGGAGTTTGTTCACAGTTACTCGAAAGAAGAAATAGCAGCAATGCTCGGTATTAGTGAAGAGAATTTTGATTTTGATTTTGAAGACGAACTAAATAAGATAGATGTTTTTTAACCGAATGCTTATGTTTTTGAAGACATAGAAGATGCAAACATGTATGATAACCTTGTCGTGGAAAGTGATTCTGATGACGATGCTAATGGTGCCAATCATTGTACAGATGATTTCCCAACGTTTACTAATCTATTTACAGCTGAAAGTTCTGAGATGTTGCAAAGGAAAGTATCTGAAGCTGCAAAAGAAGGAACAATTCCTCAGAAAATGTCTAAAGCTAAAGCTGAAATTGTTGAACAAAAGAAGAAATGGTTTTGCGTGAATTCAGCCAAACGTAAGTTTAAAAGACCCCTAGCATTCTTTACCAGAGATGCTGATATTTCTCTAGGGGACATTCTGAGTTGGGGATGGATTGAAGAGCTTAATGTATATGCGATTAAAAGGGAATTTGGTATTAAATACTTTCGATATTTAAGCGATATCAAAACATTGCCATATTGGGATAAAAGGAGCTTGTTCAAACCAAGATGATAAATCTAAAGATGAAGTTTCATGACCAAAAGTTTTGGAGATTGATCAAGTTTGAAGCTACGCATGGTTTTGTACATTGGAAACCTCATTATCCTCGTCGCATTATTAAAGTTGATCCAGTAACGAAGGAGAAAGATGTTACTTTGATCGTGAAGAAACCGTGGGTGATGAAGAACATGCCTCTGATTAAAATGGAGCAAGATTTTTCCAAGATATTCAAATGGTGGCACTATGATTCGAGTTCATGAGAAGTTGTTATTTGTGTGCACCCAGATGATGACTCTTGGAAAATCACAGAGGAATTAACCGAAGCCGTCATAGCGCACAAACGAATATATGGTCTATGGCGAGGTATTCGATGACTAGACCCAAAGTGGCTAGTAAATTGTTCAAAGAAAGATATAGAATGTCTATTTATAGTAAGATAAGTTTTGAAGAGAAGGATCAAGAACAAGCGCTTCAATATCAAAAGATCGTTAATGTGTGCTTTGCAAATGATATTCATTCTGGATCGGATTGGAAAACAACTTGGAGGAAGCTTGAGAAGAAAGAGTCAAAGAAAAAGGAAGAAAAAGAAGCTCGAATCGCAGAACGTACAAGAATAGCATCTTTAAGGAGCTTTCAATTTTTGAAACGACCTCCTCCGACTGATCAAACACCAATTGCTTTTGAGGAGCGTTGAAAGCCTGTAAAGAGATTCTTTGGGCGTTAGAGTCAAATTTATTTGAAGATTTTGAAGATTATCCAGACTATGGCAACATACAAGGGGGAGTTTGTTGGTGCATAATGTTTATTGCCTACGTCTAGGATGTATCTGTAATGTTTATAAAGTTTAGACGTTAATGTTTAAATGTGAAAAAGTATGTTTTATTAGTTTTAACCCTATGTTTCGTACGAAAGAATACAGGTTTCATACGAGTGACTCACTCATACGAAACACAGATTCGTACGAAATATAGATGTCTGTTTAGTACGCACTTCGGTACGAGTCATGTCGACCTATAAATAGGGAAGTGTTGTGTTAGAGCTAGTAAGTGATTTGTCAATTGGTACGGCGAAGCTCTGCCAGTTTGTTTACTTGCATCTGTATTTGAACGTCACTAATATATCGGAAGCAGTTAAACAGTAAGTACTATCTTGTTTGTCTTGTCTACCTCTCTAGCAATGAATTCCGCCTCTGCTATTTGAGCGACATCAGGTCGATTGCTCATTTCGGGAGCTCGATCCCCGTTCACAAATATAACTATATTTATTTTATGAAAGTAATTGACGTCTCGCCATTCGTATATACATATGATTATAATTGTGTTATACGATTTCCGAATTCGTTCGTTTGAAATAACACGCACCTTGTATTCGTCTTGTAAAAGCGTTCGGAAAACTTGGCGTTTCGAAATAAATATAAACGATATACTTATTTTTATAACCTCGTTCGAATAGTTTATCAAGGTTTGAAAGTTAGTTTCCGAGTTTCGACTTTGAATTAAACATAAATAAATATTATTTATTTTGTAATCGGTTACCGAACGTTGTTATCTTGAAATCGCGCTCGTTGAAAGGTTGTCGGCTCGAGTTTTGAAAGTTTTAATAGTGTTGTCATATAAATATGTACCTATATTTATTTTAAGATAACCGCTTTGAATTCGGACGTTTTGTCTTTGAATTGTAACGCATTTCGTTTTATGGATTTTACAAAAATCGGGCAGAGTTTCCTCTGTTTTTCGAACGATCCCGACAATACTAGTTGCTTATTTATTTATCAAAACGCAACCTGCAATGTACGCAAACAAACAATATATATATAAATTTTCCGTCGTGTTTCAAATATAGTTTTTGGCCAAATATTATGTCCGATTTATATTTTTAACTAATGTCGGTTCGATTTTTAACTAATGATTATCTGAAGGTAGCGTACGTCGACTTAATTATTATTTTTAACTCTTTGGTGATAATTATTCGTTTACGGTTCGGTTTTGAGCTCGGTTTCGCGCGCTAATTATTAATAATAATTATAAACTAATATAATTTAATTTCGCGTCGTAATTAATTTTACTTGGGTCTCGGGTTGACCCGTTGACCGGGTTTGACTTGTGTTGACTGGGTTTGACCAGTTGACCGTGTTGACTTTTGTTGATCGAACTGAACCGAACACCGAACCTGAAACAAGCACTTCAATGTTTAAACTGAACCGATAATTGATTCGACTCGAGTCCGAGCCGAAGGTGAACCGAAACAACCAAAATCCCGAACCAACCAAAACTGAGCCGTTAACCTGTTGAACCTGAAACCTGACGCGAACCAGAACTGAACCGAGTTGGCTGAAACCTTGCTGAACCGGAACTCGAACCTTGTAACACGAGCCGTGACCCGAGCCACTCACGACTGAACCAAAAACGCAACCAACTCCACCCATCATTACCGCCGCGGTCGCTACCAAAAACCGCCGTCGCCGCCGGCTACCACCACCGCCGACTGCTGAAACCCCCAACCCAAAACAACCCAACCCGAAATCAAACCTCACTGTTGTTATCATCGCTGGCTGCGGCGTGTTGCAGCCGGTGACACCCAGTCCGAATAACCACAGCCGCCGCCACTCTCTTTCGCCGTTTTCCGACGTGTCTCTCTCTTTTCTCTCTGTCTCAGTCTCTCTCTCTCCTCTCTGATCTGTCCGTATGTATGCATATGCGGGTGTGTGTGTGTGTGTGTGTGTGAGAGAACGGAGAAGGGAGGTGTGTAGGGGTGACGTGTGTGGCCGAAGAAGATGACCGGCGCCGGCCGGTGCCTTCGCCGGACTCCGATGATCGGAGCAGAGGAGGGAGAAGAGAGGCAGAGAGTTGTGTGCTAGGGTTTAGTTTGAGTGAAAATGAGAGATTTAGGTTTAAGATAGTATTTATATTAGGGTTTTATATAGTGGGTTGGGCCTAAAGCCCGTTATCGCATTCAAGCCCAATACGTATCCAAAGCCAATTTTCAAACCCCGAAAATAGTGATTTATTGAAATTTATTTATTCGGACTCGAAGACGTTTAAAATTATATCAGGGGTCGTTGTTTGACGCGTAATCTGTTCGTTGCGTTAAAACTGCGTATTTCACTACGATTACCGTTTTTATCCGTTTTTTGATCCGGTTTCTATCGCGAATAAAAAATTCAATTATGAAGCTAAATATATCATAATATATTAATATCGAGGTGTATTTCAAGTCCGTTGCTTCTGTTTTGTTGTCGGTGCGTTCCTGTTTTCCACGTAGCTTTCGCGTTGTGCTTTGCGACGTTCAACGATCCAATTTTTTTTTATCGCATAATTATAACTGTATGATAATTACAAGTATAAAATTCGTGTTTTTAAATGTTGTCAGTATTTGTTCGGCATCAGTTCGCTTATCGTTCAAATTCGCGTTAAAGTTTTCAATTTTCGCCAAATCGCGTAACGTGAAGCAAGTAGACGTTCCTAGGCTCTCCAGGGGCCTGATGGAGTTAATTTACATCTCATTACGTTGTTTATGATGATATTACTGTTCGTTATGTGCTTAATTACGACCGGGTGTGTGTGTGTGAGAGAGAATGGAGAAGGGAGGTGTGTAGGGGTGACGTGTGTGGCCGAAGAAGATGACCGGCGCCGGTCGGTGCCTTCGCGGACTCCGGCGATCGAAGCAGAGGAGGGAGAAGAGAGGCAGAGAGTTGTGTGCTAGAGTTTGGTTTAAGTGAAAATGAGAGATTTAGGTTAAAGATAGTATTTATATTAGGGTTTTATTTAGTGGGTTGGGCCTAAAGGCCGTTATCGCGTTCAAGCCCAATACGTATCCAAAGCCAATTTTCAAAGCCCGAAAATCGTGATTTACTGAAATTTATTTATTCAGACTCGAAGATGTTTAAAATTATATCGGGGGTCGTTGTTTGACGCTTAATTTGTTCGTTACGTTAAAACTGCGTATTTCGCTACAGTTACCGTTTTTATCCGTTTTTCGATCCGGTTTCTATTGCGAATAATAAAACTCAATTACAAAGCTAAATATATCATAATATATTAATATCGAGGTGTAACTCGAGTCCATTGCTTCCATTTCGTTACCGGTGCATTATTGTTTTCCGCGTAGCTTCCGCGTTATGCTTTGCGACGTTCAACAATCCAATTTTTTTATCGCATAATTATAACTGTATGATAATTACAAGTATAAAATTAGTGTTTTTAGACGTTGTCAGTATTGTTCGGCATCAGTTCGCTTATCATTCAAATTCACGTTAAAGTCTTCAATTTTCACCAAATCACGTAACGTGAAGCAAGTAGACGTTCCTAGGCTCTCCAGGGGCCTGATCGAGTTAATTTACGTCTAATTACGTTGTTTATGATGATATTACTGTTCGTTATGTGCTTAATTACGACCGAAAACTGCTGGTTGTCACATACCATTCTTCCAAATTTGAGACTAACATGTTTGTGACCCCTTCCAAAGCCATTTTGGCTTTGGAAACCCAAGACGGAAGGTGCTTGGGGTCAGGAACAGTTCATCGTATGTAGATAGTTTACCACTGTGCAAGGAGCTTCTACCACTGTGCAAGGAGCTTCTACTTGCCTTGATAGTTTATCGTATGTAGATAGTGGTGGCTCCAGACATATGACAGGATGTAGAGCCATTCTCAAAGACTTCATGGCTAATGGAGGGGGTGATATATATTTTGGTAATAATTCAAGAGGGAAGGTGCTTGGGGTCAGGAACAGTTCAGGCTGGGAAAATCAAATTTGAAAATGTCAATCTTATTGACAATCTGAAATTTAATCTTTTTAGTGTTTCACAAATGAGTGACAAGGGCTTTGGGTCATTCTTCACTAAGAAAAATTGTCAGATTGTTGGGCCAGAAGTGGTTAAAAGGATTGATCAAATCATAGTTGAGAGCAAAGCACAACTTGTTGCTCATAGGAGTGGCAATGTGTATGTGGTTAATATGTTGAAGGATAACCAAATGACTGATACCTGCTGTTCTCAGCTGCCTCTAACAAAGAAACGGAACTATGGCACAGAAGACTTGGACACACAAATCTAACAACTATCACCACACTCTCTAAACAAGGCCTCGTAAGAGGCCTACCACAAAAATTTTTCACAAAAGAAGAACATTGTGTTTCCTGTTTAAAAGGAAAACAACATAAAAGTTCTTACAAACCCATTGGTGAGTCCAAAACAAGACAGTGCTTTCAATTGTTACACATGCACTTGTTTGGCCCTGTAAAAATCATGAGTCTAAGTAAAAAAGAAATATTGTCTTGTCATAGTTGATGATTTTCAAGATTTACATGGACTTACTTTTTGCACTCCAAGGATGAGACTACAAGTATTTTGCAAGGATTTGTGACACAAGTTGAAAAGCAATTTGACCTGCCAGTAAAAGTCTTCAGGAGTGACAATGTCACAGAGTTTAAAAATAAGGAGTTGGATGAGTTTTGTGTGTAGGAATTGTAAGGCAGTACAGAATTCCAAGAACACCAGAATAAAATGAGGTGGTTGAAAGGAAAAGCAGAACTTTAATTGAAGATGCTAGAACCATGCTTGCAGAGTCTGGTTTACCCTTGTCCTTTTGGGCAGAGGCTGTAAACACTGCTTGTTATGTTCAAAATAGAGTTTTGATAAACCCAAGGCATCAATCCACTATTTATGAAAATCTGTTCAAGATCAATCCACTGATCTCATATTTTAAAATTTTTGGATGCCAATGTTTCATTTTAAATCTAAAAGATTCAATTTCAAAATTTGCAGCCAAAGTAGACTGTGGTTATTTTATGGGATACTAACCACTGCTAAAGCCTACAGAGTCTTTAATTCAAGGACTAGGTGTGTGGAATATACCTTGAATGTTAAGTTCATGGAACTTTCTTCATTAAACATCCCAGCAAATCCTGCTGAACTTTTTGATTTAAACAAATTCACATTTGAAGTTGTGTCGGTTAAGACTGGTCCTACAGGTACACCACAATCTCCACAACAAGACTATGGATATGGCGTTGTGATTCCACAGTATAAAGCCACATCCACCACCAGAGTAGCAGATGTTATGAACAACTGTGAAAACACTGCCACTGCTGGATCAACCATTGCTGATCGTAAATTCTTTGTCATCTGATCAACTATAACCTCTTTTGATAAAAGTCTAACCACTGTGGATAAAAGTCATCATGTTTTTACACCTCTCTCACCAATACCTCCACCTCCATTCCAGACCGATGTTGGCTCTTCAAAATTGCCAATAGATGTTAGCTCAGATGATTCCCATCTGCAACCTTCACCTCAAAATGCCATTATTCCATATAAGGGAGATCCAATCTACCTAAAAAACCATCCATCTGATCTCATCATTAGCAAGATCAATGAAGGGGTGCTCACTAGAAGTCAATCCCAAAACATTTGTCTTTTTGTTGGTTTCCTATCTCTCACACAACCTGTCAAGTACCAAGAGGCACTAAAAGACAACAGTTGGGTAGAAGCCATGCAAGAAGAGCTCCTTCAGTTTAAAAGACAACAAGTTTGGGAACTTGTACCATTGCCAAAGGATGTATGTCCAATTGGCACAAAATGGGTCTTCAAAAACAAAACTGATGAAAGGGGTATTGTTGTCCAGAATAAAGCTAGGCTTGTGGTTCAAGGTTATAGACAAGAAGAAGGCATTTTTACTCCTGTAGCAAGATTAGAAGCGATCAGGTTGTTCTTAGCCTTTGCTGCCAACCACAACATCAAGGTGTTTCAAATGGATATCAAAAGTGCATCCTTGTATGGTAAGATCAAAGAAGTGGTATATGTTTGTCAACCTCCTGGTTATGAAGATGCCTTTTATCCTGATCATGTCTACAAGCTTAACAAAGCTTTGTATGGCTTGAAACAAGCACCAAGAGCCTTGTATGAAACTATTTACACCTTTCTCTTATCCATTGGTTTTACAAGGGGTAAAATTGACAAAAACTTTATTTTTTGAAATGGAAAGGAAAGGATTTGATGCTTGTCCAAAATATGTGGATGAGATCATTTTTGGATCTACATACACTTCCATGTGTGAAAGAGTTCAGACAACTCATGGCAGCAGAGTTTGAAATGAGTGCAATGGGTGAGGTCCAATGTTTTCTTAGTCTCCAAGTAAAATAATTGCAAAATGGTACATTCATTCACCAAAGTAAGTATGTCAAAGAACTACTTACAAAATTTAATATGAATGGTTGTAAACCATGTAGCACACCCATGGCAACCTCAAAGCTAGTCACTGTTGATGACAAAGATGACTTGGTTGATCAAACTCTTGATAGAAGCATGATATGTTCTTTATTGTACCTAACTGCATTAAGGCTAAACGTCATGTTTGGAGCATGTGTTTGTGCCAGATCCTAGTCAACACCTAGGAAGTCCAATCTCATTTCTATAAAAAGGATATTCAGATACATAAAAGGTGCTCCCACGCTTGGTATCTGGTATCCAGCTAATGGATATATTGAGCTTTCAGGTTATTCAGACAGTGATTTGGCTAGATGTCACACCACAAGGAAGACAACCTCAGGAGGATGTCAATTTCTAGGCAATTTCCACTGTTGGTGAAACCATTCTTTTCCCAATACTGATAATCTATCCTCTGATAGTGTAAAATCACCACTGATCATTACTCTGTTCAGAACCACTGCTGGTATCCAACAGAGGTTTCCAAACAACTGTCATCCATTATCCAATAGAGTTTACACGTGCACAGATGATAGCCATCAGATCTTTTGGAAACCGCTACCACGTCAGCATTCACTTTTCCCTTTATAAACCCTGTTTCGTCCAAATAGAGTTCCACTTGACGTTTCGATTTCAAAACTTCTCCATAAAACTCTCATCTTCTTCCAAACCCTCAATAATCACTCGTTCACCATGAATCTCATCATAAAAACTCCCCACAACTACCTTCCGATATTCAAAAAACCAATAATAACATTGTGTTTCATTCCATGATTGATGTTCTACAAACATCATCATACAAAGATGTGTTACTGGCCAAGGCTCTAATTTATCTCGACACCCTTCGCCAATTTTGGGCAAATGCTAAACTCCAGGTTCAAAACAAAAAGCCTTTTGCCATCACTTCAATGATTGAACAGTCACTTGTTCAAATCTCTTTATCCACTACTCCACCACTTTAGGCCTTAACGACCTTGATGACCCCACTTCTTTCTCAAAGAAAGATTTACACGCTGAATTCATTGAGCGAGGATATGAAGGTCAATTATGGGTATTACAATTTTTAAACCTAAATTTTCTGTTGATATGAAATTCTTTTTCCATACCCTCTTATTATGTTTGTTAGCTAAAACAACTGCTTTTAATGAAATACCTTTAAATATTCAATACATGGGTTATGCTATTTTAACCAAATCCAAATTTAACTTTTCTCATGTATTGTTTTCTGATTTGGTTGCAAATTTTAATAATATTAAAAAGAGTAAAGTTATTTTGATACACCCTAGGTTGTTGAGTTTCTATTTGCAAAAACAAGTTTCTGAAATTGATTTTCAACAAGGTGTCATCTGTGAAGTTGGCAGCCTTAAGCATGAAACCTTTACTAGACTCTCAACACAAAAAACAAAGGTGTTGAAAACAAAAGCAATAGAGACTGAGCAAATTTTGACTACTTCCACATCCACTGCTCCTTTCTCTGTTGCTGAGCCCTGTGCTCCTGGTGAACATGGCACTACAACCAGTGTTATGCAACCCCCACCAGTAAAACCCAAAAGAAACCTACCAAATCCAAAACGCCCACCAAACACCCCAAAAAGGTAACTCTGGAAGATGATATCCCAGATGTTTTATTTGTGACAACACCAAAGTCACCTACAACCACTGCTGCTACTTCGTCACAGCAGTCGGTTCAAAGATCTCCACCATCACAAGCTCCTCTTGCTTCCTCACAAAAGGAAGTTGTAAGTACAGGGACACCACAATATGAGGCAGATGATTCAATTGAACATTTGTTCCCCAGCCCCTCTCCCAAGGCTATGTCTCTTTCTACTCCATTACCCACCTCTCCAATTCCTTCCACATTTTTACCTCTGTTTCAAGCTATTGAGAAAACTCAGATTACAAGGAGTCCCTCTCAATCACCCATTACTAAGAGTTTAACTCCGGCATTGACTGAATATGAGAAAACTCAATTAGCCAACAAAGAAACAGTTGAGGAAGTTATACCCCATGAGTTACCTGTAACTCTTGGTGGTAGTTCAAGTGAAGCAACTACTACAATTGTTGCTACAACAGTGGCTTAGTTGGACAGTGGTTACATACATAAGACTTCCTTGAATGTAACAACTGCTGAGGCTACAATTGTATCCTCTGAGCCAATTGCAAGTCCCCGGTACCACGAACAAGGAACATTTGGTTTTGACAACATTGAGACTCCTCATGTTGCTGATCTAAATACAACTACCTCTGGTAGAAATTTAGATGATCCTATTCATTTAGGTGATAAATAACAATATCAAGAATTGACGGAGAGAATCAATACCTTGGAATCATCTCTTGATGAAATCAAATCCATGATGAAACAAATGCTCAGAAATTCTCAACCTCAACCATCTCCAACACAAAATGCTAAAGAGCTATGGAAGGTTGTTCAACCAATCATCCTAGCTCAGAGACAATTAGCAGATATTCAGCATGAAACCCATATGAAGTTGATCCGCAATATGGTCGAGGCTCGATATAAAGATACACAAGCTGACATTAAAGCCATCAAATACCACTTGCTAAAAACTACTGGCTCTGCCCCGGTTATCATTCTTCAAGATGAAAAAGAAGATGATGCAAAAAAGGGGAGAAAGATCACATGAGAAAGTTGCAGCCTGACTCAAAAGTTAAACAAAAGGTGCAACAACAGCCAACAACCACTAGAACCACTGCTGAAGCATCTGAAGCTACTTTGGGGAAAGGAATGATGAGACCCTAAACAAAGAAGCTGAAAGGATTGCTAATGAAAAGCAACAAAGACAAGATACACTTTAAGATAAAGCTTTGAGGCTCATTAAAGAAGAAAAAGCTAAGCAGCTGGAAAAAGAAGATGTTGGCATTTCAAGAAAAAGAAAGTCCGCAAGAAAAGCAAGACAACCAACTCGCATCTCTTCTAAAACCACTGTTGAAGCTACTACTATTGTATCCTCTGTCACCATAACCCTAACATATGTTAGGACAGATGTTGTGACAATAGATGTTGGAACAACAGCTGTTACTCAAACCACTACCCTAATCACATTTCCAACATAAACCGAACCATTATCCACACCACCTCGAATTCCTACACATCCACCATCTCCAAAACTTAAATTGCAACGCAATAGGAAATCTTTTGTTGTTGATGATGATGATGAGAGTCAATCACCACTCCCTGCATCATCACAATCCATTTCACAACCATCCTCATCACTGCCACATCCAGAAACCCCAATTCCACATATGCATTTATCATCTTCATTACTTCCAACGTGTGCATTATACCCTTTTAAACTTTTTGTTGTTAAAGGAGAGATTGAAGCTTTTTACAAGATAGAGGATCCGAAACGGAGAGATTTCCATCTTTGCTGGGGTATCGAAAGCCTAAGAATCTTGATGAATATCTTAAGTTAAAGGCTAGTCAAGCTGAGTCCATTGCAAAAGACAAATCAAAAGATAAAGATGACAGTGCTTTACAAATCTCCTTGCAATTTCAACTGAGCAAAGTGAGAAACATTTTTTTTGAAGAATTTGCTAAGGAGTTGAGTAAGTCTATGTCTAAAAAGCCAACCACTAATGATCCTGATTGAAAGAAGACTATCTTGATCATGTCATGAAGCACAAGCCTTACAAAGCAACAAGGGCTCAATTTAAAGGTTGGTCGGCAAATGAGCTAAAAGAAGAAATTGACAGAATTCATACAATGCTCAAGGATCCTTCAAAGAAGCCTACTCCTCCTACTTGGAAAAAGGCCAAACTTGAAAGCTAAGACCATGCTCTTAAAATTAAAAGAATGAAAGACAAACTTGTTGATGCTCTATATGGAACAACAAGGCAAATTGCTAGATGGCCAGAATCAAAAGTGGTAGATACCTACAGAAGATTGGAAGAGCTAAGAAAGAAAGATCTTTCAGTCCCAAGAAAGCTAATCTATGCTCAATCAACCATTGCTCCTCAACAGACCCATGCTCCTAAAAGATCAACTTCAACCTCTGGCTTACCCACCATTGCCTTAAATCAAGCAAAGAGGCAAAAGCAGATGGAAGAAAAGGATCAAAGAATGCATGAAGAACTAAGAAAAGAGGGGTTAAAAATTAAATTCTGTACCACACAGATGCTGCAAGTGATAAGCTTAGAGCCTCACTTTCTACCTTGTATGCAGACCTATCTCACCCAACTCATCACAGATAACCCTACTCCCAAGAAAACCATCTGACTCAAAAATTCTAAAATGGAAGTCTTCCATAGACACCCATGAATTGACACTGCTCAGGTCAGATGGTAGAGTTCAAAAGATAAAAATGGAGGATGCATATGGTCTGGATGCAGCTGATCTCCAAGACTTGCTAAATCTTGAACTTGAAAGGGATCTAGATGATAGATCGCCCTGCACTTTCAACTTCAGTTCAAAGGACAAACAAGGGAATCATTGATGAGGAATAAAGATCAGTAATAAAGTTTTTGTTTTGGCATCATCTGTTCTAGGGAAGATTGTTGGAATTGAACACTACAGAAGAACAGATGATAGAATGCCAAAACATAGTACAACCTCTAATCCTAATGATAATATAACATTTGCCTGAGTCAAGCTCTGCTGAAGATTTAATGTCGAAGGTTTCCCATAGCAAAACTCTGTTGTAGACAAAGCTCTGTTAAAGTCTAAAGCTAAAGGTCTGCCAAGGCAAAACTCTGTTGAAGTCTAAAGCTAAAGGTCTGCCAAGGAAAAGCTCTGCTGAAGACTAAAGCTAAAGGTCTGCCAATAGTTTTTTAATTTCGTTAAGTGTCGCTATCATCTGACATCATCATAAGATGCTTAGTGGTTAGGATTGTAGTATAAATAGAACAGTGCTTGTACTGTTCTATTTGATCACTTTCATCAATTATCAATCTATCATTCTTCTTTACATTCTGTACGGACAAATCAGTGATCTCAGGCTGAGGGGGAGATTGTGATTTCTTTGCATGTGATCATAATCACTTAAAGCATGATAATGAAAAACAATCTCTCAATTTTTATGAATCAAAGTTCATCTTTCCGCTACATTTACATCTGATTTACCATCGTTCATTTTTTCATTTTTAGAACCTTCATAACAGTTTTAAATTCAGATCCTAACAGAAACCGATGTAATTTGCATTACATCAAATATCCCGACACTTACTCTTTTTTCTTCCTTGAAAAAGAATTATGTATATGGAATCATAATCAGGTTTACCTTCGAATTCAAAAACTAAGTTACTTAACTTTAAAATCTACTAACATGCTAATCGCGATTGCATGTATACATGTCAACTTAAATCCAACACTACTTTCCAGACCCTTATCATATTTATTTAATTTAAGAGAAATTAGTCAACCTAAGGTCTCACACTTCGGAAGCCATAGTTCTACCTTATCCCACCTCAACCTTATGAAACAAAAGGAACAGTCAATTAACTATTTCCTGACCGTTTTATGAGAAAACTAAAAGAATTTAACATCCCATTTTTTTCTATTTTTCTCTTTCAGGAGCATTATACATAATTATACCTAACCTAGAGGTTTTCCAACCAGAGTCACCATCCCCAGTAATGACAACATGAGCTTTGGTAATTTTATCATTTTTTTTCCTAACTTAACCTAGAGGGATTCTCGATCAGAGTCACCATCCCCAAGGGAGATTCCATAGGTCTTGTTATTATATCTAGCTCATTTTTTCAATTTAACGCATTTTTTTCATTTGGTAAAAAATAATAACAGTTTTAACTTATAACGGCATTTCTTATACTATTTTTGGCAGTTTTGGTTTCTTTATTTCTCCTTGATGAGTACCCACAAGTATCCTAACATTATTAAGTATATTAAGCTCAAAAGAAACCTATCAACTGGTTAGGCCTACCAACACATCCCAAATCAAACACATTTCAATTATTTATCATCTCATATGTATATTATTTAAAAACCAGACACCTGATTTTACCTACCATTTTCCATATTTTATATAAATGCAAACTTCAAAATTAGGGATATTTTCTCTTTTTTTTATGATTTTTGATTTTTTTTGTATTTTTCAATTTTCTGACTCAAAAGACTTTATGTACAGATAAAACAGCAGTTTCCCATCCCCACACTTAAACTTTACATTTCCCTCAATATAGGAATAGAAACCAACTCAAAAAAACTAAAATAAATAAGAATAAAAAGACAAGGGTAAATTAGGAAGGACTTAGCTAGTGGACACAAAATTGGCCCGGGCATGAAATCCACCTTGTCGCTCCACGCGACGGGTTATGTTGAGTCTGTCACGTCATGCGACGAGCACATTTGAGTCATTGACTATTAATCATCGTGCAAGGGGCCCTTTTTATAGAAAGTTTCTTCAATTTTATGCTCCAATGCCTTAGAATATTTCCCACAATCTTCCAAACTTATTTTAGGCAGATTTTCCACTTGAAAACCCATTGGAACTCCGTTTCTTCGCATTCTTAACTTCCTGACAGATAGGATTACCTGCAAAAAGACTCCAAAATAAGACACAAACTGAAAAATCTACCAAACCTATGAAAAAGACTCAAAACTACGACCTACGACTCAAACTCTGCAAATTAGATTCCCTAACTCTCTAAACTCTCATTCACAATTAGGAATAATCATGTATATCATTCTCACCTCCGTATGCAACCTTGCAGGCTTTAGCACTAGCATTCAAACAACTACCCGTTTCTCTCAAACTCTTGCCATCTTTCTCACTATCATTTTCAACAAAGTTAAAACCGAGTGTAGGAACTTAAACATGAATTGCAAACCACTAAATCCTCCCCACGCTTAGCCTTTTCATAGCTTTTAACCTACTCTCAAACCACTTAACTTCTCTCTCTAACTCGTTCGCAAAACTATCCCCACACTTGGGTTTTCTCTCAACTTTAAGACTAGGACTATCTAAACTCATAACCTCCTCCTTAACTCTCATCTCACCCCTACATTCAATCTTGATCACCGTAGACAGTGTACCTTCTAGTAAGGCTTCTGTTATCGAAAGATCACCTTTCGGATCAAACATTCCAGTTTCCTCATAGACGGGCAATCCTACTAACTCATCCCTGAAAATTTCTTCTAATGTTAACTCACGCTCCCTATTCTCAACTTCACCCACACCAATCAAGAACACTGAGTCTCTTCTCCAATTCACGCTCTTCCTCGACTTAGAAACCTCAAATATGATGGTTTCCTCACCCACCCTAAGTGTGATGGTGCCATCGAAAACATTGATTATAGCTTTGGCGGGGCAAACGGAAGGTCTACCTAATATTAGAGGAACGTTCTCATCGGCTTCCATATCAAGAACTATGAAATCCATGGGGAGCATAAATTTGTCAACCTTGACAAGCAAGTTCTCTACTATGCGCCAGGGACACTTAACAGATGGGTCGGCCGGCTATAGTAAGAGTCATGCATGTTGCAATAAGTTCACATAGGCCTAGTTTTTCGTAAAGTGAATAACACTCAAATTAATACTAGCACCTAGGTCCACCAATGCGTGGTTTTGAATTTCACTACCAAATAGACATGGGATTGTGAAGATGCCTGGATCCGTTTGTTCCGATAGCTTGTTCATCGCCACTTCTGAACAGTCGATAGTTATTGAAACGTTCGAAAGCTCCCTTAAATTACCATTCCCTTTCAGGAGGTCCTTCAAGAATTCGCATACTTAGGCATATGTTGGATGGATTCGATAAACGGGAGACTTATCTTAAGTTGTCTAAACATAATGAGAAAGTGTCTGTACTCCATAGCATATTTTTGATGCTTTAAACGAGCCGGATACGGGACACAAGAACAATCTATCTCTGGACTCGGTCTAACAATCTTGACTGGCTTCTAAAAAACTATCTCTAAAGGACAGATCTCTAACTCTAACTGTTCATCAACTGGTTCCTATTCATCTACCCGAACTAGTGATTTCTCTACCTCTCCAAACCGCCCGACCTAGTAGTAATGGCTTTGACATGTGCATTTGGGTTGGTTTGGGTGCTACCTGAAAACTGTCACGGTGTTCTCTCATCTAATCTTTTAACTATATCCCCTACACTTCTTTGAAGATATAGGAAAGTCGAGTGTTGGTTTTTCAAGAGGATGTCATGTTCGACTAAAGTTTATTGCGTTTTCTGATCTTTGACAACCATCTGTGATAACAAGCTCTCTATCTTAACCAATTTACCCTCACTACCCAACAAACTGATCACTACCCAAGTTCTAACCACTAAAGTGACCTTACCCCTAGTTATAATTTTGGTTATGTTGGAAACCAAGGGGATGTCTGGAAGATCAGAAGTTGGAATTTTGATTTCTCCAACCGGAGTAGTAAGAACTTCCAATTGACCTTGACTTCCTACAAGCTCTACATTCTTTTGCTTCATACTCAAGGGTAGCGTGACCTGCCTGACACATCTCACATTTATCTACCTTAGATTTAATCTCTTTCATCTCTCGGGTTAGGTTTTCCAAAGCAGCAGCCACACTAGTATCCAATGTAACATGGTGTATGCCTCATGTAGACGAGGTTATACTAGAGTTCTTGTGTGCGGATTATTGTTCATACACAAACTGACTAAAGCTCTCAAACAGATCATTGCATTCGGCCACACTTTTCTTTCCCATAAGGTGGCTTCCTGCAGAAGAGTAAAACCTAGCTTTGGTCTTGTAGGTAAGACCATCGTAGAACTTTGGTCTTGACACGTTTTATTCAGGTGACATAGCCACTTATTTAAGCTTGAGTGCCTTGTAGCACTTTTTCCTTTCCCTTCACAATAAATCACCTAAAACGCGTTTAAAAACATTTTATTAGAAGAATATACTGGTGAGTTCATTCGTTTGTATAAAAAGACACCTTCTTAAAATTACAATATTAAGGGTTTTTATATTTGTTTATATCTTATAACTACCCAAAGGTATTTGTCACTCGGCAGTTCCTGTCACTGTGGTCATATCACTATTTGGCTATTCCATTGTCTAATTAGCACATACCGACAGTAGTTTTCCCGTAAGAATACGAAGACCTAATCACTGTAATATAAGTAATAATTAGAAAACGTTTAGGGTTTTGAAAACATTTGAGAAAAGAGAATGACTCATGTTGAAGAATTTAGGGTTTTCAAGCCTCTTGGGTTTAAGTCATGGTTCCTAGATATACACACAATGTAACACGTATTAGTGTAAGAAACCAAATCAAACTTTAACGATAATCACAAGATCAAAACCGTAATGAATAAGGTCTCACCTTATTCAGGCATAACTTCAGCTTTTCGATGCTAGGGTTTTAGATCAATCGTGGACGAGGTACCATTTCAGCAATTAGGGTTTCGTACACCAGAATTGGGACGGGGATTCGAGAGTTTGGGAAACGAAGGTCACAGAGATCGATTTTTCGAAATCGAATATGTGCATAATGAAGCTCAAGACTGCTCCTATTTGTACCCTATTTTTGGCGCCATCGCGCCACACGATGAGACATTCCTTCGCATCACGCGAAGAAACAAGCTAGGGCATAGGTGTCATGAGTCAGTCACGTAGTCTTGCCACGTGGTGACACGTGGCCTCCGGTCAACCTCACTCTGTTGCGACACGCGACGAGCTTTAAAGTCTCTGTCGTGCCACGCGACGGGAATTTGTTTTTTAATTCTTTTCGTTTTTGATTTTCGTCAGCATGTGTTCAGGGTATTGATTACGGATTGTTGTGGGATCTTTTTGAGGGTTATTAAAATAAGTTAGTTCGAAAAATGAAGGTCAAGTCTAGAATAAATAACCTGTCACATATCCTTGATGATGATATACGGTCTAGAATATTAGTCGAAATATTCACCCATAATAGACCTATTCCCCTTTTTCATTAAACCTTTTGGGGTGTATCAAGTATTATGCAAAATCTCATATTTATTTAATTCATTCATCAAACATGCAAAGTCAATGTGTGGATTATGTGTTACGTGTGTATGTTACTTGTTTGTTTATTTAGCTTTATGTCTAAGTTAACACAAAATGTGGAAGCACGTCACATTGTGGATCCACTGAGTCAACGGTTCCCCACGGTCATGGGTGAATAGGTATCACCATCATCATTCAGTTTCACTCTTTGGGCTTGAGACTAGTTTCCCTGTTCGCGGCTCAAGACTCGAATTTGGTTTTGTTATATATTGTTGATGTTTATTGGTTATGGTTATCCCATTAACACCTGATTTGTTAATCTTTTTAAAATAAATTATTTTATTTAAACTTAGATTATGACAACCCGTACTTTCCGAGGTTAAAACCATTCACTTTTCTCAATTATTTCATTTATGTTCTGTTTATGCTTTACCTTTTTATGTCGTATATTTAATCGAACACTCTTACCAAAACAAATATACATACATACATATATATATGTGTGTGTGTGTGTGTATATATATATCCTAACCTGAAATAAATGTATATACGTAAGTAATTTCGAACCTCATGAAATCATGAAACCAAACCCAACCCGATCCCTTAACCCACTTCCCTTGTGGCCGACACCATACCCAAACCCCTCTCAGGCAAACCCACATTCGGCCCACTTGAAGTGGCAGCCCAAACACCCTAAACCCTCGAACTTGTGGCCCAAGAAAAACCCAAACTGCCCTCACACTTATATGTACATATGTATGCATGTTTTAATCATAAGTCTCTCCCTTTGCTCCTTCTTGATCAACGAAGACATTAAGCCTCAAGTCTATTTGGTTCAAGCCTAGATCGATCCATCTCACTTCTTGGTCTCGGTAAGGTATTTAGTTTGCTAAAATCTTGATAATTTTATGAAACATGGCTGCATTTTCTGTTTTCCTTGGACTCTTGATGTTCTATGATGATTAATTGTAGTCTAGGGTTACTAGGGTTCATGTTTGTTTGGTGTTGTGATCGGTTATGGGAAGTATTATTACTAGGGTTTAAATCTTGCATGATTTTGGTTTGAATCTTGATAGTTTTTTATGAACTAATTTATACATGAGTTAATTTAGGATGATAACCTGTTGTGGTTGATGATTATAGGTCATGGCGTTCATTAAGTAATCGTTTGTGGGGTTCGGGTTACTAATCAGAACTGTCTAGAATGTTAGAGCCGACTTGTGTCGACTGTAACCGGGTCAAATTTTGTCAAAAACTGATGTTTCTTGAGTCTATGATGAACTTTCAAGAAAAACCTTTCAAAAAAGAAGGCCCTATGGAGTAAAGGAAGTGCCCCAACTAGAATTACATTTTTTCGACGAAAATTGAATGTTTTATAATTTTTCCGTATCGAAGGTTTAGGCTGTGTTTTCTGGCAGAATTTGTAGCCTATTACGAATGTCATAACTCAATGTAGGAACTGAGTTATGATATGTAATTTTTACTGTAAGTACTTACAGGTGATTCCAAAAATCTCCAACTGAAATTTCATAAAAAGAATAGATGAGGATTTTTAAATGATTTTTGGCATAAACAGTCATCAGAAAGTTATAAATCATACCTAGGTGTAAAGAATGATTTTTATTGATTTTTATGTAAAGATTCAGGTCATTAGAAAAATACACTAGTATTCGGGGATTGAATAACATGTTGTGTTAAATGTCATAATTTCCTCAGTTCGTTTAGTATTTCAAATAAATTCCAGAAAATTGCCTAAAACCGACATGAAACTGTAATGAGCTGAAAGTGTTTGTGAATGTTTTAAATATGCTTATATGTTGCAATAAAGCATTATATGTTATTAGAAACGTTAACAGGTGTCTAGGAATGTGTTATATGGAATTAGACAACCACCTACACTAACTTACCTAAACGTGTAATTGCATGACAACGTGATTCGGTGACTATGTGTAGGAATTCATAAATTAAACTAATTGAAACAGTAATCATATCAGGAAGAGGTTGACTTTCCTAATTACCTTTCAAGTTTACAACCGATCAAACTAAGGTGAGTTTACAACTCTTTTCTAAAAGCATGCATCCCTAGTTTGGGACAACACTCTTTACGGTAGCCCTGGTTGGGGCTATGTGCGCATCCCTTGTGTGGATCACTGAAACACGCTATCCACTGAAGGTGGGTAGTACACTTAGACTAAACGAAAATCTCTATCACGGAAGTCCCTGTATTTTACTGATTAAATTGCTGGGTGGGCATACGTGGGGTATTAGTTGGTAGCGCTATTAGGTTTGACAAACCTCACACCGTGCTGGAGGCCGGGCGTGAACTTCTAACATTCACTCTTGCATTAATGTTGATAGACATTAATGAGGGCACATACAAAACGTCAGCATTTGGTACACAGTTTAGTCATGTGATGAGGGTTAACTACCCGAGTTATACATAAATCAAAAACTTTTGTGAACTTTACTTTTGCTAAATGCAAATTTGTGAATTCACCAACTTTGTTGTTGACCAAATTTGTGAATTCACCAACTTTTGTGAACTTTACTTTTGCTAAATGCAAATTTGGAAGGGCATTGCAATCGGCTGAAGTGTTGTGGTTAGTTAAAAATTTATGTTTTGATGCATTTATTAAACTTGTGATTTTAATTTTTGTTGGGTTTTAACTTTATTTTCTGCTGCAACATAAACTATGTTTTGGATAATTAAAAACTTGATCGCTAATCATGTTGTTAGTGATGTTTTTATAATTGTAAATGTTTAGTTCAACATGATTAGTGGCTAGATCCCGGTCAGTCACACACCTCACAGTAATACTCCACATGTGGAAATTGAGGGTGTGATAGATTTACTCACTGTCTCCGTTTAGTTGGCCCAATTATTTTACGCATGGTACAGGAAATGAGGTTTGATAAAGCAAGGATGAAGACATGTAGATATTGAGAATTTGTTATGGGATTATTTTTATGTTTTATGTTTCGAACTATGTTTGGATTATTTGAGAACTTGTTATGGCTGATGTGATATTTAATCCGTGACATTATAGATATTGAAACATTTAGTAGTGTCCATAAGCTTTAGCCAATCATCTTACTCCGACCGATAATTCGTTGCCGGTCGGGCGTGACATATATGACACAGATGTGTTTGTTCGTATGCCTTGAATAAGACATTCTTTAACGTTTATGACAAATATAAAATATTCTATCCAGAATATTTAAATGACAAAAACTTAATATTAATTGAAACTAGAATTAGTATCCGCCACAATGCGGCGGGGTTTGGTAAAACAATGACAACAATTTTAAACACAACACATTCAAAGTCTAATTACTATTACAAAAACTACAGTAAAACACAATACATTTATAGAAAAAAACTACTATTATAACTTTTAAAAAGATACAACGTCAACAATTTTTCTTTCTACACTACACGACTAAACCAAATGTGTCTAACCTATACTATGTATTTTGGTGACACAAATAGTTATCCCATCTTCGTTAAGCGGTTGGTCGTCCAACTGATCTAGCCGGTTGCTCTCGTTTTGGGGCCCAGCCTTCCTTCGTTGGTTGGTCTCTTTTTAGACCCCAACATTCCTTTATAGTTGAAATAAAAGTGTCCATTAACTTTAGACATGTTAACTTTGAAGTGATTGCTCAAGAGTTAGGCTTTTTGACAAGACGCCTCCTACCCAATGGACACATGCATGACCTTCTTCTTGTCTTCTAGCTCAGCCTTGATTGGAAGATCTTCTAAAACAGGTGATGGTTGTGGGGATAAAGCATATGAAACACCAACATCGCATGTTTCTAAATTCATGATCATATACTTTCCATAGCACACAAATTAACTGATAACATATATTAGAAAATATCAAACACAAATATAAAAAAACTCATGAACCTGAACCAAAGGGCAACGCGGGTTCATAGACTCCATAAATGGGCATAAAGAAAAGACGGTTGAAAGGTAGAAAACCTACCAATGCGACGGTATCATAGCTTCCGAATGAAGTTGGGAACTAAAAACTACAACATGATATAAGAAAAAACAATAAATCATCACACACTTAAAACATAGGCTTCCTATGTTGGAAACTGAAATAAACAAATACAGAAACATCAAACTATTCAAACAAAGAATCGAGGCCTCTACGACATACGAACAACACAATAGTTTAAGTTTGTATACATAAACAGCCATATCAAAGTGTTCCAAGAAGTCAAACTATTGAGAATTGAAATGGCTATCACATAATACAAAATCACATCACTAGGTCGGCTGCCCAACTAAGATACGTATTATCTCAAGTGGATAAATACGCCATGGTTGCATAGTTAATGGTGACAATGTGAAAGGTAGCTAAAGCACATGACAATGGTCAACAATTCATCGAATATGCATAAACAACCATGACCCTCAACAAAACACTTAAATAACGAAGCTTAGAGGTGTAGGATGGCGGCAGCATACAAGACTAAGCCAAATCTTTACCAACATCACAACTTTGGCTCTCAAAGGAAGGTTGTTTTTTAACCTTAGTCAAACTGAGTTGTACATCAGCCAACAGCAATAGGATAGGACCAATAAAGAGCATGCAAATAACATTGGCACCCAAATGGCCATAATCAACATTGGAAAAGCCATAAAACAAAGCTTATAAGCAACATCAATACAACCTTAAAACAAAGCTCATAAGCAATAAATGGTTGCAACATAAGTTACCAATCTAAGCCAAAAGCAACATCATAGCCAATGGTCTCCGATGAGCCATAGGCCATCTTCATCGACCCAACAACCAAACGTCACAAAGACAAACAACAACTATAAAACCACAAAGGATCCACGGTGAACATTATCATTACATCATCACAAACCCTTAAAAAACTCAAAAGGTCTCATCTAAACATACAAAAAACAACTTTACCAAATCAAGGTTAAACAACAACATCGGATGTTCAATAATGAGACCCTAATTCACATAAAAACACATGCACCAACATATCTTTCACGAAGACACAAAACCCAACCTAGAAAATAAAAAAATCAAAAGACGAATAGTAAGCCGATGTTTTCAACAACAGTAGAAGTTCACGCAAAACAGACCATGCAATAACAAATCGTTAAAACCAACACAAAACCCAAACATTAAACTCTAAAAGGAACCTCTGAAGCATAACACGTAGTTTCTAACGACGTGGAAACACATAAAAATGTAACAAAGACAAACAAAAAAGAATCTACCTGTAAACATCATAGAGGCCAACGGTCGGAACGAGTCAGGCTATCGCAAGCGGAGGTCGTCAAAGAGGCGGTGGGAGTATGTTTGTCGCAAAGAGAGAGAGAGAGAGAGAGAGAGGAAACCTCAAAGTGAAGACAGAACCCACTAAAGCAACCACTTAAATACCCACTAAAGAAAACAGCCTACAAAGCCAAGGGTACAAAGCTATGCTGCACATGAAAGTACTAATGCGTGATGTCCAACCCGTAAAAGCACAAGTATATTGCAAATTGATAATACATATAAATTATATCATAACCTACATTTTCAAAGAGAGTGTACAATATCCTTCTATGATTGGTCAAGCTGGGTGATGGAGCCAATAGATGAATGACATGTGGCATCCACCATGCCTTTTCTTTTGTTTTTTTCTACCACTAAAATTTATCTATATTACCCTTGTAAACAGTTAACTTGAACAAATCTGATATTGTTGTATTGGCTTGCATTTGTTTTTTTTAAGTGCCAAACATAGATTGGATGCAAGTTTGATTCCCATTGCCCGAAATGTTTATAAAAGTTCTTTTGAACATATAGTTGCCTTCACCTTTTCTCCACCTAACCTCTCCCGAACATCAAGTTAAATTTTTACAAGCTTTTTAGTTATTTTCTTTCATTCTTTATTAATTTTTTTACTAAAGTTCTCTTATTAAACAAAATATAGTAAATATTATTTGTTTCACAATATTTATATTTATATGCATTTATGAGATATACGTTGATAATGGACTTGTATTCGAGGGTTAACGAGGAGAGATGAAGTATCAGTGACGAGATAGACAGAGTGGTTGTGGTGGTGGTTGTAATAGCCCAGTATAACCACATCATGATATTGTCCGCTTTTGCAGCCAGCACGCACTCAGTGTCCGCCCCTCATAGTTTTTAAAACACGTCATGATGGTGAAGGTATCAAGCCCCTTATAAGGAAGCCTTAGGTCCCCTTCACAACCGATGTGGAATATCACAATCCACCCCCTTAAGGGGCCCAGCGTCCTCGCGGGACCTGGCACCACCGGTCCGGCCTTGGCTCTGATACCATTTGTAATAATCCAGCGTAACCGCATCATGATATTGTCCAGTTTGGCAGCCAACACACCCTCAGCGCCCGCCCCTCATGGTTTTTAAAACGCGTCATGATGGTGAAGGTATCAAGCCCCTTATAAGTAAGCCTTCGTTCCCCCTCAAAACCGATGTAGGATATCACAATCTGTAACAGCCTAGCGCAACCGCATAATGATATTGTCCGCTTTGATAGCTAGCACGCCCTCAGCACCTGCCCCTCACGGTTTTTAAAACGCGTCATGATGATGAAGGTATCAAGCCCCATATAACAAATCATTCGTTCCCCTTCACAACCGATGTGAGATATCACAATCCACCCCCCATGGCTCTGATACCAAGTATCACACCCTGCAAAATCATAGTTGGTGTGATCTGACTGGTATCTTCATTGCAAAGCGGAAGTATATAAACTAAGACTTTTAGAAAGTCGAACACCCGCTAAGTACTCGACTCCCAATGGGTTCTCCTATTCCAACCGTGTCATAATTTGAATATGTAACATGAGAAAGAACATGCGAAAAATCAACATAAAGTTGGTGAGTTCATAGTTTGTTTGATAAGATTTAAAATAAATCTTTTTGGTAACCGTTTTAAATAGTGTGAGAAATCATAGTAAAACCAATTTTCCTTGGCATGTCATTTGAAAACGTTATGTTTGTAAAACTTGTATAACTATCAGTGTCCACGCATGACAAAAACAACATGCCCGCATGAGCCTATAACCAACCCCGTGCTAGAAAGTGACTCGCCGAACCGGTCAATCAAGATGGTAGACTAGCAGGCGGTTATAGTTCCGATATGTAGCAAGTACTTCACTATACAGTTTTAAGTGACCCTACGGCCCTTAGAGTTGAGTAGTGGATAATCCAATCCTTGAGACTTCATGCCTCGCACGAGCATATGCGGGCCTAGCCCACCAGAGTCTTTGTGCCTTACACAAGTGAGAATGGGCCTAGCCCATTTGAGTCTGTAAACAGGACCAACCAGTCCTCTTATTTGTATGAAGAACAACCTAGTCCCGTTGTAACTAGGACCTTTCGGTCACTAGTCATGAAACTCATGCACGTTTTGAAATACGCATGTGTTTTGTAAAACTAGTATGTTTAGCATAATATTTTCGTAAACCATTTGAGTTTGTTGGAATTCATTCGTATCAGGTTTAGAAACATATAGTTTTCATTCATCGAAATTTTGTGTACTTTTACAAAACTTGCATATCTTTTCACCCCCAAAAACATTTATAAAATGTAAAAACCGTAAAAAGTGAGGGTTATGAACTCACCTTATTTCGTTAGTGCACTTTACCAATCAAGGCTGGTAGATTCAGGCATCCAATCCTAGTCAATTCCTATGTTCCAAACGAACACATATTTATGAATCTAAAATGTATAAGTTATTACCCGATTCTATATGCTCCACTTTCACGCTTGATAGTCGTCCTCACGTGACTATGTGTGTTAAGTAGCCAAAATTAGAATCATATACTAACGTGTCGTGTACTTAATCTCGTCCAAATTATCAAAACGTAATAAAAAGTAGTAACAATACAAAAGCTTAAAATATAAAGTATAAATAATAATTTATCCAAGATAAATGTATAAAAAATATTGTTTATACATAAGTTAAAGAAAATGTTTACCAAATATGGGTGTTCGGCGTAAACGTCGGTTAACCCATAACATGTGTATACATACACACTTAAAAATGTATAAATATATATGTTTGTATTAAAAGATATACTAAAACTTCAACATCTGTACTTGTATCTATTAATCAACCACCCAAATATGTATTTATAAACACACATTTGTATTTAATAAATAAATGTTAATGAATATTGATGATTCTTGCATGTAATATGAGTGACAAGTCGATAAACCGAGCGTGAAAAACGTATCCAAGTAAAACAAAATTATTGTGTCAATTATTACAATGAAGAAATGTATCATAAAAACTGGCAACAATTGCCCAAACCTAATAAATGCATTGATCATACAAAAGACATACAAACAAAGATAATCAATGCTATGGGTTGATAGAAGTGTTACCACAAGGTGTTGTAACAATTGAAATAATTCTATGAGAATAAAGGTTGAACGAGTTGATGATGTTCCTGATCAAATGAGGTGCTCGTTCAAGTTGTTTCCAATATTACAATTCCAATAGATCTTGAAGAGATTCAACAGGAGAATACAATTCGTCAATTTGAAAAATTAAAATTTGGCTTATGCACGAATTAGAATAAAGGATGTGCCACCAAAAGACTTATATTAATGAGACGTTAAGGCGTGTGTTGAATGTTAGTTGTAGCAACAAAGCATATCTATGCCCAAAGAAAATGGCAGATACACTAGGAATCAAATGTAAGATTGTAAAGATCTTAAAACCAAGACTGTTATCGAGTTGGAATGTTTCTAATTATAAAATCGAAGTCTCAGTGACCCACTAACGAAGTGACTGAGGATTACGTTCATAACAATAATAGTAATGTATCTATTAAGTTATGCATAGGTCATCACAAAAGAATTTCCCATAATTCTCTAGTACTTGTAAATTCACAATTACGTGACGTCAAACGTAATTGTAAATTCACCTTACTTGACATTTATGGTAATCTTCCGTTGCGGGTCATAATATAGAGGTATGTCATTTCTCACATATACGTATATGATATATTAGTCATGCGTGTCACCAAATTATTTTCTATGGAACCTTCCTTGAATGATAATTCAGCACGGACAACATAAACAGTGAGGCTAGATGTCATAGTTATGGTACTCCAGACCCCAACTAGTTTGGATGAAGTAACCACGCTCAGAATTCGAGTTGCGAGGCTTCGGATGTATCCCTCAAACCACTTGTATTCAGGCATACCTAATTCCACCAACTAGATTCGACATGTGTACGCATTTCATTTCCCCATGGCTTCGACTCAACGACCGATGTCTTGATATATTCAGACTCCCGAGGCGTAATTATATCATTTATATATAAATAAATAATGTTTCACATCGTAACATGTACTCGTATCCACATATAATAGTGAGGCTCGTGCTCGAGTTTATATTGTAGTCGAACTACTTAATCCGTGTCGTGTTTCATCTCGAAAAATAAATAAAAATATATAATATATTTATTTTAGGTAAAATACTTCCCAAGTACAACACGTGTTGTGGTAAGATAAAAAAAAATATATACTTACATGTATGTTTCACAGATGTCCTACCAAACATTATTTCAACTTGTTTCGCGTGTTCACCAAAAAACATTGTTTCTCATATCAACGTAGCAAAGACAACACTAGTGTAACCATATACACTACATTGGATTCAATGTTCAAGCGACGATTGGAATTCCCATGTTCAAGTCCTAAGCGTTCTTAACGTAACCCAAGTCTTAATAGTCTCAGTCCCTGTAACTCAAGGTTAAAGCTAGGTATCCTCACCAACACCTAATTCGCTGAAACTTATGGCTCTGATACCAATCTATAACAGCCCAGCGTAACCACATCATGATATTGTCAGCTTTTGCAGCCAGCATGCCCTCAGTGCCCGCCCCTCATAGTTTTTAAAACACATCATGATGGTAAAGGTATCAAACCCCTTATAAGGAAGCCTTAGTTCCCCTTCACAACCGATATCAAATATCACAATCCACCCCCTTAAGAGGTCCCGCGTCCTCGCCGGACCTGGCACCACAGGTCCGGCATTGGCTCTGATACCATCTGTAACAACCCAGCGTAACCGCATCATGATATTGTCTAGTTTGGCAGCCAACGCGCCCTTAACGCCCGCCCCTCATGGTTTTTAAAACGCGTCATGATGGTGAAGGTATCAAGCCCCTTATAATTAAGCCTTCATTCCCCTTCACAACCGATGTGGGATATCACAATCTTTAACAGCCCAGCGCAACCGCATCCCGATATTGTCCGCTTTGACAGCCAGCACGCCCTCAGCGCCTGCCCTCACGGTTTTTAAAACGCGTCATGATGGTGAAGATATCAAGCCCCATATAAGGAAGCATTCGTTCCCCTTCACAATCGATGTGGGATATCACAGTGGTGGTGAAGATGAAGGTGGAAAAGAAAGATGGTGTGTGTATATATATAAAATTATAATTGTGTCTATATATGTATATATATAATTAATTTATAATTATTTTTATTTACATGTAAAAAGAAAATTAAAAGAAATAAGTGTGTATGTATAAATGTGTGTCTATATATAGAGACATGTTAATGTACAAGAGTATAGTGTGTGTATATATTAAATTATAAATGTTTGCGTATACATATATTAGAATTAATTTATTATTAATTTATTTTTATTTACATGTAGAAAAGAAAATTAAAAGAAATAAACATGTATGTATAAATGTGTGTGTATATAGATGCCGGTTAACGTACAAGACTGCCTTAGCGTGCGAAGCGTATGCGAGTAAATTACACATGTTATAAAACTCAAACCCTAATCACGCATGATCAAAAATCACATAACCATGCATAACATCACATAATCACGCATGCCATCACATAATCACACACACCATCACATCATCTCGCATGAACAAATACCTAATTACCCTAATCACGCACCTTAAAGAATGACACGCGACACAATCTCCTACTTGTGTACTGTTAGGCCCTGATTGTTTTATGCATTAATCATTTAGTTAGTTTGGGTACACTTGTATTTATTGGGCTTGGAAAAGGCTTTTGGGCCTAGGGCTTAGGGTAATTGAGCACTAACCACTTACTATAAATAGTAAATGATGTATTAGGGTTAGTGGCTTTTTGGTGGTTTTGTCATAACTTGTATTAGACAAATTACAACATTTGTATGTAAGTTAAATCTTTCTACTTCATCTTATTTCTTCTATCATTGATTCATAGCTTGTTTGAGTGATTCTGCCACCAAACAAGCCTTGTGTGATACTGTAGATCTGGTTTTCGGACTACAATTGGTATCAGAGTCTTTAGAACCTGTTTATAGGCTCGGTTGATATCAAACATCCAAGTTTTCCGGAATTTTTGGGTTGGTGTTGTTCGTGTTCTTCGTGTTCTTCATAGTGTTCATCAGAATTTTTGAAAAATCATTATATTTTACTATTTTGATCTTATTGAAAAGTGCTAAAAGGATTTAAAAGTTGATTTGTTTTATTAAGAAAAAAAGAAAGAAAAGAAAATCAATCTTCTTATCCGAAATTCATCTTTTATTATCCGAAATTCATGACAGATATTCGAAATAGCCTACATCATCACATCCAAAATAGAATTCGAATAACAACAATCATCCGAAATACCTTTTTGGTACATCCGAATTACATTATCATCATCATCATCTTTTCATCAGTTCATCAGAAATATATCATCTTTTATTCGAAATACTCCTTCCAACCCATCCGAAATACTTACTTCCTCCATCCAAATTTCATCAAACCCATCCAAAATATAAGAAATCATCATCATTTTCATCCGAAATATCACATATCATTTGGAACACATATCATTCGAAACACTTCATTCGAATTACTTCATTTGAAAGTTTTTGAAACCAACTATCATCCGAAACAAGAGTTCAGTTCATTGTCGTTCACCTCCGACGACCATCGTTCCCCCGCCGCATCGACACCGATCACCATCACCGTCCAACCTGCAATCATCTCTGGTCATCTACTCTTTCCTGTTCATCGCAGCATCTTCAGTTCCATCACCATCTTCGTCAACCATCACTACCACCCCCATCTTCGGTCACTATTACTTCCGATCACCACATTGTTGGATCATCACCATTGTCACCTGAATCACCACTACAAAAAGACCGTCTTCGACTGCCATCACTTATCAACCACCTCCGTTTTCACCTTCAGCAAACCACCACCATCATCACCTCCGTTCACAATACTGCACCACCTCCGACCACCGTATGCCATCACTAACACACCACCGTCATCACTGTCATCATCTCCGGTTACCACCTTCAACATCTCAACCACCGTCACTAACACACCAACATCGCCTTCATTGGTCACTCATCACCACTACATTATTCATCACTATTCCTCCGGTCATCATCGTTGTTCAGCTATTGCACCAGCTCCACGCCAACTCTTCAACACCACCACCTCCGACAACCGCAACTCCGTTAACCTGCAACTCCACATCTCCGTCGCTACATCACCACTGGCCACCGAACATCTTCTTCATCATCTCCGGTGAAGTGTCATCTCCAGACCACTATCTACGTTCGTCTTTGTATCCAACACCGTTGACCACCACGTTAACTCACCGTCGTTCACCGTTAATACCCTCACCCTTCATTCTCACCCACCGTTTCTCCGAAACCTGTAACACCATTCAACAAGTCAGCTGCCGTTGTTCTGCTGTGAGAAACGAAGAACATATTTGCTCTTTTTTGTGATAAATGGTGGCGTCGGGAAATGGAGAAGCTAACATCCTTTTGCGACAGTAACAGTGCCACAAAAGAAAAGAACGAAACGATTTTTATAATCGTAGAGTTTGGTTTTGAGTTCTATGTCGTTAATCATTTAATAGTTTTTAAGGTTTATTAATTAATAATAATCATAATAATAACTTAATCATTAGGTTTTAATATAATATTAGATTAATAATAATAATCATTAAGTAATCATTACTTAATCATTATTTATAAGAAAATAATAATACATAATATAAAAAAATTATTATTATATTTTAAAAGTTATTAAAAATTAAATAAATAAAAACGTTTACTAATTAAATTAAAAAAGTGGGTTTTTTTTGGTTTTGGTGATTAGTTTTGATAGGTTTTGAGGTACGATACAGGAAGTGGGTTCGTACGAGTGCAAAGTGTTCGGGTTAGCAAGTCCACTGGTTCTTGTTTTGACTCGTGTTTCTCGGTTTTTGATCACAGCCAAAGAACAAACTAGTAAAGGTTTCGCAAGCTCCTATTCTTAGCCTTTGATTCAAAGATGTCTACAACCCAAACTCAGTACTAGAACATATTTTCAGCCCAGTATGTAATCAAGCCCAAATGCAAATCCGAACATTGTCTTTAGTCCACTTATCAAAACATCCGTTAACAACACTTCACCTAGGCTCAATTCAATACCCGGACGTGGTTCATAGCCCTGTAACCACTTCATCTTCACAAGTGGGAGCACAATTAAAGGAATCTTATCCCGATGAAGTGGCCAAACACAAACCTCATGTCCAATAAGCTGTAGTCGATAACCCAGCACTCCAAAACCAAACTCAGACTGACAACCAGAATCGCTCATTAACATGATAAACTATCTTTTTTTGTTCCGAACATTGTAGAAATAAGGTTGCACAACTCAGGACACTGAACTCCAAACTGATTAATGATTATAATAGTGCCATGACTCAGTTGTGACATATGTACATTTTTAGTCATTGAAAAATTCTGAAACATTTTCGTATTTAATAAAATCTTGTGTTTTATTGCGAGAATGTATATTTATCAATCATTATACAATTCCAGACATTTTTATTCAATAAAATATTGCATTTTATTGTAAGAATGCAAAAATGTCAATCATTACAAATTCGGTCATTTTCGTGTTCGATAAAGTTTTACACTTTATTTACGAAACGTGTAACCGTACAATCTAACAAACCGACATCCACGATATTTCCGGACAAAATCCAAATTACACATGCCTTAACGCGTTTATATAAAGTAAATATTAGGTTAAGGGGGGTTAAAAAGGACAAAACGCGACAATACAAGTCCAGGGGCCAAAATTGTCAAAAAAAAGTTTGCTTCTTCACCAAATTTGCCACCTATCTTCAATTTTTTACACCTTGCACTCATTTTGCCACACTTAATTTGGTGTTCACACGTGTTAGGACACTAATCCACACTTGGTAACACTTGTCATCACCTCCTTGATCCTAAAACACTATAAATACCCTTTGATTCATCCATTTTTTCACACCACTTCAAAACACTTCAAAGCAAAGTGTGAAGTTCTTCTTTCTGTCCTTCTTTGATCTTGTTTCCAGCCTTTGGAAGCCTCCTATATTGAGTTCTGAAAGTGTTCTTCAACACAAGTAAGCACTCTTCCTAGTTCTTTCATTATTTTAGCTATTTTGAGCTAAAAGTCAAAAAGTTTGGCTTATTGTTTGACTTTCGGGTCTGACCATTTTCGTCGAGTTAAAGTTCAAATTGAACTTTGCAAGGTGATTGTAATCATGAAGGTATTAATCCCTTGCGATTGCACCTTCTGATTACCACGTTTAGTAGGCAAGATGACGAGTTAAAGTTTTACGAGTTAAAAGTAAAAAAAGGTATTAAAAATGCATGTTACGACGAAAACGTTTTTGGGTATTAAAACTTAGGGTTTTGACACCAAATCATTTTCATAAGGTTATTAGACATGTTCAAACATGTCTAACTCGTCACTTCTAGTTTAGTACTTATTTCTTATTTGTAAGTCGAGCGGTTTTACTACCGCTTTGACTTTCAAATCTGACCCGTTTGGTCAATCTTAGTATTTGACCAAGCGCATTTTTATGACCATAGTAATTTAGGGAATAACCCTTTGAGTTTATATCTTATAGGTTTATAGTTTGGTTAGTCATATGATGAGTCAATTTTATGTACTTTTAAAATGCTTAAAACACCCTTTTGGCGCATAAAATGGTTTTAAACATGTAAGACTATAGTTTTGACATCTAAACTGATATTATAACATAATCAAACTTGTTTTGACATATAAGACTCATCATAGGACTTATATAACCATCCAAACCCATAGTTACGCTTGTGACCCGTTAAAGTGGCGTAAACCATTTTAACAAGTCGTTATGGGTCAAAGCACTTAGAAACTCTTCTAAATCAGAATGTAAAGTATTATAAACCATAATACGAGTCCCAACACTCATTTGGTTTATAAGACCTCATTCTATCCAATCCTCCGATTAAAGTCTCGACACAGTAACATAGTATTCCGATACATTAGGACACACTTGAACTCTTCAATCCTTGAGCTTTATTTGATCATTTGAGCAGGACATTTACGCAATCCCAAGTGAGTACATAGCCCCCTCTTTTACGTTGTCAAATGTTTTGGGGTGATTCATATGTGTCTATCACTACTTTCTTGTTTTCATGACATTATACATGTTTTGCTTATCTAGTACATAGAGTACATGATTTCAAAGACATTTTGCTTCGTATGTTGACTTAGCATACCTAGGACACGATTTCAAAGACATTTTTACTTCGTATGTTGACTTAGCATACCTAGTACATGATTTCAAAGACATCTTTACTTGGTATATTGACTTAGTATGCCAAGTACATGATTTCAAAACATTTTGATGACATGCTTACATTGTTTAAGACATATTGGTGCTTTGAATATACAATGATACATTCATTAACATTGAGCACGTCGACCGGTAGTATGTAATGGTACCATAGGATTGACAATCTCGTTCCCACTTCCCAGGTTTGTTTGGAAGTGACTTTAGGGAATGACAGAATCCGATGAACATTTGATAAACATTTGTCTGTATAAGGGTTTATCTGACAGTCAACAAGGATTGAATGTATTCCCCAACAATCCATATATATATGTGTCTACACAATAAAAGCAGTTGATTTATAAGACAAGAGTTTTTGTTTAAACAAGACCTTTGTTTATTTTATACAAGACATTTATTTATGGTTTAAACAAGAATTTTGTTTGCAATACAAGACATTGGTTTATATATAGACATTTGTTTATAAAAGACATTTGGTTTATACATGGCATTGGTTTATACGAGACATCTCAATTGTTGGCTCATGGTAAGTGATTTAAATGACGAGACGTGTGTAATATGATAAAAGCATGGTGGATACGTCGCTGTTACTTCCTATATATAACGCTTTCATTATATTACATAACGTAGCGTTATCTAAACCACTTCAAACAAAATACAAGACATGACATATTTTATACAAGGCACAAGTTATTTTGGTTATTAAGTTAATCATGCATCATTTCTAATAAATCATTTGATTTTCATATGATTTCATAAAAGAAACATTTTTGTAAAGAATCATGGCTACTTTTGTAATAGTTGAACATTTCTTTTAACTTTCAAAGCTATGAATATTCATCACAAAACCTATGTTACTCACAGGCATTTTTATGCTGTCGTTTTATTTTCACATATGTTTCAGGAGCTAATGTTTAACTTTGAGCATGCTTCATATAAGGCAGACTTGGGCCTTGGTGACTTAAAAATTTGCAAGACAATTGTTATGTTTTTTATTTCGTTCTCCCAAGACAATGTAAACAATTAAATTCAATAATACAAAACTTTATGCACCATGTGTTGTGAAACAATAAATCTGTGACATAACTCCCCGACGTTTCTGCGGCGGTTTGTTGTTTTACGTAGTCTGGGTGTTACATCAGTGCATAAACCTTAGACAAAGCAACAAGTTGCTTACTAAAAAGGTTAAAGCACAAAAGAAGGATATCGCTCAGCTCCATTTGGACGTAAATCAACAGTCGTGTTGGATCCATGATTACAAGAATAAACTCAATGTGAAGTACATGGAACTTGAGTCTGTGAGAGCTGAGTTGGAGCTCCTGACTAGCAAGTATCAAAAAAATGAAGTAAACATACAAAAGTTTGATACTTCTAGCAAGGTAGTTCAAGAAGTGTGCAATGTGCAGCTGGCATACAAAGGAAACAATGGGAAAGGGGTTTGGGATTCAATTAGGTTGCCCCACCATATAATCGCAACTACACAAGAATGCCTGAAACTGAGGAAAGCTTGAAAACGCACAACATAGGGTGTAAGGTAAACCTAGTGATTATGCATCCCACATACGGGGAGTCTACTAAACCTGTAAATGCTAAAATGAAGCAAAAATGTGTGAACAATACTGATGCTTCAACTTCATGTGTAGAAAAGGTGTCAATTGTACATTGTGCTAGTGACTCTTTTAGTGACTCAGTTGAAGTGTCTGGCATTCATTCAATGAACCAGGACCCTCTGATTCTATCAAAGCTGATGAAGTAAAGACTAACATGAACAAGGCTCCTAGTGCGCAAACTGAACAATCTGAACCTTCTGCTTGTGATGAAAAGGTTCAGAGCAAGCCAAAGGAGCATAAACGAGCAGATTCGAGACGAGGAAAGAAAAAGTCTAAACATCAAAGACAATCTCGCTCTCCGAAATCATCTACGGGCAGCAATAGTCCTAAGAAGGCTCATGATGTGAAAAATGCCTTGGTTAAGCCGATGAGTAATGGCAAATGTGAGAAATATGCATTTGACTATGCTAACAAAGCTTTTGAAAAGACTGGTGAGATTTTTGAACAGGACTTGCAATCTAAGAAACACAAGAAGAAACAAAAGAAATCTCCACCACAGAAGACCCTTGCAAACGACAAGTATAGACATCCAATTTCATCCTCGTCTGCAAGAAATGTGCAAGGAAATCAAGCACAGAAAGGCTCAGTTCATCTTTAAGGGCCATCAAGAGCAAATCAAGCTGATCAGAATGCTTTATATGTGAAGAGACAAACTTGCTTCAAATTGCGGCATTCCTGGTCATATTGCTCGAAACTTCACACATTGTCCCAACGTACCGTCTTATGCTCAAAATCAGAGGGTTACACCAAACGATAACTATCATTCTAAGCGAATGAAGGTATCTTCACCTAAGGCAATGAAGAATTCGAACCCCAAGGTTAATCCATCTGACGGGGATTGGAATGTTGCCAAAAAACAAACGCAAAACTGTTCAGGAACAAAAATCTGTTTCTAAAACTAACAAACCTGAAACAGCTATGTCACACCCCGGATTTCCAATCCAAAATCCAAACACCTGTGGGCCCGGGTGGGGAGTATCGTGACGTTAGTTGATAACATCATTGTCAATTAAACAAGGCACAGCAGAAGTCTTGGAGTAAAATTACTATTACAAACCGAATGTTCGAAATACAAAATAATATACAGGCTCGTAATAGAAGGTCCACAGGCGGATGGAAAGAATATAAAATAGACTTTAGGCAGATTTAGGATTTGTAAGATCCTCTATCACTACCTAGCAGCTTCCGGCCTATTTCGTATTGTACCTGCATTATAGCCTTTAGATGATACATCAGCTTACGCTGGTAAATACACCCAACTGACTCATTTTGAAAACTTTAAAATGGTTTTTAAGTGCAAACGGCACAAAATCTTTTATTAACTTGGGAAAGTTGACCTTGCAACCTTGTATCAGATTCACATGTTTGTAAATACATACAGGGCCCAGTACAGAAACCGAGACATGATTAAATACACACCACTCAGGACTCACGAATGAGTCATCCCCAACGTCTTGGGAACATTGCATATGAGCATCAAAAGGTGTATGCCTACACCCCGTGCTAAAGTCGTGGCCAATAACTAATGTATTGAGCCCAGGATATCCAGGAAACGGTAATTTAACCCCTGATGTTTAAGTTATCAAACAAAACTGATTAAAACGAAATACGCGGGTTTACTAGCCACAAGTGGGCATTCGATTGACCCCATTTTGGACCAAGCGGTAATTATTTACCGTATCCCAAGCCCGTATAGGGAAAATAAGTCGAGAGCATTTACCTGAGCTAGTCCTCTTCTTTTATTTACTCAGCCGTATACAAAAGTACCAACTGCAGATAGCATTTACCGGAAGATCTCTAGTCTGGATTATTGCATAAGCTAGCCAATTAAATACTAACGGTCTTATAAACCGAATAGTGTACATGATCATTACGTATAACGCTTGATTAAACAATGATCGGATAGAATGTAGTTTAATCCCAACAAGTACTTGACTTGTATAATATGGGTAAACTATAAACATCCTGGATTTTGAAACTTAAAAGACAAGGTTAAACCCGTTTCGGTTAAATTCCGTAAAATAGTTACATATACGTAACTGTGCGCATAATAGCGATATCGGGTAACCGGATAAGTCATGGACAAGTTCTATATGCCATTATACCTTAAATAAGTTAAGATATCATTAGGATATCAACTTGTGTGCCCGTTAAGGTTTTAAAACGAAATTATGCCTCATAAGGGCATTTTGGTAATTTTATACCGTAATAAAGAAACTTGAATATAATTTAATGTTATAGTCATAAGATTCTGGAAAAATATTTTATTTATGATATAATATCAGTAGGATGTCAATTATATGTGTAAATTATCTTTTATGACCAAACTATGCACCGAAGGGGCATTTTGGTCAATTTAAACATAGTTTATAAATTTTTTGGGATTCCTAGTTTATAACATGTACCTACTGTAAATATATTTAAAATAATTTTTAAAATCAGAAGGTAACAAGTCTTGGTCCATTAATATGGTTTAAAACCATACTATGCGCCGAAACGGCGCTTATGTCGTACAATGACATTTTATGCGATGCTTATGAAAACTGATGTTAAAGTCAGATTAAAATATTTAAAATATGTTATTTAGTATAACATATCAGTAGGTAAATGATTTACCTTGAAAAGATTTGATTAAAATTATTTTATAAGCCACAGGGGCTAAAATCATCAATTATCTATATAGTTTAAGGACTTGCTTGAAAACTTAGTTTATAGCTTCGTTTAACATCCCAAATAATCTTACTTATAATATTACATCAGTAGAAAACTCATTTTCAAGTTCATTACCATTTAAAACCTTATTTTATGTAAAAGGGCATTTTGGTCAAAGATGGCATAATTATGGAACTTTGCATAAACTTGGATTCCAATTATGATCATGTAATATAACCTCAGAGGTTATGCTACATTACATTATGATCATAATGCAACTTTAGATCAGTAGGTAACTAATCTAAATCGGGTCAGAATCGAAAGTCAAAGCAGAAGTCAAACTTTGCGACTATCGGTTGCGAACCGACCCTAGAACTGAAATTGACGAGCCGAACATGTTCTTACATGTTCTAATAATTATTACCAACTTGTTTAAGTGTCAAAACATGTTTCATAAATATATAAGATCATTTTATGATTTTCCCGAAAAATGGCTTGTTTGACTTTTTAATATTATAACTTTGACCCGGCAATTGGTCTAGCAAACGTGATCTTCAGGAGGTGCCCTTTACAGGGATTAACACCTACCTTATTACGATCACTTAGCCATGTTCATTTCGAATATGGCTGGACCATAATGGTCTTAACCGAAAGTCAAAGCGTTATACGAAAACGCTTGACTTTTTGCTATAAAAGCCTATAAACAAAAATGCACAAAGAATGAACACTTAGCAGTGATTCCTAGGTGCAAAAGAACTATGTTGGATTGCTCCTTTTAGTTAGTAACTTCCAGAGGAGGGAGAAGAGTGAATGAGAAAGGTGCAAGTTGAAATGGTGAACTTAAGCACCTATTTATAGTTGGAGAACTCAAAGGAGGTGAAGCCAGGTGTTTAGGGGTGTAAGAAGAAGCTTACAAGTGTCCTAAAACGTGGCATAGCAGTTTAGAGAAGCCATAGTTTCAAATCAATGGTTTTGGAGTTTTGCTTGGAGACCAAACAAAACTTTCTGCAGCAGAGGCTCTCTCGCGCCCTGCGTGAGACACAGACCAAGTCTCTCGCGGCCCGCGACCGCCCCATAATTACTTTCAAATTTTGACACTTTAGCCCCTTAACTTTAAAAGCTTATAAAAACCTATTTAAACACTATTTTGGCACTTTTAGCCCTCCGTAGCCAATACTTGGCATACCCGGGATTATGCCCGGACATTGTCGAGCTCTCGGTTCGTTAAAAGGTCACTCGGAGATATAAATTAACATGTTGACACTTTTAATCTCTCCATTATCCAACTTTCACATATTTACAAAATTGAACCCTCTCGTCCAATAAATGGCACGTATGAGAGTTAGGACTTCACAAAGGATCACTCAGAGGCTTATTACAAGCATGTTGATTCCGATGTCACTTAGAGGCTGGGCATGTTGACATATCAGTCACTCAGAGGCCAAATTTCAAGCATGTTGACATATCAGTCAGTCAGAGGCTAATGATTTAAGCATGTTGACATATTAGTCACTCAGAGGCTGTTGTTTATGCAAGTTGACATCGGATCTTCACTCAGAGGCTCAGATTGAGCATGTTGACGCCTTTAGTCCTTATTGGTTTTTAACAGACTATATTTAAAAATACATCATGTGTCACTATACTATTGGACACGATTTTACATGGTGTTACATCCTCACCCCCTTAAAAGAAATCTCGACCTCGAGATTTTATTCAAAAAGATGGGGGTACTTTTGTTGCATAGTGGACTCAACCTCCCATGTATACTCGGGACCTCTAAAAGCATCCCATTTAACCTTTACTATAGGTATCATTTTTCTTCAGAGCTTCTTAACCTGTCAATCCTCGATCGAAATTTGTTTCTCAATAAACCTCAGGTTTTCTCAATTTGCACATCCTTATGCGATATTGCTAGCGACTCATCGGCTAGACATTTCTTTAGATTAGATATGTGGAATACATCATGAATTCCACTAAGCTCCTCTGGCAACCTGAGCTTATAAGCTACAGTGCCTACACATTCGATTATCTCGAAGGGTCCTATATATCTTGGGCTCAACTTGCCCTTCTTTCCAAAACGCATCACACCTTTCCAGGGTGATACATTTAGCATGACTTTGTCCCCTACTTGGAACTGAAGAGGTTTATGCCTCTTGTCAGCATAGTTTCTGCCTATCCCTGGCAACTTTAAGACGATCACGGATTTGCAAAATCTTTTCCATGGTCTCCAGGACAATCTTAGGTCCTGATAGTTGGGCCTCCCCAACTTCTGCCTAACATACGGGCGTTCTATATTTTCTCCCATACAAGGCCTCAAAAGGAGCAGCCTTGATGCTAGTATGATAACTGTTATGGTAGGAAATTCTATTAGGGGTAAGTGGTCATCCTAACTTTCACCTAAACCAATTACACATGCCCTAGGCATGTCTTCCAAAGTCTGAATAGTACGCTCACTTTGACCATCAGTTTGCGGATGGTAAGCCGTACTGAAATTTAATCGTGTACCTAAGGATTGTTGGAAACTTTTCCAAAAGTGAGATGTGTATCTAGTATCTCTATTGGATACAATAGATACTGGCACACCGTGTAGGGACACAATCTTGTCCCCATACAATTTAGCCAATTTATCTAAATTATATATTTCCTTAATTGGCAAGAAATGTGCTGACTTAGTTAGTTTATCCACTATGACCCAAATAGTGTCGTTTCCACTTTTGGTCTTAGGTAACTTGGTAATCAAATCCATAGTTACCATTTCCCATTTCCAAGTGGGAATTTCTAATTGTTGTAGTAGTCCCGACGGTTTCTGATGTTCGGCTTTAACTTGCGAACACGTCAGACATTTAGCTACATGAGTGGCTATGGATTTCTTCAAACCCATCCACCAATAATTCTTCTTCAGGTCTTGATACATCTTGTCACCAACCGGGTGAACAGAGTATCTTGAACTATGCACTTCTTGGAGGATTAGATCTCTAAGTCCTCCAAAGATCGGAACCCATATTCTATCATTAAATCTTTGGATTCCATCCTTTCCAGGCGTTAATTGATCCACAATTCCGCCTAATCCCTCATTAGGAATATTAGCCTTTAACAGGGCTTGTTTTTACGCATCTAATAGCTTCTCACTCAAGCTATTTCTGAGCTCAATGCTCTTAGCGTTAATCCTTATAGGTTTAACCTTTTCCTTGCGACTTAAGGCATCGGAAACTACATTTGCCTTGCCTGGATGGTAGTGAATTTCACAATCATAATCATTAAGAGTTTCCATCCAACGGCGGTGTCGCATGTTCAATTCTTTCTGATTGAACAGGTGCTGGAGACTTTTATGGTCAGTATATATAACACACTTTGTGCCATACAAGTAATGTCTCCATAGTTTAAGTGCAAATACAACGGCACCCAGTTCCAAATCATGGGTGGTGTAATTCTTTTCATGCACCTTTAATTGTCGTGATGCATAGGCAATTACCTTGCCATTTTGCTTAGCACACAGCCTATACCTGTGTGTGATGCATCACAATAAACAACAAAATTCTCAATACCCTCAAGTAGAGATAACACATGAGCGTTTCTCAACTTGTTTTTAAGAATCTCAAAAGATTCTTGTTGCTTTGGACCCCAATTATAGTTTATATTCTTACGGGTCAAGGAAGTTAAAGGAGTGGCTATTCTTGAAAAGTTTTCAATAAATCTTCTATACTAACCAGCCAATCCCAAGAAACTACGAACCTCTGTTGGGGTCTTGGGCACTTCCCAATTTATTATGGCCTCAATTTGGCGGGATCCACTTGGATACCACGCTCACTTACCATGTGTCCAAGAAATTAGACTTCTCTAAGCCAAAATTCACATTTAGAGAACTTTGCATAAAGTTTCTACTGCCTTAATAATTCTAGGATGCACCAAAGATGTTTCTCGTGATCATCTTGATTACGAGAATAGATAAGTATGTAGTCTATGAAGACAATGACAAACTTATCTAAATATGGCTTGTAGACTCTATTCATGAGGTCCATGAATGCTGCTGGTGCATTTGTGAGTCCAAAAGGCATTACCAAGAATTCAAAATGACCATAGCGGGTCCTGAAGGCTGTCTTAGGAACATCTTCACTTCTAACCTTCAGTTGATGATATCCTGATCTTAAATGTATTTTAGAAAAGTAACTAGCTCCTTGAAGTTGGTCGAATAAATCATCGACCTAAGGAATATGATATTTATTCTTAATGGTTAGCTTGTTCAGCTCTCGGTAGTCAATGCACATCCGCATTGAACCGTCTTTCTTTTTAACGAAAAGAATAGGAGCTCCCCAAGGCGAGGAACTAGGCTGAATAAAGCCTTTCTCCAAGAGTTAGTCCAATTGAACTCTTAACTCATTCATTTCGGTTGGAGCTAGCCTATATGGAGCTCTAGCTACGGGTGCTGATCCTGGTATGATGTCAATTCTAAACTCACTTGCCTATCCGGAGGTAGGCCTGGTAATTCTTTATGGAAAACATCGGGATACTCCGAGATAACTGGTTGATCTTCAAGGTTTGGCTTAGGTTCATTTATGGTGACTTGTGCCATACAGATGACACAGCCTCTTCTCAAACACTTGGATGCCTTAAATAACGACACCTTGTCTGGCAGTCCATAGTGTGAGTTTCCAGGAATGGTGATCATTTCACCAGATGGGGTCTTAATTTCGATGAGCTTTTTATCGCAGGCAATGCGGGCTTGGTTATGAGATAACCAACCCATGCCTAAGACAACATCGAACCCCGCCAATTTCATTGGCAAAAGAGAGATAGGGATGGAATGATTCTTAATGGATATAGAGCATCCATCAAGAATGGAAGAAGCAGTTTCTAAGGTTCCATAGGCGAGTTCTATCTCATAAATTTTATCTAGAGTTCTTATGGATAAATTTAATAGTCTACTAAACTTATGATCAACAAATGATTTATCCGCACCCGAATCGAAAAGAACTCTAGCATAAATATCATTAATGGGAAAGTACCTGTTATGACGTTATTGTCATTAACAGCTTCCTTAGCAATCGGCAGAAAGGCGCGTGCATTCTCCTTCTTGGCCTCTCCAAGCTTCAGATTATTATTCTTTGAACTCTTAGGGCAGTTAGTTGCAATGTGCGCTTTTTCGTTGTAGATGTAGCAAATGGCATCCTTAAGATCTTTACAATCTAGGGTCTTATGCCCTCTCCTTTTACAAATACCACAAGGTCTAATTTGAAAATCAGAAATACACTGTCCCCAGTGTTTGCGGTTGCAAGTCTTGCAAAATGGCATTACAGCCGACTTGCCTTGGTTCCCTTTGAACCCAAATCTCCCTTTATTTTTCTTGTTAAAGTTATGGGAGTTTTTATCTTCCCTCTTCCTTTTTCCGTCAGTTTCAGACTTAACTGACTTTTGTCTTACTAGATCAAGGGTGAGAGAAGAAAGAGATAGGTCTATAACAGACCTATAGGTAGTAGGTTGTGCAGCCTTTACCATGCCCTTTATTTCAGGCGCTAACTCATTTATAAAACGCGCAATGCGTTTGGATTCAGGGGTAATGAAATAGGAAACTAACCTAGATAGGGAATTGAAATCGGAAACATACTTCCGACAGTCTGGGTTTTTCATTGAAAGAGACAAGAAATTTGTCTCTATTTTCACCACCTCATGGGTTAGGTAGTAAGTTTCCTTTACAAGGTCCACAAACTTGGATCATCCCAGATTATACAGGTATACCTTACCTGTTGACTGAATCATGGATTCCACCATGTTAGGGCATCGCCCTTAAAGGACTGTGATACGTATTTGACCACATCCCTTTCAGCACAGCTGCTGATGTTTACAATAGTCTCCATCTCATCCAGCCACTTTAAGGCTTCTACAGCTCCTTTTTCCCCATTAAATTCTCGGGGTTTACAGGAGACAGAGTATTTATAGGTACACCCGTCTTTAGCAGAACGGGACCTATCAGCAAAGTCTGCTATCTTTGGTTCACTCTTCGCATTTGAAGAGTGAATAGAGCTCTTTTTATGAGCTAAGGATGGTGGAATTGATAATGGCTTAGAGCGAGTAGCACTCGATTCTCTTAGTTTTTCTATGGCCTTACCCATGGCCTTTTCCACAGCCGCATCTATGCGCGCTTGGAAATCATTATTATTGGCTATATTTTCGGCGTCTTTGACGTTCCGATGGCTACTTTGTGCCTCATTAGAATTAGTCATTCTTCAAAGCTTTGGTTCTATATACCAAATAAAATTTTCTTTTAGCCATGGTATAATAACCATATAGGCTTTTAAACATTGGATATAAGAAAATCCACTGCCTATACTAGTGCGAATAACATCACAACTCTTAGGCTTAAAATAACTATATTTGGCCTAGGTCTTAATAGGACCATCATAGGCAAATTATAATCTGGACATAGTCCATTTATTATAGATAGGGGACCACAATGTCACAACTGTCATTGTCATATTTGACAATTTTTATAGCACATAGGCTTGTCACAAAGGACATCGAAATATGGCATATAGGCATGTCACTAATGGACATATGATATGGCACATAGGCACTACATCACTAATGGATGTTTAGTCACCGCACTGGTGATATTAGCCGGGATCAGGATAGATCACATAGGCTATATAGAATAGATGATAACCCGAAAGGGTAATACATCACTAATGGATGTTTTATTTATCATCGCACTGATGATATTAGCCAGGGTCGAACAGATCCAACATAGGGCTTATTTCAGCTCCGATCATTAAATAGGATTTCCGCACGAAGGGCCAACTATAACCGGATCAAATAGATCACAAGGGTTATATAAAATACATCTCTAATGGATGTTTAAAGTACCGACCGCACAGGTGATGTTAGCCGGGATCAAACAGATCACAAGGGCTATTTAACCGGGATCAAATAGATCACAAGGGTTATATTAAATACATCTCTAATGGATGTTTAATCACCCACTGTGATATTAGCCGGAAACAAACAGATCACAAAGGGCTATTTACCGGGATCAAACAGATCACAAGGGTCTATTTAACGATCAAACAATCATAATGGGTTTATATTAAATACGCACTTAATGGATGTTAATCACCCACTAGTGATGTTAGCCGGATCAAAGATCACAGGGCTATTTAACCGGAATCAAATAGATCACAAGGGTTATATTAAATAATCTCTAATGGATGTTTAATCACCGCACTGGTGATATTAGCCGGGATCAAACAGATCACAAGGGCTATTTAACCGGGATCAAATAGATCACAAGGGTATATTAATACATCTCTAAAGGACTTTAATCATCGACCCGTGAATATAGCGGATCCAACAGATTACAAGCGATTTAGCCGGATCAACATTCACAAGGGCTATTTATAAGGTTAGGACATAGTCCATTACCTTGAGGTTAGTGTGATTCCTCAAGTCACACAACCCTGATATGCCATACTTGATGTTAACATAAGACCTATGATTGATTAACGCGGTCACCTCGACCTTACGACCTTGAGTTGGGCCTAGTCCCTTACCCCTGGGTAGAAGGATAACTTCCCTTAACTATCCTGATAGAAGACCCCTTCGTACTTAACTATCATTTCTTGGCCAATGTGTGATCTGTGCCACTTGGAAAATCAAAACCATTAAGATCTTTTTGGAATTATATCGCAGAGCATAAATTCGAGTAAAATCGAGAAGCTCGTTTTCAAGAGGATGAATACATATATATATATATAATTCCAAAAGTATTTCATTAAATTTCCATTAGAAATTACAATACTATGAAAATGAAATAAACTTATCCATGTAAGGACTTAAAGGAAATAAACATGTCCACGCAGGGACTAAAAGAAATAACAATGTCCTCGCAGGGACTACATATAATTAGAAGAGACTTTTACTCGTCCTTCTTTCCCTTGACCAATTTGGAGGGTTTCTTGAAGAAGTTATTCATCTTCTTCTCCGTTTTCTATGCCTGCTGTTGCATCTCTTTCATCCTTTCTAAGGCCTCATTAATGGCCTCAAGTGATGGAGACCGGATACTGGTACCCATAAGTTGGATATCCAGTCGGTGGATAGGTAGGTGGAAAAGGATACGGGTAAAGTGCATTGTGCATAACTGCCTGCAAGTATGGGTCTTGTGACCATGCTTGATAGTCTACCAGCGTAGACGGTGTAAAAGGATCATATCCAGACATGTATGGATACGTGGGGATTGGGTTAGTATAACCCGATCGTGGTGGTTGAACAGCAGATGTTGGTGTTGGCTCCACTATAGGTGGAACATTAGAGGGTCCACCCATTTGTGGGTCCTCTTGAATTGTGGGGTAAGAATTGGGCAAAGGTGGTAGTGATCCCGACCTTTGTCCGGCACGTACCGACATACGTGCTCCACGCTTCCTTCTTGGTGGTTCAGGTGGTGGTTGAGGTTGGTCCACCGGCTTCATGTGGACATCTTCTTGAACTGGGGGTGGTTGAGAGTGGTGAGAAGGAGTGTGGGTAAAGGTGAATTGGTTCCAGTATTGGTCCCACTCAGTAGGACCTTGGTAGGGCGATCCGGCATAGGAGTTCAAATCGCTTGAAATTTCAATGGGATGCACATTTGATCCTGATGGCGGCATCTTCGGGTCGGAGTCCTCGTCCATTGGGTTCGGCTGGTCCAACTGATTTTGATCGGCTGGAGGCGTGTTAAGATAATGGTTGGGGTTAAATTCCTCATGGTAGGAGTGATGAGAATGGGAATGGTGAGAATGGTAAGAGTTGTGTGAGTGGTAAGAATTTTGGGAAGGTGAGGGCGAGTGTCTATTAGAGACAGAACGTCTCGCTGGTTGCCAAGGAGACGAATCTCCTAATTCTTGGTATGCATCGGAATTATGAGGTTGAGAGGAATACGCCCCGATGGTCCTCCCCTCATTGGACCTTTTCCTCGTCCACTTTGTCCTCTCACACGTGGTGGAATTTTCCTATTAAAATCAATTCAAAAAAACATACTATAACTTAATAATGAAATGAGTAATCCTAGGTCAATGCCTAGACTCGGAAGTCTAAGGAATGTGCTCGTGTAAGTTTGAGACTAAACACAAAAGGCTAGTGTTTAATCCTCTCAAACGTTGGCTCTGATACCAACCCTGACACACCCCAGATTTCCAACCCGAAATCCAAACACCATGGGCCCGGGTGGGGAGTATCGTGACGTCAGTTGATAACATCATTGTCAATTAAACACGGCACAGCGGAAGTCTTTGAGTAAAATTACTATTACAAACCGAATGTTCGAAATACAAATAATATACATTCTCGTAATAGAAGATCCACAGGCGGATCATAAAATTTACATGGAAAGAATAAAATAGACTTTAGGCAGATTTAGAATTTGCAAGATCCTCTATCACTACTGAGCAGCTTCCGGCCTATTTCGTATTGTACCTGCATTTTAGCCTTTAGACGATACGTCAGCTTACGCTGGTAAATACACCCAGCTGACTCATTTTGAAAACTTTAAAATGGTTTTTAATTGCAAACGGCACAAAATCTTTTATTAACTTGGGAAAGTTAACCTTGCAACCTTGTATCAGATTCACATGTTTGTCAATACATACAGGGCCTAGTACAGAAACCAAGACATGATTAAATACACACCACTCAGGTGTCACGAAGGAGTCATCCCCAACGTCTTGGGAACATTTTGGTAATTTTATACCGTAATAAAGGAACTTGAATATAATTTAATGTTATAGTCATAAGTATTCTGGAAAAATATTTTATTTATGATATAATATCAGTAGGATGTCAATTATATGTGTAAATTATCTTTTACGACCAAACTATGCACCGAATGGACATTTTTGTCAATTTAAACATAGTTTATAAATTATTTGGGATTCCTAGTTTATAACATGTACCTACTGTAAATATATTTAAAATAAGTTTTAAAATCAGTAGGTAACAAGTCTTGGTCCATTAATATGGTTTAAAACCATACTATACGCCGAAACGGCGCTTATGTCGTAAAATGACGTTTTATGCGATGCTGATGAAAACTTAAGTTAAAGTCAGATTAAAATGTTTAAAATATGTTATTTAATATAACATATCAGTAGGTAAATGATTTACCTTGAAAATATTTGATTAAAATTAAGCCATAGGGGCTAAAATCGTCAATTATCTACATAGTTTAAGGACTTGCTTAAAAACTTAGTTTATAGCTTGGTTTAACATCACAAATAATCTTACTTATAATATTACATCAATAGAAAACTCATTTTCAAGTTCATTACCATTTAAAACCTTATTTAATGTAAAAAGGGCATTTTGGTCAAAGATGGCATAATTATGGAACTTGCGCATAAACTTGTATTCTGATTATGATCATGTAATATAACCTCAGAGGGTTATGCTACATTACATTACGATCATAATGCAACTTTAGATAAGTAGGTAACTAATCTAAATCGGGTCAGAATAGAAAGTCAAAGCAGAAGTCAAACTTTGCGACTTTCGGTTGCGAACCGACCCTAGAACTGAAATTGACGAACCGAACATGTTCTTACATGTTCTAATAATTATTACCAACTTGTTTAAGTGTCAAAACAGGTTTCATAACATATATAAGATCATTTTATGATTTTTCCGAAAAATGGCTTGTTTGACTTTTTAATATTATAACTTTGACCCGTCAATTGGTCTAGCAAACGTGATCTTCAGGAGGTACCCTTTATAGGGATTAACACCTACCTTATTACGATCACTTAGCCATGTTCATTTCGAACTATGGCTGGACCATAATGGTCTTAACCGAAAGTCAAAGCGTTTTACGAAAACGCTTGACTTTTGGCTATAAAAGCCTATAAACGAAAATGCACAAAGAATGAACACTTACCAGTGATTCCTAGGTGCAAAAGAACTATGTTGGATTGCTCCTTTTAGTTAGGAACTTCCAGAGGAGGGAGAAGAGTAAATGAGAAAGGTGCAAGTTGAAATGGTTAACTTAAGCACCTATTTATAGTTGGAGAACTCAAAGGAGGTGAAGCCAGGTGTTTAGGGGTGTAAGAAGAAGCTTACAAGTGTCCCAAAACGTGGCATAGCAGTTTAGAGAAGCCAAAGTTTCAAATCAATGGTTTTGGAGTTTTGCTTGGAGACCAAACAAAACTTTCTGCAGCAGAGGCTCTCTCGCGCCCTGCGTGAGACACAGACCAAGTCTCTCGCGGCCCGCGACCGCCCCATAATTACTTTCAAATTTTGACACTTTAGCCCCTTAACTTTAAAAGCTTATAAAAACCTATTTAAACACCATTTTGGCACTTTTAGCCCTCCGTAGCCAATACTTGGCATACCCGGGATTATGCCCGGACCTTGTCGAGCTCTCGGTTCGTTAAAAGGTCACTCAGAGGTATAAATTAACATGTTGACACTTTTAATCCCTCCATTATCCAACTTTCACATATTTACAAAATTGAACCCTCTCGTCCAACAAATGGCACGTATGAGAGTTAGGACTTCACAAAGGATCACTCAGAGGCTTATTACAAGCATGTTGATTCCGATGTCACTTAGAGGCGGGGCATGTTGACATATCAGTCATTCAGAGGCCAAATTCAAGCATGTTGACATATCAGTCACTCAGTGGCTAATGATTTAAGCATGTTGACATATCAGTCACTCAGAGGTTGTTGTTTATGCATGTTAACATCGGATCGTCACTCAGAGGCTCAGATTGAGCATGTTGACGCCTTTAGTCCTTATTGGTTTTTAACATACTATATTTAAAAATACAACACGTGTCACTATGCTATTGGACACGATTTTACATGGTGTTACAAGCTAAAGTTGCTCAACCGAAGGCAGCAAACGCGTTTGTTAAGTCGAAACAAATTTGGAACCCCAAATGCAAAACGACAACATCTCCAATCCTAGAAACAAAAGGGGACTTGTGTTAAAAGGAAGTGTCTTAGTTTGATGCTTCAGAAATACCCAGGACCACGATGGCCTGGGTACCATTGTCTTACTAATCTCCTTATTTTTTAGGGACAACAAGGAGTAGCTGTTGACAATCTCTAAAATGTTGATAGCAGTTGTTCAAGAGACATAACAGGTAACATCTCACTGTTGCAAAAAGTTCAAATTTTTTTACAGCTAATATGTTTCTTTTGGAGGAGATGAGGTAAGATAAGATCAGCGACAAACCTACAATTTAAATTTCGTGCTTTAATTTTGATGTTACTTAGTCTTCAATCTAATAATTGAATCATTTAGCAAAAACAACAAAAAGATTTCATTTTTTTCATGTATATCTTTGTACATACTTTTTTCGTTATTAGGTAAATTTGCCGCATAAAGTGTGATGCACAAATTTAAGGGGGAAGAGGGAGATAATATGTATCTATGCATTGTTTGAGGAGGGAGAAAATGAGAAAAATACAAAAACATTTGAAAAAGGAAAAAAGACAAAAACATTTGAAAAACTGAAAAATACAAAAACATTTGAAAAAAAAGAAAAAATCCAAAAAGAATTTATTGCATCAAATGGGAAATTAAATGAATGCTCGTGTTAAAGGGCTTGACTGACGCATGTAAGGTGTCTTAGCTGAAAAGGCTAGGATCTAATGTGATATGTCGATAGGCTTGACGCTCAAAAGATAAAAGATACTAAGTGATATAAACATAACAAATTATGTATCTTATGGGTAACCCACCATCGGCGTATGATTTTATGGTCTTAAATCCTACGTTGATAGATAGCCAACGTCTGAGGTTTCGGGTCTTTATACTGGTGAGTCGTCCGGGATATCAATGTTGTCCTTCTGTTACATCAATATTAAATGCATTAAAAGAGCCAAAAAGAGGCCAAAAACCTTAATGGAAGAAAATCTCATTATGAGAGAATTCCATGAGCTTTTAAAGCTAAATACGTACCGTATAAGGTATTTGCTTAACCCTCGTCAGGCATTTTATTTGTCACTTTGTTGTACAATGTATTGACCTGTACACCAATAAGTCTGACATTGTAAAAACCAAAGGATGATCTCGGTATAATCACTCGCTACGATGAACTGTTGCGCTTACCTTGATCACGGGGGTATGTTGTGGTATGGGACACATGGGTACTATAGTATAATATTTCCTTAAACGTATCATGAAGTTAAAAAAATTGAAAGTTGAGCATTAAGTTTAAGAGGACAAGCATATCGACAAACACATAGAACAGTCTGGATAAGTTCTGTAAAGTGTTCTTTGGTCAGCCTGAGAATGATTTTGATCCCAATGCAGTTGTATAATTGTAAACATTGAGTTAGTTTCTTTGTCTAGTTGCGTTTCTTCTTGTATTTTATTTTTAAAAATAAAAAAATTCAAAAAATCCAAAAATTGTGTCTTATTTTTATAAGACCAAAAAATCCAAAAATAGAGTGTTTTATTCGTTTTATTAAAATTTAACCGTTCTTGAAGATTTGTCTGATCATCAAAGGATGAAGAAATTTGAATTGAGATATCCGATTACAAGTACTTGGATGTACTAAGTGTTCATGTGGTACTTTCCTCAGCTGCAAAGAAATGTTTGCTTATGAATTTCTGTGAATTTTCCAGAACATGATTTCAATCAAGAAACAGGGGTTGATGAAGATTGAGATGCTGTTATCACTGACAAAGCAAGAAGCATCACAACAACAAGATGTACCTGAGTCAAAAGAACCAGATACGAGTCATCGTTTGACAATGATAGTACTCATGAAGAAGTACTTGTGAACCTGCTTGAAAGTGAGATTGAAGAAGAAAAGAGCTGCCGAGAATCCTCCTCTCGCATTCTTTTGTACAAGATTTTTAAGCAAAGCTAATCGAGATCCTGATATGAAACTAACCACAAGAGAAGAAGAAAGAGATCTAGTGCTAAGAGTTCAGAAGCCAAGAACTTCCATAACTTCTAGAGCATAGCGACATCTATAGACTCTGTTGAAGACGTTGCTGAATTCATGCTATGAAGACAATTTGATGCATCAGTCTAGGGGGAGATTGTTAGGTCCTAGAAGTGTGAGATTGACACATCAAATATATGCAACGGGCTATGGTAGCGAATTGGGATTTAATTGGGTTAGTTTGTATTGGGTTTGGACCTGTTTAGGTCGTTTGGGATATGCCTAAGGCCATGTGGGCCAGGCAAGCCCAATGGGAGCACATGTGGGGAGTGGGCTTACCCTAGGTATATAAGCTAGGGTCATGTCATTTCTAGGTTAAGCTTTAGAGAAGAACCTTAGAGAGCCACCATTGTTTTTAAATTTAATATGTTTTTGTAATCATGGACCCAACATTTCTGTTGATTGACGTCCAAGTGGAGCTGAGCTATGTCCTTTAAAGCATTAATCTTTTCATAGAGAATTTTATTGTTCTCTCGAAGACCGAGGTACTTAGACATGGCACTGTAGTAATCACTGATTATTCGGATGACCCGGGTCAATAGTGTCTCGGATGGACAAGGGTTCAAAAGCAACTCGAATGAACCTTGTTAGTCATCCGAGATCACCTGGCATCTCGGATGAAGATGTCAGATCTCGGATGATTATCCGAGATGCTATACAAAACACATGAACTCATCCGAGATCCATCAATTTCATCCGAGGTCCATTCAAGAAGCAAGGGACCTATGAGTTCGAGACATTATGTCCGAGAGAGAACCGAAATAAGTAAGTGGATTCGAAATGACTCGAAATAGTTCGAAATAGGCCATTTATAGACTTAAATTGGGCCTAGCCCATTTCGGAACAGTGGTCTGAAATGTTGGGCCCAATTTTAATCCATTCGAGATGGATCGGCCTGTTTGAAATGGGTGGGCCCATCCAAGATACATGGGCCCATCCGAAACAGAAACTTTAACAATGTGGCCCCTACTCTTTTTCTAAACAACAATACCTTTGTCAAAACCAACAATACAACCAGTCGAGCAACCATTTGGATGATAAAATAATAATAATAACAATAATAATAATAATAATAATAATTAACAATAATAAAATAATGAAGAGAGGAGAGTTGTGACGGGATCCAACCGTTGTCGAACTGATTAAGGAACACTTTTCAGCACTTTGCCTAATCAGACAGGTACACGCGATTGCCAATATATTTGTCCTTTTAAACTTATCACGTCATCCTTTTGATTTATCAAGTTAGGGGAAAGAGGGAGATAATATGTACATATGCATTGTTTGAGGGAGAGAAAATGATAAAAATACAAAAACATTTGAAAAAGGCAAAAAGAAAAAAACATTTGAAAAACCAAAAAATACAAAAACATTTGAAAAATAGAAAAAAATCCAAAAATAATTTATTGCTTCAAATGGGAAATGAAATGAATGTTTGTGTTAAAGGGCTTGAGCTTCCAGCTTCGAATCGAATGCCACTGGAACTTTCTAGCAAGTCTGTGATTGGGGCATCTTGAATAAATGGCTCATGAAATGTACTTGAGCCTGTGGGCCTGGGTCAACAAGGGTTTCTGTTTCGGTTCGTTGCTTCTTTCGAGCTTCTTCCTTAGCATTATCTTGAGTTTCTTCAGTTTGTACTTCTTCAAAAGGAACGATTTTGGATGAGGGATCCCATAATCAGCCTGTAGCGATGCAAGAAGTGTTGCAAGATTTTCTGCAGACATCAGGTTCAGCTCGCTGAAGGTTTCCTTAGCTTTTTTAAGATTTAACATGCTCCAGCTCATCTTCAGTCTCTTCATCATCAGTTACTAAATCTTCAATAACAGAAGCTGACTTCTGTTTCTCACCAATGATTTGTATATGATGTTCTTCAGCAATGATGACATTCACTAATGTGTAGGCACAACTTCTTTGAACTTTCCATGTTTCACCAGATCATACTTTCCAATAAACTTGATCTTTGCTATATCACTTTGTTTGCATGCAACTTCAAAACAACTGGGACCCATCGAATTTAAATTTAGAAAGTTTGTACTCTTCACTAGTTCCGGATACTTCTATGAAGACAATTTGATGCATCAGTCTAGTGGGAGATTGTTAGGTTCTAAAAGTGTAAGAATGACGCATCAAATATATCAACGGGCTATGTTAGCGAATTGAGATTTAATTGGGTTAGTTTGTATTGGGTTTGGATCTATTTAGGTCATTTGGAACATGTCTAAGGCCATGTGGGTCAGGCAAGCCCAAAGGGCTCCTATATATATTCGTAATAATTTTTATTGTTTTTTATTTAAAGGTAATTTTTTTTAAAATATAAAAAGAATAAATGGGTAAATTGCAAAAATCGTCCCTAAGGTTTACGAATTGCCAAAATCATCTATGAGTTAACCATACATTTTAACTTAGTAATTTAGATAAAAATGATAAAAAAAATAAAACCTTAAAAGTCCAGATACAAAAATTTCTTATTTTGAATGTAGTTGATAAAAATGCACAAACGTTACGAACGATTTTCACATATTACTCTTATAATTATCAGATATCATAAATATCATAAATGTAATAAGTCAACTTCATATTGAAACGTATCATAAAATATTATTCTAAAAAGATTTTCATTCTAACTTCTACGTCATTTCAAAAATAATTGGGAAGTGTGGTTTACTTCAAAAGCAAAGTGCTTCCTTTTTTCTTCATACAAATAAATCGTAGACACAAATATAATCTCACCTATTTACATATTATTTAGAATTTTGTTCTTATTATCGTGCCACAGTTAGAAAAGTTGAAGGACCAAAAAACTCCATTTGAAAAACTTTTTAGAACTAAGAACCAACTTGCAAACACGTATTTGCAAAAGCTAATGTAAACAAGGATCAAATTGAACAAATAGATTATACTAAAGGACTAACTAACAATATCGTACCACTATAAATGAACAAACCCTAACACCTTTTACAATTGTCGATGGTCTCAACACCATGGCCGCCGCTGCCATCCTTCAAACCCTAGATCTGATGCCGGATTACTATTGATAGGTATGTACCATGTCGTTTTCTAATCAATTATGTTATTGGTTTTTTTCGTTTTTCTAATAAATTTAATCGTTTTAGATTTCAAAAATCTGTAAATAAGTTCAGATCTTTATTTTTCTCCATGTGCTGAAACTAATTTTGATTAATGTTAATTTTATTTCAGTTGCTCTGGACTTGGGATTATGGTTCAAAGGACTTTTGTAGGTCACTTTTAATTCTTATATAACATGATATTTGAGCTTTTTATGTCATGGTGTATTACTATTTGTTAATAACAATGTATTATGAAGGTAGTCTAGTATACAAGCAACAGTAATGTATATCTTGAGGCATCAGATCACATGAGATGAGTGTATTCGAAAATTTGTGTTGCACTTGTGTCACGTGAGAGCATAATGACTCTAGATAGCCATTGGTGTTGCTCGTGGGCCGGCTTACCATCATAATCCTTTGTTGTATTGAGCTATAGTCATATACCGTGATATAAATAGCTCAAGTATTATGTTGGGTAAGAGGTCTGATGTTATTGTTGATGAGATTATTGTTAGAGCATCGTTTATGAACTTTGTATCTCTTGTATGAAACGGTTGTTTTTTTTTTTCAATTGCATCTTTGTAATGAAACCTGCTGGTGTTTCTTTTCTTGATGTTTGATGGTTCTTGAAATTCGTTGTACACACGTTTTTATCTGAGTAAAGTTAGCTCATAAGTTTCAATAAAGTGGAACCAGGTGGGTATCATAATTTTTTTTCACTTGTTAGACATCACATCATTTTGAGCAATCAAACCCGTTTATCATAGGACTTGGGTCGGACTAGAAAGCCCAAAATTTGCCCAAATCTTTTCCGGTCGGTTCTCGGTTCTTGGCCTTTCTCGTTTTGGCCTCAGGCTTAGACAGACAAAAACCCTATAATAACTGAACCTGTTTAAATGTTTTAGATTAGGGCATTAAAATCATTTGACCACAATGGTAGACATCCATATTTGTGCTGTAACTTTGTAACCACAACAGATACGATATTGTTTTCTTTACGGCTATACAAGGTAAAGATAAATGATGTGAACCAAATTGTTACCCAAATGGTCCAAAGAAACAAGAAAAGAACTTGAAGAATTTTAGAGAGAGACTCAAGACGGAATAATCATTTTTCATTCATAACCTTTAATCAGAAATGCTAATGCCTTTGATAGGCTTACAACCATCCTAAAATGAAGGAAACGAAGGGAACATGCAAAGGAAAATAACTAAATAGCTAAATGTATAATTATGAACGTGCGGAAAATAGCATGAAACATGGCTTGGATTGTGACGCACAAATCAATAAACTATAATTTAAATGTTGTCAATTTTGTAATTGATACTAGACTCCAGTTCTAGTAAAATGAATTTCAGTTTTATCCACAATATAATTACCCAAGACCGATCAATACAAGAAAGGCAAAAAGCTGGTTAGGGAATTTTCTTGAACAATAAAATCTTTCCTACACAACATATAACCAATCAATCAATTTTGCATCAATTCAATGGGAAGGACATGTAAATCCATTGACGGAGGCATGGGAAGGACACTGATAATTTAACAGTTAGAGCAGTTTTTCATGCGTGAGAGTATTGAGATTCTGCTTCTGTAAAAAAATGTGCAAAAGTCTTCAAAAATATTTTGGATACATTCTTCATAATGGTAAGTATCGATTTAAGATTTCTGTTTTGTAATTTCTAACATAGTTGATGGGACAGACTGCTAACCAAAAGAGTTATGATCAATGTTTAGCCATAATAGCTAGTTCGACCAAGTAGAAAACCTTTAGAAATAGACTAGTTCACATCAATTCTAAAGGATTAGACCATTCACATCCTATAAAGGGTTTTTCATTTACGGTGTGTTGGAGAGAGAAAACGTTAGTGTATATCTGTATATTTGAATGGACATCGTTCAGCGTGTATAATTTTTAATATATTTTGAAAAAGATTGTAAGTTTAGGAGAGAGAAAAAGTATACAAAAATATTGTTTAACTGAAAGTAAAGAAAAAATAATTGTTTTTAATGTAATTATAAGATAAAAAATGATAGAGAATGTGAATGCTCTTAAGAGTTTCAAAGTCCAAATTCATACATGCAATTTATCAAACCAATGTGTGTCAACAAGCCTTTTCTCCAAGGACATTGGTGAAATCCGCTAACTATATGAGCGGTATGGTTTCAAAAACCCTTCGCTTGCGCAAGATACCATACCCTTATAATTATAACAGATCACTTAATAACCTTGCGCGCTATGTGCAACGGTATGCCAACCTTAAAATCAACAGGTTGCTTAACAAACCTTGCGTACTTTGCGCAACGGCAAGTTAAACCTGAAAGAGCAGGTCTCAGATCTTGTTCTAATTAAACAAGCTTCTAGCTGCGAATTCCTAAAACCTTGCACCAACTCCCACCCTTTTTGGGAGTTGCACAAGGCCAAGACTAAGATGAGAGCAATTTATACTTAGTCTTGAAAAAAAAAGAACTTGATCCCTACAAGTTCACGTTGACCAAAAATCACTGACAAGGACACACGGTAAGGAGGAGGGCAAAGAGGCATTGATCAAGTACAAAAGTACAAAGGGCAGAGTTGTGACCCAATAACCGTTTGACAGGTTGTGCCAGACCACATTGCATGATGAGTAGTCGTGCAGTGGACAAAAAGTACGCAAGGACATACACGGGGCACCAACTAGCTCACGCCAGCGACTATCATATGATCTCCACTAATGGCTGATGACAGACACGACAACAAGGACAACTGCCAGGACACGTGGCCCCATCCACCGTGCGCCAAACGCCCCTGCTGCCAGAGACCATTAACGGTCGTAGCAGAGGAGACAGAATGGATATTCCTGGTTGTCGGTTCTAGGCCCAAGGCCCATCAGCCCATCTCCGGCACACATCTCTCCGACTATAAAGTAAGGATCGCACCTCGAGGTAAAAGACACTATCTTATGCTCACTCTCTAATTACTTGCTTTATCCTAACAAACCTCGATACTTATTCTCACGCCGGAGTGTGGTCACGGAGAAAACCCTCCCCCTTTTCTCCCGTGACGAGACTAACGGTGTTTTCAGTTTTGCAGTAAGTTTGAACCGAGATCATATCAATGAGCAAACAAGAGATCACCCTTATATGCAGAGACCTTGTACTAGAATCTAGATATCTCCGGATATAGTTTTTTCCAGTGTTTCTTCATTGGCGCCATCCAATTTTTCTGTTCTTACACCTTTGTCTCTTGTTTGGTTTCCCCAAATCCCATTTTCAATGGCTGACGGTCCAACAAGTGTACCACGAGGTCCTCGGGCCGAGGGCAAGAACCCAGTTCATGTTCCTCGGACTGACGGACAAGTGGAAGAAGGATTTTCCGAAGACGCTGGTGTACACCACGATTCAGGTCGTGTGAATATCTTGGTAACTCTCGGAATCCAGGCTGAAACTCCTTTTGTACCAAATACATCAATATTACCTCCGGGTGAAACTCCAATGTCATGGTATATCAAGTCTCAAATGGCTTTAAATGCCGTTTATGCGCAACATTGTGCGCAAACCCACGCGTCTGCTGCGCCGGTGCAACCGCTTACAGCTCATGTGCATGCCTCGCCTGCACTGCGAGTACCAAGTTACAATTCGCCGGCCGGAGAGAATGTACCATCACATTTCCATACCAGGGAAACAAAACATTCTTAGTCTACACCGAGGTATGAGTCAAACACTCAAAGGCGAGAGTCGATTCATTCCCGCCTGGGCCCGCGCCCATTAGATGGACAGGACACACACGCGTGAAGAAGTCGATAGAACGTATAGCGAAGGTGACAGTGCTAGCGTTTTCCACCGATTGCCAAAATATCACGTCGTATATAAGCCTACGCCACGAGCTGTGTACAATCCGGAGACTAAATATAATTACAACTTGATCTACAGGCCAGCTGAAGCAACAAAACATTCTAAGTTCGTGAAGGAGATTGCGCTAACCCCACTTGAACGCGCAAAATTACCTTCAAATGTGGGAAAGTATAATGGGTTGACAGACCCAGACGACCACATGCACTTGTTCACTGGCGTAGGGCTTATCGGAGGTTGGACGCTGCCCATGTGGTGTCATCTGTGTAACATCTGACAAAAAAAGGTTCCAAAACCCGCTCCGTTTTATAATTAAGTGTATGTTATGATCTTTTGTTCGAACTTATGCTAGTCGTTTAAGAGATATCGTGATATTAATAAAATAATTAATAGTAAAGATAAATAATTATAATATAAATATATAAAATAAAAACTTATTAAATTAAAAACAAAATAAAGAGTGGACCGCAGATCGAACCCGGGTCTCCACTCAAGTCACACACACTACACACTCTGCATCACACGCACAACATTGAAAGAAACCGAATTCAATAATCATTTATGTTTTCATTCCTTTGATGCGGACTCAAATGAAGGCTGTAACTGCCGCGGGTAATCACCGGCAATCATTATGACTCCATTCTTCCCTGCCCTTAAACGAATGAAACCGTTTTCTAAATCGTGTACCAAACTCAATTACCAAGTCTAATCATTGAAATCAGTTATACAATTATCACAGCCATTAATCTTTGACCGACATCGAAATTTCAACCAAGCTGCTGCCTTACTCTATAAATAGGAGTTTCAGAAACTCAATTAGAACATACCCATATGCACTTTAGCTCTCTGAAACCTCTGTCTTCAAATTCACTTCACCGCAGGTTTTGAAATTTGCCGGAATCCTTGCCGGGGATCAGAAACACCTCTGTTTCGGTATGCCACTACACTTATTACATTTCATTCTTTTATTTAATCCCACCAGTAGATGTATGAAGGTTAAATTGTAAATCGGAACAATCAAATCGGGTTTTCAACACTCATGAGTTATCAAAATAAAGAGGACGAGCTAGAGTCAGTGTTTAAATGCGATTTATTTAACCCGGGTTAGACACATAGTCCAGCGGTGGACTGTGTGCATTTGAAGTATAAGGTCCCCGGTTCGAGTCCGTATACGCTTTCCGATTTGCTTAATTATACCAAAGTTTTTTTATAAAGCCCAATATTGAACCAGCACTGTAAGTGTATAAGATTAATATACTTCTTATATTCTTCGGGTTAGACACACAGCACAATTGGTCGGGCTATGTGCACACGAAGCTAACGACTCGGGTTCGAGACCGGTTCCACACTATCCCTAGTAATTTACCAAATCTTTTTAATTAAATAAAAATATGTTTAACTGTAGTATGTCTATATGTATAATTAAAATATTATATATTCCAGGTTAAACACGTAGCTCAGTTGGTAGAGCTGCGTGCACGTAAACGAGAGGTCACGAGTTCGATCTCCACACGCTGCATACTATCCGGCCGGTTCGATCCGAAAAAGAAACATATTTTTTTTAAAATAAACTTTTAATTAATTTTCTCATAAAAACTATAATAAAATATAATCAAATAATATATTTTAAGTAAATAAAAATAGTAATAAATACAATAAAATCATCTAAAATATCTAATAAAAATGTGTAAGCAATTAACTAATCAAAATACTAATTTTAACCCAAAGAAATATACACGTATCGAATTTATTACGTGAATATTTAGGTAAGCATTTCTTGTCGTTTGGTATCTCAAACGTATAATCGTGCGCAAACTACATATTCATAAACGCACCCACTGTGAGTGAATTCTTACAATTCCCCTTTTTATTCATATTTTGGGGTGTGTCATGTGTCGCTTTTGTTTATCTCGCTAATTCAAATCTCGTGCTATTACCATTATGTGATCTAACGTGCAATGTGAAATTGCTGCTTATTGTTAATTGTGTTTATACTTCTCATTACAGTCAAGCTCTCACATTAGGCCTATTTGTTCCCCATTATTAACGGGTGGAGCGCCGCGTTGCCTAATATATTAGATCGGCTTCGTTTGATTGAGCCTTGATCTCACAGCACATCGCTTATCGTGCTCACATGTACATTGCTAGTTGATTGTGTGGTTTGTGAACTAGATTGCATATACGTTTTCTCATATTTGGTTAATGCACATTTTATTAAAGATAATAAACATATCATTTTTCTTAATGATTAAATGGGATTCACTCGCCAACTTATGTTGACCCAAATCTCTATTTTTACACATGATACAGGTGATCAGGTTGAAGCAAGGAACGCATAGGACATGGGCCTTAGAAGAAAATAAAACGTTACTTGAAAGTTTTGTTTAGAACATTTTGTGTTTGTATGGATTATGTGTTGATTGGAATATTTTATTTTTAATTTGAAATAATAAATATGAAACTTTTATAATAGTAAATGTCATGAGCTTTGATGAAAACCCAATCATGCCCCAACTACCATATCCGCTGCGGGTTAGGGTGTGACAATCTGTTTGTCCAAACCCTTATGGGTGCCATGCGCCTATGGTTTGAAAACTTACCAACGGGTAAGCTCACTTCATGGAACGATCTCAAGGATAAGTTCCTAACCCACTTTAGCTAACAAAGACGATACGTCAGAGATTCTTCAGACGTTATGAATATTTAGCGGAGGGATGATGAAAGTTTGGAAGATTTCACCATGCGCTATAACAAAGAGGTTTTGGAAATCGGTGATGTACACGAAGACCTGATTCGTGCACAGTTCAAATATGTTGTCCGATGTGATGAGATGATAAAAGTCTTGTTAGGAACCGCTGTCCTCCTAAAAAGTTGGGAGAAACTCATGGCGGTAGCCAAGGTCTACTCGGAGACGGAGCGCAACCTGAATTCCAACCGATCTCCTTTGCCTTACTACCGCCAGCAAGATACGAGCAGGAGTTTTTGGAAGAAAAACAAGAAAAATTGGAAAGAGTCCAATCAAAACCCTTCTTACGCGCCAGTCGATGTGCGCACAACGATCAACAAGATTGCTACCCAAAGAGCAATAAAACAAGATACTCGCGACAGAGAGTAGACGCCATTAATGAAGTCCCCGGTGGAAGTGCTCAGCATGGAGGATCATTAGTTCAAGCAGCCACCGCAGATGAGAAATAAAAAAGGTCAAGATCTTAACCTTTTTTACGATTATCACAAAGATATCGAGCACACAACCGACAATTGCATCAGTCTGCGCACAAAAATAGAGAATACGTTGAAGAGTGGGAAGCTCACTCACCTGCTTCAGAATGTGCGCAAGGAAGTGCGTCAAATCACTCATGGCGAAGAAGGCCCGAGTAACAAGAAAATGATGCAAGCTTTCGTTCATATGATACAAGGTGGTCCAGTGCACAAGCGTTGCCATCAGAAGAGTTGTACGCTACATTGGCATGGACAACAATTTATTTTTCCCATAGTTCCTGGTGGCCCCCAGTAAGAGCGACCGGTCATGATAACTGGCATCTTTGGCCATTATCACACCGATTACATGTTCATTGACCCGGGAAGCTCTATGGATATCATCTATGAACAATGTTTCCAGCAGCTAGACCGGAGTACAAAGCACGCTTAGAGTCGGTTGACTTCCCATTTAACTGGTTTCTGCAACGAAGCCGTTTTCCCCTTGGTCAGATCTCCTTTTCGGTAACTCTCTCTGACGAACGACATTCGCGCACGGTCCCTGTTAACTTCATAGTGATGCCAGCAACATCTCGCCATGACGTGTCACTCGGCCGTCGCCCACAAAGAAATTTCAACATGATTACATCAACTCCTCATGCCGCGTGCGGGTTTCCAACAAAAACCGGCGTGGCAATCATGTATTCCAAGAAAGAGGTCATGTCCATAGAAGAAGAACCACCGGTGAAGGTAGCGAAGTCATTCTCAAACGGTGAACTAGAAAAGGGTACTCAACAACAAGTATCTAGAACAAACGGTGTTGTTAGGTCCCGTTATGACCCCTACAGTCAAAGCGCGACTTAAACAACTCCTGTTCCGCAATATGGATATTTTTGCGTGGTCATCGGCAGACATTACGGGAGTACCAAGAGAGATCGTAGAGCATGCGGTGCTGAAATTTCCTTTAGCCGAGCCGGTCGTTCAGCAAAAGCGCACTTTCGGAACAGAGAAAACTCACGCAATGAACGAGCAAGTTTCAGAGCTCCTCATGGCTGGCGTTCTCAAAGAAGTGCGCTACCAAATATGGGTGGCCAATCCAGTTATGTTCCGGAAGCACAATGGTGGTTGGCGCATGTGCGTCGATTTCAAAGACTTGAACAAAGCTTTTCCAAAAGACTACTATTCTTTGCCAGAAGTCGATAAGAAGGTGGACTCCCTCGCCTCTTTCCGGTGGAAATGCTTCCTTGATTGTTATAAAGGCTACCACCAAATCCAGATGAAGAAAGAGGATGAAGACAAAACAGCCTTCCGCACAGACAAGGGGATGTTTTGCTACACAAACATGCCCTTTGGGTTGTGCAATGCGGGAGCCACCTATCAGCGTTTGATGGATCATGTCTTTGGAGACGACATAGGCGTGACTGTGGAAGTGTACATCGATGACTTAGTCATCATGAGCCCGGACGAGGAAAGGATGCTGACAAACATTCAGCAAAACCTGAAGTTGAATCCTGGGAAATGCTCGTTTGGGATGGAAGAAGGTAAATTCTTGGGATTTATTGTCACGCGCGATGGTTTTAAGGTTAACCCTAAGAAGGTGGAATCAATTCAGCCTATGCCATCACCCTCGACAATCAAGGAAATGCAACGGTTGGCTGGGCGACTGGCTGTGCTGAACAAATTCTTAGCAAACCACGCGATGAATTCCTTCCCATTCATCAGCACTTTGAGAAATTGTGTGAAGCAGGATATGTTTAAGTTGACTCCTGATGCGGAGAAAGCCTTTCAACAAATGAAGGAATGTTTGATCCAATTTCCTACACTCACGGCCCCGCAAAAGAGCGAACCATTGATTCTATACCTCTCCGCATGGGATATCGTTGTAGGCGCTGTCTTACTCGTCGAGCGCACAGGAGTCCAAACTCCGATTTACTATGTCAGCAAGATGTTAACCGACCCATAGACAAGATACCCGATGATGGAGAAACTTGCTTTAGCATTGGTTCATGCATCCCGTTGGTTGCGTAGGTATTTATCAGGCCACGTGATCACAGTTCTCACCAACTATCACCTGGGCCAAGTTTTATCCAAACCTGACATATCAGGCTGCTTAGCGAAATGGAATCGAATTAGGTGGACATAATATTGTGTACAAACCACGGCCAGCTATTAAAGGCCATATATTAGCCGATTTCGACACGGAAGTGCCGAGCAACAAAGTGCAAGAATGTGAAGTTGTCCAGAATCCAGCGCCTGTCGCAGACAACTGCGAATGGATCCTTAACACTGACGACGCATCCAATGATGACGGCGCAGGGGCTGGTCTCCATCTAATAAGCCCTGACAACCAGGAGTTTACCTATGCCATCAGGTTGGACTTCAAAAGCACAAACAATGAAGCCGAGTATGAAGCGTTTAGGAGTAGGCATTATTGGTGGAGAGGAAGCAATAAATTGGGGTTTGTCGGGACCAATGCTACGAGCTTCCGGGAATAGAATGGGATCTTCGTAAAGTTGATCATTATGAGTGTTACGATGAACTTGATTCGGAAGTCCAATGGCAAAAAGAGGGGGATTCATTAGCTCGTTATTTAGTACGAATCATCGAAATGACAGAATCCATAAAATTATTCAACAGGCCCTAGAAGTACAAAAAGACAATAGCAAATAGTTTAGTACAAAGATTCTGCTGATTAATTTATAGCTTCAATTGATACGCCATTTCCTTATTTTTATCCTAAACTGGGATGTAAGACAGTACATGTGTGCATCGGGTTACTTGCATATAACATGGATATTACACATCACGGACACGTACGAAAGGCGTAACGATCTGGGCACTGTCTCGGAGAGAGGCTCGGTGAAATAGACATGTCTGTGAAGATGCGGACTACCTGCACCTGGACAGAAAGACTCTATGAAGCTTCATTTGAAAGGTTAGAGATCTTTCTATCTTATTTCCTATATTGATTATAGTGAAATCTTGCATAAGAGGATAGCAAGTTACAAATTCTATTTTGTTTTTTCCTTCCTTTCTTCTTTTTCGTTTCGGATTGAAAGAGGAAGAATTGAGTAAATGAAAAATCCAAAGGAGGTTCATGGCCAAGGTTAAAGATGCGCGAATACCGGTTCTTTTGGAATGTACCGCTTGTGTTCGAAACGATGTTAATAAGGAATCAACGGGCATTTCCAGATATATTACTCAAAAGAACCGGCAGAATACGCCTAATCGATTCGAGTTACTAAAATTCTGTCAAATGAAAAGCTAAAAAAAATGATTGATTTCTGTTCTGAAATGTTGATGTAGTATGTAGTAAGGATTAAATCAACTGAGTATTCAGCCTTTTCTTGTCTAATGAAAGAACTGAGTTTTAGATGTATACAGAGGGAAAGCCGTGTGCAATGAAAAGTGCAAGCACGGCTTGGGGATGGATTTTTACTTATTTAACAAAGAAATTATCTACTCCATCCGACTAGTTCCGGGTTCGAATCCCGGGCAACCCTTCCCAAACTGTACAAGCTTCTTCCAAAGCATATGGCTTTCTGGATGTAGATGGTGATATCTATACAGATGAATCTTATCTATATGGTATAATGAAGTACCACATGGGTGGATATATAGGAATCAAAATCTGCCTGTAAGGTCCACTTGCAAAGGATCAAGATAACCTACTTCCTTGTTATCTAACACACAAACGAGTGCGGAATCCACATAAGTATGCAAACCAAAGCAAAGTAACAAACACAATATAACCAAAGATTCACTATCTTGATTAACAGAAGAGAGCTAGTACAAACACTTACACACAATGTTCATACAGACTCAGGGCATTCTCTTTATGCTCTCTCTTACATGAACTGTGAAGTGCTTGTCTATATATAATCCCAACACCCATCAACATGACGGATAATGTCATTGGTCATATGAAGGACTACAAAGACCACGAAGAACATTCATTGCAGAGTTGCTCGTACGAATAACCCATGGCTCGTACGAACAGGTAACACGCTCGTACGAACAAGTAACTCTTTCTTGAAAGTTCATTCGTATGAACAAGTAATGGCTCATACGAACAAGTAACTTGTTCTTGAATGTTCATTCGTACGGACAAGTAATGGCTCGTACGAACAAGTAACTTGTTTGTACAAAGCACATTTCACTCATACAAATATGGGGTTCTTCGGAGAACCCTGCTAACAGACATACAGCACAGTCAGCAAGATCAGAAACACAAAACTTAACAGTATGCACACATGCAACTGTTTTACAACACAGATAAACTAAACGTCGTATTAAGTCAAGATAAGAGGATATCTTGATTTGGTCGACACGACCAAACTTTACAGACACAACAAACAAAGACCGTACAATTACTGACGTAACTAAGAAAAAGCGACATACACAAAAGTGCATCAAGAAACACCCCCTTGACTATTGCTTGGTCTTCGGTCTTCATTTCTAATTGACTTCTGCACCCACCTTCACTGAACACTTTCAACCAAGGTTGATTGAAGAACAATATCTCAATATTCTCCAAAACATTATGCACACATGCAACTATTTTACAACATAGATACACTAAATGTCGTACTAAATCAAGATAGGAGGATATCTTGATTTGGTCGATACGACCAAACTTTACACATATAACAAACAAAGACCGTACGATTACTGACGTAACTAAGAACAAGTGAAACACACAAAAGTGGATCAACAAACTCCCCCTTGACTATTGCTTCGTCTTCGGTCTTCATTTCTAATGGACTGCTGCACCCACCTTCACTGAACACTTTAACTGAAGAACAATATCTATTCTCCAAAACATCAAACCTTTCCTGTTTCTTTTTAGTACCACTCGAGGCAACTGGATCAGCCATGATCTGCTGTGCACTATACTTTAGCAGAACTTTCTTGTTGCGCGGATGAAGCTGAAGCAACAGGATTATTAGGGTCTTTACTATCGTGGTCACGTTTACGTTGGATCTCCTGTGCTTTGCATCTTTCATTCCACAGAATGTTCACCCGCTTTCTTCCCATTTCAGATCCATCTTTAATACTATTAAAGCCTTTAACTAGTGTAGTATTACGAGAATGATACCATTCTCTCATGTCGTCATGTTTGGCAGTTTTGGCAGATCGTTGTATAGCCGCACTACGTTCTTTCAGCCTATTGATTTCAATCCCACGAGCATTATCAGCTGCTCGCATTTGTTGTAGCTGAGCTGCCCTTTCAGCATCCACAGCCCTCAACCGCTCATTCTCTTCTTTTAACTGTGCAATCTCGGTAGCCTGCTTTCCAACAATTTCCTTCAAACAATTTATCTCCAACTGTTGCTTAATCACTGTATTCCGATTTGAAGACATAAACTCTGAGTGCCTGTTAATGTAAGTTGCCGCAGCTTGCAACTGAGAGAACAAAAAATCCACTTTCTCATTCTGTTCCATTTTAGAGAATAAACGACTGCGTCGTTCGGTACTTTGTTGATGAATTGCTGACTGAGATTGTTGAGCTAAAGAATTAGTGGGTTGTTGTTGAACTGGAGTAGTCATAACTAAAGGTGTTTCAGCTACTGTGGTAGCTGTAGATTGTGATTCAGGGGTCGTAGTGGGTTCCGACATTAGAGTTTCAGCCTCCTCCGTTGTGAAGGCAGTCTGAGCTTCTGCAATTGGTTCCAGTATAGTTTCTTGTTGTGGTTGTAGATTGTGTGATTTCAGGTTGAGCTGATGAGGTTTCCATAGACTTTTTGCACTATTTCTTTCTATGAACTGCAATTTTCTTTTTGCGAGCTCGTTCAGTTTCAGCATCGGATGGAACATAGTCAGCATCTGGATCTGTTGGAATCTTTCTAATCTGCCTAACCCCACGCTCATCAACATAGCGTTCATACACAGGTTCAAGCGGATTGTTATCAGAATCTGATTCTTTATCCGGTTTTTACCCTTATACCTGTAGTACCTACACCACTCGCACCACCATCACCACCATCACCGTCATCATTACTATCATCATCACTGCCATCATCACTTTTATCCTTTCCCTTTTGACGACCAAAGTTATCTTCGATCATCTTCTTCAAAGTTGGTTCTTCATAATCCGACTGACTATCATCATAGCGCCACTTATCGTTTTCTGGTGCAACATATTCATCATTTGCCAGAAAACCAAACAACTTACGAGTAGGCATGCTTTCCTTGTAACATTTTGCTGCTACTCCTCTAAATATCTTCAACGAATGTTCCATCATAACATCAACTTTTAGAACATCTTTGTCATTCTTTGGAAGATTCGGATGTTGTATATTCAAGATCATCTGGAGAAAATGAGGATACTTCCAAAACTTGTTTCCACTAAATTTGGTTCTTTTCAGGTTTTCCTTCATGTTTGCAAAAATATACTTTGAAACACTGAATGGGTTGTTCAATGTCAAAGCTACCATCATTCCAACTAAGTCGTTATTTGCCATGTCATAACCATTTCGTCTGTTGCTTAAACACTGAATTAAAACATGTAGAAAGAACTTGTATCGGAGCGGCAATCATGCTTTGGTTAGTTGTCTGACAAGAAAATCTCCGACACATCTCATTCGAAGCAAACATCCACGTTGACACTTCAACGGAACTGAGTATGGGGCTTCAGGATCATCGCCAAGTTGTAATGCTGAGTTTATTAGTTCAACGGAAATGTCGACATCTAAGCCATTTACTCTTCCGTGGATAATTTCCTGTCCATTTACTTCAACAATTTTAGCTGAATCCCAAAATTTCTTGATCAACGTCTTGTATACTGTAGTTTTATGTGAGATTGCATAATGTATCCATGAATCACGTAAAAACTTCATTATTTCATTGTACACAGTAATTTTATCTTCCGGATCTAAATAGGCAACTATGTTGTGTCTCGGCTCTGACATAATTTCCACTTCCGACTTGTAAGTTTTCTTCGTTGCGGGCTTTCTTTTCAAGTTCTTTTGGTGCCATCCTGTACACAAAAGATAACCAGAATAAGAAGAAACATAAATACATTAGGGAGCATACTCAAAAATTTCACTGTGAACTTGTAAGCATGCATCCCTTTCACGAAGAACTACTGACTCATACGAATAACAATTTACTCGTACGAAGAATAACTGACTCACCCAAACAAGTGATTGGCTTATACGAGTAACTGACTCGTACGAACAACAAGTTACTCGTACGAGGGATAATTCACTTGTACGAAGAAAAGTCAACTTGTTCGCACAAAGAACTTTTAAGTGAAGATTATTCTTGAAGATCTTGTTTTTCGTCAACAGGTTTTTTGCTTAAAGTTTGTTGTTCGTGTCAGGCAATGTAAACAGTCAGTTAATGTTCAAACTGTTTATCTTCAAGATATGCCAACATTGTCAATCATATCTTAAGATATCACAAACAACTTAAAAAGAGTAAAACATTGGACAGATGATGTTTCTTCTTAGAAGGATGAAGTGAAAAAGGTGAAGGTAGAGTTGCACTGAAGAAGTATATCACTTTTTTATACCACATACCTATACTCGCGTGAAAAACCCTACTCCGCATGAAAAACACCCAGTCGTACGAAAAACTGTCTTGTACAAAGAGCCATTGACCCATTCGTATGAAGCATAACCATTCATATGAGAGATCATTGACTCGTTCGGACGAAGAGATATTATTCGTACGAGTAACCTCTGATTCGTAAGAGCAACCACTGATTCGTACCAATCCAGGTTCTTCTAAACTGGAACATCAGTTCTTCGTGGACCTTAGGTTTTTTGATGACTTGTTTAGATCTTCGCACATATCAACACAGATCACAAGTTAGGAAATGTGCACGTTGAACATATTTTTCTCCTTGTAATGAGTTTACCCCATTGTAAGAAAATACTTTATGAAGTTATGATAGGAAGACAAATGATATTTAGGGCGTGTCTTGGTAGAAAAGATTCAAGCTTCAACTTTGGCTAATCCAAAATAATTTAATTTAAAAACAGGGTAAAATAAAATAAATACTAACAGATAAGAACAAACTGTACATGAACTAGCAATTTTTTCTAAGTTTCAAGGTAAGAGAATCATACTAACTTTTAATCTTGCAAAAACGAGTTTTTGTTTAAAAACATCAAATTAAATAAATAAGTATTCTACTATAATTACCAGTATTGTTGTCCACATAAGCTCAACTTATCAGATGTAATCATGATTATGAGATATGATTAATGTATGAATTATACTTACAAACCGGTGTTCAACCACTTCACGACACATTCCCGTATCAAGACATGCACGAGAGAAAATCTTACCGGTGAGTATACTACTTATCATCTGTTTTGACGTATAGTTTGTGAGATACTTATTTTTCATGAAAACAAGTCCTTTGTGATTAAATCACTTATTGATTAGGAACTTGATTTTCAGATGCATGCAGGGCATAGGAGTAAGTTCGTGAATAGGTTAGTACCATCGTACCGACAAAGAGACGAACTTAACTCCCGCATAAAGTTGTGATATATTATCACTTATTTATTGGGTGAATGTGATACTTTTATCACTTATTGATGGTCGTATGCAGTATTTACACGTATGTATGGCATCATGGAAGTTCTAGACTTGCGTCCCCGCTATTTTTCGGTAAAAGATTCGACCATGATACCAAGATGATAAGCAAGCATAAAGACCGCAGATCCTCGGCATACTATCAAACGGAATTTCGATACCAAGACCATATGCCAATGAATGGTTCCCACCTGGCTTTCATTTCGTTATGTTTATATCAACCTGTAGATTTTAATTTGATTGTGAGCCTACCGATACATCATTAGTAAAGCTACTTATCAATTTTCGTTTTATGTTTTTGACCGAATTTGACAGATCACCGGTGTGTCATCATCTTCTCTTATCTTTCCAAGAAACTCATTTTTTATTTTTGAGTTTTCTATTGTTTTTGTGTTTTTCTAAAATTTTCTCCCCCTTAAATGCAGAAGGTAAATAAATAAAGACCTAACTAAATAAAATATATATTTTTGTATTTTCTCATGTTTTTGTATTTTTTGAAATTTTCTCCCCCTTAAAATATAAAAATAAAAGAAAACGGAAAATCTTTTTATAATTTTAGTTTTGAGGAAAATATTTACTAAAACGATTAGCCAAGGATGATTTACCCGGGTTTCACCTTGATGCCATTGACCAAAAGAAGATAATCAAAAGGTTGGCACGTCGGTGATCGGTGTGGATTTTAACAACATTGATAAGTTTCTTTTCATAATAATCTCGTATGACATGATACTTAATCTCAATGTGTTTGGTTTTTGAGTGTTGTACAGGATTACGAGTGATCTGTAAAGCAGCTTCATTGTCAACATAAATAGGAGTAGTTAGAAATTCAAAACTATAGCCGCGCATTTGCTGTTGGATCCATAAAACCTGAGAGCAGCAACTAGAAGCAAAAATATACCCAGCCTCACATGTTGAAGTAGCTACACAAGTCTGATTTTTGCACTGCCACGTGACTAGGCGATTTCCCAAGAACTGATATCCAGCTGATGTTGACTTTGCATCGATCTTGCAGCCACCATGATCAGAATCACTGAATGCTTTCAAATCAAACATATCTGCCTTAGGGTACCAGAAACCTGTGTCCGAGCGACCCTTCAAATAACAAAAGATTCTTTTCACAGCCATCAAATGAGAAACGTTTGAACTTGACGGGTAGCGAGCTAGAAGACATGTCGGATACATTATATCGGGTCTTGAAGCAATAAGATACATAAGAGATCTGATCATAGCACGATAAAGAGATGGTTCCACATGTTCACCCATTCCATCAGGAGTAATCCCATTATTTTGAGCTAATGGAATTCCCAAAGGCTTCGAGTCTTCCATTTGAAATCGTTTGAGAATATCCCCAACATACTTGGTTTGATGAATGAAGATCCCTTCCTTAGATTGATGAACATGCAAACCTAAAAAGAAGCTCATTTCTCACATGGCGCTCATCTAGAACTTCTCTTGCATCACCCGCTCGAATTCTTTGCACATTATATCATTTGTAGACCCAAGAATACTATCATCAACATACACTTGTACCAGCAATAAATCCTTATTCTTTTCTTTGATGAAGAGAGTACAGTCGATCAATCCACGTCGAAAAACCATTCTTGAGAAGATAGGAAGACAACGTTTCATACTAAGCCCGTGGAGCTTGATGAAGACCATATAACGCCTTATTGAGAAGCCAAACCTTGTCAGGATGGATTGGATCTTCAAAACCAGGCGGTTGTTCAACATATACTTCTTCTTCAACCACACCATGAAGAAATGCACTTTTCACATCCATTTGATAAACTGTAAACTTCTTGTGGGACGCATAAGACAAGAAAAGTTTTATGGCCTCAAGACGTGCTACTGGTGCATAAACTTCATTATAATCAATACCTTCTACCGGATTAAAGCCCTAGACAACCAATCTTGCTTTGTTTCTCACAACAACACCTCGGTCATCCTTCTTGCATTTGTAAACCCATCTAGTACCAATCTTCTTGTAGTTGTCGGGCTTGTCAACCAATTTCCACATGCCCAACTTCTGAAACTACTGAAGTTCCTCTTGCATTGCTTCAACCCATGAGTCTTCTTTCATTTCCTCCTTCCAAGATTTCGGTTCAAGTTGGCAAACATTGCAGGCAAAAGACCAATCATTATATTCCCCAGATTCTCTAATTTCTGTATACAAACCAGCAGTTTGGTTGTTCCTTAGTTGATTATGTGTCTTCACTCCACTTTGGACATCTCCTATAATATTCTGTTGAGGATGAGTATCATGGATTCGAGTTTCGAGAACATCGGGAACTCAAGAATTTATACCCAAATTGTTGATATTCAGATCAACAACTAAGTCGATGGCTAGAATCGAGAAGATGTAGAAGCATGACCTTCAGTTGTCCCTTGATTTTGCACATTTGAAATTACATCAGAAATTCCAGGAACAGGATCATAAGTAGCTTCATTTTCATCATGGAACTCATCGTATTCTGACGAAACATTATAATCAATAGCATCTTCAAATTCCTCATTTTGAACAATATTATTAACCGAAGTAGACACTTGTGGGTTAACAATAATTGGTCGTACTAATGACGAGTCAACTGTAGTATCACTTTCAAGTAGCATTTGAGCTGCTGCAGACGCACCATCAAAAGTTGGTAGATTGAAGGAGTCAAATAGTCCATCGTAGTCAAACATCCAAGGAGCAGCCGGAGCTCTTACTGATTCAGTGTATCTTTGAACCTTAACTTCACCCCATTCTTCAATCTTTTTCGTTGTCAAATTCCACCCTCTGAAATTCGGAGTAGCATATCCAAGAAAGAAACCTTCGATAGCCTTTGGACCGAATTTACCATGTGGATCAATCATAGTGCATGGAGTTTCGATAGGCGTTCTATTTTTCCTCTCAGCGACACCATTTTGTTGTGGAGTATATCGAGAACTGTATTCATGCAAAATGCCGTTAAAAGAACAGAACTCATCTATAACATGGTTGTTGAATTCGGTGCCACTGTTGCTTCTGATCTCCTTATCTTCAAATTGTACAAATTTTCAAGTAGCGTGAGGAGAGTCTTGAGGATTTCAGGAACTTCACTCTTGTGTGCCATTACATTCACCCATGAAAATTTTGAATAGTCATTAGTAACAACTAAACAATACGCATCACCAAAGGTAGTCTTGTGTTTCTGTAGGTCCACCTGGAGGATCAAGATAGACCTGCTTCCTTGTTCACACAACACAAATACGAGTGCGGAATCCTCGTAAGAATGCAAACCAAAGCAAAGTAAGAACACAGGATAACCAAAAATTATATATCTTGATTAACTGAAAAGAACTAGTACAAACATATACAAACAATGCTCATATAGACTCATGCAACACTCATTACTCTTGTGTCTCTATCTAGTTCACTAGTGTCTCACTTGACTAACTCGACTAATTGGTACTAAGAAGTGCGTGTCTGCTTATATAGTGTCCCTATCACATTCGTTGTAAAACGGGTTTCCGAAACCCGCACAATTTAAAATTCAAGTATTTATTACATGTTTTGTTATGCATTTATTCATCTTACAATTTGTGTTAGTTAATTTTTATGGTTAATAGATAAATTATATAGTTAATATATTAAATAAATAAAAAGTAAAAATAATACTAATAAATAAAAGTTTAAAAATAAGAAAATAAAGGAAGAGGGGCAACCGGGTTCGAACCCGGGTCCCCATCAAATATACACACAACTTTCACCACTGCACCACACGCACACTTGTGAATAAACCGAAATCAATTGAGTTTTATGTTGGAAACAAAACACCAATCTGCAACTCTACTGAACCTGTAACTACCGTGAACAAAATCAGAGTATCTAAGCTCAATTAGCGAATTCCTTTTGAGAAAACATGTATAACTGATCTCCAATTATCAGTTTCAAACGGAAATTTGGAAATCAATGATAAACCGATTAAAATCAATGATTTTTTAAAACTGAAATTTGAAACCAAAATCTGTGTTCGACTGTTTATTCTATAAACACCAAGCATCTCATCTTAATTTAACTCGCCTATTCCCTTCAAAATTCTCTCAATACTCTCGGTTAACTCTCTGTTCAAACAACACCACCGCTGGAAAACCACTCGTTCATCGGAAACATTCCACTCGCAAACAATCGGTACAATCAGTTACTCTTATGTTTCTTTTATGCATTAAATTCTAATTCAGTAAAGAACTATGCCAGTTCAACCAATTTGCAGTCAGGATCGAATTCTGGGCTTTGTTATGAAGAAGATGTAGTTAACATAGTATATTAATATAATAAAAAAATGCGTATTTAACCGGGTTAGGCACACATTCCAGCGGTGGACTGTGTGCAATTACAAACCGTACATCCCGGGTTCGATTCACACACGCCGCCGAATTCCTGAAATAAAAACCCATTTTTTTAAACCAATACTGAACCCCTCCGTGTAAATGTATAAAACTAATTTAATCGTGGGTTAATACGAGTTAGACACACAACCCAACTGGTTGGGCTGTGTGCACACGAACCGTAGTTCTCGAGTTCGAGCCGGGCGGTTGTAACCAGTTTTGATAATTATGAAAGCTTTTTAAATAAAAATAAAATATAGTTTAATCTAGTGTGTATATATATAACTAAAAACAGAATTATTTCGGGTTAGACACGTAGCATAGTTGGTAGAGCTGCGTGCACGTATGCAGGAGGTCACGAGTTCAATCCTTACACGCAGCCTATAATTAAGTGGTCAAACCGGTTGACCCAGTCAACCCAGTAAATGGTATATTTTTTTAATAACTATTTTCATTATTATTTTATTTATAAATCCTTTAAAATACCTAAAAATTAAGACTTTTTAAAGTTTTAAATTCGTAATAAATACTATAAAAATAGACTAAAAATCCAATAAAAAGCATTAATTAGAAATATTAATTTCAAATAAAAGTTACATATTTATCGAATTATTACGTGATAATTTAGATTAGTTTCTCTCATCGGTTGAATCTTAAATCGTGCGCATTCATCATCAATTCAAGAAAACGCACTCACTGTGAGTGAATCCTTACAAATTCCCTTTTTTATTCATGTTTTGGGGTGTATCATGTGTCGTTTACATAATTTTGTTCAAACAATTGTGCTACTACCATTATATGATCTAACGTTTATGATATGTTTGGTTGTTGTTATATGTGGTTACATTCTCTTATTTCAGTGCATCATTCACATTAGGCCCATCAGTTCCTCGTTGGACACGAATTGAGCTTCGCGTGCCTCATTAGATCGGCTCCGTTTGATTGAGCCTTGATCTCACAGTTCATCATTTATCATGCTCATGTGTTCATTGCTTGATGTTATGTGGTTTGTGGATATATTTACATATACGTATGCTCATATTTGGTTTATGCACATTTTTATCATAATAATCAATATAACTATTTCTTTCAAATGTTTAAATGAGATTCACTCGCAAACATTAGTTGACCTAAATCTTTATTTTACACATGATACAGGTGGACAGGCTGAGGAAAGGAACACTTAGGATTTGGCGTTAGAAGAAGAATAAAACATTTCTTGTCTAGAACATTTTCGTGTTTGTATATTTTTATGTGTTTGATTGAATATTCTCTTTTGAATTTGAATTAATAAATATGAAACTTTATTATAGTAAATGTCATGAGCTTTGATGAAAACCCAATCATGCCCCGACTACTATATCTGTTGCGGGTCAGGGTGTGACAGATTGGTATTAGAGCTCTTGATTATAGGGATATAGGATAGGTTATTAGACCCTGAGATACTATACTATAGTGGATAGGATTTTAATTGCTTATGTGTTAATTGGTTACATGCAAGCTCATGATATTTATTTTATTTCATATTTATTTCACACACAAATGCATGCAAGCACTCTCACTATTAAATGTTATTGTGTGATATGTATTGTGGTATACGTATTATCAACGTATCATGCTTACGCAAACACTCACGTCTCAATTTCACATATTTGAACATTTATCATGTTTTACATTCTCAAGGATTTTATGATGTTCTCATTTTTCAATCTCATCAAAGTGAGTTCTACGACGGGCATGTAGTAAATGGAAGGGTACGAGTACCGGTAGTTGGAATGTCCTGTCTAGGATTGGCATTCATATAAATCCAATATAATGGACCAGTTTGCCTACCTGGGGACTAACAATGAGAGTACGAAGGACCTATTAGGCCAAAGCATGCCATACCAAACGTCGCGTGAACTAATCCCACTTTGAGTTGTCACTGTGTCTACACCTGGACACCCTCCGACCTTATATCTCGCAATCATGTTTTACGAATTTCATTCGAGTGATGCGAGTGTTAACATGCCAACACCATTGTGGCATCCGCGTTTTTACTACTATTTCCACTTTCACCACAAATGGAACTAGAAATGTAATTATTACTGGAATTGTCACTACCACTTACAATGTAATTATCAATACAGATTTGAGACTGAAGATAACTGTCAATGCAACTATTAATGTGATTATTCCAAGTATACTGAGTATCATTCATGTAAGGATCTTGAAATTCTACTAATTCACCCGCCATTACTTCATCAAGACCATGAATACGAGCAATGCCATCACCTACTTGAAGTACGGTACCGGTATTTACAATCTTTACTTCTCTATTATATTGCTGTAACCCTACAAATCCCAGTAGTCATGGGGGCCACATGACTACCTAGGCCAAAGTATGGGATACATATGGGGGCCCAAACATGAGCAAAGCCCAAGACATCCTATGGATGTAGTGAATCTATTTTTCTCATTTATTTTGTGAATGCTGATTTTTAAATACGACACATGAAAACTAAAACATTAAACTCATTATCTCGTTACGTATTTCCTATAGTTGTCTTCTAGACACTCACGAGGTGGTAGGAGGTCAGGAAGATCTGGTGAGCGTATGGCTGCTCAAATAGCCCCACAGATGGCCACTGTACTTCCCGACATTGTAGTTCAAGTCTAACAAGCTCTTGCCGCTAATCCTATCACCCTAATCAATCAAGAAGGTCAAAACGTTGCCAATCCTCCCACCAACACCACCAAGTGCACCTACAAGCACTTCAACTCCTGCGACCCTCCAAAGTACAAGGGGACTGAAGGTGTCACCGCCCTCCTTCGTTGGTTTGAGGAGATGGGGAGCACTTTCCTCAACTGTGCTTGTCCCAATGATTGCAAGGTGCGTTATGCTACAAGTCGTTTATATGGGGTAGCACTTACGTGGTGGAACGCGAAGAAAGTTAGACGAGTCGTTGAAGCCGCTGTGGCCCTAACTTGGGATGAGTGAGGGAGCTTAAGACAAGACGTTTCTGTCCAAGAAGCGAAATCAAGAAATTGGAGGTTGAATTCTATTTCTTGAAACAAAAGGAGGGAGACTAGATAACCTACAAAAAGAGGTTCCTCGAGTTGAATCAGATGGTTCCCAACTTGTTCACTCCACTCTACCGTTTAATCAAGCACTACATTCGAGGTCTTCCCTCGAAAATTCAAGACTCTGTGATGAGTACTATGCCTGCAACTCTCGAGGCAGCGATGGAGCTAGCTACTGAGCTCCCTGAAAATTGCATTAGAAATGGTGATTTTAAAGACGAGAAGAAGAAAGACAAGACACCTGCTGAAACCCCAACCCCAACCCCAACCCAAACAGGATCATCTTCTAAGTTTGCTGGCAAAAGGAAGCACAATGGAAAGAATTTCGCTGTTACCCAAACCAATCCCCCTATCACCATTGCCCCAATCACGCAAGTTGCTCCTCCTGCTGCCCCATTCAAGAAACCATACACAGGATCTCATCCAAAATGCAACCGATGCCAATATCACCACCCTCCTGAGAACCCATGTCTTCACTGCACAAGTTGTGGTCGTGCAAGCCATACCATCCAAACTTGTCGCTCTCTTCAAAGACCAGCCCGCAATGAACCACAAGCCCAACCTAATAACGCCAAGCCCAATACAAACAACCTTACTTTTACCACCTGCTCAACCCATGGCTCAACCCTAATACCAACCCAACTACCCTATGATGCAACCAGTCAAAGCTTGTTTCAATTGCGGTGATCCAACCCTTTTTCGAAACACTTGCCCACATTTGGTGAACATCATAAATGCTCAAGCCCAAGCTAATCCAGTGAACCAAGCAAACCAAGTCAATCCGCCCGCTAGAGGAAGAGCTTTTAACATCAATGCCAACCAAGTTAGAGCGGATAACAACGTGGTTAATGGTACGTTTCTCATTAACAGAACTTATGCATCTATTCTATTTGACACTGGTGCGGATAAGAGTTTCGTGTCCTTAGAGTTTGAATCTATACTTGATTTACCTCGCGTTAGTCTAGCTGAATCATTCACGGTGGAAGTAGCTGACGGTGAACCTATTACGTTAGACTCAATTATTTGTGATTGCACTCTTACTCTCAATGATCATAACTTTCCAATTGATCTTATCCCTATGAAGTTGGGTAGTTTCGACGTCATAATTGGTATGGATTGGCTTAGTCAGAATCACGCTAAAGTTGTTTGTTATGAGAAGTTTATTCGAATTCCACTCGCTGACAGTAAACCTTTACGTATCTTTGGTAAAACCTCAAATTGATGTCATACCTTCAAGCTCGAAGATACCTTCGTAAAGACTATATCACATGTTTTGCTCACATCGTCAAAAAGGAAGGCAAGGAGAAGAAGCTCGAAGACATTCCAATCGTTAAAGAATTTCCTCAAGTATTTCCAGACGAAGTTTCAGGACTTCCTCCTTTGCGAGAAGTCGAATTCCAAATCGATCTTGTACCTGGTGCCACACCAGTCGCAAAATCTCCATATCGGTTAGCCCCATCTGAAATGCAAGAATTAGCTAGTCAGTTACAAGAGTTGACTGATAAAGGATTTATACGTCCTAGCTCATCACCTTGGGGTGCGCTGGTTCTTTTCGTAAAGAAGAAAGTTGGAACCTTTCGAATGTGTATCGACTATAGAGAGCTCAACAAGCTGACTATCAAGAACCGTTATCCTTTACCTCGTATCGATGATCTTCTAGATCAACTTCAGGTTGCCACCTGTTTCTCAAAAATCGATCTTCGTTCTGGTTATCACCAACTTAGAGTACGTGAAGAATACATCCCAAAGAATGCTTTTCGAACTCGATATGGTCACTACGAATTCATGGTCATGCCTTTGGTTTGACCAATGATCCTGTCGTTTTCATGGATTTGATGAATAGGATATGTAAACCCTACCTTGATCGTTTTGTCATAATCTTCATCTATGATATCCTCATTTATTCTAAGACCAAATCTGATCGTGAGCGACATCTTTGACTCATCCTAATACTTTTGAGAACCGAAAAGCTTTATGCTAAGTTTTCAAAATGTGAATTCTTGTTAAAAGATGTTCAATTTCTTGGTCATGTCGTCAACGACAAAGGAATTCATGTCGATCATGCAAAAATAAAAGTAGTGCAAGAATGGCAAACGCCACGCACTCCTACTGAAGTTAGGTCATTTCTTGGTCTAGCTGGTTATTATAGACATTTCATCACAATTTTTTCTCGTATTGCCTTACTACTCACAGCCTTAACTCATAATGGCAAACCCTTCATTTGGGGGCACAAGCAAGAAGAGGCTTTTTAAACTTTGAAGCAAAACCTTTGTGATGCACCTATACTCATCTCCCTGAGGGTTGTGAAGACTTTGTGGTCTATTGTGATGCATTAGGCAGGGGCTAGGGTATGTTCTAATGCAAAGAGGAAAGGTGATAGCCTACGCCTCAAGGCAACTCAAAGTACATGAAAAGAATTACACTACTCATGACCTAGAACTTGGAGCAGTCGTGTTTGCTCTAAAGATATGGAGACACTATCTCTATGGTACCAAGTGTGAGATTTACACTGACCACAAGAGCCTTCAACATATCTTCAATAAAAAAGAGTTGAACATGAGGCAACGATGATGGGTCAAACTTTTAAATGATTACGATTGTGAAATCCGTTATCATCCTTGCAAAGCCAATGTTGTGGCTGATGCTCTTAGTCGAAAAGAGTATGTAAACTCCATCCACCTTTTGTGTTCCCAAATTGCAACCGATCTTCAAAATAGAATTCGAGAAGCTCAACATATTTTTGTCATGGAAAATGATGTACGAGATGAATTGTCTTGTGGAGCCGAAAGCAAGTTAGAATCGAAATCCGATGGTATCCTTTATTACCTAAATCGTATTTGGGTACCTGATCGTGACAATCTTCTTACTTTTCGCATGAATGAGGCTCACAAAACACGATACTCTCCAGGTATTGATAAGATGTATCAAGATATATGATACTCTTACTGGTGGCCTGGCATGAAGAAGGATATCGCCATTTTTGTCTCCAAGTGCCTCACATGTTCTAAGGTTAAAGCTGAACATCAAAGACCTTCAGGATTACTCGTCCAACCTGAAATACCCGTTTGGATGTGGGAAAACATAACCATGGATTTCATTACTGGGTTACCTCGCACTTCTAGTGGGTATGACACGATTTGGGTTATCATTGATCGTCTCACTAAATCAGCTCATTTCATGCCGATCCGCAAAGACTATAAGAACGAGAAGTTAGCTCGTATCTATATTGATGACATCATGAGACGTCATGATGTGCCTTTATGTATCATTTCAGATCGAGATGGCCGCTTTACTTCACGAACATGGCGAGCTGTGCAATCAACTTTAGGCACACGTTTAGATCTCAGCACCGCCTTTCACCCTCAAACTGATGGTCAATCTAAGCGCACCATACAAACTCTTGAAGACATGTTGCGAGCATGTGTCACAGACTTCAAGGGAAATTGGGATGCTCATCTACCATTAGTTGAATTTTCGTGTAATAATAGTTATCAGTTAAGCATCAGTATGGCTCCTTTTGAAGCATTATATGGCCGTAAGTGCCGATCTCCTGTATGTTGGCACGAAATTGGTGAAGCAAAAATCACTGGACCTGAATTGATCCAAGAAACAACAGATAAGATTATTCAAATCCGCATAATCTTCTAGCAGCTCGAAGTCGTTAAAAGAGTTACGCTGATAAACGACGAAAGCCACTTAGTTTTGTGTTTGCGACCAAGTACTTTTGAAAGTATCACCATGGAAGGGAGTGGTTCGCTTTGGTCAAAAAGGAAAGCTAGCACCACCCTATATGGGACCATTCAAAATACTCAAGAGAGTTAGTCCTGTAGCCTACAAGCTTGCTTACTAGAAGAACTCAACAAAATTCATCCCACATTCCATGTATCAAACTTGAAAAAGTGTCTCGCCAACGAAAATCTCCATATACCATTGGAAGATATTTAGATTGATGAATCAATGCATTTCGTTGTACGACCTATAGAAATCATGGACTTCGGTGAGAAGCGTTTAAGACGAAGTCGTATTCCAATAGTCAGGGTGCGTTGGGAGTCAAAACGAGGACCTGAGTTTACTTGGGAACGCAAAGAATCAATGCATGAAAAATACCCGCATCTCTTTCCAGTTACATCTACTACTTAATTTTTTGGGACGAAATTTCTAAAAGTAAGGGATACTGTAACATTCGTTGTAAAACGGGTTTCCAAAACCCGCTCCGTTTAAAATTCAAGTATTTATTAAACATTTCGTTTCGCATTTATACATCTTACAATTTGTGTTAGTTAATTTTTATGGTTAATAAATAAATTATATAGTTAATATATTAAATAAATAAAAAGTAAAAATAATACTAATAAATAAAAGTTTAAAAATAAGAAAATAAAGGAAGAGGGGCAACTGGGTTCGAACCTGAAGGTCCACCTGCGGATGGTGTTAAACCAGTTCCTTGTTCATGTGACACACACACAAGTGCGGAATCCAAGTGTGCATGCAACCAAAGCAAAGTAAAGAACACGGGGTAACCAAAGATTCACTATTTTGATTAATTAATTGAGAACAAGTACAAACATATACACACAATGCTCGTATGACTCAAACAAACTTGCTGTGTTTCTTGTGTCTTCGTCTACACCAGAAATGCTAACTTAGAGATCTCCTCAAAAGATCAGTTTGGTAGCTCGTTCTTTCAGTCTGGTCAGTGACCTTGATTGAGAGGTGCATGTCTGCTTATATAGTGTCAGTCTAGATTTCGTACGAAATACGAGTCTAGACATACTGAACTCACTATTTCACATGAGTCAGAACTCCAGAATTGGTACGAGTAAGTGTTTCGTACGAAATACATGTTTCGTATGAAATACTCTTTGTTTCATACGAAACCTTGTGTTTCGTACGAAATGCTTGACTCGCACAGAATCTCATTCTTGGAGAACTTATGTAGACTTGGCGTTTCCAAGACTTATCAGTACGCACACATGCAACTGATTAACACAGATAAGCTAAGATGTTATACTAGATCAAGATAGAAGGACATCTCGATCTATTCGACACGACTAAGCCTATACAGACACTTGAGCAAAGACCATACTATTACAATTGTAATTAAGAACAAGCGACAGACAAAAAACTGTAAAAACAAACTCCCCCTTGGATGTTGCTTGGTCTTCGGTCTTTGGTCTTTAGACTTTGGTCTTCACATAGAATGGTTTGGAGTATCAACAAACTCCCCATGAAGATCTGCTATTCATTGATAGATCTGCTATCCAATGATTATAGCGTCAGGTCTTCGAACTTCTAAGAAACTTCAAATCTTTCTTGTTTCCTCTTCTGACTTGTCAGATTTCTTCGTTGCTGGTCTTTGTTCATGTTCTTTTGTATCAATCTGTACTCAATAGATAAATATAATTAGAACACAAATTTTCTCAGGGAATACACACGAAAGACTTATCATAAAATCTTCGTATGATTGTATTCCCTAAACGATATACACACACTCGTATGAATTCCAGCAGCAGATTTGAGAAAAACAAGTGACCAAGTCAAATCAAATGACTAGATTCATTTTTATGAGATATACACACTCAAACGAATTTCAGATTTTGGATTTCTTTGATGGATTACTTGTTGCATGATATTACTTTATGAAGTTGCGATATCAAACAGATGGTTTACTGGCGTATCTTGGTAGAAACTTTCGAGTATCAACTTTGGCTAACTTTCAAAAAGTAATTACATAAGCAACTAAGTAAACTAGACAAAAAAAACTAAATACGCAGATAAACTACAATCTTTTTCGAGTTTCAAGGTAAAGGAATCATACCAGCATTTTAATCTTTGTCAAAAACGGTATTAGGTTTTCAAAATTAAACAAATAAGTATTCAACTATGATTATCGGTATTGTTGTCCACGTAAGCTTAGACTTATCAGATGTAATCATGATTAGGAGATATGATTAAGATATGGATTTATACTTGCTAGCCGGTGTTCAACCACATCACGACACATTCCCGTATCAAGATATGCACGAGAGAAAATCTTACCGGTAAGTATACAGCTTTATCATCTGTTTTGACGTATATGAATGATGTGAGATACTCACTTACTTATGATTGAAAACAAGCCCTTTGTGATTTAATCACTTTTTGATGAGGAACTTGAATTTCATATGCATGCAGGGCACATGAGTAAGTCCGTGAACAGGTTAGTACCATCGTACCGACAAAGAGACGAACTTAGCTCCCGCATAAAACTGTGATATTTTATCACTTATTTTGGGGATGTGATATTTTTATCACTTATTTGAGTGTCGTATGTAGTATATACACGTATGTATGATATCATGGAAGTTCCAGACTTGCGCCACCATTATTTTTCGGCAAAATATTCAATCATGATACTCAGATGATAAGCCAGCATAAAGACCGTATATCTCATAACCTCGGCACTCTATCAAACGAAATTTCGGTACCAAGACCATATGCCAATGAATGGTTCCCACCTGACGTTCTGTCTGTTAGGTTTATATCAACCAGCACATATTAGTTTGATTGCGAGCCTAACGATACATCATTAGTAAAGCTACTTATCAATCTACTTTCTATGCTTTTAACCATATCTGACAGATTTACCGGTGAATTTCATCATCTTCAACTTATCCAAGAAACTCATTTTTTATTTTTCTAATGTTTTTGTATATTTCTGAATTTTCTCCCCCTTAAACAAAGAGGGTAAATAAAAGACATATTTTTGTATTTTCTTGAAATTTGCTCCCCCTAAAATATAAAACCGAAAATCTTTTTGTAGTTTTAGATTTTTAGAAAAGTATATACAAAAATAGTTAGCCATTGTTGAGTTACTCGGGTTTCACCTTGATGCCATTGACCAAAAGTAGATAATCAAAACATGATTTATCAAAGGCTTTGGTAAAAAGGTCAGCACGTTGGTGATCAGTGAGGATTTTAACAACATCGATAAGTCTCTTTTCATAACAATCTCGTATGAAATGATACTTAATCTCAATGTGTTTTGTTTTTGAATGCTGTACAGGATTCCGAGTGATCTGTAAAGCAGCTCCATTATCAACAAAAATAGGAGTAGTAATAAATTCCAAACCGTAGTCACGCATTTGCTGTTGAATCCATAGAACTTGAGAGCAGCAACTAGAAGCTGAAATATACTCAGCTTCACATGTTAATGTAGCTACACAAGTCTGCTTTTTTGCATTGCCACGTGACTAGGCGATTTCCCAAGAACTGACATCCTGCTGTTGTTGACTTTGCATCGATTTTGCAGCCGCCATGATCAGAATCACTGAATGCTGTCAGATCAAAGTTATCATCCTTAGGGTACCATAGACCAGTGTCAGGACGACCCTTTAGATAACGAAAGATCCTTTTCACAGCCATCAAATGAGAAACCTTCGGACTAGACTGATAGCGTGCCAGAAGGCATGTTGGGTACATTATATCGGGTCCTGAAGCAGTAAGATACATGAGAGATCTGATCATAGCAGATTGAGAGATGGTTCTACATGTTCACCCATTCCGTCTAGAGTAATCCCATGATTTTGAGCTAATGGAGTTCCCAAAGGTTTTGAGTCATCCATTTGAAATCGCTTGAGAATATCTCCGACGTACTTAGTTTGATGGATAAAAATCCCTTCCTTTGATTGCTGAACCTGCAAACCTAAAAGAAAGTCATTTCTCCCATAGCGCTTATCTCGAACTTCTCCTGCATAACCTGTTCGAATTCTTTGCACATTCGAGTGTTAGTAGACCCAAATATAATATCATGAACATAAACCTGTACTAGTAGCAAGTCCTTGTCTTATTCCTTGATGAAGAGAGTACATTCGATCAGGCCTCGTCGAAAACCATTCTTGAACAGATAGGAAGACAACGTTTCATACCAAGCCCTCGGAGATTGATGAAGACCATATAACGCCTTGTTGAGAAGCCAAACCTTGTCAGGATGGAGTGGATCTTCAAAACCTGGTGGTTGCTCAACATATACTTCCTCTTCTACCACACCATGAAGAAATGCACTCTTCACATCCATCTGATAAACAGTGAACTTCTTGAAGGATGTATAAGCCAAAAAGATTCTTATGGCCTCAAGTCGTGCAACCGGTGCATAAACTTCATTGTAATCAATGCCTTCGACTTGATTAAAACCTTGAACAACCAATCACGCTTTGTTTCTCACAACAACACCTCGGTCATCCTTCTTGCACTTGTACACCCATCGTGTACCAATCTTCTTGTAGTTGTCAGGCCTGTCAACCAATTTCCAGATGCCTAACTTCTGAAACTGCTGAAGTTCTTCCTGCATGGCTTCAACCCACGAGTCTTCTTTCATTACCTCCTTCCAAGATTTTGGTTCTACTTGGCACACATAGCAGGCAAAAGACCAATCATTCAGACCACCAGATTCCCTGATTTTCGAATACAATCCAGCATTCTGGTTGTTTCGAAGCTGATTACGAGTCTGCACACCACTCTGGACATCTCCAATAATATTCTGCTGAGGATGGATATTATGAATACGAGTTTCTGGCACATCAGGAACTCGAGAATTGATATCCAAATTGTTGATATTCAGATCAACAGTTACATCGAGAGCTGGATTTGATGGCATTGTAGATGCCTGACCTTCAGTCGTCCCTTGTGGTTGAATATTTGACGTACCATCTGAAAATCCAAGAACCGCACTAGAGGCAGTTTCATTTGCATCATTGAACTCATCATCTTCTGATGAAACATTATAATCTGCAGCGTCTTCGAATTCCTCATTTTGAACAAGATTGTTAACCGAAGTCGACACTTGAGGGTTAACAATAATTTGTCGAACTAGTGATGAATCTAATGCAGTATCACTTTCCAATAACATCTGAGCAGCAGCTGTTGCATCATCAAAAGTTGGCAGATTAAAGGAGTCAAATAGCCCATAAGTCGAACATCCAAGGAGCACCTGGAGCTCTTACAGCTTCTGTATATCTCTGAACCTTGACTTCACCCCATTCTTCAATCTTCTTTGAAGACAAATTCCACACCCGGAAATTTGGAGTAGTATATCCAAGAAAGAAACCTTCGATAGCCTTGGGACCAAACTTTCCATGTGGGTCAATTATAGTGCATGGAGCTCCAAAAGGTTCTAAGAAGGAAACATCCGGTTTCCTTTTATGTAACAACTCAAACCATGTCTTCCCATGTCTCTTCACCGTCAGAACTCTATTCATCGTGTAGCACACAGTAGCAACAGCTTCTCCCCAAAATTGAACAGGAAGTTCTGATTCTAAAAAGCATGGTTCATGCAGTTTCAATAAGAGTTTTATTTTTCCTCTCAGCGACGCCATTTTGTTGTGGAGTGTATCGAGAACTGCACTCATGCAGAATACCCTTTGCAGAACAGTACTCGTCCATAACTTGATTCTTGAATTCCATGCCATTGTGGCTTCTAATTCTCCTTACCTTCAGATTGTACAAATTTTCTAGCAGAGTCAGGAGATTCTTGAGGATAGTAGGAACTTCACTCTTGTGTGCCAACATGTTTACCCATGAGAATCTGTAATAGTCATCAGTAACTACCAGACAAGAAGAATCACCAAAGGTTATCTTGTGTTTCATAGGTCCAAAGAGGTCCATATGAAGACGTTCCAGTGGCATATTCACAGTGTTGATCTTCTTCACGAGATGGGACTTTCTCGCTTGCTTCCCTTTCTGGCATGATACACAAACATCTTGCAGATGAAAGCTCTTCACTGGTACACCATTCACTAGATTGTTCTTCACCAAATAGTTCATTTTCCTCAGGTGAATGTGTCCCATACGTCTATGCCAGGAGATTGATTCCTTCTCGGTGGCTTTAGAGACAAAACATGTGACTTGTGCATATGTTGTAATAGCTTGGCTCATATCAAGAATATACAAATCATTAATTCTTGGAGCCGACAAGAGAATCCATTCCTTGGGGATCTTGAATCTAGGCTTCAACACATAACATCCGGTATCATCAAAATGTACCGTGAACTTCTTGTCGCAGATTTGAGAAACGCTAAGAAGATTGTGATCAATTTGCCGCACATAATTGATCTTGTCGAAGCTCACAACACCATTGGAGACCATTCCTTCTCCAGTGATGTATCCACCTTTGTCACCAGCAAAAGCAACATAACCACCCCTTATGCTTTTCACATCATATAGGAGCCGCAAGTCACCTGTCATGTGCCTTGATGCTCCATTGTCAACAATCCAATGACTGTTTACAGTTCCTCCTGGAACACCCTGCACATTGCACAAACAGGATTAGTTTGAGATGGGGACCCAAGCCTTAGTGGTCTTGGGTTGTCCCTTATCTTCGAGAAATGTAATCTCAATTTCTTGATGATTAACAAACTGAGAAACTCCTTTTGAACCATCACCAGTCTTCTGTTTCCAAGATCCTTGTTTATTACCAGATTTACTATTATTTACAGTTTTAACAGTGTCTGGTTTTATCGACTTTGAAGATCTTTGATCCTTTTTTGAAGAATCTGATTTTAAAGCTTTCTCAACTGCTTTTTCTTGTTTACGTTTTTGTTTCTCTTTTTGATCTTTAATAATTCGTTTATCTTGTGTCAGAGAAACAGATTTACATTTGCAAGCTGGCTCATGAGGGGTTTTCTCTATACATCTTGATTTTGCTGGATTTTGAAAATCCTTTATAATGTGGCCAAATTCTCCACATTTGAAACATGTTCTCCTTTCAACAAAACTAGGAGATCGTGTTTCTCGGCTTGATGTTGAACTTGTGGGTCTTGAGGTACTAGGTTCATTACATCCAACAGTGTGTTGGGTATAATTGTTTTGACTGTTTCTTTTCAAAATCTTAACATTCTTTACAAAATCAACATTAGATTTTCCTTGAAAAGTTTCGACTTTATCGGTACCTTTAGAACTTACAAATTTAACAGTTTTAGCCTTTTTCTGGTAACGACAGCCTTTTGCTTCAACCTTCGGTTGAGAAGTTGTGGGCTTTTCAACTCGCTTCCATCCCTTTTCTTTTGAAGCGGATAATCGTTGTGATTTGGTTGACTTTTCTTCTCTAAAGGTTTGGTTGTTGCCTTTTTAAAACCTGATCTATAGAGATTGGATTTACATTTTTAATTGGAAAATCTCTGTTTAAATAGATTTTCTTATCTCCAACCAAAGTATATAACACATTATCTATTTCTTGTGTAGACACACTTGTCTTCACAGATTTCTTAGGAACTGTCTCTTGATTCTCAACAGATTGAGTACTAGTAGTAGCAGACAATTCTACTATTTTCCTTTCATCAAAAGGCTGATCCTGATCATCATTTCTTGATTCATCATCTGATGTATCATCCTCTTCTTCATCAGATGATGAACTTTTTGGCTTGCTTGGTTCTTGAGAGGAATTGTCTAGTTTGAACCCTAACCCTGCTGCGAATTCCTCGGGATTCAAAGGTACAGAGGGTTCAAAACGAGGCATCTCCTCTTCATCAGGCATTTTGGTATAATTGTGTTTCATTGGGGGTGGACACGAATTATACCCTATGCATTGAGCATCTCCCTTTAGTTTTTGAACTTCAATGATATAATCAAGCACATATTGGAAGTTAGAATAACTTTCCAATTTGTGTTTGATCGAATCATATTCGCATTTGGCGATGGCTAACTCTTTCTTTGTTTCTTCTAGGAGATTAATGTAATTATTAATTCCTGTCTGTTTATTCAAAACTGTTTTTGTCAATTCAGAAACACTTTTCTTAAGGGTTTCTATTACAGATTTGAATTCTTTTTCATTTCTAGTTAGCGCCAAATTCGCCTCTTTGCATTTTGATAGTTCAGTAACTAAATTCTGATTATGACTATTGACGGTTTCATATTTTTTTTTCAATTCAACACAGTCATTGCAAACAGTAGGAGGGTCAGAATTTACCTGTTTTGAAGAACTTTCAACATTTGCCATAAAGGCAGTGTGATGAGGAAAAGCTGCACCATCTGTAGAGAGTGCCTCTGTCTCTTTTACCGCAGCTTCTGCACTCCCCATCATACATACCTTTTCACTTTTCAACAACTCAGCTTCACTCAGCAATTCTTCAACATCAGCTTCACTTCCTTTCTTCACATCAGAATCAGACTCATAACCATCTGAACTTGAACATTCTTCATCAGAACTACCAGCATCTCCAGATGTATCATCATTATTTTAAGTGTTGATGCTGTGATCATGCTTGTTTTGATCCATGATCCTTGCATAGCATGTCGTTCTTCCGTTGTTTTCGGTTCCCAACTGTACTGACCAATCGCATCCTTCATCAGACTGAACTACCATAGCTCTGTGCGTATTTGAAGGTCCTGAATGATTGGTGTTGTTAGAGTTGCCAACAACTACTATTCTTCTTTTGTTGTTGTACTGTGCTGTGTTGGATGGTTGAGACTGATTACGAAAGGGGTTGTGATTTCATTCCTTACTGGGTCTTGTGCATACCCGCTTAAAGCGACCTCTTTCTCCACAATTGAAGCAAGTAACGGCGGTTTTGTCAAAGCCGTATTTTGTATCCTTCTTGCTTTCCAAACTGGTTCTACTCGTTCTTCTCATATAATCCTTTGCTCTTCTCATAGCGCTTACAAATGCCCACTTGATGTCCATCAACTCCATTTCATCTTGGTCAATTTGTTCATAGTCTTCATTTGTCAAATTGATGTTCCCTATTTGACCTGCAACTAAACCACAATATGAACTGACCATGGTATTTAGAAGTTCTGCATGTTCCTGTGCAACTTCTACGTTGATTTTGGAGAGATTTGACGTGTCAAGTTTGACAGTGTTGGGAATTGCCGATTGGCTGTTGCTTCCATAGAAAGCTTGTTGAGGAGCTTACTTGGAGCTTTATGCGCTAAATCCCTTGGCTGTGGAAGGAATGCTTTCGGATCAAAAGTCTGTCCATAGGCTTGATTATTCAAACATGTAGACTGACTTGATTGAATTGGTTGGGGTAGGAAAGGGTTCACATTTGACACAAACGCGGTCTGCAGCTTTGATTGCTGACTTGAGCTTGTACCTGCATTAATTCCTCCAAAATACATCTCAGGGTTTTATGGAGCAGAGACTCGTTGTGCCTTCCGGAGTTCTTCTTCATTCTTGTTCTCCAGTTTCTGCACAAATTCATAAATACTAATTGAGTCCAAAACACCTGTATGTTTTAAAAGATCAACAAATTGACCCCATTTTGGTGGTAAAGCGTCAGCAAATCGCATCATAATTTCTTGTGGTGCTGCTAACATTTTATATGAGTACATCTCGCTGAGAAGATGATAAAACCGAGTGGTCATATCATTCAAGGTTTCGTTCTCCATGAACATGAAACCTTCAAACTGTTTCTTGAGCAGATCATGCCGAATCTTCCTGGTAGCAGCGTTACCTTCACCTCTTACTTCCAAAGTGTCCCACAAATTTTTCGTTGTAGTACAATACACAAACTGATGATAAATGTCTTTATGCAGAGCTTGTGTGAGGATAGCAAATGCCTTTTTCTCTAGATCGTAAGCTTTCTTGTCACTTTCGACTAGATTGGCCAAGGTGGTTGGATTTGATCCAGCTTCTTCAATTGCTTCATTGTAGGGGGTAGTGAAACACGTCCACAATTCCGTGTTTTGACCGAGAACATACGTATGAAAACGACTTTTTCCATGCAGGATAATAGTTCATGTGATTTAACTTCGGCGGTCGGTTATTACTCCCTGTTTCACTTTCGCTCATTAATAGAGTTTGGATGCTTTGATTTTGATTTGCAACACACGCCCATTGATTTGCAGATATCATTGTTGTATGTTGAGGCATCAAAGATTCTACCTATGATGTTGCGGAGCTTTGCGAAGACTCCTGATTTGAGCTTGAACAACTCCAATCCCACGGGTCAGAACTCATTATATTTTCTTGTTTAATGAAAATTTAAAGGTTTTAAAAATTCAAAATTATAATTACCGTTTAAAAATTCACAGATCTGAAAATATGAAAAATTCTTAAAAAACACAAAGCTTTCAAAAACACATAAATCAAACAACAACAGTTTTGTGCGAGACAACTGTTTCGCACGAAACAGGTAGGTTTTGTGCGAATCACGTGTTTCGTACGGGCAGATGATTCGCACGAAACTTTTCAGTCGCACAAAAAACGTTTTGTTCAGCGTTTTTCAGAGGAATCTTTTCAGATATGGTTTGGTGAGAAATTTCCTTTCTTGTGTAGACCTGCTTTTTCGAATTTACCTGTTGTCTTACCCACTTTTAGTTAAAACACAGAATTTTAATCAGTCAACAGTCCAAGTCTAGATCCAAGTCAGAAAATGTCAAATCTACCAAACTAATCAGATTCAAGATTTTGCAGATTTCTGCTTCAATGGTGTTCTACAGAAAAATTTTACCACAAAATTTTCTGCATGCAACAGATTTTAACCAAGTTTTAAGTTAGTTACCTATCCAAAACTTAAGTTTTCTGCTGGAGGCTCAAGAAGACTTCAGAAATCTTCAAACTAGCTCAGACACAACTAAGCCCGGTTTTGAACAAGGAAAGAGCCAAAGCTCTGATACCACTTGAAAGTCCACATGCGGATGGTGTTAAACCAGTTCCTTGTTCATGTGACACACACACAAGTGCGGAATCCAAGTGTGCATGCAACCAAAGCAAAGTAAAGAACACGGGGTAACCAAAGATTCACTATCTTGATTAATGATTGAGAACAAGTAAAAACATATACACACAATGCTCGTATGACTCAAACAAACTTGCTGTGTTCTTGTGTCTTCGTCAACACCAGAAATGCTAACTTAGAGATCTCCTCAAAAGATCAGTTTGCTAGCTCGTTCTTTCAGTCTGGTCAGTAACCTTGAATGAGAGGTGCATGTCTGCTTTTATAGTGTCAGTCTAGATTTCGTACAAAATACGAGTCTAGACATACTGAACACACTATTTCATACGAGTTAGAACTCCAGAATTGGTACGAATCAGTGTTTCGTACGAAATACATGTTTCGTATGAAATACTCTTTGTTTTGTACGAACCTTGTGTTTCGTACGAAATGCTTGACTCACACAGAATTCTCATTCTTGGAGAACTTGTGTAGACTTGACGTTTCCAAGACTTATCAGTACGCACACATGCAACTGATTAACACAGATAAGCTAAGATGTCATACTAGATCAAGATAGAAGGCTATCTCGATCTATTCGACACGACCAAACCTATACAGACACTTGATCAAAGACCGTACTATTACAATTGTAATTAAGAACAACGGACAGACACAAAACTGTATCAACAGAACCCGGGTCCCCATCAAATATAGACACAACTTACACCACTGCACCACAATAAACCGAAATCAATTAAGTTTTATGTTGGAAACAAAACACCAATCTGCAACTATGCTGAACCTGTAACTACCGTGAACAAAATCCGAGTATCCAAGCTCAATTAACGAATTTCTTTTGAGAAAACGTGTATAACCGATCTCCAATCATCAGTTTCAACCGGAAATTTGGAAATCAATGATAACCGATTAAAATCAATGATTTTTAAAAACCGAGATTTGAAACCGAAATCTGTGTTTGACTGTTTATTCCATAAATACCAAGCATCTCATCTCAATTGAACTCGCCCATTCCCTTCAAAATTCTCTCAATACTCTCGGTTAACTCTCTGTTCAAACAAAACCACCGCCGGAAAACCACTCGTTCGTCGGAAAAGTTCCACTCGCAAACAATCGGTATAATCAGTTACTCTTATGTGCCTTTTATGCATTATATTCTAATTCGGTAAAGGACTATGATAGTTCAACCAATTAGCAGTCGGGATCGAATTCTGGGCTTTGTTACGAAGAAGATGAGGTTAACATGGTATATTAATATAATAAAAAACGGGTATTTAAGCAGGTTAGACACACAGTCTAGCATACGTCCCGGGTTCGATTCACACACGTAGCCGAATTCCTGAAATAAAAACCAATTTTTTAAACCAATACAGAACCCCTCTGTGTAAGTGTATAAAACTAATTTAATCGTGGGTTAATACGGGTTAGACACACAGCCCAACTGGTTGGGCTGTGTGCACACGAACCTTAGGTCTCGAGTTTGAGCCGGGCGGTTGTAACCGGTTTTGATAATTATAAAAGCTTTTTAAATAAAAAAATACAGTTTAATCTAGTTTGTATATATATATAATTAAAAACATGATTATTTCGGGTTAGACACGTAGCTTAGTTGGTAGAGCTGCGTGCACGTATACGGGAGGTCACGAGTTCGATCCTTACACGCAGCCTATAATTAAGCGGTCACACTGGTCGACCTGGTCAACCCTGTAAAGGGTATATTTTTTTAATAACTATTTTATTTATAAATCCTTTAAAATACCTAAAAATAAGACTTTTAAAGTTTTAAATTCGTAACAGATACTATAAAAATAGACTAGAAATCCAATAAAAGGCACTAATTAGAAATATTAATTTCAAATAAAATTACATATTTATCGAATTATTACGTGATAATTTAGGTTAGTTTCTCTCGTCGGTTGAATCTTAAATCATGTGCATTCATCATCGATTCAAGAAAACGCACCCACTGTAAGTGAATCCTTACAAATTCCCCTTTTTATTCATGTTTTGGGGTGTATCATGTGTCGTTTACATAATTTTGTTCAAACAATTGTGCTACTACCATTATATGATCTAACGTTTAGGAAATGTTTGGTTGTTGTTATATGTGGTTACATTTTCTCATTTCAGTGCATCATTCACATTAGGCCCATCAGTTCCTCGTTGGACACGAGTTGAGCATCACGTGCCTCATTAGATCGGCTCCGTTTGATTGAGCCTTAATCTCGCAGTTCATCATTTATCATGCTCATGTGTTCATTGCTTGATGTTATGTGGTTTGTGGATAGATTTACATATACGTATGCTCATATTTGGTTTATGCATATTTTTATTATAATAATCAATATAACTATTTCTTTCAAATGTTTAAATGAGATTCACTCACCAACTTTTATTGACCTAAATCTTTATTTTACACATGATACAGGTGGACAGGCTGAGGAAATGAACACTTAGGATTTGGCTTTAGAAGAAGAATAAAACATTTCTTGTCTAGAACATTTTCGTGTTTGTATGTTTTTATGTGTTTGATGGAATATTCTCTTTTAAATTTGAAATACTAAATATGAAACTTTATTAAGTAAATGTCATGAGCTTTGATGAAAACCCAATCATGCCCCGACTACTATATCCGCTGTGGATCAGGGTGTGACAGTCCCCACTCAGCAACAGTACGAAGTATGTTGCTGGTCGTACGAAACACCAAAATTCACGAAGGATATTCTCCAAAGATGCTCGCACGAATGATATGGCTCGTATGAAGCATGAACTTGCTCGTATGAATCAAGCTGGATGCTTGATTCTACAATCGCATTCGTACGAATGGTATGTGGCTTGTACGAGCAACATCTTGCTCGTACGAAACATGTCCACTTGCACAAAGTGTTTTCCTCAGAGAACGTTCCACATACATGACATACATAAGACTCAACAATATGCACACATGCAACTGTATAACACAGACAAACGAAATGTTGCACTAAACCAAGATAGGAGGATATCTTGATTCGGTCGACACGACCAAACCATACAGACACTATAAACAAAGATCGTACAATTACAGACGTAACTAAGAATAAGCGACAGACACAAAAGTGTATCAACAGTTTCATAGGTCCAAAAAGGTCCATATGAAGATGTTCAAGAGGCATATTGACAGTGTATTTTCTTCACAGGATGAGTCTTCTTTGCTTTTTTTCCCTTTTGGCACGATACACAGACGTCTTATAAATGAAAATTATTGACTGGTACACCATTCACAAGGTTACTTTTCACCAAATAGTTCATTTTTCTCAAGTAAATGTGTCCATTCGTCTATGCCAAGAGATTGACTCCTTTTCAGTAGCTTTTGAGACAAAACATGTAACTTGTGCAGACGTAGTAATAGCTTGGCTCATATCAAGAATATACAAGTCATTAATTCTTGAAGCCAACAAGAGAATCCATTCTTTAGGAATCTTGAAACCAGGTTTTAGCACATAACAACTGGTATCATCAAAAGGCACAAAGTTTCCAAATCATCAAGAAATAGAAATCACATTTCTTGATTATAAGGGTTGACCCAAGACCACTAAGGCTTGGGTCCCCATCTCAAACTAATCAGGTAATGCAATGTGCAGGGTGTTCCAGGAGGAACTGTGAATAGTCATTGGATTGTTGACAATGGAGCATCACAGCACATGACAGGCGACTTAAGGCTCCTTTATGATGTGAAAAGCATTAGGGGAGGCTATGTTGCTTTTGCTGGAGATAAAGGTGGTTACATCACTAGAGAAGGAAAGATTTCCAATGGTGTTGTTAGTTTTGACAAGATCAATTATGTTCGTCAAATTGATCACAATCTTCTGAGTGTTTCTCAAATCTATGACAAGAAGTTCACAGTTCATCCTCCTGAAACATTACCGGTTTTAGGTTTCCAAGATTGTTGAAGTTTACCAGATTGACTATTACTTACAGGTTTAGACACTTCTGGTTTCTTTTCTATAATATCTGGTTTTAATGCCTTTTCAATTATTTTAACTTGTTTACATCTTTGTTTTTCTTCTTGTTCCTTAACAATACGTTTGTCTTGTTTAGGTGACACAGATCAATGTTGGCAATCCTTTTCAGGAGGGGCATTTTCAACAAATTTGGGTTTTGCTGAGTTGGTACAATTTTTGATTATGTGTCCAAACTCCCCACACTTAAAACATGTTCTCCTTTCAACAAATTTAGGAGGTTCCATTTGATGACTCGATGTTGAACTTGTAGGCCTAGAGGTACTTGGTCCATCTTCACACCCATTTGTGTGTCAAGTCTAATTGTTTTAACTGTTATGTTTTAAAATCTTGACTTGATTTACAAAATCAACATTTGACATATTTTCAAAAGTCTTGATTTTATCAGTACCAGTTGAGCCCACAAAATTTACATTCTTCCCATTTTTCTTGTTGCGAGCTCCTTTAGCTTCAACCTTTGGTTGTGACACTTTAGGTTTTTTAGCTCGCTTTTCTGGTTGTCTACTTTTAGAAGCGATTAATGGTTGTGGTTTGATTGGATTCTTCTTTCCCAAAAATTTGGTTGTTGAATTTTCAAAAACTTGATTAATTGAAGTTGGATTGACATTTTTGATTGGAAAATCCTTGTTTGAGTAAATTTTCTCATCACCAATCAAAGTATACAACACATTATCATTTTCAAATGTAGAAGTAATTGTCTTGACAGATTTGATAGGATCAATCTCTTGCTTTGTATCATATTGCACAACGGGAGTAGTAGAATCACATAAGACATGATTCTTAATTGAAATTTCTACCCCTTTCTCTTCATCAAGAGATTGATCCTAACTTATCTTGGCTGACTCATCATCTGATAAATCTTCCTCCTTTGTCATAGGTGGACTTTGATCAATAACAGATGATGAGTTCTCCGTCTTTCTAGATTCATTTGAGGAATTGTCCAGCTTAAACCTTAACCCTGCTGCAAACTCTTCAGGATTAAGAGGTACAGATGGTTCAAAACGTGGCATTTCCTCCTCGTCAGGCAATTTGGTATAATTGTGTTTCAATGGTGGTGGACACGATTTATACCCAATGCATTTGACATCTCCCTTAAGTTTTTGAACGTCAATGATGTGATCAAGCACATATCGGGAGTTAGAATAACTCTCCAATTTTAGCTTGATTGCATCATGTTCGCATTTGGCAATGGCTAACTCCTTTTTCGTTTCTTCAAGAATATTAATGTAGTTATTAATACCAGTTTGCTTGTTCAAAACAATTTTTGTTAATTCAAACACGCTTTTCTTAAGAGTCTCAAATACAGATTTGAATTCTTTGCATTTGCCTCTTTGCATTTTGACAGTTCAACTACTAAGCTTTGATTGTGCCTGTTAATTGTTTCAAATTTAGTTTTTAAGTCAGCACAGTCATTGCATACGCTAGGAGAGTCGGATTTTACCTGACTTGTTGAACCTGCAACATTAGCCATAAAAGCAGTATGATTAGAGAAAGGTCCATGATGCAACTTCAGCTTTGTTTATCGATCCAGACTTTTGACTTTTCAACTTCTCTTCTTCTTTCAGCAACTCATTGACCTCAGTATCAATCTTTTCCCTGATATCCTAATCTGATCCATATTCACCTATACTTGAGCTTTCTTCGTCAAAACTCCCATTATACCTAGAACTATCATCATCATCACAAGAGTCAATTATGTGAACATGTTTGATCTGATTGATGATCTTAGCATAACAAGCAGTTCCTCCTTGATTCTCATTTCCTAACTGAACCGACCAGTCACATCCTTCATCTGCTTGAACTACTAATGCTCTGCTTGTGTTCTTTGAAGGCCTAAACCGGTTGGAGTTGGTTGGGTTGTTAACAGCTACTATGCTTCATTCATTGTTAACTGGAGTTGTATTGAATGAGTTTGGTTGATTCGGAAAGGGTTGTAATTTCCTTGCTTGCTAGGTCGAGTACATTCACGTTTGAAATGACCTTTTTCACCACAGTTGAAGCAAGTAAAAACATCTTTATCAAATCTATACTTTGTGTCTTTCTTGCTTTGTAAACTTGTTCTTCCAGTTCTACTCATGTAGTCTTTCGCTCTTCTGACCACATTGGCAAATGCCCACTTAATATCCATCAACTCCATCTCATCCCTGTCTATTTGTTGATAGTCCACATTAGTCAAATTGATATTTCCAATTTGTCCGACGACCAGTCCACATTATGCACTAACCATTGTGTTCAAAAGTTACATGTGTTCCCGAGCAACTTCTACACTGACCTTGGAAATATGTGAAGTATCAAGTCTGATGGTATTAGGATTTGCAGGTTAAAAGTTGTTACCATAGAAAGCTTGTTGTGAAACTTGGGGTGTAAAAACTTGTGGTTGTGGTAGAAAGGCTGTAGGATCAAATACTTGACCATAGGTTTGAGTACTTGAGCCAGCAGATTGATCTGTTTGAACTGGTTGTGGTAGAAACGGATTAACATTTGACACAAACGTTGTTTGAAGTTTTGGTTGCTGAGTTGTACTAACGCCTATGTTAATACCTCCAAAATACATTTCAGGTTTTGTGGAATCGGAACTCTTTTTGCTTTTCGTATTTCTTCTTCATTTTTGTTCTCCAGCTTCTGAACGAACTCATAAATACTGATCACTTCTAAAACACCTGTATGCTTTAGTAAGTCAATAAATTGACTCCACTTGGGTGATAAGGCATCATCAAAATGCATCACAATTTCTTGTGGATATGCGATCACCTTGTATGAATACATTTCACTAAGCAGATGATAGAAACGGGTTGCCATGTCTCTTAGTGTTTCATTTTCCATGAACAGATTACCTTCAAAATCTTTCTTCAGAAGATCATGTCGTATCTTTCTTGTTGCAGCATTTCCTTGCCCTCTTGCTTCCAAAGTATCTCACAAATTCTTGGTGGTAGTACAGTATAAGAATTGATGATAAATATCCTTATGAAGTGCTTGTGTAAGGCTAGCAAATGCCTTCTTTTCTAAATCATAAGCCTTTTTATCATTTTAATCTAAGTTGGCTAAAGAGGTTTGATTTGATCCTGCTTCTTCGAGAGATTCTTTGTATGGTGTAGTAAAACATGTCCACAATTCTGTATTTTGACCAAGAACATACGTATGAAAATGACTTTTCCATGAAGGATAATCGTTCATATGGTTTAACTTTGGTGGACGGTTGTTACTTCCTGTTTCACTCTTGCTAATAAGAAGAGTCTGAATGCTTTGATTTTGATTTGCCACGCACGCCCATTGATTAGTAGTAATCGAGGCCATTTGCTAAGGCATTAGTGATTGAACCCATGAGGTTGCGGAGCTATATTGTGGTGAGTCTTGGTTTGTGATTGAACTACACCCCCAATCCCAAGGATTTGTACCAATTCTGTTTGTTTGTTTATAAAAATTATCTTAAAAATTTAATATTCCAAGGATTAAATTGAAATAAAGGTTTTCTTGTAAAGGTTCACAATTTCAAAAATCACTAAGTATCAGTTCTCACGAAAAACTATCACGAATAACCTAAAAGTCACGAAAAATATAGTTCTTCATACGAGCAAAATATTCGTACGAATCACTGTTCTTCGTATGAACTAGGGTTCTTTGTGCGAACCATAGTTCTTCGTGCAAGTCAGCTGGTCCTTCGCACGAACAATTAGTTCTTCGTGCGGATGGGTTATTCGCACGGACGTCTTTCGCAGATGTTGGGTTTTCGTAGGGAGGATCTTTGCAGGGTTGGTTGGTGAGAAGTTTCCTGTTGTAGCAGAAACTTGTTTCTGAGGTTGTTCGAAAGTTGTCAGTTGTCTACACAGATTCGGTTAAAAATACAAACATTCCAAAATCAGCTTTTCAGTCAAATCTTAAGATTTAGTCAACCCTAAAGGAATATTCCGGTGAGTTGTCCTACAAGTGCTTCACCGGAAAATATGTCCAATTAAACTATGATAGAAAATTTCAAGAAAACCGTATCCTAACATGTCTCCATGTATTCTAACAAGGTTTTTATAAAAATTTTCTGAATACAACAAGTTTTACCGAAGTTTTAACCCACTTTGCTTTTAAAAACTTAAGTTTCTTGTTAGAAGTTCAAGAACTTTTCCAGGAATCTTCACAACTTGCTCAAACACAAGCTTGGTTTTAAACACGGAAGAGAGCCAAAGCTCTGATACCACTTGTAGGTCTACTTGGAGGATCAAGATAACCTACTTCCTTGTTATCTAACACACATACAAGTGCGAACTCCAGTTAAGTATGCAAACCAAAGCAAAGTAACAAACACAAGATAACCAAAGATTCACTATCTTGATTAACAGAAGAGAGCTAGTACAAACACATACACACAATGTTCATACAGACTCAAGGTATTCTCTCTGTGATCTCTCTTACGTGAATTGTGAAGTGCATGTCTATATATAGTCCCAACACCCATTAACATGATGGAGAATGTCACTAGTCGTACGAAGGACTACAAAGACCACGAAGAACATTCATGACAGAGTTGCTCGAACGAACAACCTATGGCTCGTACGAACATGTAACTCGCTCGTACGAACAAGTAACTCTTTCTTGAATGTTCATTCATACGAACGAGTAATGGCTCGTACGAACAAGTTACTAATGGATCGTACGAACAAGTAACTTGTTCATACGAAGCACAGTTCACTCGTATGAATATGGGGTTCTTCGGAGAACCCTGCTAACAGACATACTGCACAATCAGCAAGATCATAAACACAAAACTTAAAACTATGTACACATGAAACTGTTTTACAACACTGATATACTAAACATCGTACTAAATCAAGATAGAAGGATATCTTGATTTGGTTGACATGACCAAACTTTTCAGACACAACAAACAAAGATCATACAATTACTGACGTAACTAAGAACAAGCGACAGATACAAAAGTGCATCAACATTTTGGCAGGCCATCGGTTAGCCATTAAAATGGGTGCTATGATTTTGGAAGCGCATGTTGACTCGTTTTTGGTCGCTGGGCAAATCAAAAACTTTTATGATGCAAAAGACGAGACGATGGCCCTGTACCTTGAACAGGCGCAGTCTGTGATAAACAAATTCCAAAATTTCAAAGTGTCCCACATCAATCAAAGTGAGAATAAGCATGCAGATGCGCTCAGTAATCTGGCGGCAACGAGCTTCAAACACCTCGCGCGAGAAGTGCGCATCGAGGTGCTAAAAAACCCTTTTGTTCCGCTACGTCAAGTGAATGTCATAGAAATGAGAAATCCTTCTTGGATGTCCTCCATCATCATGTTCTTGCAGTCCGGGATACTCCCAGAAAACAAGGCAGAAGCAAGGAAAGTCCAGAACAAGGCGCTAAATTATGAAATGGCAGACGTAATACTTTACCGGAAGTCATACCTTGGACCACTCCTCTGTTGCGTAGATCCGCAAGACGCACAATACTTGATCCGCAAAATACATGAGGGGTTGTGTGGAATTCATGCCACGCATGGTAGTCGCAAAGATCATGAATGCTGGATACTACTGGCCTGTCATGCACTTAGATGCTGTCGAAACGCTGTGGAAATGCGCATCATGTCAGCGACACACGCCTAAAACATTGTGCCTAAAAACCCATTGATCCCAGTGACAGTAGCATGGGCTTTTCAGCAGTGGGCAATTGATATGGTGGGACCCTTCCTTGATGCTCCAGGTGCTGTATAGTTTATAATCGTAGTTGTTGATTACTTTATCAAGTGGGTAGAAGCCAAGCCTCTCGCATCCACCACGACAACGGTAGTTCGCAAATTCATTTGGGAGCACATTATTTGTCGTTTTGGCTTACCTCTGCGCAGTGATAACGGCCCCAATTTTGCTTCCGAAGAGCTACAACGATGGATGTCTGAGTTGCATATCGAGCACGTGTTCACTTCGGTCATGCACCCCCAAGGGAATGGCCAAGTTGAAAGTATAAACAAAAGTATAGTAGAAGGGATCAAGACAAGACTTGGGACGACGCAGGGAGGTTGGGTGGATGAGTTGCCAAGTATCCTTTGGGCTCATCGGACCATGCCGAAAACCAGCACCAGCGAGACACCATTTAGCCTGGTTTATGAGACTGAGATAGTAATTCAAGCTGAGATGGGCCTCCCATCACCACGCATGGTTGCTATGCAAACCCAGAATAATGATGAAGAGTGCAGGCTTAACTTGGACCTCTTGGAAGAGAGGCGTGAAAACGCCCAATCAATGAAGCAAGTTACAAGTCAAAGCTTGAAAAATACTACAATGCGCGAGTCCGCATTTGTACTTTCCTACCTGGTGATTTCGTTTTGAGAGATAACGAAGTGTCCAAAGCTGAGAGTCCAGGAAAACTTGCGCCTAAGTGGGAAGGCCCGTACGTAATCCACGAAGTCTTGGGAAAAGGGGGCTTACACCCTCAAACGTTTAGACAGCACAAACATTCCTAGGAACTAGAATGCGCAACAATTAAGGCGATGCTATATGTAATCCGAGCATCTTCAAATACCAAGGTCTTACGCTTTATCAGTATTTGTGCAACAGACTAGTGAACCTATGATCCAATCTTATCGATTTTATACACGGCTCTTATGCCTTACCGTTAATACAAAGAACAAAATCGATGCATGGCATTCATTATTTGAACATTTTGTTACAAATGCGTGAAACCACTTTGGTATACGTGAAAACACCATGGTATAACATGACTCATGAACAGAATCCACTTCAGCAGTTAACTATTGTATGCGCATAGGGTATAACGTTTATACATGAGCTAATTACCAGTTTATTCGCTCTACCTATATAAAGTAGTTATTTTCACGCAATTATTGTAACTTCAAATGCACATCAAGTTATCATTTCACCAAGTTCAGTGGGTCAAAAGTACAATCACAAGAAAACATATGTTGCGCAGTTACATGCAATTACAACAAACATTCCTAGCAAGTCATCCTAAACATCAAACAATCAAGGCACTCTAATCCTATCCTTCTGATTCCTAAATTTCAGCAGCATCATGAAAAACATCCTTCAAGCGGTCAACAAAGTTGTCATGCTGGAGCGCTTCACTTACCAGATCCATCACTGGTAGTTGCAGACGGTCATACTCTTGCTTCGCCTTATAGAAGGCAGCATCCGTATTGACCCCATGGGTAGCGGCGCGGCTGGTATCCCAACTAACGTCCAAAGCACGAGTTACGTGGTGAGCGCGCTCTGCATAGCCCTGCGCATATCCATCATGGCGTGCTGTGACCATCTGTTTGGCCAATACACTGTCCAACTCCACCGATTTAATGATTGAATTGGCAATCTGAACAACACAAGGGAAATAAAATGAGAATCAAGATAAATGGTGATCATAATAAACAACATACTTACATTCACGAGTCCATGCTGCTGCATCCAGAGCATGTTGTTTGTCAAAGGCTCTATCATACTCTCTGCGGTGGTGCAGGCTGCCTCAGAATCTTATAGTTTATGCTCAGCAGTTTCAGCATGTTTCTCACCCTTGCTCACCTTCACCTCAGCAAGGCGCAACTTTTCTTAATCCGCCAAGCGCCTACGATGTAGTTCTGCCTTTTTAACCATGGCAGCTTGGAGATCCTACTTCGCATTTTCAAAAAATGCCACAGCCTCCGCATGATTACGCAATAACGATGTTAGTCTGGCAATCTCTTGATCCCGTAAAAATAAGAAGGGCGGAAGCTTCTACCTCTTTTTGCTCACTTCGTTCACGATGCGACCTCGCCTCTTTGGTGGCAGTTGCGGCCTCCTCATTCTCATTCTTCAGGCGCTCAACCTCGGCACGAAGGCCCACCATCTCATTCCTTAATGATATTTTCTCATTATTGTCCATTTCACAAGCCTCCCTCCACAGCTTGCGCTCCTCAGCACGCGTGGTGGTGGCGCCTTTATCCTTTTTCTTCCACCCTAGCACGGACCATTCCTCGGTCCGCTGAGCTTCAACAAACTTGGCTTTCTCAGCCTCAAGCTCTTGTTTTTACATGGCCACTTGAGCCCACTCAAGGATCATCTCCCTCTTCACAGCCTCAAACCTTTCTTGGTCCCGGTGCATGCTGCGCCACTCCGTGATAATCTTATGAGTATTAGAGGCGGAGCTAGCAGCTAACTGTAGGTATGCACGGTTTGTTTGTTCATAACTTTGTTCCCCATGCGCCCTTACCTCTGCTAGGGGAAGGCACCCTTGAACCATTCCCGGCAAACTTGCCAATGGCTGAACTTCTCACTCTGCCTCAACTTCCAGACAGGGGTGTGGATCTCAGCAGCTCGGCTTTCTGAATAAGACCGATAGTAGTAGTTACCCAGGGTTTCATCTAGACGAATTGGGGACCCTTCGTCGAAAGGACGTTCCCCAAATCCCCCGGGTTCACCCCCGGGAACTTGCTCCGCTGACTGAGCCCCCTTAGGCGCATCCTCAACAACCTTCTCTACACCCTCTTCAACCACACCACCCTATTCAACCATAACCTCCTCTTTTGGCACAACGGCCTCCACATTCACACTTGCCTCCGCTACTCTGGCACTCGATTCACCACCTTTAACACTGGATGCTTCCGCCGTCTCATAAATGGGTGGTGGCATAGAAGTCTCGACAGGCATGGCCGGAGCAGACGGAGCGATAGATGGTGTCTCATCTTTCCTGCAGAATGAAACCACAAAATGGTCAAACATGAAGAATAGAAAATTAAGCACAAGAAAAAAGTGTTTACCTGGAGAAAACTTAGCTGCAAGCGCATCCAGATTCCCACGCTTGCCAATTTTCCTCCACATCTTCTTCAGAGGTTGCGCAGCCATATCTCCCTTGGGAAGGGCCCTCTTCCTCTTGAGCGGCTTCGGGCTCGACTCCACGTCTATCGGATCATCCAGATTTGCAGCCGGAATCAACGCCACATCTTGAGGCTCAGGCTTGGGTTTTTTCAAACCTACACGCGCAAGACCCTCCATGGAATCAGAGACCACCACATAGTCATTCCAAGTATCAGGCACAGAACACGTACCTTTAGGTGGGTCTGCCCTGGGTTGCGCTGACTATTTGGTGGCCACAACACTGGCGCGTCTTTTCTTTTTCGAATCTGGGCTGACACCCAAATTCTCCAGCGCACCTGCATCATGCCGCAACATATTAAGTAGCCCGAAAGGATGCATGCAATAACAATAAATGCTTACCACTTCCAGGCGGAGGGGTGCTAGATCCGCACTTCGAGGCAACTCGAAGTTCCTAAGAATCTGGGAATGCCATGTTGGCTCCTCCGGATTCAGCGAAATGTTCTCCATCCGCCCATTCTCCCTCCGAAAGGCCGCTATGTATAGTGCCACCCTTGCAAGAACGTGCATAATTTAGTAACAATGCACAAGGAGAAATTACAAAATAAGGAAGCTTACTCTTATCCTCCTCCATATACGCCGGTTTTTCACGGCGATCATGCTTCCATAACAAGCTCATATCGGCAGCCACCAACGCCCTCTCCGGCAACTGAACCGCCAGAATCTCCTTCATGTCTTGATACCAGGACTCCTGGTCCGATATCGACATCGTCTCCATCGGGATGTCTTCCGCCCCGCGGAAGTGCATCTGTAGAGGAATCACACCAGCCTTGATGAAGAAGAACTTATGCTTCCAATCATGATATGACTTGGGAGGAGAGCATAGGATCTTCTTTGCTTAGATTCGGTACTGGAAATAGTAGAAACCCAACAAGCAGTGCAGTGCAGTTGGTAAAACACCCGAAACCGGTTGATGGTTGGGTGAATGCCCATGGAGCGACACAAGAACTCGAAATGTTTAATCCGGACCATTCCCATCGGATTCAACTGCAAGATATGGAAGCGGTAGTGGTCTAAGACGTCTATGAAAAACTTTGTCGCCGACAACCGAAAGTTGCTGTCGGCAAAGCAATCGAAGAGAAGTGTGATGAAACTAGTAAGGGCGTCTGTGGCGGTGTCCCCTTCAGAAGGGTATCGGGCACCCCATTCCCCAGGGAACCAGAAGCCGGCGACGAGTCGCTGGAAACTACTCATCGACCATTTTAATGAAGGCAAAGAATTGGAAGGTTCGACGGCAGCGGTGCTCTTAGGTTGTTCAATGGTCGACATTTTAATGGTTAAAAGAAATAAGGATCAAAGGGTTTGGAGAGGGAAGAACAAGAAGAGCTGAAGAGGAGTGATTTCTAACCTAGGCGGATTACCTATTTATACCCATCACATTTAATGCGATGGGGAAGCGTGCCGACCCCGCAGACCTAGTAGTGAATCCGCAGATGACGTGTGGAGGGCAAATGGGAAACTGACAGACGTCACGCGCGTGTGGCTGGTACTTTCCCTGCAATTCATTAATGAAAAGGCAACTGCACTGTTGACAACCTGCTACAACCATCAGAGGTCGCTTCCACCTCACTTTTTTCTCAACAACTCGCCTACAAACCTGTCAACGTGACGAAAATTCAAATTTCAAAGATCTTATCTTGAAAACAGGTTTCCTCCACCCAAGGATTTTTTTTAATCTTTCCCTCGCACATACCTTATTGATTTGTATCCGTTAAAATAAACGCGCATACATGAGTTCTTAGAGTCCAGCACTCCACCTACTTGCCAAGCTACGCATAGGAGCACCACTGAACTGGGGGGACATGGAGGGGTATGGTCCCAAAAACCTTGCGCTTGTGCAACATACCATACCCTCATAATGATAACAGGTCACTTGAAAACATTACGCGCTACGCACAATGGTATGCCAACCTTAAAAACAGCAGGTTGCTTAACAAACCTTGCGCACCTTCCGCAACGGCAAGTTAAACCTTAAAGCGTTGGTCCCAGACCCTGCGCTAATTAAACAAGCTTCTAGCTGCGAATTCCTAAAACCTTGCGCCAACTCCCCACCCCTTTTGGGAGTTGCAATTCATACTTAGTCTTGATAAAAAAAAAACTTGATCCCTACAAGTTCACGCTGGCCAAAAAGCACTGATAAGGCCACGTGGTAAGGAGGAGTACAAAGAGGCATTGATCAAGTACCAAAGTACAAAGGGCAGAGTTGTGACCCAATAACCGCTCAGCAGGTTAGACCACTTGCATGATGAGTAGTCGTGTAGTGGACAAAAAGTACGCAAGGACGTAGACGTGGCACCAACCAGCACACGCCACACGACAACAAGGAAAACTGCCAGGACCTGTGGCCCCATCCACCGTGCGCCAAATGCCCCTCCTGCCAGGGACCATTAACGATCATAGCAGAGGAGACAGAATGGATGTTCCTGGTTGTCGGTTCTGGGCCCAAGGCCCATCAGCCTATCTTCTGCACACATCTCTCCGGCTATAAAGTAAGGATCGCACCTCGAGGTAAAAGACACTATGTTCTGCTCACTCTCTAATTACTTGCTTTATCCTAGCAAACCTCGATTCTTATTCTCACGCCGGTGTGTGGTCACGGAGAAAATCCTCCCCCTTTTTTCTCCCGTGACGAGACGAACGATGTTTTCAGTTTTGCAGTAAGTTCGAACCGAGATCATTTCAACGAGCAAACGATAGATAACCTTTATATGCAGAGACCTTGTACCAGAATCTAGATATCTCCGGATATAATTTGATCACTGTTTCTTCAATCACGAAGATTCAAATTCCATTATAGATATTGAGTGGTTTTTGGATGGTGTAAATTTAGGAAGTATGTTTACCTTTCTAAAAAAACCAATCAATGTGTGAATAATAAATACTGTAATTGGTGAACTATAGTTGCTAATTCATTCTAGTCCTCGAGATCGATGTATATGGTCATAATGGATGCCATGATGTATTGAATACTTTGTCTCTAATAAACTTATGTATGATTTATAATAATATTACAACAAGCATACTAAGTGAATCTCACAAACAACAAGACTATTGGTAGGATCTATGAAGGGTAAGATGTAAGCAAGTCTTACCTCTATCATTAATAACAGAGACTTAGAGAGAGGCTGAGGCTATATCTAGAGAGACACACGACTCTAATAACAAAATGAGTGGTGAAATATTGGCATAGTAAAAATAGAACCAGGTAAAACATGACATACCGACATATAGATTGACATAGAAGAATTCACATGAAACTTATAAAGTCCTTAACCCTAGTTCTATGTCTTCACGCACTCCTATCTTGGACCATGTCCTCAGAGAGGTGCAACTATAGCAACTCATGCCTAATTCAATCATCCCAAATTATTTTGGGTTTACCTCTACTTCTCTTTCCCTTACATTTATGGTTTCTATTGCTCTATCTAGCACCTGTCTCCTCCTCACATGTTTAAAACATCTCAATATCTCCTCTTTAATCTTATCCGCTATACTAGTCACTCTTAAGTTACCCTAAAACTGTAGTTCTTGCCCGGTCTAACATTGTGTGCCACACATTCATCTGAGCATCCTCATCTCTGTTACCTCCATTTTGCACGTATGTGTCTCATCTCTGTTACCTCCATTTTGCACGCATGTGTCTTCCTGATGGCTCAACATTTGGTCCCGTATGTATGATTTACAATGTATCACTAAAATGAAAGGGTTAGGAGAGCAAGTCTAAGTAGCTTAAATGGAGAATAAGTGTTGGGAATTTTAGGTATCTGTATTAAGTTATAAAATACAATTTTATATTAGTAATAATTCTTTATTATTTAATTCAGATGCAGAAGCATGATAAAACACAAACATGGAGAAAACAATCCCACTAGCGATCCAGTTACAGTCTATTTAGATAATTATATATATACACAACCATAGTAGGTCTAGGGTTATACCTTGACGAAAATCGAAGACTCGCATGATGATGCAACGAACGACTCCGCTAGTAAACCGAACCACAAAATCTCCAAGATCCCCACAAGAACCCATGCGTGAGACGGATCCGACCCGAGTCACCGAGACACGATGTAGCAGATGACGGAGGTGGAAGTGCGGTGGCGGGGTCGTGCGGTGGTGGTCGACAATGCAGTAGTCGGCGACAGAGGCCAACAGAGGTGGCCGACCAGTTGACGGAAGACGATGGTGGCGGTGGTGGTACGACGAGGGAGAGAGGATGAGAGAAAGCTAGAGTTTTAGCTTAATCACTTGTCTCTTGTGTTGTGTGCAATTAGGGTTTGTGATTAAGGTTACATTTATAGTACAAGTAATTAACTCTAGCTCACTATATTTAGTTTCCTCTCTAAGTAATTAATCCTATACAAATTACTAATTACCAGTCAACCTTTTGACCTTTGTATTATTATTGAATGATTAACACAACTATCTCTGATTATTATCCAATAATAATAATAATCATTCCTCGTTTTTTTCAAATAACAATTATTCTCAGCTAATATTCAATCACAATTCTAAACCTTTTTTACTTTATATTATTATTCAACAAAGTAAACTTTAAATTATTATTATTATCTAAATAAGAAATTATTTCTTGTTATACTCTTAAGATGAATTCAATTATTTCCACTAAAGTAATTGTTTCACAAACAATTAATATATTTAGTATTTCACCAAATATTGGTTCCCACAATAAAATATCTGCTTTTGTGATGTACAATATATAATTATTATTCTTTGTTCTTGGTCCAAATCATAACTCAGTGGATCGTACCTTAATAACAACGTCAAAATATCGATAATTGGACACATAAATCCAACAATAAGAAGATGATAAGTTCACAGCCGGAAGTCATTGATTTATCCCTCTTCAGGTACCATGTCTAATCAGAACATAAAAATAGGTCAAGTTTGGAGTTCCCATTTTCATATCTTCCTCAGTTTAAGATCAGTCCAATTAGTATAATCTTTTGCCACCATAGGTCTTTCGAGTCACAAGAACAAACCATGTTTCTTGATGTTTGTATGTAAAGATTATAACCTACCAAAGGATGAGCTCACAACAAATAGATGGATATGTTTTGGCACACGTTATGCTTGAAACCTACTTTACTTTCTAACAATGAACATTCAATCCGCACGTTCGTACGACTTCACTTTTGTATAGAACAACTTACTACTCAGATACTACAAAATATTCATGGAAACATCATGTCAATGATTTTGGAATGTGATTGCTTAGAGATTAAGATAGAATCTTTGTAATTTGCATTATCTTGTAATAGATTACAGAATCTTGTAATTCAACAAGTTATAGAAAAATGAGTTTAAAGTATTATTCTCTGTTCATCCTTGTCATTATGGTTAATCTCCACACCAAAATAGGTGGGATGACTATTGTATTCATATAAATAATGTTACACAAGAGTACATAAGGAATAACATAAATACATAACAACACAATCTCATTTATTTAGTAAAACATCCCTCCTCAGTCGAAACAGTGGTGGACCATGGCATAACATGGGTCGAAAGTACTCAAACTATGGTCGAGGAAGACTTCTAGTAAATATGTCAACCACCTAAAGCATGGTTGAAATGAATTTGGTGTAGAGCTTTCCCGTGAATGAAGTGATAATCCAAATCAATATGTTTAGCTCGCTTTTGTGATAGCGGATTTTGAGTAAATAATAAAGCACTGCGATTATCAGTTAACAGTGTCGGTCTATTAAGTGGCCATAGCATGATACTCAGATTCACACCTAGAGTGAGATATAGTAGGATGTTTTTCGTACTCCAAGACACCAGATTGCCTCCCATGAACATAGAATAATCGTATATAGAACGACGTATCTTTCTGGTAAAAAATATAGAACAACGTATCTTTCTGGTAAAAAAATATAGAATGACGTATCTCGAGATAACAAGCCCAATCAACATTAGAATAACCAGAAAACAGAGATAAACGCCGACATTTGAAATGTGAGACCAAAAGAGAGTGTGCCTTTCACATATCAAAGAATACGCTTCACATTTCGAAATTGGGCAACAATAGGGTTCTGAAGAAATTGTCTGGCCTGATTAACTGCGTAAGGTATATCTGGTCTAGTAACTATAAGATATTGAAGAGCCCCTACGAGTGATTAATCGAAAGTTAGATCCCGAAAAGGGGTAGCTGTCGTGGAGAATGATTCATGCACAACAAATAGGGTGGTAACTAATTTGGCTTCAAGCAACTGAGTACGCTCAAGTATATCATGAGCATATTTGGATTGGCTCAAGAATAATCCAAGATCAGTATAAGCAACCTATAAACCAAGAAAATAATTGAGATCCCCCAAATCTTTAATAACAAACACTTTGTGCAATCACTAAATAAATGAGGTAATGACTAGCTCCTGATTACCTATTATAATAATATCAACCACATAGACCAAAAGAAAAATAATGCATGTGATGTGTAAAATGTCTAATTAATTTATAAAACACCAAATTAAAATGGTCAGAATAACTTAATTATACACAATCGGCAAGTGCACCGGTCATTATGTAGTCGAGTCAATAAGACCAAATATCAATCAGTGGACACAATGACGTGACTCTTGATACTAAACTTTTGTCAAGTCCTGGTCTAGTGATTTTGAGTGTATTTTCAGATTTTATCAACTAAGAAAGCAAATAAACAAGTAAATACGAAAACAAAGCACGAATAGCAGATTTGGGTGTAGTCATCTTATGGAAAAGTAGCTACCTAGGAAAGATGCATGTTAACTCACTCATGGTTCTTGGAATGGAATAACTAAGTTTTGGCTACCGAGATCTTAAGGTTCACTAAACAAGACCTAAACTGGTTGGCAGATTGTTCTCCTAATAGGTCGCAATCTAGGGTCGAGAAAAGTGTATAAACTCACCGGTTAATATTAGAGCACCTCTTGGTCTCTCTAACCAGGTTATGGTACCCTAAATCTAGATTACCTCTCGGTCTCACTAGAAATGGTACATCCAGGAAGTGTAAGGGATGTATGGGGTGGTAAGTCTAATTTGGTTCTAACACTGTTTGCTAAGAATGTAATATTTGTCAAAAACATGTCTTAGAAAAAAACCGACATGTTTGTAAAACCAATCTATTTTGTAAACTGGATCCGAAGCGTATAAATAAAAATACGAATGTTTATTACCATTTATTATTTATAACAATACTGTGTATTAATTTAATAAATATAATTAATTTCAGGTAAAAATGTAAATTATAAAAAAATATTAATTTTATGACTAGGTCTCTTAGAATTATAAAATGAAAAGATTAACAAAGTTAAAATGTATAAAGTTAAAAGAAGTTAGAAGGTTAAGGAGCTAAATGTGTAAAAGGACAAAACTTCACCTTGGGGTCACGCACTCACACTCCCCCTTTTCTCCTGACCACTCGCCTTCGTGACAAACGGACGCCCCAACATGTGACAACCACCCGTCACCTTCATCCTTCCAACCCGGTACACGACTCGTATCCCGCCAAAATCGACCCGATTCCAAACGAGTTAGAACGCAACCAAAACGATATTGTTTTGATCCCTAAACGACATAGGATGTGGAAAAAATGAATAGGAATCGTTTAATGATTCATTACACACCTTTATGGTTATAATTCAATTCCAATTAATCTTATATCAAACTCCATTAATATCTTCAAGAACTCACAATGATTTATCATCGAATTTGAAATATCTAGCCTGCAACCTTAATAATAAATGATTTCTTATCTCTTTTCACACCTTTCCCCAGACCCAAATTCCATTCACATCTCTCCAATCCCATGAATTTAAGGAAAGAATAATCCACGTCTCAGGACTTGCTCCAACGATTTCTCTTTCATTTCTCAACAAAATTAGGTAATACTTGAGTCTATTCTATTTAAATTTTCATGCTCTACAAAAACCCCTCCATCCATATCTGTGATAGAGGGCAAACAAATCTGAATTTAGAATATCTTGATTCTAGGGTTCTTGAAAAAAATTGAGGGTTTTCAATCTAGTACTGTGTTTTGATGAAATTGAACATACGATACTAATCTTGTATATGTTAGAATAGATTATGGATTTTTTAGAATTATTGGACCGCATATTGATTTATTGGACAATTTAAATTGTTATAGTAGTTAGTAAATTCATGTAAAAATACAAAAATCAAGATATCATATCACCAACTTTGTAATCCGATTTTTCAATAGTTAATCTAGTTGTGGAATTTTTATAACAATTGTCAATTTTAACTTGGTAATTGTTCATATTAGATAGATTAAATAATTTGTAAACTAGTTATATCCTTTTTTTATAAAAATGACAAATTTTATTATGTGAAACTAATTATAGTGACAAAAATAATAATTTCCATTTAGAGTTTTTATAATTTGCCAGTTGATAAAATGTATTAGTCGGACCATTAATAATTATTTTGATTTAACATTCTCAAGTTATGATATATATAAATTTACAATTTACAATATTATTTTTTAGTAATATTCCAATCATAAAAATCATAATTATTTAATTACTTAATCGTGAATGGACTTGTAGGTGATTTTGAATAATTAATTGTTTTGGAAATGACATATATATGTATTAGCTTTGTTGGGAGTTTAGAATTTAAAAGTCAAGATTTATATATAAAAAAAACTTAGATTAATTTTTACATTAATACATCTTGAAAATGTTAATCCTGATCAAGACTACACTTATTTGTATAATTATGAAATTTATTCATACTTTTATAAATTTTTGGATTAGGAAATCATATAACAAATAATATCGTACGCAAAAGTCTCCAAATTAATAACCCAAATCATTAGTCTCGTTTTGTGGTTTTGTTTGTTTAGTTTGTTTATTTTATATTTTTAGGATGATTGCTGTTATTTGGATATCTTGTTAATCTCGTGCAATATTATTTAGTGGAATCAATCTTCGGAAACAGTGAGTAGATCTTTTTCCCCTTTTTACAATTAATCTTTTTTGGTGTATAACATGTGTCACAAATTCTCATGTTTAATCACTTTGATCATCCACATGAAAAATCAATGTGTGGTTCTATATATATATATAGTGGAGAGTTCAAATCAGAAGAAAAATTTTGTAAGAATAAAAAGAATAACTTTTAAATCAATAGGAAATTCTCTATTTACTTCATTTAATGTGTGTATTTAATGTTATAAAAAAAGGGCATAAAGGTAAATCTATAATTGTCATTAATTAGCTAATTAATTCAACTTGTAACTCATTTTTTTCATATACTCTTTCAAGATAAATATGGTGTATGACAATTTTCGACATATGTAGGATAAATTTTAGTATGCGTAGGATAAATTTTGAATTGTGTATGGTAAATTCCGGTAAATGTAAGACATATGTAGGATAAATTTTGAAATGTGTAGGATAAAATGTTTTTGCTTTATTAATGAGAAATAACATAATTAATGAGAGGAGTTATAAACTATTTAATGTTTTACCAAAATGTCCTTTCTTTTTTTCGTCTCATATTAAAATTCTTCTCAAATGAACCTTCCCCTATATATATACACACACACTTTTGCTTGTTTGTTACTCGCTTTGTGCCCCAGTTGGTTCATATGTGGATCCACAAGCTGACCTATTCCGCACGAATATGGATGGATGAATAGGTATCGCAAACATCATTAAGATTTGCTCTCTAGGGCTTGAGTCTCACATCATCTCAATATCACATTATCTCATTTGGTTATGTTGATTATTGTTGTTTGTTATGATTATCTTACTAACACTTGGAATTGCATGTTAATCTTTTAAAATAATAAAATAAATTATTTTATTTAAATATAGATTTACTTGACAACTTTTTAGTTAACCTAAAATTATATTTGTGCATGATACATGAAATCAACTATGACGAGACGAAGAGGAGGACTCGTAGTAATATGCCTTAGATAAATAAACATGATTTTATTTTATGTTTTATGTCTTTGATTATGTATGGATTATTTGGAACCTATATGAATATGTACCATTTTTAAATATGAGATGATTAAATATTTAAACTTTTAATAGTTGCATAAGCTTTGGACAATCATCTCGCTCCGACCGATAATCCGCCACGGGTCCGGGTGTAAAAAAGAATCACAAGAAAACCTATTCCCTCTCGTGCAATTAACACAGAACCTATCTAATGATTAAGACAACCCGACATCTAATCTCCTCGCGGCCTCAAAGATGGTTGAATACATAATTACCAAATAGTTTATTTGTTTGTTCTTAGGGTTTATTACGTCTTGCAACCACAAGATATAATCAAAAACACCAAGTTAACGAAATCACCTAACCCTAGCTTGAATAAATACGCAATCAATTTTCAACCAAGATAAGGTGGAACAAACATAAACCATCAATTATCAAACACGCATATACATTAGAACCTAGATTAGAACACTTTTACCAAACCATGTAAGCCAAAACAATAATTACCCAACCCAAAAAATCGAAAACGAATTAATAATTATCCATTAGCCTAGGTAGCAACAAGAAATTTAGCCAAGCATCATAGTTAAGAACATAAAACAAGTCTTACTTAGTAACACAACGTAGTATCAAATCTGAAAAATACAAAGTTATTCAAAACCGAAACTAAGTAATCACTAACCTGAACTTGAATCTTGATTCTTAACTTCAACTTGAACCAATAACTTTTCTCCCTTCATTCGACTTCTTAAATCCCTCTCTGGTCGTACGTGTCTTGTCTGCGTCTAGTAGAACTCCTTCGTATCAGAAACCTCTTTTTTTCCAAATGAATGATGGTCTTCGAATAATGTATTAGCAACGTATGAAATGTATGGTATATTAAAAAAATATCGCCGCCTCCTCTTTTTTGAATTAATGTATTGCGAAATATATAATTACCTTGTATTATTAATTGTGATTTGATATTCCTTGTACAACCCCTTTAATATCAATCTTCTTAATATATCCACAGGGTTCTAATTACTTGTGTCTGTCTTGCCTTAAAAGCCAACAACATACGAAATACGGTCGGAGCAATGGCTCGCGATGCGCTAAAGGTGCTTCGGCCAGAAAAATTATCATTTTCAACTCTGTTTCACTCGTATGCTCATTTCTTCACCATATTAGCTCGTTAAAACCCCATTTTTCATCTACAAATTACCATGTTTATTAAGTACAAGCTATATACGACTAAAACCGATTCAAAAACTAATAAAAATATACAAAAATACACAGGAAAATAAGATGCGTTTGCAACACATCAACATGAGTCCAGTTTGAACCAAAGAGAGATATGTGAGCTTTATTGTAAGTAAATCCATTATGATTGAGAAAATTGCTTAGTCACTGAAACCAAGTGTGAGAACATTCTTATGACCACAGAGAACCTTTTTAAGTTAACATACATGATTCACTACTACAAACACAACATTTGATATGGCCAAATGCGTAACAAACACCCATTTTGGTATGTATTTTTCGCAGATTTGGTCTGTAGCTACAAGTCTCATCGCTAATTTATTTGCTATGAACTTTTGCTATGGAAATCATATTTGCAACAGTTTTAGCTATAAAAATGGACATAGCTATGTTAGCTAAATGTTTGCTATAGGTATTTGTTAGGGATTTTTAGCTATAAAATTTGCTACGAATTTTAGTAAGGTATTTTGCTATAGGTTGTTTACAGAAATCTACTATAGCTTTTGCCACAAATTGTCACACCCCAACTAGCAGCGGAAACCAAAAGTGATGCAACAGACACATATATGGCACAAGCACATTGTTTATAAAAGATATTGTATTAAACTTTAAAATGTACATCATGTTACATGGTTATTTACATACTATGAGTATGTTATAACTGCATGTTCTCGCTAACAGCTTTATTCTTAGATCAGTTATGCTTCTATGTGCGTACTATTCGAAAAGTAAAACTTGAAGCAACAAACACAAGTATCACTTATGTTCCTGTCCGGAAAAGCATGTTAAAAAATGGCCAACTACAATAGTTGGTGAGTTTCAAAGGTTTTGCGTGTTTGTATGAGTGAGCACACAAGTATGGTTTTGCACATGTGATGTAATTACACTAAGTCCACAAGTGAAGCCTCGACACATATCCAAATCACCATGGCCAACACCAACCACAACAAACAACAACGTCACCATACCCCAGGTAGCTATGCATAACACAATATAACCAGTCTTAGTGTTTGAATACGTGCAACCATGTTTTCACGAGTGGCACACAATCATGTACTTTAGACTCGTCGGTCCAAATAGTACTACCCATAATATTCATCGACCAAATGGTTAATCATTTGTGCTCGTGGGGATTTTCCTTTTGTTAGATGTCTTACTCAGATACACCTAAATAATTCACATCCAAAAATTATTCATATGCGTATGTGTACAAACTTGCTTTTCCCCAAGATGTATAATAAAAGAAGTATAATAGAGGGGCCATGAAACTCATCTGATAGCGTATGCTCGTAGTATGCAAAAAAAGTATAGCAGTACAGCCGCAATATGTGACACATCACTCGATAAGGATGCTTTATAACATAGTTGAAACATAGTTGTAACGTATTCGTTTGTGTTCAATAGTTTATTAGTGTTTTTAGTTTTATATTTATTCAAATAGTTTAGAATTCCAACAAATAAAATATTTAATAACTGTGAGTGTATTATATATTTTGTTCTTGAATGTTTGTTTGTGTTCGTTTGTTTCCATTTATGCTCATTTGTGTTCATCAATGTTTGTTGCCTAAAATTAACAAACAAGCACAAACGAATACGAACAGTTGCATTTCCTTAATAAACAAGCACGAACTAAAATCTCGTTTGGTAGTGTTCATGAACAATTCGTGAACATATATGTTTCTTAACAAACAAAAACAAAAGCCCTACCGACCAGTGTAGTACCTGACAAACCCCGCACAGGGCACGTATATGGGACCACAAATATCGTGTGTATGTGTGCATAGGTTATAGACATCCGTAAAAAAGTCATTCCATATTATTACAATATAGGACGGACAAGTTCACATAATGAAATCATTCATAAAACTCACCTCTTGCTAGTTACGTAACAATTCATAACGGTTGCTAGTATGTTCAGGTACTATTTCAAGGTCCTGACACAATTTACATTATCCTAAGTTAACGGTACACCTAACTAGTTATTATCAAGGTTGGATATTTGCTAACGCTGCCTTGTTTAAGCATGGGTGATAAGTCCGTACCTAACTAAGGCTAGCCTACCCAATACCTACCCCTAACAATAACCCTAATAACTAAAAATAATAAGACTAACACTACTAATAATAATACTAATATTAACTACTACTAATAATAAATAACCAAACACAAACTTAAACGAGAACATAACTTAAAACAATCTACGACACGTTGATGTAGAGTTTCTCTACTCGTGCTCCAAAAACAACTACTAACAACACCCAACAAGTATCGTATGCTCAGGAGTCTCTGTATATTAGAGCGTTCCTTTAAGTTTTGGTGTACCTAAGTGACTTACTAAAGAATTCTATTTATACACAAAGTTTCCTCCAACAATTCTTCATTTCATCAATGTGGGATAAGAATGACATGCCTGCCTGCTTAGTTCCTTCTTACACGCTCAAATAGCAATTCTAAGAGTTAAAATTCTTATTCTTATTATTATTATTATTGTTATTTAATTAATAATTCAGCTGCTTCACTCGTATATGACGTTTTATAAAACCAAGAATATGCCATTGGGATGACCTCATTTTTATCTACGTTTGTTGGTGCATATTCTGTGTGTCCGCCACTGTACGAATAGGCTAGATAGAGCGTGTGTTGAGTATTGTATAGATGAGATACAAACACATGACTTAAGTGGAAACGAGAGAGGTGTTTATATGTAACTTCGTACGAAGTAGTTAGTCCGTATGAAGGTAAAATGCACTCTTCGCATGGGGGTAGATATCTATAATTAGTGTCGTGTGTTCATAGTTTTCTAAGTTTTGAAGTTCCCATAGGGGAAATGTTGGCGCCAGCTTGTCAAGATGTATACTCTTTTGGTATGAATGGAAGCTTATGACTTATGACTATTATTCTGCTTCTACTCTGTTCTTAATAATATTCTACCGAATTAGTTCTATTTTATCCAAACTTCCATCTAGAACCGCCAGTTCCTGGACTATCAAGTGGTACCAGAGCTATGGTACCGATTCAATTGATCTAACAGTTGATTGAATCACCCACGCTCATGAATTATGGACTTTTGAGGGGTTTTAGACGTAAATCATCAAATAAACGGAGAACTCACGGACAAAAACTAAAATTGAAACCATAAGATTGTTTAGAAATGACTTTCGAGCATGTCTATGAAAGAATCATCTTGAAATTTGAAAAAAAATATAGATTTTGAATCGAAAAAGTAATTAGAACTATTCGTATGAATATAGTCACTTTGCACGAAGGTACTCACTTCGTACCAAGGTAACCCAAAATGCCTAGAAAAAGGCATGTTTTGATCTTGGTGATGAGACGAGTGTTCAGAAAAAATTTGGTTATTGAAAAAATTTCGAGATTTTAACGACAAATACGGCCTGTTCGGAGACACCGTCGAGGGCTTTAGAGAACAGATTTGATGACACGATCACAGAGTGCATTGATACCGATGTAGAAAGATTATATTTTTTTGTATAATGACTACTAATGGGCCTAAAAGAAAAATCCGTATCGATGAAAAATGCACTTTTATGGACCAAAATGACATATTTTCCGCATAGTGGAGTTTTTAAGTGAAAAGATAGGACTGAATTTGCTTGGTTTGAGGGGAAAATTTAGTGATAAGTTTTAGAGAGGTCAGAATTTGCTGAAACGAGGGGGAATAAAAATTTCATAGAATATATCGAAATTACGACATTTTTGAAATTCGTGACGTGCAACAGTATTTGGGTGGTTCTTACTTCATATTATCCGGGGATACATAAGATCTGGATTCGATAGTTCGTGGTCATAGGAAGTTCAGATTCTTTAGATCGAGACCAAATTGATGTCTTAGGGTTTGAGTCTCGGGTATTCATCAAGCCGGTTAGTAGGAAGTAGTCACTCCGTACGAAGGTAACTACTTCGTACGACGGTAAAATGCTCTATTCGCATGAGGGTAGATGTCTATAAATAGTGTCGTGTATTCATACTTTCCTATATTTGGAGTTCTTAGAGGGGAAATGTTGTTTCACCAGCTTGTGAAGATGTATACTCTTTCGGTATGAATGGAAGCTTATGACTTATAACTATTAGTCTGCTTGTACTCTGTTCTTAATAATATTCTACCGAATTAGTTCTATTTTATCCAAACTTCCATCTAGAACCGCCGGTTCCTGGACTATCAACATTTGAACCTAAGTTTAGTTAAAAACAAGGTAAGGTCAAATATAATATATTCTATTATCATCATTAAACAATTTATTATAACATTAAATGTTCGTCTACGTATCTCACATTTCAATTAACCATCTTACTTGTTTCTTATTCGTTCAACAATATACGAAATATAAACTTTATATATAATGTTATGGTTCATAAAACAGGATGTTACAACTCTCCCCACCTTAGGGAAATTTCGTCCATGAAATTTAGCCAAAGTGGTTCTGATATTTCTGTTTCATCTCTTCTTCTTTTTCCAAGTATCTTTAGGTCATCTCCTTGCATCCCACTTATGTCGAACTAGAGGGAACTCTCAGTTTCTCAATTTCTTTACTCGTCAATCTACAATCTAAATGGGATGTCCTTCAAATTGATCTGGACTTCCTGCCAGGGCATCTAAAGTGACTCATCTGCCTGACATTTTTTTTAAGTTGGACACGTGAAACGTGTCATTGAATTCCTTGTAACTCTTCTGGCAGTTTTATCTTGTATGCTACCAAACTAACTCTTCTGGTTATCTTAAATGGTCCGATATAACGTGGACTTAGTTTCCCATTTTTATCGAAACGAATAATGCTTTTTAGGGTGAGAACTTTAATAATACTTTATCACCAACTTGAAACTCCAAGGGTCTCTTTCATCTATCAGTATAACTTTTATGTCTGTCTCTAGCAGCTTTCATTCGTTTTCAGATTGGTATTATGTTATTCTTTGTTTCTTCATCAATCGCGAGTCCAACTAATGGGTTTCCACCAACTTCAGTCCAACAGACTTGTGAACGACATTTCCGTCCATATAGTGCTTCGAATGGAGCGACTTTCATACTTGAGTGATAGCTGTTATTATAGGAAAACGATATCTGAGGTAAGTGATCATCCTTATTTCCCCCAAAATTGAGTACACATGCTCTGAGCCTATCTTTCAGTGTTTGTATAGTTCTTTCACTTTGTCCGTCTGTTTGTGGATGGTATGCCATGCTTAGGTTTACGTCAGTTCCTAATTATTGGAAAATCTGCCAAAATAGTGAGGTGAAATGGCTATCTCTCAAATATAATGGAGATAGGTACCCTGTGACGGGTAACAATTTCTTCAACATAGTTTCGTGCCAATTTGGTCCATCTAATGATATTCTCGAATTGGCAGGAAATAGGCAGACTTAGTTAATCGATCTACTATCATCCAAATGGTATCATGCCCGTTCTTGGTTCGTGTGAGTTTGGTTATAAAATCCATAATTATCATCTCTTATTTCCATTTTGAGATTTCATGTTGTCGCAGACATCTTGCATGTTTCTGGTGCTCTATTTTGACTTGTAAGCACATTAGACACGTATTCACAAAATTGTTTATGGACTCTTTCATTCCTAGCCACCGATATTCACTTCAAATATGTCTACACATTTTTGTACTACCATGATGCATGGTATATCTAGATTTGTACTTTTCATTAATTATATCTCTTACTCCAACAATAATAGGTACCCAAATTCTATTGTTGTATCTTAGTATTTCATCTTCCCCTTGGTGAGAAATTTTTTGCTTTCCCACCATCTTTTCTTCTTTAATATGGTCCTTGGACAATCCTTGCGTTTACGCATCTTTAATATGTTCCAATAGGTTCTCTCTTACTACCATCTGTGTTGCACGTATTCTTTGGGGTTTGACTGATTCTTTTCGACTAGAGAATTTCACAATCATAGTCATTCAACAATTCTATCCATTTTTTCTGTCTCATATTTACATCTTTCGCTCAAAGATGTACTTAAGACTCTCGTAATCCGTATAGATTACACACCTGGTGTCATATTAATAGTGTCCAAATTTTATGGGCAAACACTACGACTCCCACTTCTAAATCATGAGTGGTGTCATTCTTTACACGACTCTTCAGCTATCTTGTATAGGCTATGAACTTGCCTCATTGCATCAAGACACACCCTAATCCATAATGAGAGGCATCACAATATGCCACAAAGTCTTCTGTGCCCTCTATTAAAGTAAGGATATGAGCACTAGAGAGCTTTTCCTTCAAAAGGTTAAATGCCTTTTCTTGTTTGTTACTACGGACAAATTGTAATAACAGAAAATAATAATAATAATAATAATAATAATAATAATAATAATAATAATAATAATAATAATAATAATAATAATAAATAATAATAATAATAATAATATATTAATACAATTTCTACAAATGGGAAAATTGCAATTGTAAAAGATATGTGAAGTTGTGAGACAACTTGCTTCGGATATGTGAATTGGGTGGATAAGATTATTCTTGAATAAAATATTGTTTACATGAATTATTTTCTCTGTGTAGGTCCACCTGAGGATCAAGTTAAACCTATCCTTGTTCATGCAACACATATACGAGTGCGGGATCCAAGTATGCATGCAAACCAAAGCAAAGTAAGAACACGAGGTAACAAAATATTCACTATCTTGATTAAGAAATGAGAACTTGTACAAACATATACAAACAATGCTCATACGACTCAACAAACTGCCTGTGTTCTTGTGTCTTCGTCTGCACTAGAAATGTCAACAGAGAGATCCCACCAAAAGATCAACAGAGCTAACAGTGCAACCAAAGAGCTAACCTGGACTGAGAGGTGCATGTCTGCTTATATAGTGTCCATGCTGGTTATTCATACGAAGCACGTTTCCAGACATACGGAACACTCTATTACCCAAGAAGCACTGCTCCAAGGAGGCTTGTACGGAGCAACTGGTTCGTACAGAGCAATTGGTTCGTACGGAGCAACTGGTTCGTATGGAGCAACTAGTTCATACGGAGCATGTGGTTCGTATGGAGCATGACGTACACAAGACTCAACTACGATTGTCCTGATGATCGCAAGGTGCGTTATGCTACCGGTCGTTTGTATGGGGTAGCACTTACATGGTGGAATGCAGAGAAGGGTGGACGAGGTGTTGAAGCCGCCGTGGCCTTAACTTGGGAAGAGTTGAGGGAACTTATGACTAGACGCTTCTGTCCAAGAAGCGAAATCAAGAAATTGGAAGACGAATTTTATTTCTTGAAGCAAAAGGAAGGAGACCACATCACCTATAATAAGAGGTTCCTCAAGTTAAACCAGATGGTTACCAACTTGTTCACTCCACTCTACCGCTTAATCGAGCACTACATTCGAGGTCTTCCCTGGAAAATTCAAGATTCCGTGATGAGTACTACACCTGTAACTCTTAAGGCTACAATGGAGCTGGCCATTGAGCTCACGGAAAATCGCATCCGAAATGGTGATTTTAAAGATGAGAAAAAGAAAGACAAGACACCTGCTGAAACCCCAACCCTAACCCAAACATGATCGTCTTCTAAGTTTGCTGGTAAAAGGAAACGCAACAAAAAGAATTTCGCTGTTACCCAAACCAATCCTCCTATCACTACCGCTCCAATCACACTAGTTGCTCCCCCTTCCGCCCCATTCAAGAAACCATACACTGGATCTCATCCAAAATGTCAATACCATCACCCTCTTGAGAACCCATGCCTTCATTGCACAAGTTGTGGCCATGCAGGTCATACAATCCAAACTTGTCACATCATTCAAAGACCAAACCACAATCAACCTCAAGCCCAACCCAACAACCAAGTGGTAGGCCAAGCCCAATACCAACAACCTCTACTATTACCATCGGCTCAACCCATGGCCCAACCCTACTACCCTATGATGCAACCAGTCAGAGCATGTTTCAATTATGGTGATCCAACCCATTTTCGAAACACTTGCCCACGTTTGGTGAACATCATAAATGCTCAAGCGCCAATCCGGTGAATCAAGCCAACCAAGCCAATCCACCCGCAAGAGGAAGAGCTTTCAACATCAATGCCAATCAAGCTAGAGCTGATAATAATGTGGTTAACGGTACGTTTCTCATTAACGGCACTTATGCATCTATTCTATTTGACTGGTGCGGATAAGAGTTTCGTGTCTTTAGAGTTTGAATCTATACTTGATTTACCACGCGTTAGTCTAGACAAATCATTCACGGTGGATGTCGCTGATGGTGAACCTATTACGTTAGACTCAATTATTCGTGATTGCACTCTTACACTCCATGATCATGACTTTCCGATTGATCTCATCCCCATGAAGTTGGGTAGTTTTGAAGTCATTATTAGAATGGACTGGCTTAGCCAACATCACGCTGAAGTTGTTTCTTATGAGAAGTTTATCCGAATTCCTCTCGCTGACGGTCAAACTTTACGTATTTTGGTGAAACCCCTCCAAAGGACTCAAATTGATGTCATGCCTCCAAGCTCAAAGATACCTTCGCAAAGACTATATCGCATTCCTAGCTCATATTGTCAAAGAGGAAGGCAAGGAAAAGAAGCTCGAATACATTCCAATCGTTAAAGAATTTCCTCAAGTATTTCCAGACGACGTTTCAGGACATCCTCCTTTGCGAGAAGTCGAATTCCGAATCGGTCTTATACCTGGTGCTACACCAGTTGCAAATTCTTCATATCGGTTAGCCCCATCTGAAATGCAAGAATTAGCTAGTCAGTTACAAGAGTTGACTAATAAAGGATTTATACGTCCTAGCTCATCACCTTGGGGAGCGCCGGTTCTTTCGTAAAGAAGAAAGATGGAACCTTCCAAATGTGTATCGACTATAGAGAGCTCAACAAGCTGACTATCAAGAACCGCTATCCTTTACCTCGTATTGATGATCTTCTAGATCAACTACAGGGTGCCACCTGGTTCTAAAAAATCGATCTTCGTCCTGGTTATCACCAACTTAGAGTGCGCGAAGAAGATATTCCAAAGACTGCTTTTCGAACTCGATATGGTCACTATGAATTCATGGTTATGCCTTTTGGTTTGACCAATGCTCCTGCTGTTTTTATTGATTTGATGAATATGGTGTGTAAACCCTACCTCGATCGTTTTGTCAGAGTCTTCATGGATGATATTCTTTTTTATTCTAAGACCAAATCCGATCATGAACGACATCTTCGACTCATCCTAACACTTTTGAGAACCGAAATGCTTTATGCTAAGTTCTCGACATGTGAGTTTTGGTTAAAAAAGGTACAATTCCTTGGTCATATTGTCAACGAAAAAGGGATACATGTCGACCCTGCAAAGATCAAAGCAGTGCAAGAATGGCAAGCGCGACGCACTCCTACCGAAGTTAGGTCATTTCTTGGTCTAGCTGGTTATTATCGGCGTTTCATCGCAAATTTTTCTCATATCGCCGTACCACTCACAGCCTTGACTCATAAGGGTAAACCCTTCATTTGGGGGCCCAAGAATGAAGAGACTTTCCAAATTTTGAAGCAAAAACTTTGTGATGCACCTATCCTTACTCTTCCTGATGGTTGCGAAGACATTGTGGTTTATTGTGACGCGTCAGGGCAGGGACTAGGTTGTATTCTAATGCAAAGAGGAAAAGTGATAGCCTATGCCTCAATGCAACTCAAAATACATGAAAAGAACTATACCACTCCCGACCTAGAACTTGGAGCACTCGTGTTCGCTCTAAAGATATGGAGACACTATCTCTATTATACCAAGTGTGAAATCTACACTGACCACAAGAGCCTTCAACATATCTTCAATAAAAAAGAGTTGAATATGGGTCAATGAAGATGGGTTGAACTTTTAAATGATAACGATTGTGAAATCCGTTATCATCCTGGCAAAGCTAATGTCGTGGATGATGCCCTTAGTCGAAAAGAGTATGCGAACTCCATCTATCTTTTGTGTTCTCAAATTGTAACCGATCTTTAAAACCAAATTCGAGCAGCTCAACATATTACTGTCATGGAAAATGATGTACGAGATGAATTGTCTTGTGGAGCTGAAAGCAAATTAGAATCCAAGTCCGATGGTATCCTTTACTACTTCAATCGTATTTGGGTACCTGATCGTGATGATCTTCGTGTTTTTCGTATGAATGAGGCTCACAAAACACGATACTCTATACATCCAGGTGCTGATAAGATGTATCAAGACCTACGATACTCATACTGGTGGCCTGGCATGAAGAAGGATATCGCCATTTTTGTCTCTGAGTGCCTCACGTGTTCTAAGGTTAAAGCTGAGCATCAATGACCTTTAGGATTACTCGTCCAACCTGAAATACCTGTTTGGAATTGGGAAAACATAACCATGGACTTCATTACTGGGTTACCTTGCACTTCCAGTGGGTATGACACAATCTGGGTTATCATTGATCGTCTCACTAAATCAGCTCCCTTCATTCCAATCCGCGAAGACTTTAAGAATGAGAAGTTAGCTCGTAGATATATTGATGAAATTGTAAGTCGTCATGGTGTGCCCTTAAGTATCTTTTCAGATCTAGACGGCCGTTTTACTTCACGAACATGGCGAGCCGTACAATCAGCATTGGATACACGATTAGATCTCAGCACTGCCTTTCAACCTCAATCTGATGGTCAATCTGAGCGCACCATACAAACTCTTGAAGACATGTTGCGAGCATGTGTCATAGACTTCAAGGGCAATTGGGATACTCATTTACCGTTAGTTGAATTTTCGTACAACGATAGCTATCATTCAAGCATCGACATGGCTCCTTTTGAAGCCTTATATGGTCGTAAGTGCCGATCTTCTGTATGCTGGCACGACAGTGAAGCGCAAATCACTGGACCTGAATTGATTCAAGAAACGACTGATAAAATTCTTTAGATCGGAAATAATCTTCTAGCGGCTTGAAGTCATCAAAAGAGTTACGCTGATAAAGGAAAAAAGCCACTTGAGTTTCGTGTTGGCGATCAAGTACTTTTGAAAGTATCACCGTGGAAGGGAGTGGTTCGCTTTGGTCAAAAAGGCAAGCTAGCACCACGCTATGTGGGACCATTCAAAATACTCAATGGGTTGGTCCGGTAGCTTACAAGCTTGACTTGCCAGAAGAACTCAATAGAATTCATCCCACATTCCATGTATCAAACTTGAAAAAGTGTCTCGCCGACGAAAATCTCCATATACCATTAGAAGATATCCAGATTGATGAATCAATTCATTTTGTTGAAAGTCCCGTAGAAATCATAGACTTCGGTGAAAAGCGTTTAAGATGAAGTCGTATCCCAATAGTTAGGGTGCGTTGAGAGTCAAAACGAGGACCTGAGTTTACTTGGGAACGCGAAGACTCAATGCGCGTAAAATACCCGCATCTTTTTCCAGTTAAAACTACTACTTAAATTTCGGGACGAAATTTCTAAAAGTAGGCGATACTCTAACATTCAGGTAAAACAGGTTCCAAAACCCGCTCCGTTTGAGAATCAAGTATTTATTTTAAGTTCGTTATCCACTCATCTATTAGTGTTACTTAATTTTTTTATTCATGGTTAATAAATAAATTACTAATTACAATAATAATCAATAAAAGAATAAATAAAATAATTAACCCTTAAAATAATAAAGAAATAAATAAATAACTAAAAGGGGCAGCCGGGTTTCGAACCCTGGTCCCCATCAAACACACACACCATATACATCGCTGACCTACACATACTTGATATGTTAAAAACTCAAATTAAATAAACTTAATACACAACCAAACCTAAAACCTGCAAATTCAAAATAACAAACTGTAACCGCCAAAATCTAAATGATGCAGCAAATTGCGTTTTGATTTGAGGTTATCTGATGTTGAATACTCAGATTATAACCGAAATCTGCTTCAATCATCTTGAAAACCGACTGAAATCATTCAGGAATTAATAACCCATAATTTGGGTTTTGAAATCGAAAGGTAATCATGGGTTTTAAAATTGAAGAATAGAAACTGTTCTTGAGCCCTATAAATACCAATCCATCTCAATAGAACACACCACTCTCAATCTTTACACCCAACTCCTTTTTTGTTCGAATCGACGTTGCCGGAATCTTCGGATCATCGCCCGAACTCTCCACCGGAAACACCGTAGCACGTCTCCGAATCGGTATAATTACCTTAACTTTCTTTGTTATATGTTGTCTATTATGTTAATGTTCAAACACAATTAACCGAACCGACATGAAATTGTTAATAGTCAGGGATCAAATTCTGGGCGATTTGTATGAAGAAGATGATAGCTGTTAGTACATAAGTATAATAAATCATGGTGCTTTAAACGGGTTAGACACACAGTCCAGTGGTGGACTGTGTGCACTTTTATCCAACACGTCCCGGGTTCGAGTCTTGTGAGCAGCTGATTTTCTGAAATAAAAACTTTTTTCTTAAAACTTAGTCAGATCATCTTGTATTAAGTATATAAAAATAATATAATTTCAGAATACACCGGGTTACACACCCAGCCCAGTTAGTAGGGCTGGGTGTAACACACAACCAAGGTCGCGGGTTTGAGACAAGGTCTACGCACCGGTTCAATGATTTTAAAACCTTTTTAATAAATAAATTTCAGAATTAACCTAACTAGTGTATATATATATATATGTATATATATAACTAAATTCAGAGTTATTTCGGGTTAGACACGTAGCTCAGTTGGTAGAGCTGCGTGCATGTATACGGGGGGTCACGAGTTCGAACCTCACACGCTGCCAATAATCCATATTGTCAAACCGGTCGACCCGGTCAACCCTGAAAAAAGGGTATATTTTTTATAATCAATTTGTTTATTATTTTAATTAAAAATCACTTAAAAATACTTATAAATAAGACTTTTAAGGTAAAAATTGTAATAAATACCACAAAAATAAACCTAAAAATCTAATAAAAAGCATTAATTAAAAATATTAACTTTTATTTATTTATCAAATTATTACGTTACTATTTAGGTTAGTTTCTCTCGAGATTAAATCCAAATTCGTGCGCGTTCGTCATCAATCCAAGGAAACGCACCCACTGTGAGTGAATCCTTACAAATTCCCCTTTTTATTCATGTTTTCGGGTGTATTATGTGTTGTTTACATATTTTATTTATTCAAACACTTGTGCAAACATCATTATGTGATCTAATGTGTATGTAATTTTTGTTGTAGTTATATGTGGTTACATTATATCATTTCAGTGCAACCATTCACATAAGGCCCATCAGTTCCTCGTTGGATACGAGTTGAGCATCGCGTGTCTCATTAGATCGGCTGCGTTTGATTAAGCCTTGATCTCACAGTTCATCATTTATCATGCTCATATGTACATTGTTGATATTATGTGGTTTGTGGTTAGATATATATATATATGCTCATATATGGTTCATGCACACTTTTATTAAATTAATCAATGTAACTTATTTGTTTAAACTTTTAATTTAGATTCACTCGCCAAGTTTTGTTGACCCAAACTTTTATTTTACACATGATACAGGTGGACAGGCTGAGGAGAGGAACACTTACGATTTGCCTTAGAAGATGAATAAAATATGTCTTGTTTTGAATAATATTTCTTGTGCTTGTATGTTCCTTTGTGTTTGGATATTTTCTTTTAAATCTCAATTAATAAATATGAAACATAATTATAGTATCATGCCCCAACTTTTATTTCCGCTGCCGGTCAGGGTGTGACAACATAGCTGTTGCAAAGCTGCAAAACACAACTCTGTGGCTTGAAAACCAATTACTTGATTTTCCTATAATTGCTTAATGTGCTAAAAGTAGTTTATTAATTATTAACCAAATTAATCTAATCTACACACTACGTAAGCTAAGTAAGTACGGAAATCGAACCCATAGGACTCTTTTAAACTACGTTAACTAGAGTCTCTATACTTATGATTGACATGATTCTATCTATTTTTATGTTTATGGGGCTTTTTTAATATCCTAAGACTTCAATTAAATTAGAAACTACTTAGCGAAAACAACTAAGACGCGAATGAAACTTGGATTCAATTCAGATGATGATGGAATGCTACCTTGATCTCCAAGCTCTAAAATTCGTCCAAGATGATTATAATTTGTCTAGGGTTGGACATCTTCTAAAAAGTATGTATTTACAGGTTTCCTAGTTCAACAATTAGCAAAAGCACGAATCATTCTATGAAAACAAGCTTCTCGCCACCCGCGAGCCACTTCTGTTATCACGCCGCGGCACGCAGCGTGTTCTTTACGTCAACTAGGTCAAAGGTCTGCTCGCAACCCGCGACCTGCTTTCTTTCTCCTCTCGCGACTTGCGAGAGGCCTGTTTTCCTTGATTTTTATGCTTTTTCAACTCCTGACTCCCGATCTTTTTCTGGTACTCGGTTTTAGCATATTTAGGCTCATTTTCTGCCTTTTCCAGCAACAATTATCAACCGAGACCTGGGAAACACAAATGGATCAGAAGTATACACATTCTAACTAAAAAATCAAATAAAAACTAACTAAAGCTGTACAACCTATACATTATAATGGATGTATTTTGCAATACATCAAATATCCTCACACTTACTATGTTTTTCGTCCCTGAAAAAGATTTATGCTACAGAATCATAGTAAGATTAAATACTCGGTTTCAAAGCTAAAGTTATTTAATTACAAATAAAATACATGTTAACTTGCGATTGCGGATATATGATCCACTTTAACTAAATGCCAGTTCATAGGCCCTTAACACATTTATTTATGTTCAAGTGCGGTTAGTCAACCTAGGGTCTCACACTAAAAAGTCACGGATCCACCTAATCCCACCACAAGCTTATCAAATAAAATGAACAGTCACTGGAGTACTTCCTAACCGTCATATAACAAACTCAAAGAACTTAACATCAAGTTTTCTCTTTTTTTATGTGCACTAGAATTTTGCATACCTAACCTAGAAGCTGTCTCAACCATAGTCACTATCCCCGAGAACGACAACATGAGCTTCGACAATTTAGCATTTTTTTCTTAACTTAACCTAGAGGAAATCTAAATCAGAGTCACCAACCCCAATAAGATTACATAGGCCTCTTTTATATCAACCTAGCTCATTTATTCAATGGTACGCATATTTTTTTATAGGAAATTCTAAAACTTTAAGCTTATAACGGTATTTCTTATGCTACTTTTAGTGGTTTCAGTTTCTCTATTTCTCCTAGATGTGAACCCACCGATATTCTAACATATTAAATATTTTTAGCTCAAAGGAACCCAAAAACCGAAAGAGTCTACCCACATATCCCAAGTCGGACAGGTTCTCAACTTATTATACTCATATTATTATTATTTGAAAACTGAAAGTACCCAACTGTACTATCATTTTCCGTATTATTTGCAAATTCTAAAACAAGGGACATTTCCTAAGTTTTTAATTTTTTTGGATTTTTTGAATTCCTATTTTTTTATCATTTCTAAAAAAAATCCTGACTCAAAACTGACTCAATCTAACTAAGCTAACACTACGACTTATATGTTCCATCACCACACTTAAGGTTTGCATTGTCTCTAATTCAGCCATAAAAACACGACTAGAAAAACAAAATAAATAAATAAATATACAAAACTATACAATGGAAAAGACTTAGCTGATAATTTGTGAGATTGTCAAAGTGCAGCACACTTCCACAAATGTCCTCCAATCCGAACACGCTCAGCAAATAATACCTCATCCTCACACACGAACGGAAGCAACTATTCTTTAATCATACCTAACAAATATCATCACAAACCAAAAACTACTAAATAGATAACATAAGCCTTTTGATATCCAACATAAACCCTACCAATGTTCCCACCAACAAGTTCAACAACATAAAAATATCAGTACAAACCAAGAGAAAATGTAAACAACATTAAAGAAAAACAACTAAAAATACGACACTAGCTGCATCATCTCTACACTATCTGTATCCTCGTCTTCACTCATGGCTTTGTAGATCTCATAGCCCGGTTCACTTCCTCCAGCTCCATACTGACCACCTCTAGAATTAGGATCTACAAAGAAACTTGGTCCACCCATATTTGAACTCTGCATCATATACCGCATACTATCCTCTGATCCTCTTCATGCTTCCTACTATCATCCTCCCTCATCTGCCTCACACCAGTAAACTACCGTGTCATATAACCATGAATCCCACCAAACCCAGTCTCCATCTATCATACAACGAACCTAAAGTGAGCGGATAAGTACGAGGGTGCTGAAGTGGGTATTGTCGAGTTGGTAACTCAGCCCAAGTACGAGGCCTCTGAAAACGAGTAGGGATATTGGACTGCATAGCTCTTGCAGCTGTAGACCCCGGTGGTGGCTGAACTTGCGGACCCGATCGGCTTAGTCATAGTGAGCATACCCGCAGCCTTTAACTCCTTAACACCCATAAAACACGTAGGTGGCCCATCTCTCATGTGCCTCACCTCATACCTAGCAAACAAATTCAAACTCTCAGCAATCCCGGTAATATATGGGCCTATATAAATAGGAGCATCTTGGCAACCCCTCCAGGTCCTCTTCATGGACCATGCTAAAACACTAGCCACATTCGCTGGCCTCCACTCAACCATACACAGCGGACAAAACAGATCCACATGATTTATCTTATTTTCACCCGAACCTCTACCAACTCGAGTAGCCGCCGGAATTTTATGGATAAACCTAAAAACCGGATCAATAATCTTAGATCCTAACATACTCCCTGAGAAAGGGGTGTTGGATATGGTTCCCCAAAACCTAACCAAATCCTCCTTCATGCTGCGTCTAAAATGAACTCCTAAGACTTGTGATAAACTCCAGAGTCTAAACCTCCTCCTAGGTATATAACTAAATAGATACTACAAACATCACTTAATCGATCGTCTTGAACTGCAATTTCAAAACGTTTAATTTCTTTGATTCCTTTGAACATAACTCAACCTACAAAGGCGTGTTATCCCTGAGCCTAGCACTCATACATGTCGGGATAATCTCTCTCATGTGGTACTTAATCCTCCTTTGATTCAGATTTGGAGTATAGAGCTGCTCAGCTGGACCCCTCGTGGACGGGGTGGTGGACCTCTTCGCTTCTTTCCCGCCCTACTCGAAGAACCTTCATCTGACTTATCTTCAAAAGAAAAATCAAGCAAACAAAGAAATGCAAAAATCAGTATTCACCAGCTATTTTTGGTATTTTGGTAACTTTTTCTTTTTTTAAATTATTTCAAAATAGAAATGACCGTGTAGCATTTAATTCGCGGTCATTATCGAAAAACAAAAGTTACAAAAAATTTAGGTGATCATTTATAAAAAAAATGAATTTTAGACCAAAACTCGCCCGAGTTAAGATTGAGTACGGGCGAGCGGTCTTTCACCTGTCAAAGCATTTTGTGAACGGGGATCGAGCTCCCAAAATTAGCAATCGGCCTGATCTCGCTAAACTAGCAGAGGCGGAATTCATTGCTAGAGGGGTAGATATGACAAACAAGATAATACTTACTGTTTAATGCTTCTGATGTATTAAAGACGTTCAAGTTACAGACGCAAGTAAACAAACTGACAGAGCTTCACCGTATGAAATGACAAATCCATCACCAGCTCTAACACAACACTTCCCTATTTATAGGTCGACATGACTCGTACTGAAGTGCGTGCACTAACAAACAAACAACTATGATTCGTGTGAAATGGTATTTCGTACGATTGACTCACTCGTACGAAATCAGTATGTTTGGTGCGAATCATAGCGTACAAACATATAAAATTTACATTTTCTCAAATAAACATTTACTTGTAAATTTTATAAACATTATAGATGTATCCTAGACGTAGGCAATAGACATTATGCACCAACAAACTCCCCCTTGGATGTTGCCGTAGTCTGGATAATTTTCAAAACTTCAATTTGATTTGACTTTAAGGCCCAAAAAATCTCTTTATCGATTTTCGACGTTCCTCAGAAGCAATAGACGTTTGATCGGTCAGAGGACGTCGCTTCAAAAACTGAAAACTCCTTAACGATGCTACTCTTGAACGTTCAGCGATTCGGGCTTCCTTTTCTTCAGTTTTCTTCAACTCCTTCTTCTCAATTTCTCTCCAGGTTGTCTTCCAATTCGATCCCAAATGAATATCATTTGCAAAGCACACATTTACGACCTTTTGAAATTGAAGTGCTTGCTCCTGATCCTTTTCTTCAAAACTGATCTTGCTATAAAATAAACATTCAATGTCTTTCTTTGAACAATTTACTAGCCACATGGTGTCTAGTACTCGAATGCCTCGCCACAACCCATATATTCTTTTGTCTGTTATGACGGCTTCGGTTAATTCCTCCGTTATCTTCCATGAATCTTCATCTGTATTTGAATCGTAATGCCACCACTTGAAGATCATATAAAAATCTTGCTCCATTTTGATCATCGGCATGTTCTTCAACACTCGTGGTTTCTTCACAATCAACGTAATATCTTTCTCCTTTGTCACTGGATCTTCTTTAATAATACGACGCGGATAATGCGGTTTCCAGTGAACAAAACCATGCTTCGCTTCAAATTTGATCAATCTCCACAACTTTTGATCATGGAACTTCATCTTTAGGTTTATCATCTTTGTTTGCACAAGTTCCTTAATGTCCCAATATGGCAGAGATTTGATGTCACTTAGATATCGGAAGTATTGAATCCCAAATTCTCTCTTAATAGCATAAACATTCAGCTCTTCAATCCAACCCCAACTCAAAATATCTCCCAAAGAAATATCAGCATCTCTAGTAAAAAATGCCAGGGGTCTTTTAAACTTACGCTCAGCTGGTATCTCCCTAAACCATTTCTTATTTTGTTCGATAATCTCAGTTGTAGACATATTTCAGGAATCGTTCCTTCTTTAACAGCTTCCGATACTTTCTTTTGTAACATCTCAGAGCTATCTGCTATAAAAAATCGATAAACGTTGGTAAATCCTCTGTACCTTGAACGACATCATTAGCATCTTCATATGAGTCACTTTCAACGACAACGTTATCATATACGTCTGCATCTTCTATTTCTTTAAAAACATAAACATTCGTTTCAAACACGTCTATCTCATTTAGTTCGTTCTCAAAGTCAAAATCGAACTTTTCTCCGCTAATACCGAGCATTTATCTCTTCTTTCGAATAACAATGCACAAACTCTCCCTCTTCAACATCATGCTCAAGGTATAAAACAAATGGCTTTTGCACGACAGGAACAGAAGATGTAACATTCTCTGTGAAAATTCCTGCCTGCTGAGCATCTATCGATTCATCAACTTTGTTTATCCCTTCCTCTTCAGCAATTTGGTTCTTAGAATCATCAAAATACTCGGAAAGATCAACTAAGTCATTAATATTTGAATCTATTAAACGAACGCCCGATCCTCCCACATTATCATCATCATTACCATCATCCGAACCACTAGAATCTTTATCATCAACATCAACATCTTCAGTATCCTCTATCTCTTCCTCTTTTTCTGTTTCTTCAACCATTTCTTTACTATCCTTTCCCGTCCTTTTCTTCATCAACCAATCTCTATGTCGTTGGGAAATATCAAGAAAAGCTATATCAACATCAATAGGCTTTCCTATCAGAATAAAATTCTTCGGGTTCTTCATACACTACGATATTCCAACACTATACTGCCCAGATTCAGCTTCTGGCACAGCTTCTTCAGTCACAGAATCCTCCACAATCTTACCCTTACCTTTCCCTAACGCATCAAATTGTTGTTTTGCCAACCGTTCTGGCTCTGCAACTCTTTCTCTTGCTTCTTCACGTTCAATTTCATCAATCGCTGCAGATATATTCAAACCAAACTTCTTCTCAAGAATCTTCTAAAATACCTCCATCATTCGATTATTTCTCAACCTTTCTTCTTCGTACTCAGTCATTCTCAAACGTAATCTTTGATTTTCAGAAATAATACTTGCCATCATCGCTTCTAGTAGTTGTTTATCAACGATTAAACCTCTAATTCTTTCAAGCATCTCAAACTTCTCTGCCGTTTACAAGTTTATCTGCTCTTGTAATTCAGCGATGCGCACAACGTTTATCGTCACTTGTTTCTGCAAATCATCAATTCTAGGATCATCAAACCGAAACTCATCTCCTCCTGGTAGATCGTCTAAATTATCTCGTCAAAGAATGCTTGTGAGCTAAACGGTTGTGATATAGGACGAGATTGCAGAGCATGAGATGGTTGAGACTGTCGTTGAGCCGACTGTTGTGGTGCTGGTTGCTCGACAGGTTCTGGATCAGGCATAGGTTGTGTGCTGCAGAGCTTTTCATCCTTCTTTGTCTTTTCTTGACCGGAGTTCTAAAACCAGATTTAAGCTCAGATTCAGACGGAACGTAAGTAGTATCGTCTTCGCCTGTTGCCTTTCTTTTTCGTTCTTCGGGCTTTACGCTTCAGCTCATCTTGACGTTTCTTTGCCAATTTCTTCGCTCTTTTCTTTTCTCCTGCACTTCTATCCTCTGAATCAGTGCTAGAAGATAGTACTTCTTCAGCTGCTGTCTTTTCAGCTCCGAAATCCTGACGTTCTATATCTTCTGCCATTTTTTCAACTGTTTCTTCAATCTCAGGTTCATCCCTCAACCCTGAACTTTCAGCAGTAGATGCAGCTTTTCTCTTTCTTCCTTTCTATGTAGCCTTACCTCCTTTATCTCCGTCTTTCACAAACCATGGACTTCCCTTTGCCACAAACAAAGATAATGATTTCACTTCCTCCTCATTGTCACCACTATCGTCTTTCCTCCATTTTCCAGGTGCGGTGAGATGTAATCTTTATTCAGAATAGAACCGAACATCGGTTTAGTGGTAGGAGCAGACATTAAATGTACGTTCTTTCGCAGAGACTGAACATCCATATGCTTGAGGTTTAAGCACATCATCAGAAGATTTCTTCAAGTCAGGATGTAAATAGTCTAATATCATCTGTATAAACCTCGGGTACTGCAAAAATCTCTCCTTTTGAATGTTTTGGATCATCTGAGTAAATATAACTTTAGAAAAGTTATAAGGAAGATTCAGCACCAGCGTGGTAATCATGCATATCTGATAATCTACTAAGTCATCAAAACCACCCTTCCTGTGACCCAAACAATGAATAATGACATGTGCTAGATATCGAAACGGCGCGCTTAGATTTCCCTTCTTGAAAGGAGCAGCATTCACAAAACCTGTATATCCCGTCCTGTAAAAACATCCTTTCACCATATATTCAGTAAAGCCCGTTGGATCATCCTTGTTATTTTAAACTCTAACACTTTCCGAATGAAATCTTCAGTAATCTTAACTTGAATATCCACGTCGTTAATCTTCACTGCTGATATATGGCATTGTTGTCAAGACTATATTCTGCAGCATTCCAGTAATATTCCATATGTGACAAATATACCGTATGTCTATCTGTAATCACTTTCGTCACTCTAATTCTGGTAAAAAATCCAAGATACTTCGGTACGCAGCTATTTCTGGGATTTTAGCATCTGTGATGCAACATATGTTATGTACCGGAGAAAATCCGGTTCTCTTTGCCTGTTCAAGGAAAAACATACAACCATTAGAAAATTTTCAAACTTTCAATAAATTTTTCAATGATTTGTTCAAAAACTCTTTATTTCATACGAAATACACATTTAAACAAAAATGTTAAACTTTCAAAGTTTCTATCTCTCGGTTCGTACAAAATCCTATGTTTCGTACAAAATATCCCGACAAGTTTTGAACATTTTCACATTATTCTCTGTTTCGTACAAAAATTCTGTTTCGTACAAAATTTTCATCTGATCAAAACTGAAGTTCAGAATATTTATACGGTTCACTTATTTTGGACAAAAATTCTTCACTTAACCATTAAACTTTGAAATCTCATTTTGTACGTAACAATTCACTCGTACCAAATCGTCGTCGTCCCAAAATTTGTCCAAGTGTAATCCGAAGCTAAAACTTGTTGTTTTTAGCAAATGGATAGTGATTTTCAGGTTATTAGAGCCGATATTAACGATTTTGTGGTCAATTTTAAGTTTTACCGGTCCAATTTCCCTAGTTCTAAGTTTTAGTCCGAATCGTATGAAATTTTGACATTATAACAGTGAGATCGTGACGAAATTACCTTGCCCACTGTAAGAGGTGTGCAAATCAACTTCAACAATGTGAATAGCAAGCACAAAAACCAAGAAATGAAGTTTGAGAGATGAATCGCACAAAATCTCTCTGAGTCGCTCAACAGTGCTCAAAGAACAAAAATCTCATTTTTGTGTGAGACAATGGATATTTATACTTACTCTGTTTCGTACGAAAACTTGTAAAGCGTACCAAATGTATTCCTTTGTTTCGTACAAAAACGACTCAACCACATGAAACTTGATTTTGTACGAATCAAATCTAAAAACTTTAAACTTTTTCAATTCTAATTTTTATTTTTTTAATTTTTCATTCATTTTCGCAAAATTTTATCTGTTTCAAGAATCCACTTGACTAACCACGTCCAAGTTAATGACCCTGGTTATCCAATTTGCCTTCCAAGTCCAAGTTTATGACCTTGGTTGACCATATTTGACCAAACAAATTTATTTTAACATGTAAAGTTTCAAATTAATGAACTTTCTTGACATTTGAGTAAACTTTGTTAAAAAATTAGCTCCCAACCCATGATTCCAATCTTTCCTCAGCAAGATGTTGCTATGAATCCAACCATAAGTGTTTTTATCATCGGTAAACAAAAATAAAACTATCAAGCTAAGAAAACTAGAAATCTTTTTGGGTTTTTAAGAAATTTTTCAAAGAATAACTTTTTTGTGAATTTTGTGTTTTTAGAGGATCATTTCAAGCATTCATATAGGTCATCAGTACCGTTAGTCTAGACACACCTTTTAAGCTTTTAAACAAATTTACCTAGATTGCCAATATATTTATCCATTTAAACCTCTTCTCATTTCTCAACTGTTTCAAGATATGTTAAGGTATTATTAGAAACATGAAATAACTGTGTTTCCCATCTCAGAATATAATCTAGTATCGAGATTCCCAAAATGTCATATTACAGGTGAATATATCGAATTGATATCTGTATATTGGGTGAATGCGAGACCTTGAGAGCTCAGGTTAGTACTACCGTACAGACAAAGAGATGAAGGCTCGTCTTTAGATGGTGTTCTATTAAGGAATCTTTTGTACTACAAATGTCATAAATGCTTAAGGCATAATTATTTTATGCAGCTTTCGGGGAAATAATGCGAATGTATTATATAAGTTCTAGGCCATTGCTTCCGCAAAATCAGAAGAACTCAAATAATACCCCAGATATCAATCAAATATAAAGACCTAGTATCGCAGAATCTGGCATTTTCTCAAACAAAATTTCAGAGTACTAAGTCCATATATCCGAGAGATGTTAACCCACAAGTTAATCAGTTTTTGTGTTTTAGGTTTATATCTCAATAACAATCTATTGAACGAGTGAAGTCTATTGGCATATCCATAGTAGACTTGCTTAAACACTTTAAAACAATACAATTCTTTAGCATACTGTGACTATCATTTTTGATTTACTATGATCACCCTTTTTACACAAAAACTCTTTTTGGTTTTTTAAGTGCTTTGTATTTTCCTCAATTATTCTCCCCCTAAAATCAAAAACATATTTTTGGATTTTTTAAGAACTTATAAGAAAGAATGTACAGAAAAATGTTTACCCAATGACAAAATCACATCAAGTCGTCATCATCCTCAAACTCAACGTCAAAATCATCCCCTGAGATCATATTTTTTAAACCATTTAGCTTTAACAAATTTTTGAACTTTGTTTTATCAAAAGCTTTGGTATAAAAATCTGCTTTTTGGTCATCAGTGTGGAATTTCTCAATTCGTACCAACTTTTTCCCGTAGCAATCACGAATAAAGTGGTGTCGAATCGAATCTCGATATGTTTACTACGTGAGTGTTGACATGAGTTTTTGGTGATATCAATCACGGCCTGATTATCTACATATATAAGCGTATCAAGAAATTGCAAACCGAAATCTCTCATCTGTTGCTGTATCCAGAGAATCTGAGCACAACAACTGGAAGCCAAAACGTATTAAGCCTCACAGGTAGAGAGAGCGACCACGGTTTGTTTCTTGCGTTGCCACGTTACCAAACGAGTTTGAAGTACTGGCAGCCGGCCGTTGTATATTTTGTATTCAGTTTGCAGCATCCGAAATCAGAATCCGAGTAACCTGCAAGATTAAAATCATCATGTCTAGGGTACCACAAGCCGATGCTTGGAAAACCCTTCAGATATCTCATTATGCGTTTAACAATAAGCAGATGTGACTCTTTTGGATTAGACTGATAATGGGAGCATAGGCACGTTGGATACATGATATCTGGTCGAGAAGCAGTGAGATACATCAAGGATCCGATCATGGAGCGATATAAAGTTTCATCAACTTTTTCGCTGGTAAGATCTGGAAAATGCCGTGATTTGGAGCTAACGGGGTCGATGCTGGTTTAGCTCCTGTCATATTGAATTTCTCCAATACATCATGAACATATTTCGTCTGATGAATGAAGATACCATCAGGCAACTGATCAACCTGAAGTCCTAGAAAGAACTTCATCTCCCCCATTGCGCTCATTTTGAATTTGCTTCATGACTTCTTCAAAGTCTTTACACAGCTTGTCATTTGTCGATCCAAAGATAATATCATCCACATATATCTGTGCGATAATTAGATGCCCATCAACTTCCTTTGTGAAGAGGGTTGAGTCTACTGTTCCCCTGATAAAGCCATTATCCAGAAGATGATTCGATAATGTTTCATACCAAGCTCTCGGGGCTTGATGAAGACCATATAAGGCTTTATTCAAGAGGTAGACTTTTTCTTTGTGCACTGGATCAACAAACCCCGGTGGTTGGCCAATGTACACCTCCTCTTTCACTTTACAGTAAAGGAAAGCAGATTTAACATCCAATTGGTACACCTTGAACCCTTTCCACGAGGCAAAGGCCAAGAATATGCGAATAGCTTCAAGACGTGCAACTGGGGCGTAGACTTTGGTATAGTCTATCCCTTCTTGCTAATGAAACCCTTGAACCACAAGTCGAGCTTTGTTGCGCACGACAACTCCTCTATCATCTCTTTTACACTTGAAGACCCATCTTGTATTAATCTTTTTGTGATGATCTGGCAGGTCAACAAGCGTCCAGACACCAATTTTCTGGAATTGCAATAACTCTTCTTGCATCGCATCCACCCACTTTCTTCTTTCAACGCGTCTTTCCAGTTTCTCGGTTCAACCTGAGAAACAAAACAACTGTGAGAAAATCGGACTCAAAGTGGAGCAATACTATTATAGAAACAGCTTAGATCTTTATTAATCTGATTGCGAGTTTGCACTCCCGATTGTAAGCTACCTATAATGTTCTCTGACAGATGATATGAAAGTGTCCTTGGCATCACTTCGGTTGGAACACCTACTTGTGATTGCAAATTTGAGATATATTCATCGACAACCAGTATAGATGAAGAAGCTTTATTCCTAGCATTAGACTGATCAGCATGTTTGTTTAGAAAGACTTCAATCTGTTCAGATCCCTCATCAGAATTGGATCCTCCATCGTCGAAAGTTGGTTCCCGATCAGAGTTATCATCTTCATTGGCTGGGTAGAAGATTAAGAAGCATTAACATTTATAGCAGGAACGGGATTTAGAACAAAAAGCTTTGAACAACATTAGACGTGTTAACTGGTAAAGATGTAGAAATCACCAATGGTCGAGGAACTTGTTCTTGATTAGATAACTGATGTTGTTGAAATAACATAACAAGTTCTTCTTCAGTTGGCACATCTGGAATATCAAACGAATCCCACAATCCATCGTAGTTAAACAGCCACGGATCCCTAGGCTTCTGCGTAGGCGTTGTATATTTTTGACAATATACGTGCTGCGCTAGAACTACCTGGTTCAGACTCGGCAAGAAAACACGTTTTTGAGGAGTAGCATAGCCAACAAAGAAACCCTCCAAAGATTTGGCTCCAAATTTACCAGCCGGGTCCAAGACGGTACACGGTGATCCAAAAGGTTCCAAAAAGCTAAGTTAGGCTTTCGTTGATTTAGTAACTCGAAACATGTCTTTTTGTGAGGCTTAATTGTCAACACACGATTTAGGGTATAGCATGCTGATGCTACTGCTTCACTCCAAAAACTGATCGGTAATTTCGAATCAGCCAACATTGTTCTAGCAGTTTCTATCAACGTGCGATTCTTTCGTTCAGCTACTCCGTTTTGTTGTGGAGTATAGGGGCGCTAAATTCATGAAGAATCCCCTTTTCATTGCAGAACTCTTGCATCTTCTTGTTCTTGAACTCCGTTCCATTATCACTGTGAATTCTCTTAATGGGCAAATGATATAAATTCTCAAGCTTTCTGAAAAGAATCATAAGAGTTTCAAACGTTTCATCCTTGCTTTCTAGAAAGAACACCCATGAAAATCGAGAATTATCATCTGTAACGACAACACAGTATAGATCTCCAGAAATACTTTTAACATTGACTGGTCCAAAGAGATCAATGTGTAGTCTTTCTAGTGGTAGCTTTATCGAATTCAACAGCTTTCTCGGGTGTGATTTCTTATGCTGCTTCCCCTTTTTGCAGATAAGACAATCATCTGATAAATGAAAACTTTACAAATTGACACCCTCCACTAAGTTGTTATGCACAAGAAAATTCATCTTTCGAAGATGAATGTGCCCCATTTTTCTGTGCCATAAAATTGACTCTTTTTCGGTAGCTTTGGAAACAAAGCATTGACCTATCTTTTACTTGGTAGAAGCAATGCTCATGTTAAGGACATATAGATCATTTTCTCGCGGAGCTCGCATCAGAATCCATTCTTCTGGAATCTTGAAACCGGGTTTTAGAATTAGACATTCTTTATCATTGAAATGTGTCATGAACTTCTTGTCACAAATTAGCGAGATACTAAGCAAATTGTTCTCAAGTTCAGTGATATAGTTCACTTTATCAAACGATAGAACTCCGTTCGGGAGAATCCTTTCTCTGACAATCCTACCTCCCTGCATTTCAGCAAATCCAACATATCCTCCTCGAATAGCTCTAACATCATTGAGTAGCGCAAGCATTCCTGTCATGTGGAGAGACACTCCACTACCCATGATCCATTTTGACAATATCGAACGTTGGAGCCCCTACACACATGATCAACAAAATTTATTTAAACAAAGAGAACCAAGCCTGTTTGGTCTTGGGTGGGTTTGGAATGTCGAACTTTGGACCCACTTTGTTCTTTTCAATCTTTTAAGCTCAATTTTGTTTGGAACATCAGGTTTGAGTTCAACCTTGGATGATTTGATTTTAACAATTTTAGCAACCCATTTCTGTGTTTGTGGTTTAGCCTGTTTAACATAAAATTTTGAATCTTTTTGTTGAACTTTGTGTGATGTTTCACCAATTTCAAACTTAGATTGAGATTTAATAATTGGTTTAACATTTTGATTAGATTCAGTTTTTCTTTTAAGAATTTGTTTCGGCATAACCATGGGTGCTTTTTGCTTTTCATCCTTGGTGAATTTTTTGGGAGAAGAAACTGGTTTTGAACTTTCTTGTGAACAATATCATGCGATATGTCCAACTTTCTTGAATTTAAAGCATGTCCTGCTGTCCTTATGAACAGAGGTATTAAAAACCTGTTTCTGTTTTTGTTTCTCTTTTTCTTTAAGAAAATCATCATTTGATTGAGTACCAATGATTTCCTTTTCCTTCTCGGTTGTTGTCCCAAATACAAAATTCATTTTCTTTGTTAAATCCAATTTTTGGGACCTGTTAGTTTTATGTTGCTTCTGAAAACCCAAACCTGCTCTTTTGTTTTCCGGATAATCTCCATTTTTTCGATAGTAAGGTCGGTTATCAGTTTTGATTTAGAATAGAAAGATGAATCATGTTTATCTAAATCATCATGACTTACCTCCATCAGCTTGAACATTTTATCAACACAACCTCTTTTCACATTCTTGATGGGAAAATCCTCATCCAAAATAGTTTATCAGATCCTTTCATTTTATAAACTATGACATTAGGATCATCATTTAAACTATTTTCTGATTTGTCATCAGATTTTGACTTCTCATACTTTTCAAACTCAGCCACTTCAGATTCATTTGTTAACACTTTTTCAATCACATTTTCTACCACTTCAGAATCACATTCTGTCACACCCTCAATTTCCACTTGCGGAGTCTTACCGCGAGGCGTGTGAACAAACCAGGATCTGAAACACTAGTACGTTGAACGACTCTACATGATTTGATTTTACGTTTTCCAAAATCATTTGTTGTCGATTTTATATTACCAATATTTAGCATGAGTATCAGTTTTTAAAGTTTGAGCGGAAGCATAAATCAGTAATGATGCGGGCGCCAACACAAACGCCAAAACAAATGAAAAATCCCAAAACAATATTAATAAATGAGACTCTATAATGATGTCTTGTTCAATGCGTGTGCGTGCACCTAGAGCTCCTAGCGTCCTGAGAAACATGTAAAGAAACAAGTGTCAACATTTAAGATGAGTGAGTTCACAGGTTTTCATAAAATCGTTTGTTCGGTTATAGTTTGTTACTCCGTTATCCCCAACCCGGGATAACTAATCAGTTCCATTATTCCAATCCCGGAATAATAAGTTGTTGCTTCCAATATTCCCAAACCGGAATATTAAGTTGTTGTTTCCATTATCCCCAACCCGGATAATAAGTTGATGTTCCAATATTCCAAACCCGGAATATTAAGTTGTTCCGTAATTAAGTTCAATATTAATGTATATAGGTAGCTAGCCTAAAGTCATGTCACTAAGTGTTCGCGATCGAAGCTGACTGTGTGCCTCCGTTTTGCCAGGCCTATCACATGACCATGGCGGTGTTAGGCCAATTATACACCCGTTGACCATACCCGGTCGGCTAGCGCGACTAGCTCGGATGGGGCTCGTCAGACCCAGTAGTACTACTCATAATTCCCCCGCTATTTAACCCAAATACTAACGATCCGAGGAGATTGTCGAGGACTTAAGTGATAAAGCTGCTTAGTGCCCACAACATTACATTAACATTAACTTAGTTACCGTTTAGTTATGTGACGTTAAATTCGTATAACGTAAAGAGTTTGAGTTTGAGAGTGTATACATGTTTCTCCCCCTGTTGTTTAAAAACCGGATAAAGTTAGGGCCGTGAACTCACCTTTGTTTGCTCGGTTAGTGTAGCAAAGATGTTATAAGAGATGGGACCGCTAGTTGCGTCCTAACAAACCAATTAATTCCACGTCAGTGTGAAATTACACCAATACAAATTCCACACGCAATTTACTCACAAAGTGGTACACACAAACAACATATCTAACACTCAAACATGCATGCAAGTATTCTCATATAATCATAGTAATCAAACAACTTATCATGAACACATTCCTAATCCATGCAACACTTTAATGCATAAAATCACAAGTTAACAACTTTCTGCTTAACACTCAATTATTCAGCTGTTTTCTAGGATTTTTATAAAATAGTTCCAGCATTCTAAAAATTCCATATTTTTACAGTAGGTGACATTTATACCATAGAAATTTATATAATTTTTCCAAGTCCTAAATCTTTACCAATTAACCATAATTATTAATCCACTAAGCTGCAGTCAGATTTACTGCTTTCTGACTGCAGTCCACGGAAGAATTTATTTAAAAATCACTGATTGTCCGATTAACAAAATTCCAATTGGAGTTGCCCGGAAATTTCTATACCTAGTTTCTGTACAAAAATCATGACTCGACTCTCTACTGATTTTAAAATCTAGCTTGATAAACAACCAACAAAATTCCAGAATTTCAACAGCTTTACCTACTGAACTTATTTAGCCCTTTAAAAATATCAAACGATTTCAGAAAATTATGAATCCAGTGCCATTAGATTCCTTATTCAAATCCCTACGTTCTAGACATCAGGAAATCCGTTTTTCGACAACTAACGACCAAGTTACAGCCAGATGAAATCGGCTGCAACTTTCACTCAGCTTCCTGTTTCAGCATGTTATTATTATGAACTCGTGTAATCCCGTTCATGCGATTAATCTAAGCGATCTAGCTCTGATTTCTAGTCCTAGATTAATACTAATAACCTATCCATACAAACCCTACACAATAACTTTTGTCTTTATAACGAATCACAGCCTACATACTCAGTTTTCAAATAACATGCAAACTCTCAATCTTGTATTAACAATCCGAACTATACCGACATGCGATCAGAGAACCATCAACAATCAAGATACATATATCCGCAACAACTAAGCATCCAAGCATACATATAATCCAATAACCATACAATCTATTCATTCAAACATATAATCTGAAAACCATACAATCTAATCATTCAAACATATAATTAATCCGAAACACTTAAACATTCAAGCATACATATAATTAACTGAAACATGATCTTGTAATCAAGTATGGTCCTAACCTTGAATAACTATACAACAAGCCGAGATGTGGACAAGTGCGACTCGGCTGCTGCTTGCTGCGGCCGAGAGAAAGGAAAGAGTAAGGCTGATCCGCGACCGAAAGGGTGTTGGTAAAGTGGCTGTTTGATCGAGATGATGAAGGAATGGGGGCTGTTTTGCGATCAATGAAGCACGAGGAAGCAGCCGACGGCTGTTTTACTTGTTAGGGTTTTAGGAATTGTGGAAGAAGTCATGCAAGAGATGATATATATAAGCGCAAAAGAGGTAGGGTTGCGGTTTGGTTTAGTATACGGCCGCAAGGGACTTGGGTTGGGTTGGTTTGGGTTTGGGTCTTGCGGCCAAAGATTAGAGTATTAGAGTTTAGCTATGATCTTTGATTCTTGTTCTCTTATGGCCGAAGACTAAAGTTGCATGCTATTGGTTTAGGTTTGGTTAGTGTTTGTGGCCGAGACATGTTTGGTTTAGGGTTTAGGTTTTTGATGTGTGTTGGATTTGATCTTGGCTGAGGGCTTGACTTGAACTAGAGTTTAAAACTTGTTACTCCTAGAGTCGCAATGAACCAAGGTTGGGACGTGTCGCGGTTCGGTTCAGTTTGTGCACATATCAAATCTAATTATTCAATCACTAAGACAATCATACAATACACAACACGTCTTTAATCCATGCACGTTTAATACTTAGCACACATCTTATTCGACAAGTGTCACGTGTAAGTTATCTGAAAAACCCGGGATATCACACATTCACCATCATTTTTAGTGTAAGTGATATCGATATCCTCAGAAAACTATTCGGTTTTCAATTTAAGATTTAGCACATTTTCCACCCCATATGGATTTTTGCAAGCATAACTGTTCCACATGGGTGGAGGAACTCGATTATAACTTCCACTCTTTGTTTCACCATTTTTAGATTCCTCAGTATTTTCAATTTTTGGTAAATGTGATCCATGACATATGAGCTTGTGGAATAACTAATTAACAATTTGTTAACTCGTTCGTTTTTAATTCTCATTTTTTCAAGCTCACTTTTGAGCTCAACAATAGTGTTTAGATGAATATTAATTGCCATTTGTTTATCCATCACTGTTGCTTTAAGCATCATAGGTGTTGCATCATTTTCTCTGAGTGCTTTATTATATTGTTTAACATACGCAATCAATTTGTCATATGCTTCCTTTCACAACACACTCACCACATGGTTCATCACACTTTGAACAAGATTTTTCATTCTCAGATGATTTGTTTACCTCATTTCCATGCGCCATGCACGCTTTAATGATGTCTTCTTTCAGCAATTCCTTTTTCTCATCCACTTTGACATCTTCAACCGGTTTCTTTTGCACTTCATTTGTTGAATGTTGAGTAGGTGCGAAATATCCTGCAAAAGTTTTTAAAACATCGTTAGGCAAAAGATGTTTGAATGGACAATTCAAAAACTCCCCTTCCTCTGATGAATTATGATAGTAATAATCGTCATCCTCAGGTTCTTCATCAAATGAAGCCTCTGATTCTTCTTCTGGTTCATCAATAATTTCAGCCACCAATGCCAAACTTTCTCCTTTCGAAATATACTTGTTCCAATTAAACCCTTCGACTTCTTGTGTAACAACCAAAGCTTTATCTTTAGACTCGGGTTGTTTCTCTTCTATCGGCACGATTCTTGTTCTTGGCTGTGGTAAGTGGTAGATCGCTCTTTTTTAATAGTCGTCTGCGAAAGGATTCTGATTCCCTTGAACCTCTCGGTTTAGACATTCTCTTTTAAAGTGACATTTCTCCCGACACTTGAAACAAGTAACTTTGGATTTATCAAATCCAAGTTTCCCATCCAAACCTCCCAAATTTTCTATGCCAGTGATTTCCATAAATCTCTATGCTCGTCGAACGATCGAAGCCATGCACCATTTTATATCTATCAACTCCATTTCAACTGGATCAATTTGATCCTAGTCTTCTCGTGTCATTTCAGAATTACCTATCTTTCTAGCAACAAGACTATCATATGACTCAAGAATTGAAGCAAGTAGAGTCATATGTTGTTTTGCCATCTTTTCATCAAAATTTTGTGCGTTCGGAAAAGTCAACGGCAATGTTGCATTGCAGAATTCTTTTACTTGCATTGGATGATGGAGTGGCTTGATTGTTCTGAGATTGATTTGATCCGAAAGAAGATTGTTGACTAGAATGTGTATTTGGATCTACTGTTGGGTATGATTGAAAACCACTTGACTGAGTTGGAGGTGTGCTTGGTGAACTATATGCAATGAAAGCAGTTTGAATCTTTGGCGCTTGGATCTGGGCAGCAGAACTGTTTTTGAAATAAAGATTAACATCTTGTTGCATTTGAACAGTCTTGTTTTTGGCCATCTTTTGCATCTCTAATTCATGACCTTCCAATCTCTCGATAAAGCGAGGCAACGAGAAATTACTGTATTCAACTCCATTCTTCAAGATGGTTAAGTAAGTCGACCATTCACCTTGTGGCACAGAATCAGCTAGCTTATCAACAAGCTCTTCATTTGTCTTCACAATTCCCATTCTCTTCATATGAACCACTAGATGACAGTATCGCTCAATTAGCTGCTTAACCATTTCTCCTTTGATTAACGTGAATACATCAAACTCTTTGCTTAATAATGCCCTTTTGCTTTTGCGGAGTTGAGCACTACCTTGAAATTTGAGTCGAAGAGCATTCCATAAAGATTGCGCATCATCATCATGCTGCAGTAAAGCCAAGATGTCTTCTTTGATCGATTGCTGAAGAATGTTCATCATCTTCTTTTCGTTGATAAATCTTTCTCGTTCAACATCAGAGAATTGGGCAAGGGACTTTTCAAGCCCATTTTCGCCAACTGGTGCGATGTATTTTGCCTCGATTGCAAACCAGCAAGTAAAATGGTTAGCTTGCACCCAGTTCATAAACCTCTCGCTCCAACTATCATAGTTTTCCATATTCATAAGCTTTGGAGGTTTAGTCATTGTTCCCATTTCATTCTCTAAGTTGATGTTTTGAGCTACTGTAGTGGTAACAACCGATGTGGGAAACGCATTGAAAACTTCCTCAGACATTTTTTTCTGCAAAAAGTTAGAACACACTTCTCGAAAACAAAAAGAAGAGATTAGAAAAACTTTTGTGCGGTCGAAAGAATTTTGTGCGAAACAAATAACAAAGATTTCGTACGAAACAGATTTTGTACAATTCAAAATTTTCTCACAAGAACCACAATTTCGTATGAATCAGTTCATTTTTTACATGAAACAGGTGTTTTAATTGAATGAATTTTTGTGTGGATGAATCTAGTACGAATCAAGTTTGAAATTCTGAAAATTTTTTAAGATTTTATGAAATTTTAACTGATCCGTATGAAAATTTTAAAGCTACTGGTTCGTGCCAAAATTAAAACAATTCTATTTCGTGCGGTTCAAACTTCAAACTGGTCAAATTTTATCGATTTCAACATGATTTTGTTCAATTTTATGTCCGATTAACTTGAATTACTAAAAACCTAGTCCATTTTGTCCATGAATTCGTCCGAAATTTGTCCAAAATCCAGTAAAGGTCAGAAAAATGACGAGGATGAAGATATGTCCAAGTCTGAACAGTAACTACTTGTTGTCTATCTGTAGATCAGAACTCATGGATCTGATACCACTTGTGGTCCCGAGGTCGGCGGCGGTCTAGACGGAGGTTTTGGGGATAGAGCCGTTCCGGCAGAAAAAACATAAACATTAAGCACAAGTGAATCAGCAGAAGCTTTTCATTCATTTATTCATACCGAAAGAGCTTACATCTGGTCTGGCTGGCGGAGTTCCTAGAGAGAATCTGCCAGCGTTTTCCCTCAGGGAACTTCCAAAACTTACAAACAATGAACACACAATGCCTATATATAGACATGACATTTCGTGCGAATCAAGCCTGAATCACTCGTACTAATATTTCGTACGAGTGAGTCACTCGTACGAATATTTCGTACGAGTAAGTGATTCGTATGATATACATGATTCGTACCAAACAGTACTTGTCCGCACTTGGGTTGTGTGTTCGAATCTAATCTAATACAATATTCAATACACACTCTATCTAGTCTTATTCGCACAGTGACGACCATAAAGTGCATCAACAATTTCCGCCTTGGACGTCACAGTCGAAGCTTGAACTTGAAATCTTGAGAGCTGTGTTTGAATATTCTGCAACTTCAATTGGGTATCTATTGACATTGTAATTCCCCCTTGATTGAAGATCCGGGTTTGCATTATTTACGTTTAAACACCATTCCCCCTGAAATAATTTTCTCCAGAAATTAATCTTCAGGCTATTGGTTGCATGGTTCAGAAACCTCCTCTGATTTGCTTGATCTTCAAATTTTCTCGAACAATCACCAACTTGTCATTAAACAATGTAGCTTTCTCCATTTCGACGTTTAAGGATATCCGCTTTCGGTTTAACACACCCCCCTTGATGCTCGATCCTCTGATCTTCAAAACCCAACCGGCAATTAATAGAAACTTCGAAGAACCACACAGAAAAACATCAAACCGATGAGTATCCGCAAAAATCTTTTCAATCAGCAAATCATCAGAAACACACTAACTGGTAACACATCGAATCTGAGAAACATTCTTCGGCAATCAGAAGCACATTGTTCCTTTTTAGTCATAATAACAGATGTATAGCTATCTCCGCTGGAATGGGGCACTGAAACTACAAGACATCCGTGTTTTCTGGTGGTTAGTCCGAAAAACAGTTCATTGCAATGCAAAGTTAATGATAGAATGACGTGTTCACATCCACGCCGTCGTGTGTGCTTCCACTTCCACATCGGGGATCAGGTGGTTAGCCCTTGAGCATCAATCTGAAACATGATCTGAAAATTCTGAACATTCTTCGATCATCCATACTGAATGTGTAGTCTATTCGTCAATAGACATGAACGTTATTGTTGATACAGTTTTGTGTCTGTCGCTTGTTCTTAATTACAGTTGTAATTGTACGGTCTTTGCTCAAGTGTCTGTATAGATTTGGTCATGTCGAATAGATCAAGATATCCTATTTTCTTGATCTAGTATGACATCTTAGCATGCCTGTGTTAATCAGTTGCATGTGTGCATACTGATAAGTCTTGGAAACGTCATGTCTACACACGTTCTAAGAAAAATGGATTCTGTGCGAGTCAGAGTTTTCGAACGAATCAGGTGATTCGTACGAAATAATTTGAGTAACAAGTGTGTTACTTGTTTCGTACAAAATAAGCATTTCGTACGAAACAGTTGAGTCGTGCAAAATCCTGGAGTTGTGACTCGTGTGAAATAGTGTGTTCAGTACGTCTTGACTCTTCTTTCATACGAAACTAGACAAACACTATATAACAGACATGTACCTCTTAGTTGGGTGTTGCCTGGAGAACTAGTTGACTTGCGTGTGAGAGTTAGACTGACTAGCTCACCAGACTGACCAGAGAGATTGTTATTTATGAAGACAAAAACACAACAAGTTTGTTTGAGTCATATGAGCATTGTGTGTATATGTTTGTATTTGTTCTCAATATTAATCAAGATATTGAATCTTTGGTTACCCCGTGTTCTTTACGTTGCTTTAGTTGCATGCACACTTGGATTCCGCACTTGTGTGTGTGTCATATGAACAAGGAACTGGTTTAACACCATCCACAGGTGGACCTTCAGTTATTTAATCTATAATGAATCTTCAATTCTCTGTGTTTCCCAAATAATCTGCAGTCCGAACCACCTGGATACTGTTGCAGCGTCACGAATTTCAAAAATGTCATAATTTTTATGAAAATTTTTATTCCCCCTAATTTTTGCAAATTCTGACGTCGAGTTCTTATGGGAATATGGATTATGGTGGAACTGCAGCATATGATATCACAACGTTCGCCGAAAATTTCCCAAATTTGCAGTTTTGACCAAATGCTGACTAAACGTTAAGGCACAATAATAATCACTACACCATATGATCAACGTTTTGCGCAGGTATCAGTGACTATCCCAAAATCTTCATCCCATTGCGATCGTATCATCAAATTTGTACGTTGAAGCTCTAGACGGTGTCCCCAAACAACCCGAATTTGACGTTAAAATCTCGAAAAAATTTGTAATCACCAATTTTTTTCTAGACACTCGTCTCACCAATTTTTTTTTCGTGCGAAGCAGGTGTTTCGTAAGAATTTTGTTTCATATGAATCATGTTTTGTACGAAACTGATAACGTCTTTCGAACCAGAATCTTCATTTCTTCGAATTTTGACATGATTTTTGCACAGATCTGGTCGAAAATCAGTTTTTAACAATCCTATGGTATCAATTTAACATTATGTCCGTGGATTGTCCGTTTATTCGATGTTTTACGTCCAAAACCCCTCATACGTCCAATAATCATGAGCGTAGGTGATTCATCAACTGTTAAGCTGAATGAATCGGTACCGTAGCTCTGATACCACTTGTGAACGGGGATCGAGCTCCCGAAATGAGCAATCAACCTGATCTCGCTCAACTAGCAGAGGCAGAATTCATTGCTAGAGAGGTAGATATGACAAACAAGATAATACTTACTGTTTAATGCTTTCGATGTATTAAAGACATTCAAGTTATAGACACAATTAAACAAATTGACAGAGCTTCACCGTATGAAATGACAAATCCGTCACCAGCTCTAACACAACACTTCCCTATTTATAGGTCGACATGACTCGTACTGAAGTGCGTGCACTAACAAACAAACAACTATGATTCGTACGAAATGGTATTTCATACGAGTGACTCACTCGTACGAAATCAGTATGTTTCGCGCGAATCATAGCGTACAAACATATAAAATTTACATTTTCTCCAATAAACATTTACTTGTAAACTTTATAAACATTACAGATGTATCCTAGACGTAGGCAATAGACATTATGCACCAACACATTTAATTACCCAATGACCACCCAAGACTCAGATAAGACACAAGAAACAAAGACTGACTCATTAAACTAGACATGACTAAACCGACACAACCAACCACACTCAATGTACATGTAGGTTCCCTAATCCGTATAGATGTTCAAGAATGTTCTATCCAATCTAGAGTGCAGAATCCTCGACATTAAATTATCACAGAAAATATGAGTAGGAACAGAAATCATAATAAACCCAATCTTTATTAATTAGCTATCACAACAATTACAATCAATCTAGATCCCTCGACTTCATCCAAGCCAATCTCTCAACGAATTCTCTCTCAACTCTCTCTGAAGTGACTAACTGAGCAACCTTAACCCTAATGCAAAACTCTCTTTATACAGAGACTGGTTTGCAACTGGGCTAGGGTTTAACCACATGGGCTGCAAATTGGTCTAGGCCGAATTCCCTACCACTCCCTATAATGTGGTCTAGTTTGGCCTAATCATTATAACTAACTATTACAAAACTAAACCTGCTAACTGTTTATTGTTTTACTAATTACAAGATATCCAAAGACCAAATCTAAGTTGTTGTCACAAATATGCACCAATAAACCCCCTCCCCCAAGACAATAGCTTCATAAAACAACTTTGTCTTCAGTCATCTTGCAATCATCAACGTGTTTGGTCTTGGGATAACTTCAGCTTTAATAGCTTTTATTAGCAACAGACTCCCCATAAGCTGATGCATCCAATCACCAAATTTTCTAAATCGTTAGCTTTTGGAGCAAACTCCAGTTTAGCACTTGCATAGCAATCTTCAAAACTCTTCAACTTTGTCTACAGTGTAGAAAGGAGGTTCTACCATGCATCCAAGCAAACTCCTCTTCACTAAACTTCTCAGTAACACACTTCTACAATCTGTACACTATAAAACAAACATCTCGAGAAACTATAAGAATGTTTCAACACAAGTTAACAAATTATTGTTATTCAAGAGATGATTAAGCAATGCTCAACTCAAACCACACACTTAAATCTTTTAAGCACACAGAACCTGCAAGATTTTTAAAATGTAGAACTCATCTCCTAACACCGTCTCCCCCTATCGGTAACAACTCCTCCATGAACAACCATATTTCGTACGCTAAGAATTTACAAGAAAAAGAAAACCTTTTTGGATTTTTATATTTTCTAAGAGCAAATAAATAACAAAATAATAAACACCCTGTTTTTGTGAGAATCACCGGGAAGAAGATCATATCAGCAATATCAAATTGTGTTCACACTAATTCTATATGTAATTTCATGAAAAACAGTTCAAGATGATTACAAGTATTGTGTATCCACTTAAACAAAATACATGAACATTTCAAGTACCATTACCTAGTGATATGTTAAGGTAATTTTATATTTTTATATTAGTGTGTCCCACCTCAGGACATACCCCCACAATCAAGGTATGCACAAGGATTCCTCGTCGAAGGTGAGTATACAGAACTTCATCCTTTTTGATTTATAACGTTATATACTTGGTGATCAGGTCAGTACTTTCGTACAACAAAGAGACCAATATCTAACGAGGGTTAAGAAAAATACCACAAATTATGGTATGATTTATGCATTTTGCACATTTAAATGACTCTCTAGGGGAGCTTCTTCAATTTCTAGGATTTGACATTTTAGCTCTTTTAAGATATCCTGGTTGTGCCTAGGTCAACATATATCTGGATGCAGCAGAAGGACAACCCTGATATCCGAGATGAAAAAACGATATAAAGACCTAAAACCTCAGATTTTGGCAATCTATCAACACAAGATTTAAGGTTGTAAAACCGTACTCCACTGATATGTTACCCACTCATACACAGTTCGTGATATTTATATCACTAAGGTAAGTTGATTATTTCATGTTTTTTGCCTACTGGTACCTCATATGATGAAGCTACTATCACACTTAAGCAATTAAATTTAAATTTCAGTCTGACAGTCTAACTTGCTGATGTACTATCGTTTCTTCTTTTCCACAAAGTGAAAACTCATTTTTGATTTTCTATTTTTTATGTTTTGATTTTTGAAAAACAGTAAATTATTTACAAAATACTTATGGAAAACTGGTTATTCAGGATTCCTCATCCGTTGAGTTCGACTAGATGTTCAAAACGAGACCTATCAAACGCTTTTGTGTAAAGATCTGCTAGGTTATTCTATGTAGTTCAGTCAATTTCTTTTCAGCACAATCCCGTATAAAATGATGACGAATGTCAATATGTTTTGTGTGACTGTGTTTTACGGGATTGTTGTGATTGAAATAGTGGCATTATTGTCTATCATAATAGGAGTATGAGTGAAATTCAAACCATAATCGCGCATCTGTTGTTGTATCCAGAGAACCTGAGAGCAACAGCTACCCGCGATAATATATTCAGCTACACATGTAGAGGTAGACACGCAAGACTGCTTCTTACATTGCCATGACACAATCCTCCCTCCTAAGAACTGACAACCACCTGTGGTAGACTTTCTGATTGATTTGCATCCTCCAAAGTCCGAATCAGTGAAAGCAACAAACTTCAAATCACTAGCAGCTGGATACCATAACCCCAGTTTAGGTTTCCCCTTCAAGTAACGAAGAATCCGCTTCACCGCTTTCATATGTGATTCTTTTGGATTCGCTTGATATCAGGCACAAAGACACACTACGAACATGATATCTGGTCTTGAAGCAGTCAAGTACATTAGAGAACCAATCATTGCACTATACTGAGTTGGATCAATATCATCCACACTCTCATGATCTGGGCCAAGATTGTGCTTTTCGCAGATAGGTGTGTGGAAAGTAGCGCAATCCTCCATTTTGAAACGAGACAAAACGTCATACACATACTTCGTCTATTGGATAAACATCCTATCCTTCTTCTGTTCAACTTGCAAACCCAGAAAGTAAGACAGTTCACCCATCGCATTCATTTCGAACTTTCTTTTCATTACATCCTCGAATTCATGACACAGGTTCTCATAAGATGACCCAAAAATAATATCATATACGTATACCTGCACGAGCAGAAAGTCTTCCTTCATTCTTTTAATGAAAAGTGTACTGTCAATCTGACCTCTTTCAAAACCATTCTTTAACAATTGTGCTGACAATGTCTCATACCACGCCCTAGGTGCCTGATGCAATCCATACAATGCCTTATCAAATCGATAGACTCGATCTGGATAATCTGGATCAGTAAACCCATCTGGTTGTGAGACATACACCACTTCTTGGACTTTCCTGTAAAGAAATGCACTCTTCACGTCAAGTTGGTAAACTTTGAAGCCCTTGAATGAAGCAAAAGCTAGGAACAAACGAATTGCTTCCAACCTAGCTACTGGTGCAAACACTTCATTCTAATCAATCCCCTCTTGCTGATTGACCCCTTTCACCACTAACCGAGCCTTATTCCTTGTCACGATCCCTCGGTCGTCTTTCTTGCATTTAAAAACCCACTTGGTGCCTATTTCCTTCTCTCCTTCAGGCAAGTCAACTAGCTCCCAAACCTTCTACTTCTTAAACTGAGCTAGTTCCTTTTGCATAGCTTCTACCCATTAATTAAACATTCTTCGGCTCCTCTTGGGAAATAAAGCAGCTATACAAACACTCATGTATCATCCCAATCTTCTAAATTGAAGTAAATAAATAGAAACCTTGGATCACACCTCTTCTTGTCTAAACACCTGCAACAGCATCACCTATAATGTTCTCAACTGGATGATCTCTGTTTGCATGTGTAGTAGCAATGGTGACATCAAAATTATCTCCTAGATTAGATCTAATCTCCCCATGAATGTTCTTCTTAGCAAACAGATTAGTAAAATCCTCCCCCCTGAATAGGTTAAGACTCACTATCACTTGAATCCTAGGGAGCTGGATTAGAGGAAGTTTCTGGAGCATCTATCATTGATATACTCGATCTAGGCAGGAAGTCACCTTCTTCATCTTCACTGATCACAGTTTGAATCACTTGAGCCTCATCTACATTGGAAAACTCAAGAATATTAAATGATTTAAAAAAGCTATCATAATCATATAATATAGCAGGACCACTCGTTGATTGTTGAGGTGAATAATTAATGATTTCCATGTTAAACACAACCTCAATTTTACCAGTTTTTAGATTAAAAACCCTTTTATTTGGTGTTCCAGTTATATAACCTAGAAAGTATCCCTTGTTAGCTACCTCACCGAATTTTTGTTTATCTTTATTTCGCACAATGGTGCAGGATAATCCAAATGGTTCAAATCCTTTCAAGTTTGGTTTCTAGTTAAACAATAGACCGTGACATGTTTTGTTAAACCGTTACACATAAAAACTTTGTTTAGGACATAGAAATCTGTGTTCACAACTTCTCCCTAGAAAAGAATTGGAAGCTTTGAATCAGAAAGCATAGTCCTAGCGGCTTCAATCAACGTCCTGTTTTTCCTCTCAGCGACTCCATTCTATTGAGGTGTATAAGGAGCAGAATATTGATGTTCAATTCCCTTGCGAAGACAATAGAGATCCAAAATCTGACTCTTGAACTCCGTGCCATTATCACTCCTTATCCTCTTGATCTGTGCAGCATGGACATTTTCCAATTTTGTAAAAAGATCTATCGGCATCTCCCTGTCTCATCTTTTGTACCTAAAAAGAAAACCCATGAATACCGTGAGTAGTCATTAGTGACAACTAAAAAATAGTACTATCCACCAATGCTCCTTACGTTCACCAGACCAAAAAGTTCCATATGAAGTAATCCATAAGGGGCATCTATGAAATTTACTTGTCAGGTCCTAGAAGTGTGAGACTGAAGCATCAAATATACGCAACAGTCTATGGTAGTTAACTGGGTTTAACTAGGTTAGTTTGTGTTAGGTTTGGACCTTTATAGGTCATTTGGGATGCCATAGGCCATGTGGGCCAGGTAAGCCCATAGGCAAGCCCATTAGGGTTATGCCTTACCCTAGGTATAAATAGAATTTTATGTCATTTCCTAGGGTTAGACTTTTGCGGAGACTCTTAGGTTTTCTCTTGAGAACCTTCATCTTGTACCACACGGTTTTGCTTATTCAAGTAATAGAATCGTGTGCAAGGTGTTAAAGTGAATTCGTGTTGTTCTTCATCATTTCAGTTATTTCTTGAAGATCATCAAGTTTGGATTCTGCCCATCCTTGGTGATTGTGTGATAACAGTGTTAGATCCGGTTTATCGGGACTTACATTACTGTTTTGGACTTGTGAGGTTTCTTATATTGTTTTCCCTTTTGACATGGAAGACATTTATCTTCCACATGAAATCTCTGCACTGGCACCCCTTCCACTAAACCGTTTTTAACAATATAATTCATTTTTCTGTAGTGGATGTGGGCTATGCGCCTGTGCCACAACATTGACTCAGCCTCAGATGCTTTTGACAATAAACACGCCATCACAGTGGAAGAGTCCTTAGCACCCATGTCCATGTCATAAGTGTCATTTCTCCTTGGCGCTCTCATCACTATCCAATCATCGGGTATCACCAAACCCGATTTCAACAGCAAAGCTTCAGACTTAGTAAAGTGGACCGAGTGACCCTTGTCGCAGACTTGAGACACGCTATCAGATTGTGCTTCAGCTTCTCGACATAGTTCACTTTGTCCAATGTGATCTTCTCGTTGGTCACTTTTTCTTGACCTGTAATGTGACCTCCTTTAGCACCTGCAAAATTCACATAACCTCCATCTATATTTTCAAACTCAGTCAACAATCTCGCATCCCCCGTCATGTGCCAGGAGCAGCCACTATCAACACACCACAAGTTGATAATCCTCCTTAGTAGCTTCTGCGCAACCCAACAAAAATTAGTTAGATTGGGGGACCCAAGCCTTAATGGTCTTGGGTCTTCCAGATTCATCAACCACCAGAACATCCATCCAATATCCATCACTCCTAACTGGAGTCTTGGATTTCAGACTCGTTGATGGAAATGATTTTTGATTTCCATTCGGTCTCTAGTCCTGAGTTTTCCTTAAAATGTTTGAATTTTGGGACCTTTGGCAATTTTGGTTTTGATTCCTTGAATTTTGATGGTGATAATTTCTAAAGCCATTGTTATTAAAATTTCGACTACCAACATTCTGATATCGAGTTTGGTATTGACCTTGACTTCTGAAATTACTTGATTGACCATTAAAGTTATTCATTCTTGGTGAACTACTTCTAGGTCTTTCATATCTGCCTGATGTAGATTCAGGCTGAAATCTTTATTGATTTCTTTGAAAACGAGGAACTTGTTGAGTTCCTTTTCAGCCTTATCTACACCAACAACAACACTCTGTCGCTTGGTAGCAGATGTGTTTGGTGAGTTAGAAACCTTCTGCTCACCATCACCAATTTTTTCTGGTGATTTTTCTCTCTTTCTCTCAGTCACTTGTGCTTCATTCTTTTTATTAGGACAACAGCTGGCTACATGTCCCTTGTTGTGACATTTGAAGCACGATCTTCTAGCCGAAAACTTCTTAATTGTAGTCTCTAGTTTAGATTCATCAGGTGACAATGATGATGATGATGCCCTTGAAAGATCTTGTTTAGTTTGCTCAATTTCTTATTTTTCTGTGTTTTTATTTTTAGCGAACTACACATTTGACTCTCTTCAATAACAATGGTCTCTTCTTTCATATCACTCCTTTTAACAAAATCAATTTTTTTTAAGAAAAAAACTTATTTTTTTATTCTTAAGGTGTGTATTCTTTGTTTTTAAAACCATTTCCCTGTTATTATCCTTCTTGGCATGTTTAGACATATCAACATTCCCTGATGTGGAACTACTAGGTGTAGTTGACACAAAGTCTATTAGCTCTTCTTCGTTTGGTAAGAAAGAATAGTCATGACCAAGAGGTGGTGGAACTTCATTGAAACCTTTGAAGCCCACACTTGTCTTGTCATTACTTTTCTTCAAGCCATTCATCATGTGTTTCATAACAAAAGATGAATATCCGAATTGATTAAATTTCTTTTCAAGTTCACAAATTTTCAGTTGTGCTTATGATAACTCTTTGCATTTTTAAGAAATCTCATTTGTTTTGTCACTCATCATATCATGAGCTAAGTCAATGATTTGAAGTTTCTCATTTAGTTTACATGTTATAATACTGATTTCTTCTTCATAACCCTTAATTTTCTTCAAATATAATGACTTATTTCTTTTTACGTAAAAGTTTGATTCTTTTATGCTCGAGAGCTCATTTACCAGACTTTGGTTTTGTTTGTCAACTTGTCAACTTCACTTTGCAGTTCACTACATTTTAGATCAGCCATGAATGCAGCAAAATCTGTGGCCATCTTCTTATCTACAGCATTCTGTTCTACATCAGATTTCATGTTTCCAGTTGTCTGATCATCATCAACTTTTTCAGCTATCGTCTCTTGCTCTACCTCAGCATCAGCCTTTACTTCTGCATCATCAACTAGGGCTATCTCAGCCATGAAAACTTGTGTGGCATTGTTATCACCTTAAAGATGAACACTCGAATCATAAGAACCTTCTCTAGCAATAGATATCAAGGCTTTTGAACCAGTGTTAGTTGATCCATGACTAGGAGAATCCTGAAAAACTGAGTTAGTCCGAAATTCAGTCTTAGGTCTTTGACACTCTCTAGCAAAGTGTCCGTAATTTTGACAATTGTAACACCTCATTTTAGACTTTTCAAAACCTACATTCTTTCCAACGAACTTTCTTCCTGTTCTATTCATGAACCTTTTCACTCTTCTAGAGATCATGTTTATCTGCCATTGTAAATCCATCCCCTCTAGGTCATCAGGGTCAATCTGATCATAATCTTCATCAAAAGTAGCAGGATCAGATATTCTTCCCTGAATGTATTTCTCGTATGAAGCAACGAATGAAGCAAGCAAGGCCAGATGATCTTCAACAGTCTTGACACTCAGAGGCATAGACCTTGTACTGTTGTTATTATTGCTAGCTTGTTGTCTCTTTGCTCTGACGATCCTCCTGAAGCAGCTACAAAACATAAATCACCATCAGAATTTGTCATAACCTGCTCATTTTCACATGAGAGAAACACAATTGCTGAATCACTTGAAGCATTGTTGGAAGATGAAGATGGAATCCCTTTATAAATTCCCGGATCTTGAACCTGATCATATCAAGTTTCCTTCTTCTTCATGTTGAGCTCATAAGCTCTCAGTTTCCCAACAACCTCTTCCAAGTCTTTATCTTCACCCTTTAGCTTCACCCTTTATCATAAGAGTATAAATATCCCATTTGCAGGTAAAGCATCTAGCAACTTATCATTCATTTCTACGTTTGTGTATCCCTCTATGTCAAAATTGTCCATTTCTAACATTAGATGATAGTAGTGATGATATCTTCGAGGGACTCATTTCGCCTGCCTTCAACAGCAAGTCAACTTTGTTTTTCTTCACATCAGGATTGCCCTCATACCTCTTCTCTAGAGCATCCCACATCTCCTTCAAAGTAGTATATCGCTTGAATGTATGTTTGATGCCATCAGGTAATGACATCTTTATTGCAGCTAAGGCCTTCTTCTCAGACTCATACATTCTCTTATCAGCCTCTGACATGTTTACGTAGGCAGTGATACATTGTCTGCCTTCAAAGTCATGAGTTGGGTTTACGTACCCATCTTGAATAAAGATCCACATCTGTGTGTCCTGATATTATATGAATGACTGAAATCTATCCTTCCATGTAAGGTAATTCTCTACCTTCAACATATTTGGCAGTTTGTTAGTCGTGTCTGCCTCATGCTCCATTCTCCACAGTTCGTTCAAGTTTGACATATTTGACATTTTTACCAAACCGGCTCGCTAAAACGTTTAAAAATTTGTCCGAAATGTGTGATTACCAAATTATACCGTGAGACTCGTCTCGACAATACGAATCCAATGATATATAATATCCGAGACCCTTTTTAGTATTTTTTTGTCCAAAAAATCACACGAGTCTAACCGTACAGTCGGTTTGTCAAATTTGTTTACGAATCAAATTCTGTGTATGAAAACATTTATCTCTGATTACGTCTAACTTTCCACCTTCTTGAGTTCAACTCGGAACAATACCGAATTCGAAACAGTAACTCGGGTTAACAATACGAGATGGAAATTCAGAACAGTGATCCGAGATACCAATCCGAGATGGTATTCGAGATGAACCGAGATGATCTGAAATCAATACTAAAAATCCGAGATGCAGTGTTATGATCCGAGATGCTTCCCGACTTATCTGAAATACACTATTTTGATCTAAGATGCAATCCGAGATGATCCGAGATCAACATCAATGATCCGAGATGCACTGTTCTGATCCCAAATGTAAGTTTTCTGATCCGAGATGCAAAGTTTTGATCCAAGATGCTTCCTTTATGATTTGGGATGCAAGTCTTCTACCCGAAATCCTTGGTATTTATCCGAAACAGCAGCAAAAACCCTAGAACAACCGTCAAAACGTCCAAAAACTCAACTTTTTTTATAGTAACAATTCCGAACCGAGAAAAACAAGAGCCTAATGCTCTAATACCAATTGTAGGTCCCCTAATCCGTATGGATCTTCAGAAAATCGTCTATCTAATCTAGAGTGCGGAATCCTCTAGATCAGATTATCACAAAAAATACGAGTAGGAACAGTAATCACAATAAACCCGATCATTATTGATTATCTATCACAACGATTACAATCAATCTAGATCCCTCGAATTCGTCCAAGACAATATCTCTACGAATTCTCTACTCTCTCTGAAGTGAGTAACTGAGCAACCTTAACCCTAATGCAAAACTCTCTTTATATATAGAAAGATTTGCAACTGGGCTAGGATTTAACCACATGCGCTGCAAATTGGTCTAACCGAATTCCCTACCACTCCCTATAATGTGGGTCTTGTTTGGCCTACTCACTACAACTAACTATTACAAAACTAAACCCGCTAACTGTTTATCATTTTACTAATTACAAGATATCCAAAGACCAAATCTAAGCTTTTGTCAAAAATATGCACAAACAGTACACATTATTTCCTCACGTCACTTTAATTGTCCTCAATTAAACCTAAGTGTCTAAAACAATCCAACATTGAGGCCTGAATTAACTAAAGCTTACAATTTTTAATGTAAAAAAATGTTTTAATTTGAGTTGAAAAATTTCTCCTAGCATCAAGAGGTTTTACCTAGGTGAAAAATTTGTCCAAAACGCAATTTGTACCATCAACAACGAAACCAAACCCCATCTCCCAAACCTAGCCATCCGCAAAACAAAACCATTACAACCCCAATCAGACCAAACCGCAATCTGCATTTAGCATTACAAAACAACAAAAGCCCAACCGCAACCTTAAAACATAGCTAAGAATACCCTACACAAGGACTCGAACAAGAATCGACACCTAAACATGCAACCGGACTACTACGAACAAACATACGAAGACTCGTAGTACATAAATGAAGAAAATGCAGGAAAAACATACCTTGGTGTTGAACTAAACCCTAGATAAACTAAAATCTAAGTTTGGAGACCCAAAATCCCGTGAAAAAGTGTGTTTGGGGATGAAAGATGGAAGCTTTATGGTGGGTTTTGGTTTTGGGATGATGTGGTAGGTGTAAGAGGGTTAAAAATGGTGAATGGTGGTAAAAATTGGTAGATTTGCGGTGGAGGCCGCATAAGAAGATTAGGGTTTGTTTAGAGAAAAGGTGCAGCGGTCGAATTGGGGAAAGAGGAGGTTTGTTCTGGATTATAGCTGGCTCGCGGCCTGCAGCGTGAAAAGGGATAAGTGCTCGCGGGTGGCGAGAACTTTTATTATGGACTTGAACTCTTAGATGCTTCTCGTCGATTTCTGCTCTTCAACAGTGATGTTTTCGTACATAAGACTCAAAAACACAAGACGAAAACTACAAAAAACTACCGTTTGCGACCCGAAAAATACGAAATGACTATCAAAACAATATTATGCAAACTCTACACTTAAGTTTTCACTCAGGACTCTACACGGTGGACTTAGGAGGGATTTCAAGAGGAGTTTCCTCTGTCTCGGTCGGATCTATAGGTCCTTCTAGATAGTGTTTCAATCGGTAGCTATTCACTTCCATGTAGTTCCCTTGGTGCCATTTTGTAGCTCAATTGTGCCATATGGAAAAACTTCCTTTACCAAATACGGACCTGTCCACTTCGACTTCAACTTTCCCCCGAAAAACTTCAACCAATAATTATATATAAGCACCTTATCTCCTTTCCTAAACTCCTTCAATCCCTTCAACTTCATGTCGTGCAACACCTTCGATTTCTCTTTGATGCTCCATGAGCGTACATAAGCCACATCTCTAAGCTTCTCTAACTTATGGATTTGGAAGAATCGTTTCCTAGCCGCTTCAGTAAGATCTAGATTTATGGTTTTGAGAGCCTAAAGAGCATGATGTTCTAACTCTACAGGATGATGACAAACTTTACCGTTATCATCATGAATGAGCGGTTGCTGACGGTGTTTTATATGCGGTTTAGAATGCCCACAACACATTGTCCAATTTTTCAAACCAGTCTTTTCTACTCTTCCCAACGGTCTTCTCTAGGATTCTCTTTACACCTCATTTTGCATTTTCATCTTGACTGCTTGTTTGAGGGTTATATGTGCTAGAAAAACGATGAGTGACTCCATAGCATGCTAACGCCTTCTCCATCATGACGTTGCAAATGTAACATCCGTCAAAAAACGGATTTTACCAAACCCGCTCCGTTTATTAACCGAACAGTCAGTTAAAAATTTCGTTGCGAATTAAATGCCTAAAATAATTTTAAACGATACATAATCAATTATTATATGGGAATATATAATTTGTTTTTGAAAAACTGTCAAAAATAAGAAAATAAAAATACTTTGGTTCTGCCGGGTTTCGAACCCGGGTCAGTAACCGGTTCATCAAACAACTTAGCACTCAACACACAAGCCACTGCGCCACTGATGTTCTCTGTTAATTATTAAGATCATTAAATTCATATCATGACTTTCCGAATTCAAAACCGGCGCCCAAATGCAGTCGTCGGAAATCCCGGCGATCTCGCCAATAATTTAACGAATCCTTCCGTTATAACGTAAACTTTAAACCTATATCGGTTATAACCGACGTCTGAGTCCGCGACACCATCTATAACCGCCGGAGAAATTCAAACCGACGAATCCAGTCAGAAATCGGACCAAATCCATCGACGACTTGCCCTATAAATACCCCCTCGAACCTCTGCACACCTTTTCGCTCAAAACTGCACCCTTTCTCGGCGAAAACTCACTCGCCAGAAATCACCTGCAAATCGCCGGAAAACCGGGTTCTTCATTTCTGAGCCTTACTGAACCCCCTAAGCTTATACCGGAGTCACCCATACCTTTTCAAACTTTCTGAAGACTCGCTGCTGCAAGACACACGTCGCCGGAAGTGGTTGCTGTCGCCGGAGTGCTGCCGGAAAACAGAGGAAGCCAGTCGGTATACCTCACGCCTAATTTCTTCATTCTTTTTACTTAATCTCATCTTTAATTAACTAAAAAACGCTTAAGAAACTGATTTAATCATTGAACCAGTCAGTCATCATTTCCGGTTATAACTCAACGAAGAAGACGAAGTTACGGAACATATAAGTATAATTAAAATCAAGTTATAACTCGGGTTAGACACACAGTCCAGCGGTGGACTGTGTGCACAATAAACACACTAACGTCTCGAGTTCGAATCTTGTCCCACACACGCTGCCTTAATAAAAATGTTTTTTTGTTGTTAACCAAACCGGAGTCGCCACTGGTATATGTTAAGCATATTAATAATCGGAATAATAACAAAGTTAGACACACAGTCCAGTGGTGGACTGTGTGTATGTTTAATCACAGCGCACGAGTTCGAGTCCGGTCTTCTGCATCGACCCGGACAATTATTTACCCTTTTTAAATAAGTCAGAAATAAAAATACTTAGTTTGTATTTAAGTATAATAAAAATCGGTTTATATAACATGTTAAACACACAGTCCAGCGGGACTCATTTCAGACCCGGTTATTTTGGACACATTTTCAGATCACTGTTTATTAAAAGAATTCCAAATTAACTTTAATTTACTTGGTAATTTTTATAAAGTTAACCATGATGAACAGTTATATAACCGCTCAAGATTTAACCAATGCCACTCTGGCTCTTCATCAAGAATTAGATCAAGTTATTGGCACTTCGACTAAGGTGCCCCGTCTGTTATACGGAGATGAGTACTATGAGTGGAAGTTTAGATTCAAGCAGTACTGCAAGGCCAAAGAGCCTGGAGTTTGGAGATGTATTATGAACGGTCCTCGAACGATTGTTTACAGTACCGATCAAGATCCAGATATAAAGATTCCAAAACCAAGTCACTTGTGGACTTCGGAAGATGTGAAAATCATTGAAGAAGATGAAAAGGCTTCAGCTGTGTTAACAATGTCACTTGGACCTAACATTTCTATAGCGGTCAGAAATTGCAAGACCGTTAAAGAAGTGTGGAGTGAATTGCAAAATCTTTATGAGGGAAATGCTGATATGAAGGCCATCAGTGTTAATCAGCTTGTTTAATCACATTTATGGGGAAACCATTGAGAACCAGATCCGAAGATATGTGAATCTTGTTTCTCAGATGATATCAGCTGAAATGACTCTTACCAACAGTGCTATGAACAGACAGCTGTTACATTCATTACCGAAGAGTTGGGATGCTGATGTTGGAATGATCAAGAAGATGAAAAATCTGAATGATGTCACTCTCACAGAAATGATTGAACCTATTAAACCTTGTGAGATAGATAATAAGCAGAGAGACATCAATCATCAAAGTAGTTTGATGGCAGCTGGTATTACCGGGCAAAATGCAGCATTAATGTCACAAATCTTGTTTATAGCCCTTTGCAAGGAAGTTCTCACACACCGGGTAGCTCAAACGTGGTGTACAGTCCTCTTGCCACACCACAGAAGACTCAGTACGTCTACGGTCTTCAGTCTCAGACTCCTACTATGATTTTTGCAGCGCAAGTTTAGACACAATACCACGCTCAGTAGCCTAACATGGTGTTTAGTCCCGCCATTCCAGCTGCAGATCAACAAGGCGGCATTCCTCAATCTGCTGCTCCTACACCGGCCTTGCTCAAGCTGTGTCCAATTATGCTTTTCTTACTAAGGAAAATGAGGAGAAATTGGCCATAGCTGCCTCAATGATTAGTAGTTTAATTGCTTTTCTAGCAGGTGACCTGACTCCCCCATCTATTCTTCCAACTGAAGTAGATCAAATAATGGAGGAAGATTTGATGAGATTGACGTGTCCTGGAATCTTGCAATGGTTGCTTTCCGTGTCAACAAGTTTCATAAGAAGTACGGGAGGCAAGCATTGTCAAATCTGAAGACTGGTCTTACAAAAGATAAACTCAGGTGTTATCGATGTCATGTGCCAGGACATTTTGCACGGGAATGCAAGAAGCCGCCATCTGGATATGTGTCATCCAGAGTGGTAGAAATACAGAGCAGTGACAGACAGCTAGTGCCAGTCTCTCCTTCAAAGTCTACTACAAGTCCCTAAAGCAGTTCTAGCGAGAAATCAACAGCTTTGGTGGCACAATAGCACGAAGGATTCAACTGGGCAGATGCTGCAGCTCAGAGGGAGACTTTGAATCTTTCTAAGAAGAGCAACCACTACATGATGGCGCAGACAACTGAGACACCTGATCTTTCGGAAACGGTAAATCGAATTCTCTGTTCAGATAGTTGTAATTTTAAATTATCACAAATGCGCGCGCATAATTCAACTCTTGTAGCTGAATATCAGCAAGCTGCATCACAGAACATCACCCTTAAACATAAGAACAAACTTCTTGTGGAAAAGGTCGAAGCTCAAAAACAAGATATAGCTTAGCTAAAACTTGACTTGAACGAACAGCAATGTTGGGTATACGACTCTAAGCTAAAATTAGCTGAAAAGGACGTAGAACTTCAAGCGGCCTTAGCCAAGCTAAATTTCTTGTCAGGGAAGTTCCAAAAAATAAAAAATAAATATTAAAAAAATTGAAACTTCCAGCAAGCTGGTCAAGGACTTGTGTGATCTACAGCTTAATTATCAGAAAAATTATACAAAAGGTCTTGGGTACAATAGGGCTCCTCCACCATATAATCATAACTATACAAGAATGCCTAAATCTGAGGCTGATCTAGAAAATGTAGAAAATATGATGAATGGTAAACCATTAGATTATCTTTCAAAACGTGGAAGCCCTATTACCCAAAGTTCTCGAAGCCAACTGAACTCAAGAGGGATGATGTTTCTTTACTTCCACACCATTTTCACAAGAATCTGGTGACCATCCATCTTGTAGTTCAGATGATTTAGAGAAAATGACGCCTAAGGCAGACGCAATAACATCACCCACAAAATCAAAAGGAGAAAATTATTATGAAACTAAAACTGACTCAGTGAATGCTACTAACCTTTCTACCTCATGTGCTGAAGAAATATTAGTTGAGGATATTACAGATGGTGATCAAGAAGAATATCTGAATTCAAATTCAGACATTTCAGCTGTTGATTATGATTTTTATAAACCTGCTTTTGACATTTTGAATCAATTTCTTGCTAAACAATTTAAATTCTCAGACAGTATTGGTTGTGTTGATAACGCAAACGATGTTAATTCTGGTTTTTCATCTAATGCTAATGTTTTGAATGCTGATAATAAATGTGATAACTTTTGTGATGAAAACATAAATTTTGCTACAGGTACAACATCGACAAATGATTCGGTTTCCTCAATCTCTACTAAAGAGACTGGAAGTTCTCTCTAGAAATTTCTTCTGTTGATGCTAATCCCAGGGTTGACAGTGAGGAATTCAACCAACCAACTGACCCTATGAAGAATGACGCTGGCATAGTACTCGAAGAATCGAGCGAATTAGCTTCTTCAAACAAAGAACGATGGGCTGATTCTGAAATGACAGAAAATGAGCATTCTCTTCCTGCTGATTCAGATAAAAATCTTGAAATTGAATCTGAATCGGACTCTCAAACTTTTCAAAATTTAGAGATTCCTCCTACTTTTAATGTTTCAAGCTCATTTTCTTGCATTTCAGAAAAGGATATCCTTGCTGAGCCACCCGTCTCCTCTACATAATCTTCCATGCAAAATGATTTGAAAACTAATAATAAGAAACAGAGAACACGTACATCCAAAAAGAAGAAAACCAAACAGGCGTCTCAGACAAATGAAAGGCGACTACTAACTCACTTCCTCATTTTGAGAAATTGACTCAACAGCCCCAAACTGAATCTGTTAAGCAACCAGCTGAACAGAAATCAGTTAAATTTGTGCCTAAGTCTACTCACTCCGTATTGTCTAATTCAAAACACAAAACTAACAAGTGTGCTGATGGTTGTGCGTAGGCAACAGCCAAGACCAAAACCTTGCACCAGCCGTCAGTACCAGCAAGCAAGAAACTGACAGACAAAGTACCTAGAATTTCCCAAGCTGAACGGACTCTATTCTTCGAGAAGAGGCAGACCTGTTTCAATTGTGAATTTCCCAGGCATATTGCGTGAAATTGTCAAAAAGCTTTTACACCTTTCGAAGCATTATACTCAAAATATCAGAAAGCTATGCCTAATCGCCTATATTAGGCTTGATTTGCTACGGCTAAGCCTTCTGATCAAGACTAGAACATGGCCAAGAAACAAACTCACAAATCTCTAAGACCTTCAGGTTTTCTGAATCCTTCTAGCACTCCCAGGACTGTCCAGAAGTCTGACTTGCTAACCTGGAGGCCTATGATCTTAACCAAGATTCAGTCTTCTGCCCCAAAATCAGACAAATCAAAGGCATCATCGACCTCATCCTCAATTAATTTAATTTTCTGTGAGGTTACTTATGTTGATGCACATGGCATGCCCAGATCGTTAATGGCCTGGGTTGCAGCTTCTAACTAAAACCTGTTGAAATGTGCAGGAACAGCTCTAGCGAACCCTCGTCAGACTCTCGTATATTGACAGTGGCTGTTCCAGGCACATGACTGCGGACATCTCGCAGTTGAATGACATTCAGTTTTTTGATGGCTGGTTTGTCTCCTTCGCAGATGGTGTGACAGGAAAGATCACTATGAGAGGAACAATATGCAACGGAGCTCCTAGCTTTAAGAACGTGAATTATGTACCAGAGTTAAAGCATAGTCTTTTGAGTGTGTCTCAGCTTTGTGATAACCATTTGGATGTTCTCTTTACCAAGAAAGGGTGTTTGGTACTGAAACCAGGCCTCATCATTCCAGATGAATGGATTCTTCTAAAAGCAGCGCGAAAAGGAAATGCATATGTCATCGACATGACAAAGCTCCCACTGACAAGCTTACTTGATTATTCTTGTTGATTGCTGAGCATGACGCAATGTTATGGCATAGTCGACTCGGACACATCAACATGAAGAACTTAAATCGACTTGCAAAAGGTGGTTTAGTCAGAGATCTACCAGTTCGCGACTTTATGCAGATTGAAAAGTGTGAATCATGTGCATGTGGGAAACAACATCGACAGCCGCACAAGTCTAAACCCTCACCTTCCACGTCTCAAGTCTTAGAATTGCTTCATATGGATCTTTTTGGTCCGACAGATGTTCTAAGCATTGGCGGGAAGGCATACTGTCTAGTTATTATTGATGACTACTCACGATTCACTTGGGTCTTCTTTCTGGCACAAAAAAATGAAATCACTGAGTTAGTTATACAGTTCATCACACTTATGGAAAACAAGACAGACACCACCGTGAAGGCTATTCGTCGTGATAATGAAACAGAGTTTAAGAATGCTACCTTAAATTCTTTCTGCTCCTCCAATGGTATTGATCGACAGTTTAGTGCAGCCAGAACTCCACAACAAAATGGGGTTGCCAAACGGAGAAATCGAACACTACTTGAAGCTGCACGTACTATGTTGGTTGAATCCGAACTACCTCTAATTTTCTGGGCAGAAGCAATCAATACTGCCTATTATATTCAGAATCATGCCCTGATCAACAAAAGACACATGAAAACACTATATGAAGTGGTTGAAGGTCGCAACCTTCGGTCAAGCATTTCTGCAAGTTCGGATGCCCTTGTGTTCTTCTGCTCATGGATGCCAAAGGGAAATTTGAATCACACAGAGATCCATACATTTTCATCGGATATTCTACAAGCAAAATTTCTGAACATCCAATGATGCTTATCTTACCTGAAGACAATGCCGACGCTGCACAGCTGCATGCGATTTTTAAGCAGCTGAGTGTGGATCCACCTAGATTTAATGAAGCTATATCTACACCTTCACCAGTATCACAACATCTAGAAACGACATCTGAACAGACTCCTCAGGATGATTCCCCTGAAGTTGAGGCTCCAAACATAGAACCTTCTGTGACAAATGAAGGGCCTACACCTCCTGATGTCTTAGGCTCATCTCTGTTTCCTGAGCCTACACCGCCAGAATGTTTTGTTGATTCATCAGTCAACACTTCTACTGGTGCAACTATTGAGGGGGATTCATCTAGAATTGTCTCACCGAGTGTTACCAACTTGCAAACAGATCTCCTTGTCCCTGCTACGCTGATACCACAGCGTCTACAGCGCGATCAACCAATTGAAAACATTATTGGTCCTGTTACTGTTGCCGTTCGAACCCACAGTCAATCAGGGGATATAAATACTTGTCTTTACTCTTGCTTTATCTCACAAATTGAACCTAAAAGCATTGATGTCGCCTTGCAGGAAGCAGGCTGGGTTGACGCTATGCATGAAGAACTCAATTAGTTTGAGAAGCTTGGTGTATGGCAATTGGTGAAGCTTCCTCAAGGAAAACGTGCTCTTGGAACTCGCTGGGTTTTTCGCAATACACAGGATGACACTGGAGTTATTGTTAGGAACAAAGCTCGACTGGTTGTTCAGGGTTTTTGTCAGATTGACGGATTGGACTACGATGAGGTTTATGCACCAGTAGCTCGATTGGAGGCTATTCGCATTTTCTTGGCATATGAATCTTACATGGACTTCACCGTCTATCAAATGGATGTCAAGACTGCTTTTCTCTATGGCATGGTGAAAGAGGAAATATACATGGCACAACCACCGGGTTTTACTTATCCTGATAAGCCAGATTATATACAAATTGGACAAAGCTTTGTATGGATTGCATCAAGTGCCTAGCGCATGGTACGCAACTCTAATGGAGCATTTGCTTGCTCATGGATATACTCGGGGAACCATTGATCAAACTTTGTTCATTAAACGTGTTGACAAGGACATTATTCTTGTTCAAATTTACGTTGATGATATTATTTTTGGTTCTACGAATGATGGTCTGTGTCGGGAATTTGAAGACATCATGAAGAAGAAATTTGAGATGAGCTCACTAGGGGAAATGACTATGTTTTTGGAACTTCAAGTTCGTTAAAGCCCGCAAGGAATCTTTATTCATCAAGGAAAATATGTCAATGACGTTCTTGCGAAATTCAAGCTTACAGATTCAAAGCCTACGACTTCACCTATTGCAGAACGGCCTTTGCAAAATGAAGACGCTGAAGGAACGCCTGTCAATCCAACTATGTACCGATCTATGATTAGTTCACTCATGATCTCACTGCAAGTCAGCCAGATATCATGTTTGCCGTTTGCCAGTGTGCTCGATATCAGCCTACCCTAAACTCTCTCATATACATGTTGTTAAAAGAATCTTTAGGTACCTCAAAGGGGCACCATCACTGGGCCTCTGGTATTCTAAAAATTCTGAATTTGAACTGTATGCTTTTCTTTGACAGTAATCTTGGAGATAGGGATATGCGCTCAACTTCAGCTGGATGCCAATTCTTTGGAGATAGATTAATCTCTTGGCAATGCAAGAAGCAGCAGACGTTCTCGCTTTCTACAGCGGAAGCAGAATATGTCGCAGCATCTGTTTGCTGCTCCCAGGTTTTATGGATGCAACACCAGCTTGTGGATTACAGTTTGACTTATCTAAACACAACAATTTATTGTCATAATGATGGCGCTATCCAAATCATCAAAAACCCTATGTTTCACTCCAAAACCAAGCACATAAATATCAAAGTTCATTTTATTCGTTATTGCTATGAAAAGGGTCTCGTTAAACTTGAGCAAATCCACACCGATGCAAACATGGTGGATTTGTTCACGAAACCCGTTAGAAACGCGCGTTTTCAAGTGCTTGTGGATCTTCTCAAAATGATATGTTTTTTCTAACTGAGCATCCTCTATCCTTTCCTTTTAGTTTGTTGTCTTTCTTTCATTTCTGTTTGCTTCATAAATTTGTTCATATATATTTAGGGGGAGAAATATTCAAAAAAAACATTTTTTTTAGTTTTAAACAGCTTTTGCAATGATTGGGAAATGAAATACCTTTTCGTGATAAAGTTTCTGACTAACACATGTAAGGTGTTGTAGCGGGAAAGACTTGAATGGAAGGTGATATGTTGATAGGTCTAGATTTCAACCGGATAGTGTAGGCCAAATGATATAAACATAAAGAACTATATATTCAGTGGGTCACACACTATAGGCGTATGATTTCATGGTCTTAAATTCTGTGTTGATAGATAGCCAACGCCTAAGGTTTCGGGTCTTTATGTTGTTGAGTCATCTGGGGATATCTTGGCTGCCCTTCTGTTGCATCCAAATTATATGAAGACCTAGGCACAATCAGAATATTCCTTAAAAGGGCCAAATAGAAGGGCCAAAACCTAAAAGAAAGGAAATCTCTATATCTCTTCATGAGAAAATTCCATGAATTTCCACGTACCACATAAGGTATTTGCCTAACCCTCGTCAGATACTATTGGTCACTTGGCTGTACGAAAGTACTGACCTGTTCACCAGTAGTCTGACGTTGTAAAAGATAAAGGATGATCTCCGTATACTCACCTGCTACGATGAATCGTTGTGCTTACCTTGATCGCGGGGGTATGTCATGGTATGGGACACACGTATATCATAGTATAATATTGCCTTAAGCATATCATGAAGCTAGAACTGGAGGGTTGAGTTTTAGACGTAAATGGACTGGTATATTGGCAATTGCTTAGACTACCCTGACCCAGCTCACACTAAAAAATGCTCCTTAGTCGACTTTAGAAATGATTTGATCCCTTAGCAAGGCTGTGTTTGTGTTTAATATCTTACTTACTTTCGTAGTTGGTAAAGAGTGGTTGGATGCTTGGTTAGTCAAATTGCTAAATTTTGGTTAGATGGTTTCTTTCAATGGATATTGGACTGGTCTGCTAAGTTTTGAAGTTGGGCCAATTCAAAAGAATTTCAGAAAATCTCAAAATTGAACAAGTATGGATAATGGGGATACTGTTCCGGATTGGGCTTTTAAACACATTCCGGATAGGCCCACTGACAAGTCACTATTCTAGATCGGGCTTGACATAAGCTCAATCCTGATCGTTTGGGAATTCAGATGATGGATTCCGGATTTACTTGGGCCTAAAAGGTTTTAGGCCCAAGCCCATTCTGGAAAAATACTTAAATGAATCAGAGTTGCATTTCGGATTATTCATAAAAATTTTCTGAAATCCTCTGATATTCTCTGATCATCTCTGAACTCACTGTTCATCTTTCATTTCGGGTTTATATCTTAGATTTCTTCCGGATTAGGTATATAATGCTTTATAATTATGAAATTTAATGATAATCTTCAAGTATTCATGCATTTAGGATAGCATTTTGGATTGATCTTCAAAGAGACTGGTATTTCGGATCTCATTTTGGATGGAGATTTAACCGAATTGATGAACTTGGATCTCATCTCGGATGATGTCAATCCGGATTGATGTACGGTTCATCCGAATTACTGTTGAACTGTTTTGCGAATCCGGATTGATGAAAGGTTCATCTGGATTACTGTTGAACTGTTTGTGAATCCGGATTCCAGTGTCTGAACCTTTGAGCTCTTTTGAACCTTTCAAAGTGATTGAACCTCTAAAACTGGTTTGAACCTTTTTAATAATTGAACATTTTAAATCTGTTTGAACCATCCAATTTGTGTTGACCCTTAATCCTGATGAACTCCCTTAACTTCTGTCAGTTAGTTGTGTTGAGATTGAGTTAACCTGGTTATTCTGTTTGACAGAAATGGTGGAAGAAGCATTTGATGCGGTCATGCTGTTGGAGGAACAGTTTCATAATCAAGAGGGATATCTATTAGATCCACCAGCGGATTTTTCCAAGAATTCAAATCCATGATGGCTGGATTAAATGAATGCAAGATTGCGTATGCACTGCATGCCAACATGGTGTATATAGAGATCTGGTGCACAACTATTGGAAGAGAGCTAGATTCCACTTGAAAGGAGCTGATGGGAGGCCGAACATCAGTTCTCAGATTCAGGGTAAAGAGATTTTAGTGAAGGAAGCATGTGTTCAAGAGGTATTACAGTTTCCTGACGCTACAAGTGATCTAACCGTGTATGCAAAGGAGAAAGTATTGCCTATTCTTACTCAGATGAGTTATGAGGGAACATATCCGATGATGCTCAAGAAAATGTTTCCCGCTTACTATAGATTGCTGGTGCATATGTCTTTGCAGTGTGTTTCTGAGAACAAGGGAGGGTTGGACCAACCGAATCAAACTTAAACTTCCGCGATTGTGGCTCTTATTATGGATTGGAAATATAACTTCTCAGGTTATATTTTTGAAAATATGAAGATGATCATAGAAAAGTCAAAGAAGAGGATGTTTTTGCTAAATCCGCGCTTTGTGTAGTTGATTTTTGATGCTCGATATCCCTATCTAACCAAAAATGCTTCTGATGCGAATCTATTAAATATAAGGCCAATGGGACCGACTATTTTTAGCACTATGAAGAAAAACCGTTCGACATCGAAGACTGTTTGTGTTGGTTGTTTTCCATTGAAGAAGTTCGGAAGGTTTGCTGAGGTGATCGGACCGGATGTCCCAGCTCCTACACCAGTTAATGCTATAGTTGCTGAGGAACATGATATGCCTGTGAAAGAGACAGAGATCGTGGTTGAAGATCTGGTTACTGATGCGGACACAGACGAGGAACAAGCTTTCTTGGATGATATTAGCGAATTTAATCCCAATCTGATACAAGTTTTGCCAGAACTTTCTTCAGAGAACCTGGAAGCTCTTATTGCACACTTGAAAGAAATTCAAGAGCGACAAGGCGATCCTCCTCTTGTGATACCTTTTGTTGATATTCCTGTCGGTGTTATTGAGTCTGACGAACAGGTTCAAGAAGACCAAGTGCCATTGATAAAGAGACGGTGGACGGAGAAGGTTAACAAACCAAGTCATTCTGAAGTTCACATTGGTAGTATTGCTGAAGAATCTAAACCAGTGATATCTACTCATGCTTTATCTTCATTTACTGTATCTTTGACGGATTCTCTGATGGTTGACCCTACTATTCCTTCTAAACCGACAGCTCCTCATATTGCTACACATTCTATGGTCGTATCTATTCCAGCGGACTCTATATTGCAGATGATGGATTTTGGCGGTAGTTTAGTGGGTGCTGCGAGATCTGGAGCGGGTGGAAGTGGTTCAGGTGGTGTTGAGGGTGATGCTGCAGAATATTCACGGAGATCAGAGAAACGCGCTTTTGAGTTTAGTGGTCTGGATAGTGATGATGAAGATGTATAGGTTTATGTTGTTGATTTGAAGAAGCGAGTGATTGTACTTGAATAGGAGGTGGTACTTAAAGATGCTCAGATTGCTTCATTGCAGACACGCTTAGACGTCAGGGACCAAACGATTGATCAGTTGCAAGGGGACGTTACTATGTTGATGACTTTGGTGTTTGATTTGAAGGCTAAGTTGGAGAACAAGTTTGGGCGAGAATTTTCTGACCCTACCGATGATCCAATGAATATTGAACATCGTCATAGAGCGGCCTAGCAGAGAGCAGCTGAACAAAGTGAAGCGGATAGAGTAGCTGCGGAACAGTTAGCTTCTGATCGACAAGCTGGTTTAGATGAGTATTTACATGATCCAAGGAAGAAATACACTGCTAGCCAAAAACGTTCAACGGCACAAAAGAAAAAACATATGGTTTTGATGAAAAATGTTGACGTAAATCCGCTTGATGAGAATTTTATGTTGAAGGATCCTTCCAACCAATCTGAACGGTATGTCATGGAACTTGGTTCAAGTTACTATAGCAAGGTCGGAAATAAGTCGAAAGTGCTTAGTTGGATGTACGATCACGTGAAGAAGATGTTGATTATTGTCAGACAGGACGGTACTCGGGAATATTATTATAAGGAGTCTCAGTTTGAAACTTGGACAAAGATTGCATTGACTGATCTGCTACGAGCTCCTTACACTGATGATGATACTACCGAACGATGTCTGGTTGGAGGTTTTTCAAACGTTTGGAACCGGAAGTGAAGACTGGGTTTAAGACAATGAAAACAACTGAGCCATATCTGCGAGAAGCAAAGGGGGTTCGTGATGCAAGGACTGGGAGGCGGTTTAAATCGGTGATGTGGTCTCTGACGAATAAAGAACTCGTTATACCAGTTGCTCCGACAATCCCAAAAGGAATTTTGAAGAATTTTAATTTCTGCCTATATGATCCTAAGGTTGGGAGTGTGGCGATCGTGATGAAAGAGAAGGCTTTTCGGGTTAATGATATGGTCGATCTAGTGAGTTTTCACGATGAATATCTGCAGGTTCTTGCTTCAAATCAGATTCGAATGGCTGATCTATATGAAGCTTGTGCTGAAGACTGGACAACTGCTGTGGCTGGAATAATTGATGGGAGATTGGGAGTTGACGCGCAACCTAAAGATTAAAAGGCCTAATGTTGTAAACCTAGGGGGAGATTCTTGGGCTTACATTATTGGAGGTTTACACATTAGTGCTACATTTGGGCTTCCTAGAGGGTTTTGGGCTTCCTAGTGCCTCATGGGCCTAGGGTTGTAACTAATGGGCTAGATGGTTAGTATAAACATATGTATTAGTTCAGTTTTTCAAGGTTAGAGAGTTATTATTGAAAAACTTGTATCAGACACGATTCTGGTGTATGCAAGTTGTTTGTTGATTCAAGAGTTGTTCTTCATCCTAATCTTTACTTCCGCAATTGATTAGGTTTACGATACCTGTTAGATCCGATTATCGGGACTTACAGTGAACCTGAGAGGGTCGGTATGAAGTGTCAACCTATCTTCTTTTGTATTTATTTTGATTTTTGCCGTTAATTTGTTCTTTTTGAACATTTAAGCTCTTTTAATCCCAAAATTCAAAAGTATACAAAGAAAATGCACTTTTTCCAGCATTAGTACATAAAAGGGTTGATTTGATACCTTATTTGATATAATTTATACGTTATATTTGGTGCATATCAATTACAAGAACCGATTAATGAGATGACCTCAGTAGAGGATGTCCTTATTGACTCTGTGAACTACCTCACATTCGCACTCGAGAGTAACTTCCAGGAGATCAACCTTTTGCACCAAAGGTTGGATATCCTAGTAGTTCCTTCTATGGATCCAATTTTTCCTCAAGATGTTTGGAACCTAGCCCAAGTGGTCGTGAACCCTACCGGGTGGGACGAAGTCCTAGTGGAACCTCCCATTGACGTCTTCCAAGAGGTTCCGGTGGTCGTCGCCCCTCCTCCATAAGAAAACACGGATGATGAGCCCTTCTTCCTCCCATTGGAGTTTGAAATGCTCAACGACATATAAAGGAACACACCCAGACATAACTCTAAGCCCATATCATTTGAAAATTAGTTTCGGGTTTTGCTGTTCTTTTATTATGCTATCTAGGGAGAGTTATTATAATTTAAATATGTTGTTTTATCGATATGTACTACGAACTATCTCTTAGAATCTAACTTTAGTTTGTAATTTTCATTTTCTTAGTTTGTAATTGCTCGGTGGAGGAGTTTTAACGAAATCTAGTTGGAAATTTGGTGTTTAAACTTGAGGAATGGGAGAAAGTGAAAAAACGAAAGGTGGAAGCCCCATGCATGTAATAGGAAGTCTTTGGTCTCAAAACTTCATTTAAAACTAAAAACAATAAGTACAGCATGGGGTCGTGTGTGATAAGCACGCCCCCGTGCCTCTTAACTGCTAATATAATGTGCCTCTAGAACTTTCACACGTGACCGTCTCTATTAGGCATGGGCCCGTGACTGTCTTCTATAACTTTTACAGTACTGGCACTTAGACATGGGGTTTTGCCTCCCTAACACGCCCCCGTGCCCACTTCCCAGATTCTGAAAAAATGTTGTTTATAACCTACTTTTATGCATTTAATCATTTTCAATTCATTTATGGACTCATTGAGGACAATGTGTAATTTAAGTAGGGGGACTTGAATCTGTTGATGCATATGTCTGTTTCCTACATCATCGAGTCATATCGAGTCTGTAATAGGAGTATATATGTTAGATTTGAAAGTTGTCTATATTACTACCTTCGTACGAAGGTAAGATAGGTCAGTTCATATGAAGGTGAACAACTCTCTTCGTACGAAGTTAACTAAGATCGTACGAAGGTAGATACGCTAGCTTTGCACCAAGTGCCTTGTCTGTATATAGGTGTCCTAGCTTTGCACGAAGTGAAAATTTGTCCAATTTACAATTTCTCTTCACACGAAGTTAGATCTTTGTTCGTACGAATTGAACTTAATAAGTGTTGTTTTTTTATTTTTAATTTGCACGAAGTGTCTTAATCGCACAAAAGGTTTAACTTCGCACTAAGCAATCTGTTTACAAACTTTTGACAAAATGGAGAAAGAGTTCTATAATTCTTTTGCTACAATGTCCACAGCAACTTCTGATTCGATTACTCAAAATCTAAATTTAGACGATCTAATGGGGACCATGTAGAAACCACCAAAATTGATGAATCTAGAAGATTATGGAAGTTGGCAGTAAAGGTTTGTGAACTGGGTACCAGCAAATTATTTTGACTGCTGGTACGCCATTGAGGAAAAATATGTTGCACCTACTAGTGATAATGGACTTGAAAAAATGTTGACTCAACTTACTACAGCAGAGAAAGATAAAATTTTAAGAGAAAAGAAAATGATGAATATTTTGCAACAAGCCATAAAAGAGGATCTATTCACGTTGATATGATGGAGATGCTCAGTCAATCTGGAATGTGTTAAGGGTAAAGTTTCAGGGTAACAATGAAACAAGTTATTAAAAGGTATTGTCACCTGGTCGTGGAAATGAAACATATGGGAATACTCAAAGATGATGATCAATGGGTTGACAAGTGGCCGACACATTGCCTTAGGGAGAATAGTCGACTTATCTAACAATTCTGAAAAGTAGTTCAGAATATAATACTTTGATCATGAGTAAGTTCATTGAAAAACTCGAAGGGCATGAGCTTGAAATGCGTAAAATGGTTAAAAATAAAAGTACAAATTTTCAACAAGACGTTAACCATTACTACAAAGGAAGTCCGACAGCCAACATTCAAGGCCCAAAGATTTGAATAGCCTATAGTGCAGAAAGGTCCGGGTTTTTCAACAGTTACTTCTAACAGTGATGGTGGTTTCACATATTATTCGAGTTTTGAGCCAAATACTCTGAATAGAGCCCCCAGTCATCACAAAGCTCTAACAATCACAACAGTCAGAACAACTCAAATTTTCATATCCAGCAGTGCAACATTGCCATAAATCTCCAGAACGCTCAAGATTTCACTGAAAACACGGCTAAACAACACATGGGTTTACTTTCTTCTATGTTGGAATCTAATAAGAGTTTGGTTGCAGGAAAGACCGGGAATCCTAAAATGACAAAAGAGGATTATGATCAAATTGATACTAAAGAGTTGGAGTTAACAGATATAAAATGGTGTTTAGCTAGTGTAATTCGAATAGCGCAAAAAATTTTGAAAATTACTGGGAGGAAATGTTTGGTAAGTTCTGACACAAAACTGGGATTTGATAAATCCATAGTGACTTGCTTCAAGTGTAAGGAAAAAGGCCACTTCAAAAGAGAATGTCCGCATAGAGAAGTTCATGGAAGTCACCAAAATTTGTTTCATGATTATTATACAGGGGAAATATATCACAGAACTTCTCAACAACCTTAGAATTAGTGAAGACTTTTTCAATTAGACGAGGATTCGGCAAGAACAAAAGATAAAGCTCTATTCGCTACATAAGAAGACGAAGGTTTTAACTTGAATAAATATTTTTTGAAAACCAAAGGTCATGCATTGTTGGCAGACATTATTGAAGAACCATAACTAGAACTAGAAATGGAAGAAGTTTGTGCTGAGATTTTTTATGATGAAGCTCCAGAAGAATCTGATCAATGCTATTATACCGAGGAAGAAATTTTACAAAATGCTTCTCAAGAATTTATGTTTCCTAATGTTTATAATTCTTTTGCAGGTTTCTTCAGTGAACAAAGAAATTGCTAGAATACATAATGTGAAGAAGAAATGATTGTTGATTATGTTAGATCAGTTAAATAAGGAAGGTGAAGTTTCTAGAGTTGATCATAAATTCATGGTCAAAGAAGTCAAAAAAGAAAGAAAAATTGAGAAAGCTGAAGCAAAAAGACAATGGACAAAATATTTAGAAATGTGTAAGTCTTGTCTGGAAATGGATGAGAAGTATAGAGAGCTAAAACGTCATACAGATAATCTATCAAGTGATTTCAAAGAGACAAAAGAGGCTTATGATATGCTAAGTAAAACAGTAACCTACACCGTGATGCAAATAAAGAAGATAGTGCGACAATTTCAATGTTAAAAGCATTGGTCATGGACAAATAAATGGCAATAAACATTCACATTGACACAATTGCCAAATTGAAACGTGAGCCAGAAGCAATGAAAATAGAAACGAAAAGGGTTGATAAAAAAAGTTGATCAGTTATTCAACGACGTCTTACTTTTTGGATCACGTTCTTCCCAAGCCAACTAGAAAATATGAGAATGGGGAAGATATATATATAGCTATCAGGATAAAAGTCTAGGTTGTAATCGATGTCCACCCCGATGTGGAACAGTTACTCCAGGAGAAAAGCCTGACGGGGAGGAAAAGCCACTGAACTTGAAATTTAAAATAATAAAAACAGAACAAAAAGATCAGTTGCCTGACAACATTGATGTGATCTATTCAAAATCTGATGCAGACAATGGATCATATGTGGTTAAAATCATAATTGAAAATGTTTTGGGAAAAGAAAAAGATAAAAATTTTGAGAACACTCAATCAAAGTATGGTAAAGAAAGTTCGAGTTCACAGCCTGAAAATGACAAAAGTTTTCACGATGCTTATCTTAGTAAATTAGAAAGTAGTTCAAACGATGATCCAAATATTTTAATGTACAAAATGTGTGGATCTGATCAGCTATATTCTAATTCTGAATTTCCGATTTAGAATGTGAACTTCAGAGTAGAAAAAGTTTTAACGGTTGTCAAAATCGAAATTTCTGAAATTGAAAGTTTAACAAATGAATAACGATTTTCTAACCTTAAATGTGAAAAGGCTTACTATTCCAAACCCAAATATTCATACTCAAATAAACATCAGAGAAACTAAAATCGAAAGAATTGGTCATGGTATGGTAAGAGAAATAATAACAAGTTTGGAAATTCAAAAATTTTGAAGAAAGTGAACTTTGTGCCTAGTACAAGTTCAGAAAGTGCAAAAGAAATTCAAATTTGGAAACAATCTAATGAAAAAATTTTTAAACAAAAATAACAACGTAAACAGGTTGAGGAATCCTCTATTGTTATAGTAGGACGTGCTTTGAATATAATTAGATTGGACACATTGCAAGGAATTGTCCACAACATAATCCTAAACTTTTTTATGATGTCACGAAAAATTTTGAAGATTTGAAACAACAATCACCAATGTTTGTGCCAACTCAGATTTGGAAACGAAGCAAAGAATCTGAAAATAAAGTGAAACCAGTCAACATTAAAGTTTCAACTTATGAAACTGGTGAATCTTCAAAGACTAAAGACAAAAAGATTCTACTTTGTATTTCAAGAAAACTTTAAAGAAAAGACAAAAATGGGTGATAAAAGAAAAAACTGCTGAAGAGGTTAAATAATCAGTGACAATTTAGAGTTTAGGGGATTTTTATAAACTTGAGAAACTCACAAATAAATCTAATTGTATAGAAGAAACTAAAGTTGAAGAAAATCCACCCAAGACTGGAAAGAATTGGGTGTCTTTTTCAACTAATTATGTATGTTTGCGTGTAGGAATTTCTGAGATCAAAGTACATCATGAAGAATGAAGTTCCTTGGCAAATGACGAGAAAGTAGCTAGGTTATTCAAATGAAAAAAATTTTAGGCTATAATAAGTTAGCTAGAATGGTAATTTTGAAGAGATTTAAAAAAATGAAAATCAAACACAGAACAGATAAAACTACTTGAAAAGACAGATCTGTAAATGTTTATTTTTTAAATCAAAAGTGTCAAAATTTTGTTATAATGAGGGGACGAAAGTTTAAAAGAAAAATGTTAAGCAGTAATGGATGGCGATTTGATGTGATTCTCATCTGTAAGTCAATGTTTTTTTCTTTAAAAACAAAAATCTAAGAATATGTTATTGATTTTAGAGGGAGAAATATGTTGAGAAAAATACAAAAACATATAAAAATTCAAAAATATACAAAAAATATGAAAAAGACAATAAGAGTTTTCCTATAAAAAAAAGGAAACGTAAATCAGTGGACTATCATAGTATGCTAAAAAATGTAGTGTCAAAATGTTTAAACAAGTCTCATTGATGATGTGCAAGTAGGCTTCGCACATTCAGTAAATTGTTTCTGAGATATAAACATAAAGAAAAACTCTTTTTATTAGTGGGTTAACTTCTCTGGGATATATGTTCTTAGTACACCGAAATTTTGTTTAAGTGATTGTCGGATTCTGAGATACTAGGTCTTTATAGATAATTAAGATCTGGGGTATTATACAAGTTCTTATGATTTTGCATCAGCAATGCCCTAGAACTTGTAGAATACTTTTGCTTTTAAACCTAAAAACTATAGCAAATTGAAAGTATCGAAAGATCTGACAATTGTTACAACACTTTTAAGTCGAGCCTTCATTTCTCTGTCTGTACGTTGGTACTAACCTGAGCTCTCAAGGTCTCGCACAACCTAGATACAAATATCAGTTAGATATATTCACCTGTAAGATAAAATTCTGGGAATCTTGATAAGGGAGTATATTCTGAGGTGGGAAATATTGTTAAGTCAAGTTCTAGAACATTTAATTACCGTATCTCGAATCAATTGAGAAATGTGTAGAGGTTTAATGGACCACTATACTGACAATCTAAGTGAATCTGTTTAGAACTTAAAGTTTATCTAGGTCAACGGTATTAGTGATGAGCCTAAAAAATCGATATGATCCTCTAACACAAACTTACAAAATATGTTTATACATAGCAAATCCATTTTAGAAAAAAACTCAAAAGATTTTATGTTCATCTTAGTTTCGACTACCGATAATGGAAAGCTGATTTCCAAAGTCTAAAGCTGCTGAACTGAATCTGGAAATTGAAAGTTTATTTGAAATAAGAAATAGTTTTAAAATGATTAAAAGTTCATTAATTTGAAACTTAAATGTGATAGAAAACATTAGTTTGTTCACTAAGTGATCAATCAAGGTCACTTATTTGAACTTGGTAGATAAATCAGGTAACCAAGGTCATTAACTTGGACTTCGTTACTGATAATATGTTTAAAATTTGAAATTTTTTAAAATTGTTGTGTTCAAAATTTCAAAGTTTGAGACTGAAATGTTTATTTGAATGTTTAGTAGGTTGAACAGAAAGCTACAAGAAAGGGGGAGCAAAATTCGAAGCGTTATACAATGATTAAGGAAGTTCAAGGCAAGGGGGAGAATGATTGATATTCAAAGTTTACAATTCAAGATCGAGGGAAAAGAGGAGATTGTTGATCATACTTGATGAACAAGAATGTTAAAGTTATTAAAGAATTGAAGAGATTTGAAAATGGTTAAAGACTCTGAAGCTTAAGGAAAATTCGAAGACTGCAGCAACATCAAAGGGGAGACGGTTGATGTCTATTGCCTACGTCATCGAGTCGTATTGAGTTTATCATATGAGTATATATGTTAGATTTGAAAGTTGTATATATTACTACCTTCATACGAATGTAAGACAGGTTACTTCGTACGAAGGTGAACAACTCTCTTCGTATGAAGTTAACTAAGATCGTACGAAGGTAGATACGCTAGCTTCGCACGAATTGCTCGTCTATATATAGGTGTGCAAACTTAGTGTTAGATATTGTTTTTGGTAGATTGGACGACAGAGCTCTGTCCAAGTGTTTTTAGGATCTTGTACACGTTGAACTATTAATGAAAACAGATAATTGATGAAATATAATCCTGTTAAATAGGTTTCCTAAATCTAAAATGGATTCCGCACATTTAATACTAGGTTAATCAAGTTAGAACTAAGCTATCAGATCTGTCACACCCTCAAAAATCCACCTGCAGGGTTTTACCGCGAGGCGCGTGACAAACCAGGATCCAAGACACTAGTCACATAGAATGAGTCTATATGCAAAAATACGTTTAAACAAATTTTAACCATGCAGTTAAAGAAATACGGAAGCATAAGTAAACTACAATAAAGTGTGCGTAAAAAAGAGCCTAATCCAATGAACTTAAAAGTAAAGATGCAAAACGTTTAAATGAAATAGTTTTCATGCTCGTGATGTGCTCCTACTCTGGAATGACACCTTAATAACCTGAGAAAAACATGTAAAAATCAAGTGTCAACAATTTATGAAGAATGAGTTCACAATTTTTAATAATAAGTTGTTTCCCTTGGTTCAGCCCCAAACCAGTGTGTTATAGGTTTCCCTGATCCCACCCGAATTAGATTATTGTAAGTTTCCCGATTCAATTCCCAAATCCCGTTGTTATATTGTTTAGCAGTATATGTTATATGTTTAGGTAGCTAGCCTAGGTCATGTCAACAAAGTGTTCAATCCAAAACTGACGTTGTTTCCCTTGTTGGGCCAGGTTTATCACCAACCATGGCTAAGTGTTAGACAAGTTCTACACCCATGACCTTCGACGTTCGGTCTAGCTGTCGCGACCAGCACGAGTGGGGCTTGTCGGGCCCAGTAGTACTACTAAAAATTCCCTCACTATAATCCAATACTAACTGCATTGTAAGTTTTAAGGGGACTGACAAGTGATATAATGCTTCCTTGTGACCATAACCATATTACATAACCTCTCCCAATATAGTTCGTTGATACGTAACAGTAAAAGCGTTACATTACCGTAACGGTACATGTTTTCTCCCCCTTGTACTTAAAACCGTATAAAAATGCAGGGGTCGTGAACTCACCTTTGTAATGCTCGGTAATATTAGACTATGTGTGTGAAATCTAGAGCGATCAAGACACCCTATAACAGTTAGCACAATCTATTAGATTTTGCTTATGAATAGCACGAAAGTCCTACACATGTCTAATAACTAGCACACGAACAAGTAATCACATGGCACTTCTATTATATGGTTCCATAGCCGTGTTCACAACCTTACTACGATATGATATATTCTATTTATACAATTAACAAACTATCATGGATACTAAAAGTAACAAGTTCGGTTCTTATACGTTCATGTTCCATGCCTAGCTAAAATCACTGAAACTAGGCTATTTTTAGAGACTCGTTCAACCTATCTATAGGGCTACAAAAATTATGATTTTTTTATGTGACGTACCCCTCGGAAGGTTGGTCTTGTTTAGAAATTTCAAGGCCTCACTCTTTACCAATGATTCCTAAAAAATCAATTACTAGGCACCTATTAGATTCGTCACTTTCTGATTGCAGTTCACGGAAAAATTTATTTAAAAATTCACGGTTATCCGATTGACGTAATTCCAGTTGGAGATTTGCGCTGACACCTGGGACCATCTATTATATAACTTTTATGACTTAACCCCAAGTAGTCCTCAAGTTATGACATAAAACATAACATACAAATTCTGCTGAAAAACACAGCTTTGACTATTGAAACGAAATAATTCTTTTAAAATAGCAACCAACGTCCACAAATTTTGATTCGAGTGCAATTAGAAGCGTATTTCACACTCTACTTTATAGACTCAAGAAAACCCAGATTTAAGTAAATTACGACCCGGAGACTGCCATGTGAAGTTGGCTGTAACTTTTGGACAACTTTTAATTTCGACTCTAATCGTAACCATATGCATATTTAATGATCATGCACCCTATGGGACTTAGTAATTCCATTTATATTAATCCTACTACAAATTTATCATTCAATATCCCTATCATACACGAACCCTAGCCATTACTTACATGTTCAAACATGTAGGAACAACCCTTCACATAATCACAAGTTACAAGCATCCTAGCAACCCTAACATACATGTTAAAATCGACCACTACACATGTTCGTATAAGTTCCAAATCAACATAAAAATCATAAATCAAACTAGTTTGTGCGTATACCAAAATGTCGGATTGAGCAAGAGACTGGGAGAGAGATGAGCCGCGAGTGAGAGGGTGAGAAGGAGTGTGTGAGAGATGCGCCGAAGAGGGGGGTGTGCTTGTTGCCGTCGACCAAGGGGAGGAGAAGGAGAGGCAAATTAGGGTTTTGTTTTTTTAAACTCCCCATGCAAAACATATAATATAATAAGTCTTGGGCTCCAAGGGTGGGGGCGGTTTTGGAAGTCTTAGGCCGCAAGGGTGGGGGTGGTTTGGGCCGAGAGAAGGAGAGACGGGCTGGGTTTAGTATGGTTTCGATCTTTTTTTATTAAATCCCGTCGTGTAGGTGAATATTGTCATCACGTAAAGTAGTGTTGTAAATATAAAATGTAAGACGGATCGTCGTAAATGAAAATATAAAAGCAACGCGCTTGATCATGTTGAAAGAATTTTCATCCTGAAAGTTGAATGAGTAGGAAAATTCCGAATTGTCACATTCTCCCCGAGTTAAATGAATTTCGCCTCGAAATTCAGTTCGTGTTGCTTAGATCTTGTGATTCGGTTGCAAAGAGGTGAGGATACTTGTCTCTCATTTGATCTTCTCTTTCCCAAGTGTACTCCGGTACACGCTTAGAGTTCCAACGAACCTTGACAATCGGTATTTTGCTATGTCTCTGTGATTTGACCTCTTGGTCCATGATTTCAATTGGTCCTTCAATGAACTGTAGTTGTTTATCTACATGGATCTCATCCAATGGAACGGCTAGTGTTTCATCTGATAGACGCTTCTTCAGATTTAAGACATGAAAAACGTTGTGAACTCCACTGAGTTCATCAGGAAGGTTTAACTCATAAGCTACAGAACCAATTTTCTTTGTAATTTCAAGCGGGCCAACATATCGCGGGTTTAGGTTACCTATCTTGCCAAACCGAATCATTCCCTTCCAAGGTGATACTTTCAATATGACCCGATCGCCTACTTGAAATTCTAACGGTTTGCGACGATGATCGGCATAGCTCTTTTGGTGGTCTCGAGCTGCTGCCATATGATTCCGGATTTGCACGATCCTTTCAGTTATTTCTAGAACCAACTCTGGCCCCGTGATTTGACTGTCACCAATTTTCGCCCAACAAACAGGCGTTCGACATTTCCTTCCATACAGTGCCTCGAATGGTGCTGCTTAGATACCCGTGTGATAGTTGTTGTTATAGGAAAACTCTACCAAGGTTAGATGTTTCTCCCAGCTTTTGCCAAATTCGATTACACACGCTCTAAGCATGTCTTTGAGGGTCTAAATGGTACGTTCACTTTGACCATCAGTCTGAGGATGGTATGCTGTGGTCAAATCGATGCGTGATCCCAAGGATTTGTACGCTGACTGCCACAAATGAGAAGTAAAACGTGGATCACGGTCAGATATGATGGATGTTGGCACTCCATGACTGGTCACTATTTCCTTCAAGTACAGCGTCGTGAGGTTTCCTTCATTTCTAAGAAGTGAGCCGATTTGGTTAGCCAGTCAATGATCACCCATATAGTATCCTTTCCACTGGGTGTCCTGGGTAGGCCTGTGATAAAGTCCATAGCGACTTGTTCCCATTTCCAAATGGGAATCTCTAGCCGTTGCAAAAGCCCTGAGGGTTTCTAGTATTTTACCTTGACCTTGGCACAGGTTAGGCATTTGCTTACGTAGGTGGCTATTTCAGCCTTCATATTGGTACATCTTATCCGATCCTGGATGAACATAGTACCTTGATTTGTGAGCTTCTTCCATTATGAGTTCCCTCAAGTTCTCGTAGAGGGGTACCCATATCCGATTAAGAAAGTAACGAGTTTCGTCTGATTTGGTTTCCCAATCATGCTCCATCTTGCGTAATTTCTCAGGTTTTAGATTTTCGGGTTTGACCGCCTCCAACTGAGCGTTGCGAATTTGTTCGGGTAGGTTAGAATGTATCATGAGTTGTAAGACCGAACTCGTCAAGGCTTCTTGTGTTCCTTTCTACTGAGAGCGTCAGCTACCACATTAGCCTTTCCTGGATGGTACTGGATGGCACATTCATAGTCATTTAAAGTTCGACCCAACGACACTGTCGCATGTTTAACTCTTTTTGATCAAAAATTTGTTGAAGGCTCTTGTGTCGGTGTAAATCGTACACTTGGTTCCATAAAGATAGTGCCTCCAGATTTTTAAACCGAACACCACGCCTCCTAACTCTAAGTCATGAGTTGTGTATTTTTCTCGTGTACCTTCAACTGTCGGGATGCGTACGTAATGATCTTATGGCGTTGCATGAGTACGCATCCAAGTCCCTGAATGGAAGCATCGCAGTACACCACAAAGTCTTTAGTTCCCTCACGTAGGGATAAAATAGGCGCACTACAAAGCTTCTGTATCAGCACTTGGAAAGCTTCCTCCTGTTTGTCACCCCAGATATACTTGGTTCCTTTCTTGGTTAGGGATGTAAGAGGTTGAGCGATCCTTGAAAACCCCTCAATAAAACAATGTAATAGCCAGCTAAACCCAAAAATTATCTTATTTCCGTTGGAGTCTTTGGTGCTTCCCAACTTTTGATAGCCTCAATCTTTGCTAGAACAATGTGGATACCCTTTTCGTTCACTACATGTCCAAGGAATTGGACTTCTCGAATCCATAAGTTGCACTTAGAGAACTTGAAATACAGTTGTTCCCATCGCAGCAGTTCCAACATTAAACGCAGATGCTCTACATGTTCCTCCTTAGTCTTAGAATACACCAGTATTTCATCAATGAAGACGATGACGAATTTGTTGAGATAAGGCTTACAAGCATGATTTATGAGGTCCATGAATACCGTAGGTACATTAGTTAATCCGAATGGCATGACCAAAAATTCATAGTGACGTACTGAGTCCGAAATACGGTTTTGGAGATGTCTTCCTTTCGTACACGCAGATGATGGCATCCCATCCTTAGATCACTCTTAGAATAGTAACTTAGCCCTTAGAGCTGGTTAAACAAGTCCTCGATCCTGGGTAAGGGTATCGGTTCTTAATAGTGATTTTGTTGAGCTCTCGGTAATCGATGCACATACAGAAGGTTCCATCCTTCTTTTTGACGAAAAAGACTGGAGCTCTCCATGGAGATGAACTCTTACGAATAAAGCCTTTATCTTGGAGTTCCTGGAGTTGAGTAGAAAGCTCTTGTAGTTCCGATGGAGCTAATCGGTAAGGAGCTTTGGCAATCGGCACATTATGCTTTGCCAGTTGAATTTCGAATTCGACCTGCCGATGTGGTGGCAGACCAGGCAAGTCTTCAGGGAAAATGTCAGGAAAATCACATACGATAGGAAAGTATTCAATCTTCCTATCATTGTTCGGTTGTTCAGTATCAGTGGCTAAGATAGCGTATAAGTTTTTCTAGTCGTAGATACTTCTAGGCCTTCATGAAGGAAATGATGTTGGTTACCACACCACCCTTCTCGCCATGAATGGTTAGGATCTCGACGCTTGGGTGAGGTATACGAATACGCTTTTCGCGACATAAGATTTCAACTCAGTTTTCGGATAACCAATCCATGCCAACTACAACGTCAAAACTACCAAGTGTGGTTGGCATGAGATCGATATTGAACATGTGACCAACCAACTATAACTGGCATTCGTGGATGATGTGGGTTATTTCTACCGATTTCCCACTGGCTAACTCTACAAAATACTTGTGCTCTAGTTCAACAGGATTAAGGTCCAACAGTTTTCTAAATGACTTGGAAATATAACTCCTATCAGCACCGCTATCGAATAAAACATGCGTAAAACTGTCGTTTAAGGGAAATTTACCAGTAACTACTTTAGAGTCATTTTGGGCCGCACCTTTTTCCCAGTGTAAATGCACGACCCTTAGCTCCACCACTCCCTCCAGCATTGTTGTTATTGTTCTGATTCTGGTGTTGGTTTCCACCACTGTTTCCCTTGTTTAGCTGTGGGCAATCCTTCTTGAAGTGATCATTGCCATCGCATTGATAACAGGTTCTTGTGACTCCAAGGTTGCTGCTGACCCAGATTAGTGTTTTGTTTGGATGAATATTTACCCTAAAATCTTTAGCAGTTTGACCTCTTTTCCACATCGCTGACATCCACCACATGACCCAAAGTGGTGACGAGTACATTTGTTGCAAAAGGGTTTCATTCCAGCATACCCACCCTGGCCGTGGTTGTTGGTGTAGTTGCTGAACTGTTGGTTATTGTTGGTGAAGTTGCGGTTACTTTGGTTGAAATGTTTCTGAGAACCTTGTTTTGTTTGCCCAGATGACACTTGCTTCGAGGATCCATCCTCCCACTTTCGTATATTTTCAGGGGTGTTCCCAGTTGCACCCCTCTTTGGCAGTTTACCATGTTCTACTACCCTGTCGGTCAACTTGTGCGCCAATCACATTACCTGATGGACCGTAACGGGATTACTCGACTCAACCATTCCTTGAATTTCTGGAGCTAAACCCTTGATGTAAAGCTCTATCAGCTTATATACCGGCCTAGCCATGTCAGGACATAAAGATACCAGGTCATAGTGTTTTGAGGTGTAGGCTTTGATTTCCGACCCTTCCATCTTCATCACCCAAAGGTCTTATTCCAATTGGTGAATGTGGTCCCGTGGATATTATTCCTCCTTGATGAGGTCCTTAAACTCATTCCAACCCATTGCGTTTTCTACGGCGAGTCCGAGAACCTGGACCTGTGAATTCCACAGGAGAGTGCTACATCTACCAGAGTGGAAGCTGCAAATTTGACCCGATTCTCTGGTAGACAGTTGCACATCGCAAAAACAGATTTAGATTTCTCAAGCCATCTGACTAGCCCGATTGGCCCTTCCTTGCTGGTGAATTAGTCGGATTAACATTGATAAATAGTTTATATGGGTTAGTCCCATACCTGCAAGCACAAAGTTTGCAAGTCAAAGATTAGAGGAAGATGATCTAAGAAACGGTCGAGTATGTTAGCATACATGGAGTGTGGAGAATGTATGTTTGTATGAGGGTTACCTCCCACCTTCAGATTATTGTTTTGATTGTTTTGGTTTAGATTTTGTGCTGCCAATGCCGCAGCGACTTGCTCCTGAATGAGCGCGGCCAGCTCTTCATGTGTCATCACGATATTACCTCGGCCACATTCAGGGGTGCCACCGCATCCGTTTCTACCACCACCATAGGCTGACATCTATTCTTGACAACAAATAAACAAACATGAGGCAATATATATCACACATTTCATCACACAAGTTCAAGAATAATGTATTAAGAAATAGGCATAACTCATCACACTTAACATTCAAACCAAACATTCGATTAAAATATATTTTAATTCACCACAATGTATTAAATCAAATATTCTTCATAAATCCAAATGTTAATGAAATTTCCAAATGACTACGAAGTTCAAACAGGGGAACAAAAGAAAGTCATAGTAGGCAAAGGATAAAAATAATCATCTACGTCTCCGGCACCCATATCCACATCCTCATTAGCTGCTACTTCTTCAGGTTCCTCATCAGGAACCTCCTGTAGCTCCTCTTCCTTTGGTTCATTCTCTGCCTCAAGAGCAATGATCATGTTCTCAGCTAACTCCAGTCTCTTGGTAAGATCCACAATCTGCTCAGCCATCACCCTATTCATCTCTAAGGCGTTTGCCCTGGTAGTTTCCTTTTGTTGAGTTGCCCCGACCTACTATAGTTCTCGCTTCAGTGAACAAACATTTTCAATTAGGCACGTGATAGCCCCAGCCACCTCACGCATATGACAGAACTCACGCTCAGTAGCAAACACGAAGCCAAAAAAAGCTTCCTCTATGGGGTAGCCAAGAGGTGGCAGAGTACCATAGACCTCTCTATCGATGTTATAAGAAGCCTCTAAAGTTAGGGGTGGGACTGCACCATCAACAATATAGCTCTGAATTTGGTAAGGGTACCAACTCCAGTCACCATTTCCTCCGCTTCCTCTGACAACGAAGGGTTCGTTCGTCATGCGGTGATGTGTCCGAGCCGCCCTAAGTGCTCCTGAGAAGATAGGGGACACAAGCGGAGATGGAGATCCTCCTTGTTCCTCATTGGGACCGGGGAGTCAGACGAAGTAGACATGTCTGTGTAGCGAGATATAAGATATACCGAGACATAGTGATTAAGACAAGCATAAGAATTAAGTATTCGTGTTGGTTTTATACTAGTGTTGGGTATGTGGCTATAGTGTAAGTTTACTAGTGTGATATGTAAACCTAATTCTATATAACAAGTGGCTCGGACACTAATTTGTCACACCCTCAAAAATCCACTTGCAGGGTTTTACCCCGAGGTGCGAGACAAACCAGGATCCAAGACACTAGTCACATAGAATGACTCTATATCCAAAAATACATTTAAATAAATTTTAACCATACAGTTAAAGAAATACAGAACCGTAAGTAAACTAAAATAGAATGTGCGTCAAAACAAAAGCCCAATCCAATTAAGTTAAAAGTAAAGATGCAAAACGTTTAAATGAAATAGTTTTCATGCTCGTGATGTGCTCCTACTCTGGAATGATACCTTAACAACATGAGAAAAACATGTAAAATCAAGTGTCAACAATTTATGAAGAATGAGTTCACAGTTTTTAATAGTAAGTTGTTTCCCCTGGTTCAGCCCCAAACCAGTGGGTTATAGGTTTCCCCGATCCTACCCGAATCAGATTATTGTAAGTTTCCCGATTCAATTCCCGAATCTCGTTGTTATATTGTTTAGCAGTATATGTTATATGTTTAGGTAGCTAGCCTAGGTCATGTCAACAAAGTGTTCGATCTGAAACTGATGTTGTTTCCCTTGTTGTGCCAGGTTTATCACCAACCATGGCTAAGTGTTAGGAAAATTCTACACCCCTGACCTTTGATGTTCGGTCTAGCTGTCGCGACCAGGGCTATTCGGTCCCAGTAGTACTACTAAAAATTCCCTCGCTATACTCCAATACTAACGGCATCGAAAGTTTTAAGGGGAGTGACATGTGATATATAGCTTCCTTGTGACCATAACCGTATAACATAACCCGTCCCAATATAGTTCGTTAATAAGTAACAGTAAAAGCGTTACTTTACCGTAACGGTACATGTTTTCTCCCTCTGTGTATTTAAAACGGTATAAAAATGTAGGGGCCGTGAACTCACCTTTGTATTGCTCGGTAAGATTAGACCAAGTATATGAAATATAGAGTGATCAACCACGCCATATAATAGTTAGCACGGTTTACTAGATTTCGCTTTTGAATAGCACGAAAGGCCTACACGTGTCTAGTAACTAGCACACGAACATGTAATCACATGGCACTTCTATTATATGGTTCCATAACCGTGTTCACAACCTTCCTACGATATGATATATGATTTTTTTACAATGAACAAACAATCGTGGATACTAAACGTAGCAAGTTCAGTTCTTATACGTTCATGTTTCCAGCCTAGAAAAAATCACTGAAACTATTGAGAGACTCGTTTAACCTATTTACAGGGCTTCAAAAATTATGATTTTCTTATGTAATGCAACCCTCCGAGGGATTGGTTTTGTGTAGAGATTTCAAGTCCTAACTCTTTACTAATAATTCCCTAAAAATCATTTACTAAGCAGCTATCAGATTCGTCACTTTCTGACTGTAGTTCACCGAAAAAATTTATTTAAAAATCCTCGTTCATAAGATTAACGTAATTCCAATTGGACATTTTCACTGACACCTAGGACCATCTACTGTATAACGTTCATGACTTAACTCCAAGTATTCCCAAAGTTATGATGTAAAACATAACATACAAATTCTGCAGAAAAACGCAGCTTTGACTACTGAAATGAAATAATTATTTTAAAATAGCAACTGACGTCCAAAATTTTGATTCCAGCACCACTAGAAGCATATTTCGAAACTCTACGTTTTGGGCTCAAGAAAACAAAGATTTCGTTAAAGATAGACCCGGTTACAATCAATGAAGTTGGCTGTAACTCCTTGACAGCTTTTAATTTCGACTCTAATCGTAACCATACGCATATTTAATGATCATGCACCCTATGGGACTTAGTAATTCCATTTACATTAATCCTACTACAAATTTATCATTCAATATCGCGATCATACATGAACCCTAGCCATTACTTACATGTTCAAACATGTAGAAACAACCCTTCACATAATCACAAGTTACAAGCATCCTAGCAACACTAACATACATGTTAAAATCAACCACTACACAAGTTCGTATAAGATCCAAATCAACATAAAATCATAAATCAAACTAGTTTGTGCGTATACCTAAATGTCGGATTGAGCAAGAGACCGGGAGAGAGATGACCCGCGGGTGAGAGGGTGAGAAGGAGTGTGTGAGAGATGCGCTAAAGAGGGGGGTGTGCTTGTTGCCGTCAACCAATGGGAGGAGAAGGAGAGGCAAATTAGGGTTTTTTTTTTAACTCCCCTATGCAAAACATATAATATAACAAGTCTTGGGCTCCAAGGGTGGGGGGCAGTTTGGGGAGTCTTGGGGGTGGTTTTAGCCGAGAGGAGGAGAGTCGGGTTGGGTTTAGTTCGGTTTTGATGGTTTTTTTTATTAAATCCCGTCGTGTAAGTGAATATGTCATCACGTAGAGTAGTGTCGTAAATATAAAATGTAAGACGTATCGTGGTAAATGAAAATATTAAAGCAAGTGTTGGTGCATAATGTCAATTGCCTACATCTAGGATATATCTGTAATGTTTATAAAGATTACAAGTTAATGTTTAAATAAGAAAATGTAAAATTTATATGTGTTACACTGTGAGTCGCACGAAACAAGAGAGTGTTTCGTACCAAAATCAATCACTCGTACGGAATACAATTTCGTACGAATCATAGTTGTTAGTTTGTTAGTGCACGCACTTCAGTACGAGTCATGTCAACCTATAAATAGGGAAGCGTTGTGTTAGAGCTAAAACGGATTTATCATTTCATTCGGCGAAGCCCTGTCAGTTTGTTTACTTGCATCTGTAACTTGAACATCTTTAATAGATCAGAAGTAGTTAAACAGTAAGTTCTGTCTTTTTTGTCATATCTACCTCTCTAGCAATGAATTCCGCCTCTGCTAATTGAGCGAGATCAGATCGATTGCTCATTTTGGGAGCTCGATCTTCGTCCACAAGTGGTATCAGCGCCATGAGATGTGATCTACATATAGACAACAAGTAGTTACTATTCAGACTTGGACATATCTTCATCTTCATCATTTTTCTGACGTTTGCTAGATTTTTGGACAAATTTTGGACAAATTCATAGACAAAATGGACTAGGATTTTGGTAATTCAAGTTAATCTTCAATCTAATAAATCCATACCATAATTCAGACATAAAATTGAACTAAATCATGTTGAAATTGATAAATTTGATCAGTTTGAAGTTTAAATCAGTTTTCGTACGAGTTTTGCACGAAATTAAGTTGTTCTTGAGTTTGGTACGAATCAGTTTAAATTTCACACGGAACAGTTAAAATTTCATAAATCCTACAATTTTCAGAAATTCAACTTGATTCGCACAAAAATATTTGATTCGTACAAAATTCATTTATCAAAAATTTACTCAGTTAAAAAACCTTGATGGTACAAAATTTCAATCGTACAAAATTTTACTTAGTAAAAAACAATTGTTTCATATAAAATGAATTGATTCGTACGAAATTATAGTGTTTGTGATAAAACTTGAATCGTACAAATTTTGTTTCGTGCAAAATTCTTATTTCGTGCGAAACCTCTTGATCGCAAAAAAAATCTGTCTAATCTGATTTGTTTATTTTCGAGAAGTGTGTTCTAACTTTTTGCACTAAAAATGTCTGCGGAAATTTACAATGCGTTTGCCACATCGGTTGTTACCACTGCAGCAGCTCAAAACATCAATTTATAGAATGAAATGGGAACAATGACTAAACCTCCAAAGCTTATGAATTTGGAAGACTTTGATAGTTGGAGCGAGAGGTTTATGAACTGGGTGCAAGCTTTCGACATTCCAAACCCACCCAAGACCAAACATGCTTGGGTCTCTTTGTTTAAATAAATTTTGTTAATTATGTGTGTAGGGGCTCCAACGTTCGATATTGTCAAAATGCATCATGGATAGTGGAGCGTCTCGCCACATAACAGGAATGCTGGTGCTGCTCAATGATGTTAGAGCTATTCGAGGAGGATATGTTGGATTTGCTGGAACGCAGGGAGGTAGGATTGTTGGAGAAGGGATTCTCTCGAACGGTGTTGTATCGTTTGATAAAGTGAACTATATCGCTGAACTTGAGAACAATCTGCTTAGTATCTCGCAAATTGTGACAAGAAGTTCACGACATATTTCAATGATAAAGAATGTCTAATTCTGAAACCCGGTTTCAATATTCCAGAAGAATGGATTCTGATGCGAGCTCCGCGAGAAAATGATTTATATGTTCTTGATATGAGCATCGCTTCTACCACGTCAAAGAAAGTTCAATGCTTTGTTTCCAAAGCTACCGAAAAAGAGTCAATCTTATGGCAGAAAAATGGGGCACATTCATCTTCGAAAGATGAATTTTCTTGTGCAAAACGACTTAGTGGAGTGTAAATTTGAAAAGTTTTCATTTATCAGATGATTGTCTTAGTTGCAAAAAGGGGAAGCAGCATAAGAAATCACACCCGAGAAAGCTGTTAAATTCGATAAAGCTACCACTAGAAAGACTACACATGGATCTCTTTGGACCAGTCAATGTTAAAAGCATTGCTGGAGATCTATACTGTCTTGTCGTTACAGATGATTATTCTCGATTTTCATGGGTGTTCTTTCTGGAAAGTAAGGATGAAATGTTTGAAACTCCAATGATCCTTTTCAGAAAGCTCGAGAGTTTATATCATTTGCCCATTAAGAGAATTCGCAGTGATAATGGAACGGAGTTCAAGAATAAGAAGATACAAGATTTCTGCAATGAAAAGGAGATTCTTCATGAATTCAGCGCCTCCTATACTCCACAACAAAATGGAGTAGCTAAACGAAAGAATCGCACGTTGATAGAAACTGCTAGAACAATGTTAGCTGATTCGAAATTACCGATCAGTTTCTGGAGTGAAGCAGTGGCATCAGCATGCTATACCCTAAATCGTGTGTTGACAGTTAAGCCTCACAAAAAGACATGTTTTGAGTTACTAAATCAATGAAAGCCTAACTTAGCTTTTTTGGAACCTTTTGGATCACCGTGTACCGTCTTGGACCCGGCTGGTAAATTTGGAGCCAAATCTTTGGAGGGTTTCTTTGTTGGTTATGCTACAGCACAAATACGTTTTTTTTTTGCCGAGTCTGAACCAGGTAGTTCTAGCACAGCATGTAGATTGTCAAAGATATACAACGCCTACGCAGAAGCCTGGGGATTCATGGCTATTTAACTACGATGGATTGTGGGATTCATTTGATCTTCTAGATGTGCCAACTGATGAAGAACTTGTTATGTTATTTCAACAACATCAGTTATCTAATCAAGAACAAGTTCCTCGACCGTTGGTGATTTCTACGTCTTTACCAGTTAACACGTCTGACTTTGATCAAAGCTCTTATGTTCTAAATCCGTTTCCTGCTTCAAATGTCAATGCTGCTGAATCTTCTGTCCAGCCAAATGAAGATGATGACTCTAATCGAGAACCAACTTTCGACGATGGAGGATCCAGTTCTGATGAAGGATTTGAACAGATTGAAGACTTTCTGAACCAATAGGCTGATCAGTCTAATGCTAGGAATAAAGCTTCTTCATCTGTACCGATTGTCGATGAAAATATCTCAAATTTGCATTCACAAGTAGATGTTCCAACTGAAGTGATGCCAAGGACACTTTCATATCATCCGTCAGAGAACATTATAGGCAACTTACAATCGGGAGTGCAAACTCGCAATCAGATTAATAAAGACCTAAGCTGTTTTTATACTAGCATTACTCCACTTCAAGTCCGATTTTCTCACAATTGTTTTGTTTCTCAGGTTGAACCGGGAAACTGGAAAGACGCGTTGAAAGAAGAAAGTTGGGCGGATGCGATGCAAGAAGAGTTATTGCAATTCCAGAAACTTGGCGTCTGGACGCTTGTTGACCTGCCAGATCATCACAAAAAGATTAATACAAGATGGGTCTTCAAGTATAAAAGAGATGATAGAGGAGTTATCGTGCGCAACAAAGCTCGACTTGTGGTTCAAGGATTTCATCAGCAAGAAGGGATAGAGTATACTGAAGTCTACGCCCCAGTTGCACGTCTTGAAGCAATTCGCATATTCTTGTCCTTTGCCTCGTGGAAAGGGTTCAAGGTGTACCAATTGGATGTTAAATCTGCTTTCCTTTACGGAAAAGTGAAAGAGGAGGTATACGTCAGCCAACCACCGGGGTTCGTTGATCCAGTGCACAAAGATAAAGTCTACCTCTTGAATAAAGCCTTATAAGGTCTTCATCAAGCCCCAAGAGCTTGGTATGAAACATTATCAAATCATCTTCTGGATAATGGCTTTATCAGGGGAACAGTAGACTCAACTCTCTTCATGAAGGAAGTAGATGGACATCTAATTATCATACAAATATATGTGGATGATATTATCTTTCAACAAATGACAAGCTGTGTAAGGACTTTGAAGAAGTTTTGAAGCGCAAATTCGAAATGAGCGCAATGGGGGAGATGAAGTTCTTTCTTGGACTTCAGGTTGATCAATTGCCTGACGGTATATTCATTCATCAGACGAAATATGTTCATGACATATTGGAGAAGTTCAATATGACAGGAGCTAAACCAGCATCTACCCTGTTAGCTCCAAATCACGGCATTTGTCCTGATCTTAACGGCAAAAAAGTTGATGAAACTTTATATCGCTCCATGATCGGATCCTTGATGTATCTCACTACTTTTCGACCAGATATCATGTATCCAACGTACCTCTGCTCCCGTTATCAGTCAACCCAAAAAAAGTCACACCTGCTTATCGTTAAACGCATAATGCGATATCTGAAGGGTTTTCCAAGCACCGGCTTGTGGTACCCTAGACATGATGATTTTAATCTTGCAGGTTACTCGGATTCTGATTTCGGATGCTGCAAACTGAATACAAAATCTACAACGGCCGGCTGCCAGTTCTTCGGAACCCGTTTGGTAACGTGGCAATGAAAGAAACAAACCGCGGTCGCTCTCTCTACCTGTGAGGCTGAAGACGTTTCGGCTTCCAGTTGTTGTGCTCAGATTCTCTGGATACAACAATAGATGAGAGATTTCGGTTTGCAATTTCTTGATAGCCTATTTATGTAGATAATCAGGCCGCGATCGATATCACTAAAAACTCATGTCAACACTCACGTACTAAACATATCGAGATTCGACACCACTTTATCCGTGACTGTTACGAGAAAAAGTTGGTACGAATTGAGAAAATCCACACTGATGACCAAAAAGCAGATTTTTATACCAAGCTTTTGATAAAACAAAGTTTAAAAATTTGTTAAAGCTAAATGGTTTAAAAAATATGATCTCAGGGGATGTGTTTGACGTTGAGTTTGAGGATGATGACGACTTGATGTGAATTTGTCACCGGTTAAACGTTTTTTGTACATTCTTTCTTCTAATTTTTTAAAAATCCAAAAATATGTTTTTGATTTTAGGGGGAGAATATTTAAGGAAAATACCAAAACATTTTAAAAAAGCAAAAGGAGTTTTGTGTAAAAATAGTGATCATAGTAAATAAAAAATGTTAAGTCACAATATGCTAAAGAATTGTATTGTTTTAAAGTATTTTAAGCAAGTCTTACTAGGTCTTTATATTTGATTGATATCTGGGGTATTATTCGAGTTCTTCTGATTTTGCGGAAGCAATGGCCTAGAACTCATACAATACTTTCACATTATTTTCCCAAATGCTGCATAAAATGATTATGTCTTAAGCAATTATGACATTTGCAGTACAAATGATTCCTTAATGGAACACCACCTAAAGACGAGCCTTCATCTCTTTGTCTGTACGGTAGTACTAACCTGAGCTCTTAAGGTCTCGCATTCACCCTATATACAGATATCAATTCGATATATTCACCTGTAATATGACATTCTGGGAATCTCGATACGGGAGTATATTCTGAGACGGGAAACACAGTTATTTCATGTTTCTAATAATACCTTAACATATCTTGAAACAGTTGAGAAATGAGAAGATGTTTAAATGGACAAATATACTGGAAATCTAGGTAAATTTGTTTAAAAACTTAAAAGGTGTTTCTAGACTAATGGTACTGATGACTTATATGAATGCTTGAAATGATCATCTGAAAACACAAAATTCACAAAATTATTATTCTTTAAAAATTTCTTAAAAACCCAAAATATTTTAGTTTTCTTAGCTTGATAGTTTTATTTTTGTTTACCGATGATAAAAAACACTGATGGTTGGATTCATTGCAACATCTTGCTGAGGAAATTTTGGAATCATGGGTTGGGAGCTAATTTTTAGCAACAAATACTAAAATGTCAAGAAAGTTCATTAATTTGAAACGTTACATGTTCAAATAAATCTGTTTGGTCAAACATGGTCAACCAAGGTCATTAACTTGGACTTGGAAGGCAAATTGGATAACCAGGGTCATTAACTTGGACTTGGTTAGTCAAGTGGATTTTTGAAACAGATAAAATTTTTGATAAAATGAATGAAAAATAAAAATTAAATAAAATAATAAAAATTGAATGTTTATTTTATAGCCAGATCAGTTTTGAAGAAAAGGATCAGGAGCAAGCAATTCTATTTCAAAAGGTTGTAAACGTGTGTTTTGCAAATGATATTCATTCGGGATCGAATTGGAAGACAACATGGAGAATGATTGAGAAGAAGGAATCGAAGAAAACTGAAGAAAAAGAAGCTCGGATCGCTGAACGTTCAAGAGTAGCATCATTAAGGAGTTTTCAGTTTTTGAAACGATGTCCTCTGACCGATCAAACGCCTATTGCTTATGAGGAACGTCGAAAACCGTTAAAGAGATTTTTTGGGCGTTAAAGTCAAATCAAATTGAAGTTTTGAAGATTATCTAGACTACGGCAACATCCAAGGGGGAGTTTGTTTGTGCATAATGTCTATTGCCTACGTCTAGGATATATCCATAATGTTTATAAAGATTACAAGTTAATGTTTAAATAAGAAAATGTAAAATTCATATGTGTGGCACTGTGATTCGCACGAAACAGGAAAGTGATTCGTACGAAATACAATTTCGTGTGTTTGTTTGTTAGTACACACACTTCAGTAAGAGTCATGTCAACCTATAAACAGGGAAGTGTTGTGTTAGAGCTAAAACGGATTTGTCATTTCATACAGCGAAGCCCTGTCAGTTTGTTTACTTGAATCTCTAACTTGAACGTCTTTAATAGATCAGAAGTAGTTAAACAGTAAGTTCTGTCTTGTTTGTCATATCTACCTCTCTAGCAATGAATTCTGCCTCTGCTAGTTGAGCGAGATCAGATCGATTGCTCATTTCGGGAGCTCGATCCCCGTCCACAGCAAGGTGCTAACCTCAAATGTTTGGGTTGTTAGAGGGTCCCAGAACTAAACTACAGAATATTTTGTCCTAAACAAGCCTTACACAAAACTCAACTTGGAACCGCTGAACACCCCAAATCTTATTCTTTTTTTTATGTTTTCTTTGTCATGTCTTGGTTTAAGTTGGAAATCACCATGTAAGAAAAATTTATAAAAGGCATGAAAATCCTTTTAAATTTAATTGTATATACATTTTCACACTTTCTAACCCTTTCCCCACAAATAGTGAGTTTTGAGCCTTTACCGAGCATACAATACCATATCTTTATTAAATTCTCACTTTTCATTTCTTGTGTGATAGCCCGAATGGTTCTTACAAATCTAGAACTTGCCAAGATAATACATTCCCGGTCCTTACCGACTAATCCAAGTAAGTAAATGATTGAGGCATTAGGACTATAACCCTTTTCATTTCAATCTTATTTTCCTTTTTATCTCCCTACCAAAACCAAAAATCCCTAGTTAACCCCTTATCATCCACACCAAAAATTTTTTGGAATTTCAAAAGTGTCAATAGATGTTACAACAACACCTACCACATCATCAGTAACCTTACCTATCCCACAAACCAAAAAAAGAAGAAAAGCATTAACCTCACCTTCCAAGGCCATCTAGTATCAAAGAATATTTGGAGCTCAAAAAGAAGTAGGCTAAGAGGATGGTTTTGGAAAGTAACCAAGGGAAGGATGACAAACAAATACAACAAATCTTATCTGAAGAATGCAGAAGTGTAGATGCCTTACAAGGTTATGCTACAATGACTTGCAGAAATCTCTCCTATGATCCAATAACTGATGCAGATCTTAAAAAGCTGCCAAGGGAAGATTATATAAATCATATCGTGGAGAAGAAGCCATATGATGCAGACATAGATTAATTCACAGGATGGCCAACTGAATCCGTGCTAGATGTAATAGTAGGGATTGAAAGCTTGAAGCTTATTCCTGATATTAATCCTTCACCTCCAAACTAGAAGAAAGGTAAAAATCAAAATGATAAAAGAGCACTGAAGAAAAGAAGAACGAACGAATAAAGGGTTGTTGCTAACATGGGCACAATCAAATCAATGGCAAAATGGTATAAGTTAACAACCTTTGAAATTTAGAAACAAAAGATTGAAATCATAAGAAAAAAATGATCCCTCAATACCCAAAAAGCTAGAATATGATCAATTAGACTTTCTATAAAGACTGTGGTTGAACCTTCAGAGAACTATCTCAAAAGACAAATTGAGATGACAAAAGAGAAGGATGAACCCACAAGAAAAGATCTAACTGAAACAATCAAGGAAAGACCAGTTTCCCCAAACTCATTTGCAATAACTGTGTTCCTAGCAAACCCTCCTGGTCTCAATCATCTAAAAGGGAAATTAGATAAGGAAACCCATGAATTAACTCTTTTTAAGGCTAGCGGGGAGGTTCAAAAGATTTCAATGAAGGTGCTTCAGGACTAGATGAAGCATTCTCCTTCCAAAGATAGTGAACCTTAGTTCTGTTAAAGACATGCTAACATCTGTTTAAGCTTTAGAACCATTGTCAAAGAAGATCCAAGCACTAATCGGGACCAATGTGCTATTGAAGTAAAGATCTGTGGAAGAAGACAAAACATCTGTTCATGCTAAATAGATTTTTCACATGAAGCAACAACGATTTGAAGATCAATGGTTTCATCAATGTAACAATATTTTCCTTTGTGACAGATGTTTAGTATATTAGATGAGAGGTTAGATTCTCACAGATGTTTAACATCTGTAGAATTTTTTCTGTTAGGACTATATTCACTATTAGGGTGATGTCAGCCAATCACGAATAAACCTTTGTACTTAGAATAAATAGATGTGAATGGGGATCGAGCTCCCGAAATGAGCAATCGACCTGATCTCTCTCAACTAGCAGATGCGGAATTCACTGCTAGAGAGGTAGACAAGACGAACAAGATAGTACTTACTGTTTAACTGTTTCTCTTGTATTAATGACGTTCAAATACAGATTTAAGTAAACAAACTGGCAGAGCTTCGCCGTACCAATTGACAAATCACTAACTAGCTCTAACACAACACTTCCCTATTTATAGGTCGACATAACTCGTACCGAAGTGTGTGCTAAACAGTGACATGACTATACTTCGTACGAGCTTGTGCTTCGTACAAGTAAGACACTCGTACAAAAAACATAGATACTCCGTACGAAGAAAACTATCAAAACATATAAAATGTACTTTTTAACAAATAAAACATTGACGTTTAAGCTCTATATATACATTACAAACATATCCTAGACATAGGCAATAGATATTATGCAGCAACAAACTCCCCCTTGGATGTTGCCACAGTCTGGATAGTCTTCAAAAAATCTTCAACTAGATTTGACTCTAACGCCCAAAAAATCTCTTCACTGGCTTGCGACGCTCCACAAACTGAAAGCTCCTTAGAGATGCTATTCTCGCACGCTCTGCAATTCGAGCCTCATTTTCTTCCTTTTTCCTTGTGTCTTTCTTTTCAAGCTTCCTCCAAGTCGTCTTCCAATCATAATTATAATGTATATCATTTGCAAAACAAACATTTACGATCTTCGGAAATTGGAGTGCTTGTTCTTTATCCTTCTATTCAAAACTAATCTTACTATAGAATAAACATTCTATATCCTTCTTTGAGCAATTGACTAGCCACATTGGGTCTAGTACTCGAATACCATGCCATAAGCTATATATACGTTTGTGGGCTATAACGACTTCGGTTAGCTCCTTTGAAATTTTCCACGAGTCTTCGTCTGGGTACACACATATAACAGCCTCTCCTGTATTCGAATCATAATGCCACCATTTGAAGATGATAAAAATTATGCTCCATCCGTAACATAGGCATATTTTTCATTACTTTTGGCCTTTTTACGACAAGCGTTACATCTTTTTCTTTTGTCACTGGATCTATCTTTATGATGCGTCTAGGAAAGTGAGGTTTCCAGTTAATAAATCCATGTAAAGCCTCCAGCTTGATCAACTTCCAAAACCTCTGGTTGTGAAATTTCATTTTGAGATTAATCATCTTTGTTTGCACCAATTCTTTAACATCCCAGTAAGACAAGGACTTGATTTCACTGATATATCGGAAGTACTGAATACCAAACTCCCTTTTGATCGCATAGACATTCAACTCTTCGATCCATCCCCAGCTTATGATATCCCCTAGTGATATATCAACATCTCTAGTAAAGAATGTTAGGGGTCTTTTGAATTTACGCTCAGCTGGATTAACACGAAACCATTTCTTCCTTTGTTCAGCAATTTCAGCCTTTGACATTTGATGAGGAATAGTTCCTTCTCTAGTAGCTTCAGAAACTTTTCTTTGTAACATATCTGAGCTTTTCGGTGCGAATAAATCTACAAAAGTTGGGATATCATCTGTACCCTAATCGACAATATTAACATCATCATGAGAATCATCTTCCATGACAATTGATTATATACATTTGCATCTTCCATATCTTCAAAGACATATGCATTTGGCTCAAAAGCATCAATCTCGTTTAATTCGTCTTCGAAGTCAAACTCAAACTTCTCTTCACTTATTCCAAGCATTTATGCTATCTCTTCCTTGAATAACTATGTACAAACTCTCCCTCCTCCACATAATGCTCAAGATATAAAACTATAGGCTTTGGCATGACAGGAACAGAAGATATAACATTTTCTGTGAAGATTCCTATCTGCTGAGCATCAACAGACTCGTCAGCTTTATCCGTCTTTCCCTCATCTATAATCTGGTTAGCAGAATCATTCAGATACATAGAAACATCTACTTCTTCATTAACATTTGAATCAGTTACATGAATTCCAGAACCACCAACATTATCATCATTATCATCATCATCTGAACTACTAGAATTGATAATGTCAACATCAATATCCCCTAACTCTGTGTCTTTCTCAATTTCTTCAGCCATTTTTTCAATTTCTTTTGCAATCTTTTTCTTTAACAACCAATCGCGATGCCTCTAAGATATATTAAACGAATCAATGTCGACATCCATTGGTCATCCTATTAGAATAAACTTCTTTGGCTCTTCATAGACAACAGTATCCTAATAAGTTACTGGCACAGATTCAGCTTCAGGTGCAGTTTCAACAATCATAGGATCCTCTACAATCTTCGCTTTTCCTTTTCCCTGAGCGTCAGATTGTTGCTTTGATAGACGTTCCTTTTCGGCAACACACTCTCGGGCTTCTGATCTTTCAATTTCGTCGATTTCTGCTGCAATGTTCACTCCCAAACTTTTTACCAAAATCTTCTCGAACAAACTCATTCTCCTATCATTCCTTAATCTTTCTTGTTCATACTCAGACATACGTAACCGCAACCGTTCATTTTCTGACACAATACTGGCTAACATAGCCTCCAACTGCTATTTATCAACAATCAAACTTCCAATACGTTCAAACATTTCGAGCTTCTCAGCAGTTAACTCGTTAATTTGCTCTTGTAGTTCAACAATCCTTACAGTGTTCATCATCACCTAAATCTACAATTCATCAACCCGTGGATCATCAAATCTAAACTCATCACCTCCGGGTAAATCATCTAATCCAATATCATCGAAAAATGATTGTGATTCATATGGCTACTGAGTTGGATGAGGTTGTTGTGGATGAGAAGACTGTTGTGGTTGCTGCGGTTGCTGCTGTGATGGTTGTTGTTGAGGAGCTAGTTGTGGTTGAGAAGCTGGTTCTTGTTGAGGAACTTGCTCGTGCTGAGGAACTGGTTCTTGTTGAGGAACTGGTTGTGGTGAAGATGGCATTTGACGAGAAGATTTATCCACACATTCTTCAATGATAGGCTCAGTAACAGTCTCTTGGCATAACATTTGGCGAAATTCTAGCAGCAGGACGTTTCATTCAACTCTATTTCTTCTTGACTGGTGTATGAAAAACAGCTTCAGAATCCGATTCCGATGGAACGTACGTAGTATCATCCTCATCGGTAGCTTTGTGTTTCCGTTCTTTAGCTTTACATTTAAGTTCAGCTTGGCGTTTCTTTTCTATCTTTTCAGCCCTTTTCTTTTCACCGGCACGCTTATCTTCAGAATTGGTACTAGAAGATAACACTTCTTCATCTACTTTTTCTGGCCTAAACGCCTGACGTTCAATCTCTGCAGCTATGTCGTCAATATTTTCTTCAACATCTGGTTCATCTCGAAGACCAGAATTTTTTACTGCAGGAGTAGCTTTCTTCTTTTGAACTTTCGGAGCGGCTTTAAACGTAGTTGCAGCTTCAGGCTTAACACCTTTTCCACCATCTTTTATAAACCACGTTTGCTACAAACATAGATAAGGCTTCAATTTCTTCAGCTTCATCACCACTATCATCCTTTTTCCAATGACCTGGTGCTGGTGAAATATAATCTTTATCAGTAACCGCACCGAACATAGGTTTAGCAACAGGAGCCGTCTTAATGTGCAAATTCATCTTTCTCAGTGTAGATACATCCATATGTTCCAGCTTCAACATATCATCTTCACTTTTCTTTAGATCCGGATGAAGATAATCGAGCATCATTTGTACAAATCTTGGATACTGCAAGAATTTCTCCTTCTGAATGTTCTGTACCATTTGCGTGAAAATAAATTTTGAAAAGTTATATGGTAGATCCAGTATTAACGCCATAATCATACACATTTGGTAATCCACAATATCATCATATCCTACTTTACGATGACTCAAACGATGAGCTATCACATGAGCCAAATATCTAAATGGTGCGCTCAAGTTTGCTTTCTTGAAATGTACAGCGTTAACGTATTCAGTATAACCCATCCTGTAAAAACAACCCTTCACCATATACTCCGAAAAGCTTGTAGGATCATTCTCGTTGTCTTTAAACTCCAACACTGACCTAATCAAATCTTCAGTAATTTTAACTTGGACATCCTCGTCATTTATCCTTACTACAGAAATATAGCGTTATCTTCAATACTATATTCAGCTGCATTTTAAAAGAATTCCACATGAGATAGATAAACAGTGTGTCTATCTGTCAAAGCTTTGGTAACCCGAATCAGAGTCAGAAAATCGAGAATTTCTCTAAATGCAGCGATTTCATGATTTGATCCATTCGTCAGACAACAAATATTGTGAAACGGTGAGAATGCGGATTTCTTGGCCTGGTTCACAATCATAACAAACAAGTGTTAGAAAAATATTAACCGTTTCAAAAACAACACTTGTCATTCTTACGAAATACAGATTTGTACGAAGCAAATACTTAGCAAAAATCTGAATTTCATCTTTTTCTATTTACTTCGCACGAAATAACATTTCATACAAAGCAAACACTTAATCCAATTTTAACATTCAATATTTCATGCTTACTTCATACGAAACATTTCCTCGTACACAATCAAAACAACAAGACAAAGTAAAATTTATTCCATACGAACCATTTCTTCGCACAAAACATCAAAACAAAGAAATTTTATTCTGTACGAACCATCTCTTCGTACGAAACAAATCGTCGTCCCAAAATGACCAAGTGTAATCAGAACTTGAAACTTATCAATTTTAACAAATTAGTACTCGATTTTCGGGTTATTAGTGCCGATGTTATCATTTTTGAAGTCAATTTTAAGATTTATCGGTCCAATCTCCCTAGATCTAAGTTCTAAGTCCAATTTGCTCATATCTGACATTATACAACATGATTTCTGCAAAATTACCTTCCCCATTGTAAAAGGTGTGCCAATCAGCCTTCCCAATGTGATTTGAATAAAAAATAAGCAAATAACAAGAATTTCAGAAGATCTTTGGTACAAACTTCTCTAACTCGTTCAACAAATCTTCAGGAACAATTAACCTTTTTTTTCCTACGAAGTTAAGAAGTTTATATAGTGGTGGATTGCTTCGTACGAAATAGTTGGTTCATACGAAATATTGATCATTTTATTTGATACAAAATACAGAATTTCGTACGAATCATCGCTGAAATTTTGATCTTTTGGTTTTTTATTTTTATTTTTCGTTTTATCCATTTTTATCTGTTTTAAAACCGACTTGATTAACCAAGTCCAAGTTAATGACCCTAGTTATCCAATTTGCCTACCAAGTCCAAATTAATGACCTTGGTTGACCATGTTTGACCAAACAGATTTATTTTATCATGTAAAGTTTCAAATTAATGAACTTTATTGACATTCAAGTAAACTTTTCGAAAAAGATTAGCTCCCAACCCATGGTTTCAGTTTTCCTCAGCAAGATGTTGCTATGAATCCAACCGTCAGTGTGTTTATCATCGGTAAACTAAAAATAAGACTATCAAGCTAAGAAAACTGAAAATCTTTTTTAGTTTTTGAGATATTTTTTGAAAGCAATAACATATTTGTGTGAATTTTGCGTTTTTAGAGGATCATTTCAAGCATATATACAAGTCATCAGTACCGTTGATCTTGAAGAACCCTTTAAGCTTTTAAACAAATTTACCTAGATTGCCAATATACTTGTCCATTTAAACCTCTTCTCGTTTCTCAATAGATTCAAGATATGTTAAGGTAATATTAGGAACATGAAATAACTGTGTTTCCCATCTCAGAATATATTCCCGCATCTAGATTCCCATCATATCATTTTAAAGGTGAATATATCGAATTGATATCTGTATTAGGGTGAGTGTGAGACCTTGAGAGCTCAGGTTAGTACTTGCGTACAGACAGAGAGATGAAGGCTCGTCTTTAGGTGGTGTTCCATAAAGGAATCTTTTGAACTGTAGATGTCGTAATTGCTTATGACATATCCATATTTTCATGTAGATTTTTGGGGAAACAATGCGAAAGTATTATAGGAGTTCTAGGCAATTGCTTCAGCAAAATCAGAAGAACTCGGATAAGACCCCAGATATAAATCGAATATAAAGACCTATTATCGCAGAATCTGGCATTCTCTCAAACGAAATTTCGGAGTACTAAGCCCATAGATCCGAGAGATGTTAACCCACAAGTTATTCAGTTTTACTTTTAGGTTTATATCTTGAATACAATTTACTGACGAGTAAAGTCTATTGGCATATCCATAGTAAGACTTGCTTAATCACTTTTAAACAATACATTTCTTTAACATATTGTGACTATCATTTTTTATTTACTATGAGATTTACTATGATCACTCTTTTACACAAAACTCTTTTTGTCTTTTTAAATTATTTTTGAATTTTCATCAAACATTCACCCCCTAAAATTAAAAACATATTTTTGGATTTTTAAGAATCTATAAGAAAGAATGTACATAAAAACGTTTAACTGATGACAGATTCACATTAGGTCGCATCATCCTCAAACTCAACCTCAAATAAATCCCCTGAGATCATATTTTTTAAACCATTTAGCTTTAACAAATTATTAAATTTGTTTTATCAAAAGTTTTGTTGTAAAAATCTGCCTTTTGGTCATCAGTGTGGATTTTCTCAATTCGCACCAACTTTTTCTCGTAGCAATCACGGATAAAGTCGTGTCGAATCTCGATATGTTTAGTGCGTGAGTGTTGGCATGAGTTTTTAGTGATATCGATCGCGACCAGATTATCTACATATATAGGCGTATCAATAAATTGCAAACCAAAATCTCTCATCTGTTGTTGTATCCAGAGAATCTGAGCACAAAACTGGATTTTGAAACGTATTCAGCCTCACAAGTAGAGAGAGGACCACAGTTTGTTTCTTGCACTGCCACGTTACCAAACGGGTTCTGAAGAACTGGCAGCCGACCGTTGTAGACTTTGTATTCAGTTTGCAGCATCCGAAATCAGAATCTGAGTATCCTGCAAGATTAAAATCATCATGTCTAGGGTACCACAAGCCGGTGCTTGGAAAACCCTTCAGATATCTCATTGTGCGTTTGACGACAAGCAGGTGTGACTCTCTTGGATTAGACTGATAACGGTCGCACAGGCACGTTGGATACATGATATCTGGTCGAGAAGCTGTAAGATACATCAAGGATCTGATCATGGAGCGATATAAAGTTTCGCAAACTCTTTCTCCAATAAGGTCTGGAAAATGCCGTGATTTGGAGCTAACGTGGTAGATGCCGCTTTAGTTCCTGTCATATTGAATTTCTCCAATATGTCATGAACATATTTCGTCTGATGAATAAAAATACCATCAGGCAACTGATCGACCTAAAGCCCTAGAAAGAACTTCATCTCCCCCATTGCGCTCATTTCAAATTTGCGCTTCATGACTTCTTCGAAGTCTTTACACAGCTTATCATTTGTCGATCCAAAGATAATATCATCCACATATATCTATACGATGATTAGATTCCCATCTACTTCCTTTGTGAAGAGGGTAGAATCTATTGTTCCCCTGTTAAAGCCATTGTCCAGAAGATGACTCGATAACGTTTCATACCAAGCTCTGGGGCTTGATGAAGACCGTATAAGGCTTTGTTCAGAAGGTAAACTTTATCTTTGTGTACTAGATCAACGAACCCCAGTGGTTGGCCAATGTACACCTCGTCTTTTACTTTTCCGTATAAGAAAGCAGATTTAACATCTAATTGGTACACCTTGAACCCTTTCTATGACAAAGGCCAAGAATATGCGAATCGCTTCAAGACGAGCAACTGGGGCGTAGACTTCAGTATAATTTATCCCTTCTTGCTGATGAAAACCTTGAACCACAAGTCAAGCTTTGTTGCATACCACAACTCCTCGATCGTCTCTTTTGCACTTGAAGACCCATCTTGTTTGAATCTTTTTGTGCTGATCTGGCAGGTCAACAAGCTTCCAGACTCCAAGTTTCTGGAATTGAAGCAACTCCTCCTGCATTGCATCCAGCCAACTTTCTTCTTTTAACGCATCTTTCCAGCTTCTCGGCTCAACCTGAGAAACAAAACAACTATGAGAAAATCGAGTTTGAAGTGGAGCAATACTAGTATAAAAGCAGCTTAGATCTTTATAAATCTGATTGCGAGTTTGCACTCCAGTTTGTAAGCTGCCTATGATGTTCTCAGACGGATGATATGAAAGTCTTCTTTGTATCACTTTGGTTGGAACATCTACTTGTGGTTGCAAATTTGTTAGAATTTCATCGACGTCCGGTATAGATGAAGAAGCTTTATTTCTAGCATTAGACTGATCAGCCTATTGTTTAAAACAGCTTTCAACCTGTTCAGATCCTTCATCAGAACTGGATCCTCCATCATCGAAAGTTGGTTCCTGATTAGAGTCAGCATCAGCATTTGGTTGGGCAGATGATTCAGCAGTATTGACATTTTGTGCAAGAACAGGAACTTGAACAAAATAGCTTTCACCAACATCAGACGTGTTGATCGGTAATGATGTGGAAATCACCAATGGTTTAGGAACTTGTTCTTGATTAGATAACTGATGTTGTTGAAATAACGTAACAAGTTCTTCTTCTGTTGGCACATCTGGTAGATCAAACGAATCCCACAATCCATCATAGTTAAACAGCCACGGATCCTTAGGTTTTTGTGTAGGCGTTTTATATCTTTGACAATCTACATGCTACGCTAGAACAACCTGGTTCAGACTCGGGAAGAAAACACGTTTCTAAGGAGTAGCATATCCGATGAAAAATCCTTCCAAAGATTTGGCTCCAAATTTACCAACCGGGTCCATAACGGTGCACGGTGATCCAAAAGGTTCCAAAAATGCTAAGTTGGGCTTTCGTTGATTTAGTAACTCGAAACATGTCTTTTTGTGAGGCTTAACTGTCAACACACGATTTAGGGTATAGCATGCTTGTGACATCCCGGTTTTTTGGATAACTTAAACGCAATACTTGTCGAATAAATTGTATGCTACGTATTAAACATGTACGAGTTAGTGAATACGTGATGTGCGATTATGTGATTGTTTTAGTTATAAAATAATTATGGTAAATATGTACACGAACCGAACCGAACCGCGACACGAACCATCTTTGATTCCTTTTGACTGTAGGAGTTAACCAAGTTTTAAACCTTAAACTCCAACGACTCGGCCGCGTGCAACCCAAACCGAACAAACCCAAACCACTCTCGGCCGAGAACAAGGATCAAACCCAAACTACAAACCTATTGCGTGCAACCCAAGTCTCGAGAACAAGATCAAACCCAAACCGAACCAACCCAAGTCCTCGGCCACGAGCTCAAACCAAAACCGTAACCCTTATCTCTTTGCCTATATATACTAACCATGCATGCATCCATCAAAAACACAAAACCCTAAAAGCAAAACAGCCATCGGTAGCCAATCTGTCATCTCTCCGATCGCAAAACAGTCCATCTCTTCCACTTGATCACCTCTTCGATCACAAACAACCTTGTTCTTCATCATGTTGATCTGATCAGCCATACATCACTTTCTCGGTCGCTAACAGATTTTTCCTTTCATCTTCTCGGTCGCAACTATCCTGGATCATCGGTTCCTCGTCTACTCACGGTTCATTAAGCTCGATAGTAAAGGTTAGGATTTATCTTTTGATTACAGGATCATGTTCGGATATATGTGCTTGAATGAAGTGATTGGTTTGTTTTTGGATTATATGTGTTTGAATCGGCTGATTTATCATTGTTACATGTATGATTGTTTTCGGAACTTATATGTTTGCCAAGTATGTTTTGTTTATAAAAACTAGAGGTGTGGATTAGGGTTTGCATGGATGTGATATTGGTATTGATCTATGATTAGAAAATCGGTTCTTGATCGCCTAGGTTAATTATATGGACGGTTTATGCAAATCTATGATAACAATATGCTGAAACAGGTTGCTGAGTAATAGTTACAGCCGACTTCATCTGGCTGTAACTCGGTCATTAGTTGTCGAAAAAACGGATTTTCTGATGTCTAGAACGTAGAGATTTGAATAACGAATCTAATGGAATTTTTGGAACGTTGGAACTATTTTATAAAAATCCTAGAAAACAGCTGAATTATGAGTATTAAGCTGAAATTTGATAACTTGTGATTGTGTGCACCAAAGTGTTACATGGATTGGATTATGTTCATGATAAATTGTTTTGATTACTATGATCACATGAGGATACTTGCATGCATGTTTGAGTGTTAGATATGTTGTTTGTGTGTATCACTTTGTGCGTAAATTAAGTGTAGAATTTGTATTGGTGTGTTCACACACTGACTTGAAATCAATTGGTTTGTTAGGACGCAATTAGCGGTCCCATCCCTTACAACTTCTTTGCTACACTAACCGAGCAACTAAAGGTGAGTTCACGGCCCCTAACTTTATCCGGTTTTTAAACAACAGGGGAGAAACATGTATACACTCTTCAAACTCAATCTCTTTACGTTATACGAAATTAACGTCACATAACTATTCGGTAACTAAGTTGATGTTAATGTAATGTTATGGTCACTAAGCAGCTATATCACTTAAGTCCTCGTCAATCTCTCGGATCGTTAGTATTGGGTTTTAATAGCGGGGGAATTATAAGTAGTACTACTGGGCCCGACAAGCCCCATCCGAGCTAGTCGCGCTAGCCGACCGGGTATGGTCAACGGGTGAATAATTTGGCCTAACTTCGCCATGGTCAGTGATAGGCCTGGCAACACGGAGGCACAACAGTCAGCTTCGATCGCGAACTCTTACGTGACATAACTTTAGGCTAGCTACCTATATATGTTAACATTGAACTTAATTATGAAACAACTATATTATCCCGGGTTGAGGATAATGGAAACAACAACTATATTATCCCGGGTTGAGGATAATGGAAACAACAACTTATTATTCCGGGTTTGGAATAATGGAACCAACATCATTATTATTCCGGGTTTGGAATAATGGAACTAAATCGTTATCCCGGGTTAGGGATAACGGGGGAAACAAACTCATAACCAAACAAACGAATTTATGAAAACCTGTTAACTCACTCATCTTTAATGTTGACATTTGTTTCTTTACATGTTTCTCAGGACGCTAGGAGCTCTAGGTGCACTCTCATGCATTGAACAAGACATCTTTTATCGAGTCTCATTTACAAACATAGTTTTGGGTTTTCATTTGTTTTGGCGTTTGTGTTGGCGCCCGTTTCTCTACTTATTTTTATGCTTCCGCTCAACCACTTAAACTAATGCTTCCGCTAAACTTTGGTAACTAACTAAGACAATCTAAAATCTGCGATGATTGGTTAATTAAATGATTTTTGGAAAACGTATTATCAAATCATATAGAGTCGTTCGACGTACTAGTGTTTCAGATTCTGGTTTGTTCACACGCCTCGCGGTAAAACTCCGCAAGTGGAAATTGTGGGTGTGACAGATTGGTATCAGAGCCACTAGCTATAGAGAACCAGGTTTGCATTAGAAGTAGACCTAAACTATAGCTGAATACACGACACTAGACGTAGTTTGGCACCGAACTGTTATATCTTGTTATGCAATGTACCACAACTGTGTTATGTAGATTATGACTTCATAATAAGAAATGAAAACAACTCGTAACTAACTACACGACCAAACAGGCAATGTCATCATCATCATCGTCATCATCATCCGACAAACTTACGCCACCAAGAGCGCCAGGAAAGGCACCTATGGTGGAACCCTTACCATCTTATGGCGTGGAAACGCGCTCAGCTGCGAGGAAAAGGCTCGCTCTGGGGGAGGAGTCGTCATCACGCCCAATCCTCGCTGTGACGGTTGAACCGGTTAACTCTGTAGAAGTAGGAAATGACCTACTTAGAATCATGATATAGAAACAACAAGAACAGTTAGAAAGAATGCAGGAAACCATCCTAGCACAGGGATGGATGATCCGACAACTGACAGGGAAAACCGACTCGCTCGAGGAAGAGCAACATACGAGTAAGATAGCTCGTAACACCTTAGCCAGAGATCTGCGTGCTGAGCAGATAAGAGCCGACTGGCTCGAGGACAGAGTCCTGGAGAATAGTTGGAACATTCATGAGTTAGAGCAAAATCATGTACCTGCACCAGCACCGGCCCCTCCAGTGCCGGTAGAGGAGGATCCGGAAGAGGATCTAGAGGAGGACCCTGAAGAGGATCCGGAAGAGGATCCAGAGGAGGACCCAGAGGAGGATCCAGAGGAGGATCCGGAGGAGGACCCAGCTGTAGAAGCTGGAAATGCCGCGCAGGATGACGGCAACGACAGTGATTTGGGTGATGGAGACGTAGACGACTGACACGTCTCGCTTATTTTATTTACTTTCCTCCAGTCTATTTATTTTCCCACTTGTGTTTAAATTTGAGACTTTATAGTGAATTCATGTGTTTGGTTGGCACTTTGTAAGACGTTGAAATTTCATTTAATCAAGTACTTCTTTTGACTATTTAATATATTGAGTTGACATAACTTGAAAATTATTAAAGTACGAAGTAGGATAACTATATTGGATATATAGACTTATCGGGGTGTGTTTGTGTTGTGTTTCGAAGATCTAAATGGCAACTGGACGACGTGGAAACCTTAACTTGACGCCCGAAGAACTAGCTGCCATGATTCAAGAGCACGTGAACGCAGCTTTAGCGGGTGTTCAGAACCAACCGGCAGGAGGGGGCTTTAACCCCTACAAGATGTTCCTCGACGCGAAACCAAGCAAATTCTCGGGGGCGGAAGGACCCATTGGACTGGTCCGCTGGATCGAAAAATCTGAATCCGTATTCAAAATGTGCAACTGTCTAGAGGCCAACAAGGTCAAGTACGCAGCCTCAACACTGGAAGATGGGGCACTAACTTGGTGGAATGCACAGGTCCAAACGCGTGGACTTATAGCTGCAAATGCAATGGCCTGGGCCGAGTTCAAAGCACTAATCAAAGAGGAGTACTGTCCACGAGACAGAGTGCAACAGTTGGAGCAAGACTTGGTATTTCTATGTCCCGATTTGGCCAACACTGTGGAGAAAAGACTCGAGTTCTATCTCGGGGGTCTGGTTCCGGAGATTCAGGGTATGGTAATGGCTAGTAACCCTGTAACTGAACATCAAGCAATCCGATTGGCGCACAAACTCACCGATAAGGCGGTGGAACAAAAGAAGTTGCCAGCATGGGGTACAACTGAAGTTGCCCCTGATAACAAAAGAAAGTTTGAAGACTCGTCTGCTCGACAGTCTTCGTCATCTCAGCCGCAACAGGGGAACCAGAAACGGTTCAATCATTTCAACAGCCACCGGGGTCACCAAAATTAGCCCGCCAACAACAACAACAACCAGAACGCAAGCGGCTATGCAGGTCGAAAGCCGCAGTGCAACCGCTGTAATATTCATCATAACGGCCCTTGTGCCGGAAATCACTGCCAACGATGTGGCAAAATGGGACATGCGGCAAAGGATTGTCGTGGGGAAATCATGTCCTGACAAAATCAAAATCAACCCCAGGGTCAGCAGCAGGGTATTAACCGGGGATGCTATAAGTGTGGTAGTACTGCCCACTTCAAAAGAGACTGCCCACAGCTGCGTAACAACAACAACAATGGTGGGAACAACCATAACCACAATAACCACAACAACAACAATAATGGAACGGTGGCACAGGAGGTGCCAAAGGTCGCGCATTTACATTGGGCCGCGAGAGGCCAGAAACGACTCGAACGTGGTCACCGGTAAGTTTCCCCTTAATGAACATTTTGCTACTGTGCTTTTTGATACGGGTGCGGATAGGAGCTTTATATCTGAGTCTTTTAGGAAGAACCTAAATCTCACGCCTAAACCATTAGAGACCCCTTATGTTATAGAATTAGCCGATGGTAATTCTGTAGATGTGACCCAAATAGTATCCGGCTGTCAACTCAAACTCGCGGGCCACACCTTTACCATTGATCTGATGACAACTACCCTGGGTAGTTTTGACGTGGTAGTCGGAATGGACTGGCTATCCGACGTCCGAGCTGAAGTCCTCTGCTTCGAAAAATCTATCCGTATTCCGCTCTCGAACGACGAAATCTTGATGGTACAAGGCGATAAGGCAAGCGCCGTCACCAACATCATCTCTTACATGCAAGCGCATAAGTATCTTCGGAGGAAGAACTCCTTCGCTTTACTCGCACTGATTACCGAACAGCCTAAGGACGAGAAACGTATAGAAGACATCCCTGTCGTCCGTGATTTTTCCGAGGTATTCCCAGAAGAACTACCTGGTCTTCCACCCCATCGACAATTGGAGTTTGAAATCGAATTGGCGAACCATGCAACTCCTATCGCCAAGGCTCCATACCGCCTAGCTCCAGCCGAGCTGCAGGAGCTGTCTACCCAACTTCAGGAGCTATTAGAAAAAAGGATTTATCCGACCAAGCGTTTCGCCATGGGGAGCCCCAGTCCTTTTTGTCAAGAAGAAGGACGGGACTTTCCGCATGTGCATCGACTACAGGGAACTCAACAAGGTTACTGTCAAGAACCGATACCCGTTACCTCGCATCGACGATCTCTTCGACCAACTTCAAGGGTCAAGTTACTACTCCAAGATTGATTTACGGTCTGGTTACCATCAGCTACGCGTCAGGGAGGAGGATATCGCTAAGACGGCATTTCGTACTCGGTATGGCCATTATGAGTTCTTGGTCATGCCCTTCGGTCTCACCAACGCACCCGCGGTGTTCATGGACCTCATGAACCGCGTGTGTAAACCATACCTCGACAAATTTGTCATTGTGTTCATCGATGACATACTCATCCACTCCAAAAGTGAAGAAGAACATGCTGAACATCTACGATTACTGCTAGGATTACTTCAACAGGAAAAGCTATATGCCAAGCTTTCGAAGTGTGATTTCTGGATTTGGGAATTTCAGTTTCTCGGGCATATCGTGAATGAAAAGGGTATCCACGTAGACCCTGCCAAGATTGAAGCCATCAAAAACTGGGAAGCACCCAAGACACCGACGGAGATCCGCCAATTTTTGGGTTTGGCTGGTTACTACAGACGTTTCATCGAGGGATTTTCAAAGATCGCACAACCGCTTACTACCCTCACCCAGAAAGGCATCAAGTATGCTTGGGGTGACAAGCAGGAGGCAGCATTTCAATTGCTGAAACAGAAACTTTGCAGTGCACCCATTCTGTCCTTGCTATGCAACGCGATAAGGTCATCGCGTATGCGTCGCGACAACTGAAGGTTCACGAGAAAAACTACACGACGCATGACCTGGAATTGGGAGCAGTAGTGTTTGCACTTAAGATTTGGAGACACTACCTCTATGGAACAAAGTGTACAATCTTTACGAACCACAAGAGCCTCCAACACATCTTTGATCAGAAGGAGTTGAACATGCGACAGCGTCGCTGGGTCGAACTCTTGAATGATTATGAGTGTGCCATTCGGTATCACCCGGGTAAAGCTAACGTGGTAGCTGATGCCCTCAGTAGGAAGGAACACTTGAAACCTCGTCGTGTACGAGCATTACAACTCACTATTCATTCGGGGCTACCCGAACAATTACGCGACGCCCAGTTAGAAGCAGTTAAGGAGGAAAACATCAAGGCCGAATCGGTGGGAAAAATGGAACGCGATTGGGAAGTAAAACCCAATGGAGCCCGGTATTTCATGAATCGCATATGGGTACCTCTCTACGGAAACCTCAGAGAGCTAGTCATGGACAAAGCTCACAAATCCCGATACTCTGTCCATCCGGGTTCAGATGAGATGTATCAATACCTTAAAGCTGCGTATTGGTGGCCCAACATGAAAGCCGATATAGCCACCTACGTGAGTAAGTGTTTGACTTGTGCAAAAGTCAAGGTAGAGTATCAAAAGCCATCGGGGCTACTGCAACAACCTGAGATCCCAGTGTGGAAATGGGATCAGATCTCAATGGATTTCATCACTAAACTCCCGCGAACTTTGGGTGGTTGCGATACCATATGGGTAATTGTGGATCGTTTAACTAAGTCCGCACACTTCCTAGCTATTAAAGAAACAAATAAGATGGAGAAGTTGACTCGCATCTACATAATGGAAGTAGTTTCTCGGCACGGAGTGCCAACATCCATCATCTCAGACAGAGATGCTCGCTTCACGTCCAACTTCTGGCGGTCACTCCAGAAAGCGTTGGGAACACGCTTAGATATGAGCACAGCCTATCACCCTCAGACTGACGGTCAAAGTGAAAGGACCATACAAACCTTGGAAGACATGCTAAGGGCATGCGTAGTAGACTTCGGAAATAGTTGGGAAATCCATCTGCCTTTAGTGGAATTCTCGTATAATAACAGTTATCATACCAGTATATCAGCAGCACCGTTTGAGGCATTATACGGTCGTAAATGTAGATCACCGGTCTGTTGGGCAGAAGTCGGTGACAGTCAACTCACAGGCCCTGAGTTAATACTTGAGGCTACTGAAAAGATTGTACAAATCAGAAACCGCATGGCGGCGGCACGAGATCGACAGAAAAGCTACTCTGATCAACGACGCAAACCGCTCGAATTTCAAGTAGGCGACCGCGTCCTACTAAAGGTGTCACCCTGGAAGGGTGTAATCATCTTTGGAAACCGGGGCAAACTAAACCCACGGTACCTAGGCCCCTTTGTAATCTTGAAACGCATCGGACCCGTAGCTTATCAATTAGACCTTCCTGCCGAACTCAGTGGAGTTCACAACGTATTTCACGTGTCAAATCTGAAGAAGTGTCAATCAGATGAAACTCTAGTCATTCCATTGGATGAGATCCAAGTGGATGAACAACTACACTTTGTGGAACAGCCTATCGAGATCATGGATCGTGAGATCAAGACTCGAAGGCACAGCAAGATTCCGATCGTTAAGGTTCGTTAGGACTCTAAGCGTGGACCGGAGTTCACGTGGGAAAGAGAGGAACAAATGAAAAGCAAATACCCGCACCTCTTCGCAACTGAGCAGCAAACTAACGATACCAGTAACTAAATTTTCGGGACGAAAATTCTTTCAACATGGGGATGATGTGACTACCTGGAAATTTCTCATACTTTCGCGTACCATTGTTAACTGAATCCTTGTGCATAGCACTTGGGAATCTTTGTGCATGGCACTTGGGAACTTCTGTGCATGGCACTTGGGAACTTCTTGTAACTTCGCGTACCATCATAAACGAACTAACTCTTTGTGCGTGGCACTCTAAACATGTACGCTACATTCTAAACCGCGTTTACTCAATTTTCGGGACGAAAATTCTTTCAACATGGGGATAATGTGACATCCCGGTTTTTCGGATAACTTAAACGCAATACTTGTCGAATAAATTGTATGCTACGTATTAAACGTGTACGAGTTAGTGAATACATGATGTGCGATTATGTGATTGTTTTAGTTATAAAATAATTATGGTAAATATGTACACGAACCGAACCGAACCGCGACATGAACCAACTTTGATTCCTTGTGACTCTAGGAGTTAACCAAGTTTTAAACCTTAAACTCCAACGACTCGGCCGCGTGCAACCCAAACCGAACAAACCCAAACCACTCTCGGCCGAGAACAAGGATCAAACCCAAACCACAAACCCATTGCGTGCAACCCAAGTCTCGAGAACAAGATCAAACCCAAACCGAACCAACCCAAGTCCTCGGCCACGAGCTCAAACCAAAACCGTAACCCTTATCTCTTTGCCTATATATACTAACCATGCATGCATCCATCAAAAACACAAAACCCTAAAAGCAAAACAGCCGTCGGTAGCCAATCTGTCATCTCTCCGATCGCAAAACAGTCCATCTCTTCCACTTGATCACCTCTTCGATCGCAAACAACCTTGTTCTTCATCATCTTGATCTGATCAGCCATACATCACTTTCTCGGTTGCTAACAGATTGTTCCTTTCATCTTCTCGGTCGCAACTATCCTGGATCATCGGTTCCTCGTCTACTCACGGTTCATTAAGCTTGATAGTAAAGGTTAGGATTTATCTTTTGATTATAGGATCATGTTCGGATATATGTGCTTGAATGAAGTGATTGGTCTGTTTTCGGATTATATGTGTTTGAATAGGCTGATTTATCATTGTTACATGTATGATTGTTTTCGGAACTTATATGTTTGCCAAGTATGTTTTGTTTATAAAAACTAGAGGTGTGGATTAGGGTTTGCATGGATGTGATATTGGTATTGATCTATGATTAGAAAATCGGTTCTTGATCGCCTAGGTTAATTATATGGACGGTTTATGCAAATCTATGATAACAATATGCTGAAACAGGTTGCTGAGTAATAGTTACAGCCGACTTCATCTGGCTGTAACTCGGTCATTAGTTGTCGAAAAACGGATTTTCTGATGTCTAAAACGTAGAGATTTGAATAAGGAATCTAATGGCGTTGGATTCATATTTTTCTGAAGTCGTTTGATATTTTTAAATGGCCAAATAAGTTCAGTAACTAAAGCTGTGAAAATCCTGAAATTTTGTTAGTTGTTTATCGAGTTGGATTTTATAATCAGTAGGGAGTCGAGTCATGAATTTTGTACAGAAACTAGGTATGGAAATTTCCGGGCAACTCCAACTGGAATTTTGTTAATTGGACGATCAGTGATTTTTAAATAAATTCTTCCGTGGACTGCAGTCAGAAAGCAACGAATCTGACTGCAGCCTAGTATATTAATATTTATGGTTATTTGGTAAAGATTTAGGACTTGGAAAATTTATATAAATTTCTATAGTATAAATGTCACCTGCTGTAAAATAATTGGAATTTTTGGAACGTTGGAAGTATTTTATAAAAATCCTAGAAAACAGCTGAATTATGAGTATTAAGCTGAAATTTGATAACTTGTGATTGTGTGCACCAAAGCGTTACATGGATTGGATTATGTTCATGATAAATTGTTTTGATTACTATGATCACATGAGGATACTTGCATGCATGTTTGAGTGTTAGATATGTTGTTTGTGTGTATCACTTTGTGCGTAAATTAAGTGTAGAATTTGTATTGGTGTGTTCACAGACTGACTTGAAATCAATTGGTTTGTTAGGACGCAATTAGCGGTCCCATCCCTTACAACTTCTTTGCTACACTAACCGAGCAACTAAAGGTGAGTTCACGGCCCCTAACTTTATCCGGTTTTTAAACAACAGGGGGAGAAACATGTATACACTCTTCAAACTCAATCTCTTTACGTTATACGAAATTAACGTCACATAACTATTCGGTAACTAAGTTGATGTTAATGTAATGTTGGAGCCCCTACACACATGATTAACAAACCTTATTTAAACAAAGAAACCCAAGCCTGTTTGGTCTTGGGTGGGTTTGGATTGTCAAATTTTGGACCCACTTTGTTTTTATTAATCTTTTAAGCTCGGTTTTGTTTGGAATAGAAGGTTTTTGTTCAACCTTGGATGATTTGATTTTAACAACTTTAGCAAACCATTTCTGTGTTTGTGGTTTAGCCCTTTTACATAAAATTTTGAAACTACTTGTTGAATTTTGTTTTATGTTTCACGAATTTCAAATTTAGATTGAGTTTGAATAGTTGGTTTAACATTTTGATGAGATTCATTATTTCTTTTAAGAATTTATTTCGGCATGAACATGGGTGCTTTTTGTTTTTCATCTTGGTGAACTTTTTCGGGTAAGAAATTGGTTTTGAACTTACGTGTGAGCAATATCGTGCGATATGCCCAACTTGCTCGCATTTAAAGCATGTCCTGCTGTCCTTATGAACAGAGGTATCCAAAACTTGTTTCTGGTTCTCTTTTTCTTTAAGAAAATCATCATTTGATTTTGTTCTGATGACCTCCTTTTCTTTCTCGGTTGTTGTCCCAAAAACAAAATTGATTTTCTTTGTAAAATTCAATTTTTGGAACCTGTTGTTTTTATTGGGCTTCTGGAAACCCAACATTGCTCGTTTGTTTTCCGGATAATCTCTATTTTTACGATAGTAGGGTTGGTTGTCAGTTTTTGATTTAGAATATAAAGATGCATCATGTTTATCAATATCTTCATGACTTACCTCCATAAGCTTGAACATTTTATCCACACAATCCATTTTCACATTCTGGATCGAAAAGTCCTCATCTGAAACTACTTTATCAGACCCTTTCATTTTGTAAACTATGACATTGGGATCAACATTTAAACGATTTTCTAATATATCATCAGACTCTGACTGCTCAAATTGTTCAGACTCAGACACTTCAGATTCATTTTTTAACATTTTTTCAACCACATTATTTACCACTTCAGAGTCACATTCACCATTTTTTTTAGTGTAAGTTACATCGATATCCGAAGGCAACTGTTCAGTTTTCAATTTAAGATTTAGCGCCTTTTCCACCCCAGATGGATTTTTGCATGCATAACTGTTCCACATGGGTGATGGAACTCGATCATAACTAGCACTTTTTGTTTCACCATTTTTAGATTTTTCAGTATTTTCGATTTTCGGTAAAATGTGATCTATGACGCATGAGCTTGTTGAGTAACTCATTAACAATTCGTTAACCCGTTCATTTTCAATTCCCATTTTCTCAAGCTCACTTTTTGAGCTCAACAATAGTGTTTAGATGAATATTAATAGCCATTTGTTTATCCATCACTGTTGCTTTAAGCATCATACGTGTTGCGTCATTTTCTCTGAGTGCTTTATTATATTGTTTAACAGACGCACTCAATTTGTCATAAGCTTCCTTTGTGGATTTGTAATCGCTTGACAAATTGTTTGTTAAACTTTGCAATTCAGCAAATCTTTTGTCTTTTACAAGACACTCACCACACGGCTTTGCACACTTTAAACAAGGTTTTTCAACCACAATCTCAGATGTTGACTCATTTACCTCATTGCCGTTGACCATGCAAGCTTTAATGATGTCTTCTTTCAACATTTCCATTTTCTCATCAGCTTTGACTTCTTCAACAGGTTTCTTTTACTATTCACATGTTGAATGTTGACTTGGTGCGAAATAACCTGCAAAAGTTTTTAAAATATCGTTAGGCAAAAGGTTTTTGAATGGACCATTCAACAGTTCCTCCTCTTCTGATGAAGTGTGATAATAATAATCATCATCATCATCAGGTCCCTCATCAAAAGATGCCCCCGATTCTTCTTCTGGTTCCTCGATAATTTCAGCAACCAACGCCAAACTTTCTCCTTTCGAAATAAACTTGTTCCAATTAAATCCTTCGTCTTCTTGTGTAACAACCAATGCCTTATCTTTAGTTTCTGGCTGCTTATCTTCAATCGGCACGATTCTTGTTCTTGGTTGAGGTTGGTGGTAAATCGCTCTCTTGTAATAGTCATCGGTGAAAGGATTATGATTTCCTTGAACCTCTCAGTTTGGACATTCTCTATTGAAGTGACCTTTCTCCCGACACTTGAAACAAGTAACTTTGGATTTATCAAATCCAAGTTTCCCATCCAAACCTCCCAAATTTGCTTTACCAGTAATTTCCATAAATCTCTGTGCCGTCGAATGATCGAAGCCATACACCATTTTATATCTATCAACTCCATTTCAACTGGATCAATTTGATCATAATCTTCACGTGTCATTTTAGAACTTCCGATCTTCCCAACAACGAGGCTATCATACAACTCAAGAACTGAAGCTAGTAGACACATGTGTTGCTTTGCTGTCTTCTCGTCAAAATTTTGTGCATTTTGAAAATCAAAGGCAATGTTGCATTGCAAAACTCTTTGATTTGGATTGGATGATGAAGTAGTCTGGTTGTTCTAGGGTTGATTTGATCCGAAAGATGACTGTTTGCTTGAAGGTGTATTTGGACCAACTGATGGAAATGATTGGAAGCCACTTGTCTGAGTTGGTGGTGTGCTTGGTGAACTATATGCACTGAAAGCGGTCTGAATATTTGGCGCTTGGATTTGAGCAGTAGAACTGTTCTTGAAATAAAGATTAACATCTTGTTGAACTTGAATAGTGTTGTTTTTTGCCATCTTTTGCATTTCTAATTCATGACCCTCGAGCCTTTCAATGAAACGAGGCAGCGAGAAATTGTTGTACTCAATTCCATTCTTTAGTATGGTTAAGTAAGTCGACCATTCACCTTGCGGTAGAGAATCAGCTAGTTTGTCAACAAGCTCTTCATTTGTCTTTACAATTTCCATTCCCTTCATACGAACCACCAAATGACAATATCTTTCAATCAACTGCTTTACTGTTTCTCCTTTAATCAGTGTGAATACATCGAAATCTTTGCTTAACAACGCTCTTTTGCTCTTGCGAAGTTGAGCACTTCCTTGGAACTTTAATCGGAGAGCATTCCATAAATATTGAGCATCATCATCATGTTGAAGTAAAGCCAAGATGTCTTCTTTAATCGATTGTTGAAGAATATTCTTCATTTTCTTTTCGTTGATAAACCTTTCACGTTCAACATCAGAAAATTGAGCAAGGGTCTTCTCAAGACCATTTTCACCAACTGGTGCGATATACTTTGCCTCAATTGCAAACCAGGAAGTAAAGTGGTTAGCTTGAACCCAGTTCATAAATCTTTCACTCCAGCTATCAAAATCTTCTAGATTGATAAGCTTTGGCGGTTTCGACATTGTTCCCGTCTCATTCTCTAGATTTATATTCTGAGCTGTTGCAGTGGTAACAACTGATGTGGCGAAAGCGTTGTAGAATTCCTCATACATCTTCCTGTGAAAAAATAAAGCACACACTTTTTGAAAACAAACTGATCAGGTCGTAAAATTACTTCGTGCGGATGAGCTATTCGTACGGAACAAGTTTTCAAAACAAATAGGTTTTCACACATACAATAATTCGTGCGAATCAAGATATTCGTATGACTGAGATACTCATATGAATGTTGAGGTTGTATGAAATACTTTGAAAATCTGAAAACTTGTAAATTTTGTGAACTTTTAAACCTTGTTCATATAAAATTTTGAATTCATTCGTACAAAAATCAAATCAATTTTTCGTGCGAGACTCGTACAGAATAACTAAGTCTCCAAACTGAAGAATTTTATCAATTTCGACATGATTTAGTTCAATTTTAAGTCCGAATTTTGATAAGAATTGATTAGATTGAAGATTAACGTGAATTACTAAAATCCTAGTCCATTTTGTCAATAAATTCGTTCAAAATCCAGTATAGTTCAGGAAAGTGATGAAGATGAAGATGAATCCAAGTCTGAACAGCTAGTAGCTTGCAACTACTTGTCGTCTGTGAGTAGATCAGATCTCAAGGCTCTGGCCATTTGCGAATGGGGGTCGAGCTCCCGAAATGAGCAATCGACCTGATCTCGCTCAACTAGGAGAGGCGGAATTCATTGCTAGAGAGGTAGACAAGATGAACAAGATAGTACTTACTGTTTAACTGCTTCTGTTGTATTAATGACGTTCAAATACAGACGCGAGTAAACATACTGGCAGAGCTTCGCTGTACCAATTGACAAAGCACTAACTAGCTCTAACACTACACTTCCCTATTTATAGATCGACATGACTCGTACCGAAGTGTGTGCTAAACAGTGACCTGACTATACTTCGTACGAGCTTGTGCTTCGTACGAGTAAGACACTCGTACGAAACACATAGATACTCCATACGAAGCAAACTATCAAAACATATAAAATTTACTTTTTAACAAATAAAACATTGACGTTTAAGCTCTATATACATTACAGACATATCCTAGACGTAGGCAATAGACATTATGCACCAACAATAGATCTCTCCTATTAGAGATCTATTTATCACTTCGCACACAATCTCTTTCGTACGAACGAATTTGTGACTGATCAGGCTGGGGAAGATTGTAAAATCATTATACTGTAATTCGTAATCTATTCATTCAACGAAAAATAGTTGTTAATAATATCTTCATGCTTGTGAGTTTATTATTTGAATTGCAATCATAATTGCTTGTTTTAACTAGACTTAATTCACAATTTAAATTGAAAGTGTTCTGATAGTAATTGAACTCTCATTCGTTTCAACACAATCTTGTATTTTCTTCAATTTACTCGAGATGTATAACATGCTTCTCTTCATTATTTCATTCCAACTCCGACATTCAGATATATAGAATGCTTCTCTACTTTATTTCATTCCAACTCTGTTATTTAGAAGTATAGTATACTTCTCTACTTTATTTAGATGTATAGCATGCTATGAATTGTATTAAATTTTTTATTATTCTTTTTGTTTAAACATTCTCCTAGATTTTTAGTGAAATTTATTGAATTAATTTTCATTATAACTAAATAATTATATTCTACATTTTGCCAATGGATTTTATCATTTTATGTTTCAACTTTTTTATTTTCAGATTTGGCAGCCAAATTTATTATATTATTTTTAGTATTTATTTTCTCAATTGTGCTATGAATTTTGCTGTAAGTTTTTTAAGTTGCTTTTATTATATAAAATAGTTGTTTTCTTGATGCTTTCAGGGTGACATTTTGAAAGAAATAAATAACTAAGAAACGAACATGAATATTGAAAATAAAGGTGCAAATTAAAATAGAAAAATAAAAAGAAAATGGATAGGCAAATAAGACTGATCAAAATAATAATTTGGATGTTTCTATGGAATAAACTGTATCCTCGACAACGACGTCAAAAATTTGATGTCCTATGAATTTGGTGTATTAGTTTAATAATATCGAGCACAATTAAGTGTGTTAACTTAATAACTTGAAATCACTATTATCAATTTTAAATTTATAAATGTTTTTTTAAACTAAAACTACAAAACAAACAGAGAATCCATCGCGTATAATATAGCTTTAGATAAGAATCAAATATCATCTAAGGATACATTTTCCCTACTCATCTGTTTATTATTATTAAGACCATTCTTATTTGTAGTTGGTTTAGTAGACTAAAATAGTATAGAGTGTTCTTGGATATGTCTTTCTTAATTAATATATTTTATTTTCTAAAATGAGGAAAATAATTAAGTATTTGACTTTATCTTTTAAAAAAATTAGAGGTGGTCTCCTCGGTCTGGTTGCCAACATCCATCAGTGTTGCCACAACATTTGGATGGCAACACATATAGATAGAGTGATCTGGAAATATGTCCATAATAAACTTTCCTTAGCCTTTCCACTAGTAAACGATATGCCACAACAAGATTGACTAAAAGCTATCTTGGTTGTATTATCATCTTATAACTTACTAAAATAGTGCTTGTATTTCAATCTTACAAAAGGGATCACGTTTATGGTTCTTTAATTAATTACTGCAGTGATTTTGAAATCAAATTAATTAAGTTGTCGAACAAGCAAAATAGGTCCCATTTCACCGGTTATCTTCTATTCAACCTAATCATTTTTGGACCTACAAAAGAATAGATGATATCAAAAAGGCAACGCATGAGTCACTAATCAACAAATAAGCAAAATATTGAACCAGTCTCTCCACAAAGATAATAAATCTTGAACACCTATTGAGAACATCTATTCAAGAACAAAGCAAACATCCGATCAAGACTTGGAACCGTTGTTCAAGAAAAAACAACATCTGTTGAATGCTAAAGATTGTTGAAGACCAAAGCATTGATAAAGTCAAAGGTCTGATGAAGAAGACCAAACATTTGTATAGCCAAACATATGTTTGGATAACTACAACAAAGGATATCTTAGGCAGTGTTTTTCGAATGCAACCGTATTTATCTTATCAGTTTTTAGACTAGTTAGAACAGATGATAGGATTTACATAGATGTTTGTAACATCTGTGGAATCTTTTCTGTTAGGAATGCTACACTCACTATCTGGGTAATGTCAGCCAATCACTGAACAGAGTTTTCATACTTAGTATAAACATATCACTCATGTTAGTGATCTATTATCACACACATCACCTTTTCTTATGTACGAACAAAATTGTTAAGTGATCAGCTGAGGGAGAGTCTGTAGAATCATTTATTTGTAAAACATTTATATCCTTTGAGATTAATGAAAAAAAATCATTGATGATGACTTTCTATTTGTGAATTATGTTGTGATAATCAATATGTATTTGCAAATATCAAACTCAGTTGTAACAATTGGTATCCGAGCCTGGTCAGGTTAAATTCTTTTTCGCGATCACTTTAACAATCAAAGATTAGCTCTACAAAGATAGAATATTTTTTCATAGCTAAGAGTTGCAAAGTGAAGAACTAAAAAGTGTCTATCACATAGTCTATTTTTTCCGATATAGAACACAAGAAAATGGCATAAAATGATCCCCATGATACATGCTTTAGCAATAAACCACATATGCTTTTTAGATCAGTACATAATATCTTGCGATGTAGGATGGAGCATATGGTATCTCAACAAAACATAGGGTGTTGGAGGTCTATTGTTTTCATACTACACGTTCTAATGGTACCAAATGTAAAAAAACCAAATGTCTTTGAGCAAAAGAAGCTTGAAAATTACTCTGAGCAAGACTATCAAAAATCCGATCTAGATGCGAAAGTCTTCAGTATCGTGGCTATGGCATTACCGAAAGATATCTATGCCAGCTTATTGCACTGTAATAATGCTAAAGTGTTGTGCGATACACTGAAGGAACAATTTGGTGGAATAGAGGATTTTAACGAGAATACTCGTGAAATCGTTACTAGCAATTTGAAACCTTCACTCACGTCAAAGGGGAAATCATAACTCAGTAGTTTTAGTGTTTTTCATGTTTAATTAAATAACTTTAGTTGGTCAACAAAGAATTTACTAAAACAACTTTAAGTAACCGATTTATGAGATCTTTGCCTAAGAAATGGGACACTACTGCTATAGTGATGAGAACATCCTAAGATTTCAAGGACTTGAGCCTAACTCAGCTTAATAGAAAGCTCCCGACATTTGAAATGGAGCTAGTTCAAAAGAAAAGGCTCTAGGAAACTGGAAAAGTGTCTGATAGTTATGTTTTTTGTAACACAACACTTTTGAGTCAGGAGGGATCATCTTCTGGGATAGGAAGTGATTAGAGTTTTGATCATTTTATTGACATATCCACTTGAATCAACTCTGATCGACTTTCCAGCAGTTATGCTTTTGCAACAAACAATAATGTTTAGGTCCTTAAAAATCTTTCGTTTGTACTTGGTGATTTTAAGCACAAAGATCCAATTGATTTTGAGGAGATGGACATATTTCACTAGGTAGCCCTACTCAGTGTAAGAGCTAACAATTTTTACATAAGGACTGGTAGGACTTACCTAGGTTTAAATGGGAGATCGAGGATTAAATGTTTTAGGTGTAACATGCTAGGTCACTTTACTAGAGAATGCAAGAATCAATTAAGTAACTCTGCACAAATCATAACATACCCTAATCAAAGGACCCAATCTAGTACACAACAACAATTTATCCCTAAAATACCCCTGGATCAAATGTGCATAACACAACTTATCTTGCATAAACCATGAATCATGTACCTGTACACCATGTTCATACACCACAAGTACCTTAGATTTAGTATGCTCATATGCCAATAGCACATGTTCAAGCACTACAAGCCGCTCATGCTCTTGAACCTTCAGAGCCTAATCAATAGAGCTTTTTCACACAAGGCTATGTTGATTGGAGTTACTTGCTAGAGAACTTAAAAGATTACAATTTTGCTTTAATAGCAAATGACTGTGATGAACATGGACATTTTTGTTTTATGGCTATTAAGTGTGTCTTAGGTGAAGAAGATCTAGCTTAAACTGCTATTGGTGAAGAAATTGCTAGTAAAACAGCTAAAAACCTTAGTCAAATATCTGTTGGGGACCAAGAGCATGCAGAAAGGATAGACGAAGAAAATCCTAAAAGTTCCACTGATTGTCTTAGTGTGGATCAAATGGAAATGGCTACCTCTAAGGTATCACCTCAAACTCTTAGAGATTTATTTTCTAAAATATCCATTATAGGTTTTACTAACATAAAAGAGGTGATTGGAAACCTTAGAGAACAGGTACAAATAAGTGAAATTATTCTTGAAAATTTGAGGAACGATTTTAAAACAAGAATAGTTGAAAAAGACCTTGAAATAAGCAGGCTTAAACATGAAGCATCAATAAGTAAGGACCAACTCCAGTCAATGTAGAAAAATATCAAAACTATAAAAAGGAATTGGATACCACATAGATCACCTGTGAGAAATGGGTGTAATCATGTCATGGTTATCAGATGCTTCTGAAAAAAACAAATGAAAAGAAATGAGAAGTTTGTTGTTGGTCTTAGAATATATGACGAGAAACCAACACTTCCATTAGCTCTGAATTGGTTGAAGACAAATCAACCAAGTCTAACTGGAAAAGAAATCAAAATCATTGAAACAAGTGGCAAGAATATCATTCTTGAAAAGCCACAAGGTTCTATTCAGCCTGGACAACAAAAATATACTTCCACACCAACTTGGTCAGATGAATGTGATGATTTTAAAAATTTCAAACCAGTTAATTTATCAAACCCTTGTGGTCTTAAGCCACCTAAGATAAAACCCATTCCTGTTACCAACTCACAAATAGAGGTTAAGACATTTGTTTCTGAAAAGGAGGAAAAGGAAAAAGGAAAGATAAGATTCCAGTTATGTTGTGTGAGTTTTGTGGCATAACAAATCACTGGGTAAAAGACTGTTTCAAGTTAAAAGCCCGTGATATCAATCAAAGCAACATATGTGAATCCACTCTTAGGTGCCATCTGTGGTAAAACAAATCATTTAACTTAACAATGCTCGTTTCATAGATCACATGATATTAACAAAAATTGGTCAAGAAGGAAAATGAATCGCAAAAGAGATGATGGTCCTATGTATAGGAATCCCCAACTATCACTCAACAAAGTTGAGTTCAACTACACATCAGTCCCCCAAAATCTGAATGAACATCCTTCACAAAGGTCGGGTCAAACCTCTGTTGTACCACAAAACCCACTACCCAGAGGCTATGGGCAACCACCGTGCAACAGGGTACCTTATAGGTATGTAGAAATATGCCACACCCCAAAAACCAAGGGTAAATAGACATCCACATAGGTATCAATATCTTTTTGGGAATGGTCAACTTCTAATTGACCCAAGTGTGCAGGGACATGCAGAAGGTCAAAAACATCGGTTGGATATTGTACAAAAACTCCTTGTGACCAATGATCCAATCCTAAGGAACCATTCCAGTGGTTGATAACACCAAATCCCAAGCAGATAATTCTATGGATCATCTACAAGATTGACCCATTTATCACCATCTGCAGGGAACCACTGATGATAATTTGAAAGTCTTAACAAAGGTTACCTGTGCATCTATCCCTATCCAAATAAAAGAAAAAATTGTCTTTATTGTTTTGATGTTGTTTAATATTGTTCTAAAAATCAGTAAATCAAAATTTTGTTTCAAAAATCAAGAAACGATTGACAAAATCATCAAAATTTAAAACTTTGTTCAAAAGAGTAGAACAACTATTTCACTGGTTTAAAAGTCTACTTAAGTGCGGATAACCACTATCTAAGGTAAAAGAACCACTGTTTGACTATAAAAGTCAAACAGAGCCACTGTTTCATCAAAACTCACCATTGTTCTAATTCAAAACTATGTTTAACCAAACAAAGGTTTCCAGCATATGTTTTCAAAACTCTGTTGACCAAAAGTCAAACAAATGTTTCAAAACACTAATCTTGTTGCTCAAAGGTATGTTGAACAAAACAGAGGTTTCAAACAGATATTTTAAAAAACAAATCTTTCATATCTTTTTCAAAGGATTTCCTTATTAGAACCCACGTTTTGAACAGAGTTTTGCTATGACAAATAGCAACTGACCACATGGACTAAAATGTAATTGTTGTCCACGTTCCATTAACCATATAAAAACCCATGAGAAACAGAGTTTACTTCTATCCTCTATTATTGATAAATTCAAAAGTATTTAAAAAGAGAAAAACTCCAAATTTGCTTCCATCAAACTCTTCATTCAATCAAAATATCTTCCGCATAAGAAATTTTCAAAAGATCTGAAGTAAAAGTTCTTCATGGCTCTCGAATTGAAAACCCCTCACCACTACTTACTATATCTTGCAAAACACAGCAAGAACACGGATTTTCACTTCATCATCGACATCATAAATTTATTAAAATGTCTTTACATTATCACCGCAAACGCCCCCATCTATCTTACCATCCTCAGAGAATTTTGGGCAAATGCAAAACTCACACTCTTAAACAAAACCCTTTCTCACAACCTCCACCATCAATAAAGAACATGTGGAAATCACTGCAAAATCCATCTCCACCATGTTTCGATTAGAGGATTTGATAGGTATGGAATCTTATCCCAAAAATGACTTACATGCTGAGTTCACTGAAACAGACTATGAAGGTCAAATGGTAGGAGCAACACTATTCAAACCAATGTTCCCACCTGAAATGAAATTTTTTTCCATACTCTCTTGGTCTTCCTATCTACAAAAACCACTGCTTTTAACGAAATACTCCTAAAAACTCAGTACATGGGGTATGCTATTTGAGAAATTCAAATCATACGCTATCCCATATACTGTTTCTAGGTGTGGTAGGAAATTTAAGGGCAATCAAAAGAGGAACTAGCAATCCTTTTCTCATCTATCCAAGACTATTAAGCTTTTACCTAAGAAATGATTTAAGAAAAAGAAAATTTGGACAAAGTGAAGCACTTGAAAGTAATAGTCTTTCAAATGAAATTTTACACGCATGATGGCCAAAATCTAAGAAAGTGTTGTATAAGAAAATAGTTTGGATAACCAAGCAACAAAATACACAACATCTGTTGCTGAGCCCACTGCTCCTGGTGGCCACATTGCACAACCCAGCACTATGGAACCCACAACACAGACACTTCCATACAAACCACTTCAATTCCTGTGCCCAAATCCAAAAGACAAACCAAAAAGAAAGGATCTCTAGAGGTTGAGATAACTAGGTTACATGTTGTAACACAAATGCAGCAAACATCTGTTGTAACTTCCTCACAACAGATGCAAACATCTCCACCCATCCAAACTCCTCACTCGTCCTTACAAAAGGAAAGTGTGGTAAGCATAGGGACACAATTCAAAGGCGAGATATTTCACTTGAATATCTCTACCCAAGCCTTACACCTAGGATTGCTTCTCTTTCTACACCACCACCCACTTCAACATTCCCACCACCTTTACAAAAATTACTTAATGCAATTGATCCATTTGCATATACCTAGTTCCTCTCAACAAAAAATCATAGAGAGTTCACTTCAACAAGTGACCAGGGTAAGCTCAGGGATCATTGTTATCCCCTAAGCAAAGGATGTAACACCTCTTGTGTCTAAATATACACAAGTTGGTATTTCAAGTGGGGCAACTACTACAACTGTAGAGACAATAGTCTCACAGCTGGACATTGGTTACATCATTAAGACCCCCTTGAAAGAAACAATTGTTGAGACAGTAGTCTCTACACCAGTTGGAAGTCCCCAGTACCAAGAACTAGGTGAACTTGGTCGAAGACCAAGTTTAACTACCTCTAGTGGGAATTCAGATGATCCTATTAACACAGGTGATGGATTAAACTATCAGGAATTACGGAGAGGGTTGCAAAATTAGAAACATTTGTTGGAGAGATCAAAGACATGATGAAAATTTTGATCCAAAACACTAGAAATCCACCATCAAATGCAGACATTGCAAAATAAATGTGGGTCCATGTTCAACCATTCCTACATCTTCAAAAGCACGCTGCAGAAGAAAGATATTCCATGCAAGTAGAGCTAGTAAGACAATTATTGGATGCTAAGCACCAAAATATATAAACAGAAGTTAAAGCCATCAAAGACTTTATCTTTGAAAACACCGGTAAAGTTCTCACTCTTCCAACGTATGATGATGCCAACAGGGGAGGAAGAAGAATGAATGAGAAAGCTCCCATCCCATGTCAAAATGGCTGGAAAAGGGAAAGAAAGGAAGAAATTGCCAAAGAAGTGGAAAAGCAAAAGAAAAGAATACAAGGGAAGCTAATATGCATGATATAATTGAAAGAAAACAAATCCAAGATAGCAAGATTCTTCAACAGAGGTTCCAACATAGGTTACTCAAAGCACTACTGCACCTATCCAAACCACTGTCACACCAATCACCATTCAAGTCGCTGCTCCTATTGTCCAAACATTTGTTGCCACTACAAAAGTAACAATAAAGGTTACAACTAAATTATCACCACCACCAACACACAAGTCTCCCAAAGGACTTCTTATCCACAAGAGAAAGCCCAGAATACCACTTCCACAACCACCACCAAAAACACAAAAAGCACAAACCAAAACTAGGAGAACTAACTTCATTGTCCAAGATGATGATGAAGAAACTCCTAACGCATCTCCTATCAAAACCACAACCACAACTTCATCCTAACCATCCACCACCACAACCACATCTCTTACTATCATAAGTCCATCCTTAAATGTACCCTCCACTATTCTTGACCCTTGGAACTAGAAAATGTATCAAAAAAGGTACAATCTTTCAATTCCACAACTGACATTAGTCAACTTAACTTTCCATCACTCAGAGGATATCAAAATCCAAAAATGTAAAAGAGTACCTAGATTTGAAGCTTGTGCAGGTTGAAAAGATAGCTGCTTTCAAAAGCAAGGGAAAAGTGATAGGGAGGCTCAGCAAATCACGTCTATAGAATTCACTAACTTGAAGATTTTGCTAAAGATGTTAGTCAAAAGGCATCTCATGGACCAGTTAGCAACCCTAACCTCAAAAAAAAAAACTAAGGGAAGACTATCTAGATTCTATCATGAAGAATAAGCACTAAAGAGCTTCATGAGCAGAATTCACTAGTTGGTTACTAGAAGCCTTTCTAGAAGATATTGCCAGGATTAAGATGTTAAAGCTTAATCCAGATATCAAGCCCAGTTTTCCCAACCAGGCTGAAGGAAGAAAACCTATTGTCCAAAAAGCAGTTAAACTCACAAGAATGAAGGAAGATATGGTTGCTTCCAAATACGGCACAATGCAATCCATTGCTAGGTGGGATGAGTCAACGATCAGGGAAATTTATAAGAAATTAGAAACTTTAAGAACCAAAGATCCCTTAGTCCCAAGAAAGTCTAACTATGAAGACTTACATATCAGTTCTAAGGCCATCATATATGAACTTCCATCTGCATGACATGCCTCTTCATGGTAAGAAGCCATCTTAAAAGACAGAAGGATATGTCTGCAGAAGATGTGAAAAGATCTGAAGATGATATCATGAAGGAAGGTATAAAAAATATGATAATGTATGAACATCATGATACCAATCTAGCAGATCTATTAGGGCAAGTCTTGAGAATGTAGATTCCCTTACCACTTTCACCGACATCACTCTAAGTAACCCATGTTGCCTCTGAAATTCAAAAATGGTTCTCAGACAAAGACAACCATGAGATAATAGTTGTCAGGGCAAATGGGGAAGTGCAAAAGACTTCAATGAACTGTGTGATAAGCTTAAAATTGAAGATCTGCAAGATTTACTAAATCTTCAACTCGAAAGGGATGCTGATGACTCACTCTCCGAAAGATTTGAAAAATAATTCAAAGCACAAATCAGGAGTAAGTTGAAGAGGAATAAAAATTGATCCAATAAACATCTACTTTGGCATCATCTGTTCTAGGGGGGATTGTTGGACCCATAAAAGAACAAATGATATCCAAAAGCCAAAACATGATTCACTAATCAAGAAATAAGCAAAAGATTGAACCAGACTCTCTCAAAAGATAGTGAATCTTGAACACTTACTCGAAACATCTATTCAAGAACAAAGCAAATATTTAATAAAGACTTGGAACCATCGTTGAAGAAGAAACGACATTTGTTGAAAGTTAAAGACTGTTGAAGACAAAGCACTGATGAAGTCAAAGGTCTGATGAAGAAGACCAAACATCAGTATGGCCAAATGTATGTTTGGATAACTACAATAGAGGATAGCTTAGACGGTGTTTTCCAAATGTAACAATATTTATCTTATCAGCGTTTAGACTAGTTAGAAAAGATGATAGGATTTGCACAGATGTTTGTAACATCTCTGAAATCATTTATGTTAGGAATGTTAGATATCACTATCAGGGTGATGTCAGCCAATCACTGAACCGAGCTTTCATACTTAGTATAAATGGATCACACATGTTAGTGATCTATTATCACATACATCACTTTTTCTTGTTTACGAACATAATTGCTAGGTGAACAGCTGAGGGGGAGTCTATAGAGTCAATTGATTTGTAAAACATTTGAATCCTTTGAGATTAATGAAAAACAATCATTAATGATGACTTTATGTTTGTGAATACTAGAAGTCGACATAATAATAGTCTTGATTGGCCAAGTTCAGATTTCCTTATTAGTATATGGGTTGTTACACACTATGAGTCTACTATTAAGCTTCACTTTACAAAGTTAACAAGAACACCAGATCTGATTGAGGGTACGAAAAGCTGTACGCACACCTTAGTCAAGTTAAGTCATGTTAAATTAATATGGTTAAATTAAGTGGTTAAGTTAATTAGTTTCAAATGGGTCATGCAATCATATCACAAACGATAACAGACCAAGGATTTGTAAAAGATAAACACATTGAATAAGATAAAAATACTATATTAATAAGATTAACTAATCCAAGAGTATGAGAAGACATAGAGATTACAACCATACGAAACACTTTTACCAATGGCGATTACCACAATTTATGATCTTCAAGCTCTAGCTCAAGTGCAAGTATTTGTGCAACAAAGTGTCTCTCAACTCTCATTTATTACATATTTAGTGCACTAATCTAACTATGCTTTATACTTGACATGGATGATCAAAGGTAGGATGTAGGATCCTAGTTTTAGAAAAGTCGCGGTTGTCATGGAGGCCTTCTCTAAGAATCAACCTCTCACTTCAAAGCAAAGGGGTCTAAGAAGCATCATGATCATAGCATACTTGACTATTGATTAATCAAGCTCCATGGATCATCCACACTTTCTCCAAGGGACTAGAAACTTCATGGGTGAGAGAACAAGGCCATGGAGGCACAAGTCTATCAGCCTTAGGGCTATAGCACACCAGGGAACAAGAGAGAAAAGAACGTCATGCCTCAAATGGGTGAATGAGGCCTCTATCTATAGGTTGGTCGAAGGCGAGTGAGCACGGGGGTGCCAAGGGGGCATGATTGTGCATGTCCCTGAATCTGTTGGAAGCTTCGAGATCCTGTCCTTTCTGTCTCCTGGGTATATTGAGCACGGGCGTGCCTTGCCATGCACGGTCATACATGGTGAGGTGTCTTGACATGGCAAAAACAAGTGTACTTCTGGTCTCTAGCTTTTGTCTTATCTGATTTGTTTTTTATGGGAGTATAACCACGCATGCCTATGCACGGGCGTGCCAACCGATTTTCTTTTTTGCACACCAAGTTGTTCTGATTCATCCAACAGGCAAGATGAGGCTAGAGGCACGGACATGCCTGTGTTGTGCAAAGGGGTGCTTCTTGGAAACTTCGTATTTTTCATCCGGTTTTCTTTGTTTTTTGCTTCTTATTGATCTTGGAACTTTAAATCCTCTAAAAACTGAAAAAGAACAATATAGGTAGTTTTTTTTCTTCATAAATTGCTTTGAAGGTATTACTCAATGAAGTTGAGTTCGTATTATAAGTATGTATAATTGATAACACATCAATTTTGCTTCGCTTGCTACAGAATATTCGTAGCTAAATTGTAGCAAAATGTGCCTATAGCTAATCTGTAGCATGATTGCAACCGAATGTTTTCTGTAGCAAAACCATAGTAAATGCCTATATTTGTAGTAGTGATTGGGAAAATGCAAGTCAGACAAACTAGGAGGTTACTCCATTTTAATTATTTCACTAAGATGTCCATGTAGAAAAGCATTTTTGACATCTAGTTATGTAATAACCGCCTCTTTATAACCACAAGTGAGCAAACAACATGTACTATAGAGGCTTAACAATAGGACTAAATGTACGTAAATAGTCTAGCTCTGGTACCTGAGTGAATCCTTGAGCTACAAAGCGAGCTTTGAATCACTCAACTTAACCATCAAAGTGGAATTTGAGCAAAAAATACACCTAGAACCAACTACATTGGTATTCAGTGGTAGAGTAACCAATATCCAAATGTCATTTTGTTTAAGAGTCGTCATCTCTTCATGCATGGCTTGCAACCACCTTGGACTTTTAGCAGTCGAATTTAATCCATTATGTTTGTGCATCTAAAAAGTTGGATTACCTTGACGTTTAGGTTTAAAGATACCCACTTTGGCATGCGTTACCATTGAGTGCGCGTTAATACTCAGTTGAACCATAACAGGCTTGGATTCAGGCTAAAACACTGATGTGAGTTCAAGATTAGATTGAAACATGACAGTAACACTTAGCTTGATGTTGGGCCTCTGCATGCTAAGTTGGAACATGCTCGACCTATTGAGCTGGAATGAGCTCCGCATGCTGGGTCGGCACAGTTGTAGTAGTTGACAACATGTCTGAATAACATGGAGGAATAATGGGTTGTGATTGAGGCAAATTAACACATGATGAGCAACCTATTCGAGTTGGAGACGGGGATTGCAGTCCATTAGATAATGGTGAAATAGAAGGCAAGGAAGCATTGATAGACGACTCCTCAAGAATGTTAAGAATGTTGGAGACAATTATTTTTTTTCTCAATCATTAGAAGAATGGGACCGTAAAAATGGTAGAAAAGCTTCATCAGACCTTGCATGCCTTATGATATAAATCCATGATGTAATAAGATCTAAAACAAATATGGCCTTTATACTAAGAAAAGTAACCAATAAACACATAAAAGAGGCTTTAGTGAGACGATTAATGGTGTGAATAATTCCTAGATAAGGATAAACCCAACAACCAAAAACTAAAAAATTGCTATAATGAGGAATTCGAGAATATGGAAGTTCAAATGGACACTTACCATCCTACCATGCTAGAAAGGTGATTGAAAAAATATGTTGCCGAGCTAAACACCTCAACCCAATAACAAACCAGAATATGCAAATTGAAAAGGATGGCTAAACCTGTTTCCACAAAGGTGCGGTGTTCTCGTTCAACCCTACCATTTTGCTGAGGTGTATAGGACAAGACAACCCGTAGAACATGCCAATTGCCTTAAACTTTTGAATTGCATGATTAACAATTTTTTTGCCCCATCACTTCGAAAAACCCAAGGTAGTCTGGATAACCGGGTCTGAACAAACTGTAGAAAAGTAGTTAAAATTGTATAGAATCCCGACTTGGTTTTAAGACAAAAAACCAGGTAAAATGGGAATAGTCATCAACAAACATGTCATAATAAAGATAACCATCAACATATTACACGGGAGCAGGGCCACATAAATCATAGAGAACCAAATCTAATAGAAGATCAAAATGTTTTAAATTTAATTAAAAAGGTAAGCATTGTCCTTTGGCTAATTGACATGAATTACAAATAATAAGTTTAGGTAAAACAAAAGTAACACTTAAACAACCAAGTTTGTTCAAAACAAATTTTGTGTAAAAAGAAACATGTCCTAAACGTTTATGCCAAGTTTCATTAAAAGCCTTTAATGACGAACTCCTTACAAAAGCTTGATGACCACCTGAAATCATGTAAAGCCCATTTTCACATTTGCACAGAGCTAGTGCTTGACTCGGTTTCCTGTCCCAAATAGTAAAATATGGTTAAGAAAATAAAACATCAACGAGATTGCTAGTGGTAAGCTTGCTTATAGACAATAAGTTCTTAGTAAGATGAGGGACAACCAAAACAACATGCAACTTTATATTAGGAGAAATATTAGTATGAGGCGTATGCGAAATATGAATAAAATGGCCATTACCAACTTTAACATTTGCATTACCCTTGTATGATGAAACATCCTGCAAATTTTCTGGAGTGATTTGCATATGAGTAGATGCTCCCATAACTGCAACATACCAATCGAGAGTATTATCAGTCACGTGACATTGGGCATGGAATGCATGAGCAAGATTAGCATCCAAGGAGGCAGCTTTAGTGGCATAAGAGGCAACGGTAGGGCATTGATTAGCATAATGTCCATCTTGACGACATAACTACTATTGTGGGGTGGGACGGTCGCGACCACGACCTCCCCCATGTGATGACCGACCTTTTGGAGACATGTTAAAATCTGGTTTTTCTTAAAATTTTTCTTTTGTTCAAAGTTGAACACATTTGCTGAAGAAATTCACCAGAAAACTTATCAGAATAGTGTTGTAGGGTTGACAAATTTTCTGACATTTGGACTTGGACTGTTATGACTGTAAAAGCTGACGGAATGTTTGTTTTCTTAACTAAAATTGGGTAAGACAATAGGCTACTTTCATAAACCAGTCTGTATAAGAAAAGGAAAGTTTTCACCAAACTAACTCTTCAAAAGATTCATCTGACAAACTCTGAGAAAAATAGTTTGTGCAAATATTTCATTCGTACAAAGAACCAAGCTGCTCGTGCAAACTCATCTGTACGAACAACCTGGTTCGCACGATGGAGCTCATCCGTACGATGCAAGTTGCTCGTACGAAGAACAGTTATTCGTACGAAACATTGGTTCGCACGAATAACCTTCGTTATTGTTTGTTTTTCGTTTTTCAGATTTTCAAAGCTGTGTGCTTTTCAAATATTTTCAGAATTGTGAATTTTAAGAGGGAACTATTATTTGCAAACTTTAAACATTTCAAAATTTTCATAATCCAGAAAATATTATTAGTTCTAATCCATGGGATTGGAGTAGTGGTTCCGGCTCAAATCAGGAGTCTTTGCAAAGCTCCGCAGCCTCATTGGTTAAGTCTTTGATACCTCAACATAAAGCCATGATCTCTGCAAATCAATGGGCGTGTGTAGCGAACCAGAACCAGAGCATCCAAACTCTTCTAATGAGCGAGAGTGAAACAGGGAGCAATAACCGTCCACTAAAGCTAAATCACATGAACAATTATCCTTCGTGGAAAAGTCGTTTTCATACTTATGTTCTCGGTCAGAACACAAAACTGTGGACGTGTTTCACTACACCCTATAAAGAGCCCGTCCACTAAAGCTAAATCATATGAACGATTATCCTTCGTGGAAAAGTCGTTTTCATACTTATGTTCTCGGTCAGAACACAAAACTGTGGACTTGTTTCACTACACCCTATAAAGAATCACTCAAAGAAACCGGGTCAAATCCATCCTCCTTGGCCAATCTAGATGAAAGTGACAAGAAAGCATATGAACTAGAGAAAAAGGCCTTTGCTATCCTAAGACAAGCTCCTCACAAAGATATTGATCATCAGTTTGTGTATTGTACGACCACGAAAAATTTGTGGGATACTTTGGAAGCGAGAGGAGAGGGTAATGCTGCTACCAGGAAGATTCGACATGATCTGCTCTAGAAGGAGTTTGAAGGTTTCATGTTTATGGAAAATGAAATGTTGAATGATATTACCGCACATTTTTATCATCAGCTCAGTGAGATGTACTCTTACAAAGTGTTAGCAGCACCACAAGAAATTGTGTTGTGATTTGCTGATGCTTTACCACCAAAATGGGGTCAATTTATTGACTTATTAAAACATATAGGTGTTTTGGACTCAATTAGTATTTATGAATTTGTGTAGAAACTAGAGAACAAGAACGAAGAAGAACTTCGGAAGGCACAAAGAGTCACTGTTCCACAAAACCTTGAGATGTACTTCGGAGGTATTAATGCAGGTACAAGTTCAAGCCAGCAACCGAAGCTTCAAACTGCGTTTATGTCAAGCGTGAACCCCTTCCTACCACAACCTGTTTAACCAAGTCAGTCTGCAGGCTCAAGTACTCAGGCCTATGGACAAGCGTTTGATCCGAAAGCCTTCCTTCCACAGCCAAGAGATTTAGCACATCAAGCTCCACAACAAGCTCCTCAACAAGCTTTATATGGAAACAATTTTCAATCTGCAAATCCCAACACTGTCAAACATGACACGTACATCGCTCCAAAGTCAGCATAGAAGTTGCACAGGAGCATATGGAACTCCTTAATATGATGGTTAGTGCTTATTGTGGTTTAGTTGCAGGTCAAATAGGAAACATCAATTTGACTATTGAGGACTACCAACAAATTGACCGAGATGAGATGGAGCTGATGGATATCAAGTGGGCATTTGCAAGTGTTGTGAGAAGAGCAAAGGATTACATGAGAAGAACAAGAAGAACTAGTTTGGAAAGCAAGAAGGATACAAAATACGGCTTTGATAAAACTGTCGTTACTTGCTTCAATTGCGGAGAAAGAGGTCACTTCAAACGGGAATGCATGAGGCCCAACAAAGAAGGAAATCACAACCTCTTTCGAAATCAACCTCAACCATCCAACACAACTCATTTCAACAATGATAGAAGAATAGTAGCTGTCGACAACTCAAACAATACCAATCAATCAGGACCTTGAAATACACGTAGAGCTTTAGTAGTTCAATCTAATGAAGGATGTGATTAGTCAATACAGTTGGAAACAGAGAACAAACGGAGGAACTACATGTTATGCGAAGATTATCAGTTAAATCAAGCATGTTCGCAGCATTAATAATTCAGATGATGATGCTTCAGGCTATACTGGTAGTTCTGATGAAGAAATGTTCAAGTTCAGAAAGGGTTATAGATCTGATTCTGATGTCAGAAACGGAAGTGATGCTGAGGTTAACAAGTTGCTAAGTAAAGCTGAGATGATAAAGAGTGAAAAAGTGGGTCAGATGAGGAAAGTAGAAGCTGCAGTGAAGGAGACAGAGACCCTCTTTACAGATGGTGCAGCCTTCCCTCATCACACTACCTTCATGGCAAATGTTGTAGGTTCAACAAGTCAGGTAATTCTGACTCTCCTAAAGTTTTCAATGACTGTGTTGAATTGAAAACAAAATATGAAACAATTAACAGTCATAATCAAAATTTAGTTGTTGAACTATCGAAGTGCGAAGAGCCGAACCTGGCTCTAACTCGGTATATAAAGGAATTAAAATCTGTAATAGAAACCCTTAAGAAAAGTGTTTCTGAATTGACAAAAACAGTTTTGAATAAACAGACAGTTATTAATAATATTAATCTCCTAGAAGAATCTAAGAAAGAGTTAGCCATCGCCAAATGCGAATATGATGCGATCAAACTCAAATTGTAAAGTTATTCTAACTCCTGATATGTGCTTGATCATATCATTGATGTTCAAAAGCTAAAGGGAGATGCTCAATGCATTGGGTATAAGTCATGTCCACCCCCAATGAAACACAACTATACCAAAATGCCTGATGAAGAGGAGATGCCTCGCTTTGAACCCTCCGTACCTCTTAATCCTAAAGAATTTGCAGTAGGATTAGGGTTCAAACTAGACAACTCCTTACAAGAACCAAGCAGGCAAGAAAATTCGTCATCTGATGTTGATCAAAATCCAATAGAAATAGAGGAAGATGATACATCAGATGATGAATCAATCAGAAGTGATCAGGATCAATCTCTTCATAAAGGGAAAGGAGTAGAATTCTCTGCTGCTCCCAGTACTAAACCTGTTGAAAATCAAGAGAATGATTCGAAGAAATCTGTCAAGACAAAAGTGTCTTTAGATGAAACTGCCAATGTGTTGTATACTCTGGTTGGAGATAAGAAAATCTACTCAAACAAAGGTTTTCCAATTAAAAACGTAAATCCAAGCTCTGTAGATCCGGTTTTTGAAAATTCAACAACCAAATTTTTAGAGAAGGAAAGGCCAACAAATCACAACCATTATCAATTTCAAAAGAAAAACCTGAGAAGCGAGTTGAAACACCGAAAGCTCAACAACCAAAGGTTGAAGCAAAGGCTTTCGCTACAAAAAGAGGCTTAAAGATGTTAAATTCGTGAGTTCTTTGGGTACTGATAAAGTTGAGACCTTTGAAGGCAAGTCTAATGTAGATTTTGTTAACAAAGTCAAGATTTTGAAAAAAAAGAATCAAAATCATTACACTCAACACACAGATGGGTGTAATGAAAATGAAAACAGTACCTAAAGACCCACAAATTCAATATCAAGTCGTGAAACACGATCTCCTAATTTTGTTGAAAGGAGAACATGTTTCAAATGTGGAGAATCTTGCCACGTTATCAAAAATTGTAAAAATCCAGCTAAACCAAGATTTACTGAGAGAACCCCTCATGAAAAAACTTGCCAACGTAGATCTGTTTCTCCAACACAAGATAAACAGATTATTTAAGATCAAAAAGAGAAACAAAAACGTAAACAAGAAAAAGCAATTAAAAAAGCTTTAAAAGCGGATTCTTCAGAAAAGGAATCCAAGATCTTCAAATGTAATAAAACAAGAAACTGTTAAAACTGTAAATAATAGTCAATCTGGAAATAATCAACGATATTGGAAACCAAAGACCGGTAGTGGTTCAAGAGGTGGAGCACTATTTTCAAATCATCAAGAAATTGAGATCACATTTCTTGATGTTAAAGGGCGACCTAAGACCAGTAAGGCTTGGGTCCCCATCTCAAACTGATCTGGTTTTTGAAATGTCCAGGGTGTTCCAGGAGGAACTGTTAATAGTCATTGGATTGTTGACGGTGGAGCATCAACGCACATGACGGGCGACTTACGGCTCCTGTATGATGTGAAAAGCATTAAGGGTGGTTATGTTGCTTTTACTAGTGATAAAGGCGGATACATCACTGGAGAGGGAATGGTCTCCAATGGTGTTGTGAGTTTTGATAAGATCAATTATGTGCGGCAAATTGATCACAATCTTCTTAGCGTTTCTCAAATCTACGACAAGAATTTCACAGTACATTTTGATGATACTGGTTGTTATGTGCTGAAACCCGGATTTTAGATCCCGAAAGAATGGATTCTCTTATCGGCTCCAAGAATTAACCACTTTTATATTCTTGATATGAGCCAAGCTATTACCACATCTACGCCAGTCACATGTTTTATCTCAAAAGCCACCGAAAAGGAATCAATCTCTTGGCACAGACGAATGGGACACATTCACCTGAGGAAAATAAACTATTAGGTGAAGAATAATCTTGTAAATGGTGTACCAGTTAAGAATTTTCATCTTCAAGAAGTCTGGGTATCGTGTCAAAAGGGCAAGCAAGCTAGAAAATCTCATCCTATGAAGAAAATCAACATTGTGAATATGCCTCTAGAACGTCTTCATATGGACCTTTTTGGACCTATGAAACACAAGACTACCTTTGGTGATTCTTTTTGTCTGGTAGTTACTGATGGCTACTCCAGATTTTCATCGATGAATATGCTGGAATGCAAGAGTGAAGTTCCTAATATCATATGTAATGGAAATAGGATCGAGCCATTATGACAAGGTTAAAATTAAATCTGGGATCAAATGTTGGAGGTATGATCATGATAGGAGCTTATGGTTGGTGACAAGAGAGAGTGGACATAGAGAATATTATGCCAAACAGTCTCAGTTCGAATCATGGACCAAGATTGATTTGAAGAATCTGCTGCGAGCTCCTTACTATGATTCCGATCCTAATTAGCGTCGCCCAGGTTTGGCATTCCATTCCAGACTCGAGCATGAAGTAAAGCATGATTTTTCAACGATGAAAATTGTTGAGTCCTACCTAAAGAAGAGCCCTTGTGTTCGTGATCCTCACACTAATAAAACTCTTCAGAACGTCATCTGGCCACCAACCGACCAAGAGAGAGTTATTCATGCTGCTCCAAAATTTCCAAATGGAGTGTTGAAGAACTTTGCTACTGGGCTTATGATACAAGAATGGCGAAGGTTGTAATTGTGGCAAAAGAAAAAGCATTTCGATTGGAAGACACATTGGAGCTGATCAGTTTTCATGAAGATGATATTATGATCTTAGGTCAACATCAGATCTATACAAATGACAAGTATGAAGATTGTGCAAAGTCGTGGACCAGTGCAGTTGAAAACATCATCCACAAAAAACTTTATGTGGATCTAACTCCACTATTTGGAGGCAGCGAAGTTGGTAGCTCTTGAAGCGTAAGGCTACACTAATGCAGTAAACCTAGGGGAGATTATTAGGCCCTAATTAGGTTTATGCATTAGTTACATTAGTGGTGTGGGCTATCTTATGTGTATGGGTTTGGAGTAGGCTTTTGGGCCTAAGGGCTTAGGTTAACGGTGCACTAACTGTCTAGTATAAATAGATAATGATGTATTAGGGTTAGCAGCTTTTTGGTGGTTTTCTCATACTTGTATTAGACAAATTACAAGATTTGTATGTAAGTTAATCTTCGTCTATTTTATCTTATTTCTTCTATCTTGATTCATAGCTTGTTTGTGTGATTCCGCCACCAAACAAGGCTCGTGTGATATTGTAGATCCGGTTTTCGGGACTTACAAAATTGTATCAAATGAGGTATAAAATCAACCCTCTTTAGTACTAATGTTGGAAAAAGTGCGTTTCTTTGTATACTTCTGATTTTAAGTATTAAAAGAACTTAAACGTATAAAAGGAACAAATTAACGGCAAAACCCAACATGAATACAGAAGAAGGAAAGTTAACACATTATACCAACCCTCCGAGCTTCACACTAAGACCAAAAACAACGAATCAAAATGTAGGATCGTCTTATCCAAATAAGTACAGGACCTAATCCAATTAACTAGTTATAACATGAGTTGAATCCATTTTATAACAAGCGACAATATCAAGATTACTGTTTCATTAATGTGAATAACATGTACAATCCTGAAACAAACTGTGCAGGGCTTTGCCGTACACTCTACGAAACTGTTACAGACTCAAGACTACAACTGTGGTATATATAGACATGCTGACTTCGCATGAGTTGGACTTGCCACTTTGTAGGAAGTGGACTCACTTCGTGCGGAGTGACCTACAAAACATCGGAAAATCAAATCTAACAAGTAAAACCCTATTACAATGACTCGACATGAGCCTAAACATAGGCTATAGACATTCTGCATCAACAAAATTCCCTTGGATATTGTCGTAGTCTTTGTCAGTCTTTAAACTCTTCGTAACATTATAACCCTAAAGACCAAAAAAATTCTTCCTAGGCTTCCGACGCTTTTCACTTGGAATAGGCGTTTGATCGGTCAGAGGTGCCCATTTCAAAAACTGAAATCTTCTGAGAGCAGCTTTCTACGTAACAACATCGACTCTTTCTTCTTTACTCATCAGCTTCATAAGCTTTTTACGCTCTAGCTTTCTCCATTTTGACTTCTACATTTTCCATAAATTAATATCATGTGCGTAGGAAACATTAATAGCACCTTGGTATTGCATCACTTGAGTCTTTTCCCATGTCTCATAACATATTTTGTTAAAGAATAGACACTCCACATCTTTCTCTAAACAATTCACTAGCCACATCAGGTCTAGTATTTGTACCATCCTCCATAATCCTTCATTCTTTAAAACAATAATTGCTTCACCTGCTTTAACATCGCATTGCCACCACTTGAAGAATTCATGAAAATCTTGTTCTATCTTCATTAGAGGCATGTTCTTCATAGTGCGTGGTCATTTAACAATCAAAGCTACATCCTTCTCTTTCGTTACTAGATCAATCTTTATCTTCTTCTTAGGTATATGTGGTTTACAATGATTAAACCATGAGTAGCTTCATACTTTATTAACTTCATCTAGTAATTGATCATCTTTGTTTGAACTAACTCTTCCACATCTAACCAGGTTAACGTTTGTATATCACAGAGAAATCTAAAGTATTGAACTCCAACTCCATCTTTATAGCATAAACATTCAATTCTTTAATCCAACCCCAGCTCAGAATATCACCCAACGATTTATCTTGATCGCGTGTGAAGAAAGCCAATGGTCTTTGTAATTTATGTACTTTGGGTAAATCTATAAACCATGACTTCTTCGCCTCAGCTATCTCTTCTCTTGATAAACGTTTAGGAACATTTCCCTCATTTACAGTCTCTTCAACCCTACATTTCAACAAATCATCAGAAGCATTAGCAAACTACTCCTGAAAGGTTGGGAAGTCATCCATATACTCTCCTGAATATTTGACTGTTTCTTTGTCGGAACATCCTCCACGAAAACCTTGTTGTAACTATTAGCATCAGCAACATACTTGTATACATTATCAATAATCTCAGATACACTCATGTGATTTAACTCTTCCTCAAAATAGAAATAAAATGAATTCTCGGCAACACCCAACATTGTAGCAATTCCCTCCTTGGTGTGGGAGGATCGGCTTTCCTCCAAAGCACATGACTCGACTTGAGCTAATTAACATGCACGAAATTCATCATTAACTAGTTGAAAATGGTAGATATACTGTTTCAATGCCTCTACTTCATTAATCTTAAATAAATGCTTACAAATCAGAGATAAAACTAACAGGGCTTTGCCTTACAGTCAGAAAAACAGTGAAGGACTCAACACCCCTGCTCAGCTATTTATAGACAAGACAGCTTCACATAAGGGAGGATATGCCATTTCGTATGAGGTGCACTTCATACGAAGTAACATCGCATCACTTCGTACTAGGTGAGTAACACTTCATACGAAGTGGCTCTAGTACACACATATCAACATAAAATCTAACGTTTAAGCCTTGTTACATATATGACATGACCCTAAGACGTAGGCTATAGACATTCTTCACCAACAAACTCCGCTTTGGATATTGCCGCAGTCTTTGTCAGTCATCAAAAATCTTCAACATCTTTAACAGTTAGCGCTCAAAGAAATGCTTTCTCGGTCTTCCATGCTGCTTAGGTGAAATAGGCATTTGATCTGTGGGAGGAGGTCTGTTGTAGGAATTACCACACTGAAATTTGCTCAATGATGCTTATCTGACAACCTCAGCAATCCTTGTTTCTTTTCTTTCTTGCTTCAGTTGCTCTTTTCCTTTCAGCTTTTTCCATTCTAAATTCCATAATTTTCCCTGAATTAATATCGTTAGCATAACAAACATTTATAAACTGCTAGAATTGCAACGCCTGCAATTTGTCTTTTTCTTCAAAGCTAATATTGCTATAGAATAGACATTCAATATCTTTCTTTGAGCAGTTTACTAGCCACTTCTGGTCTAGTAGTCGGATGCCTCTCCATAACCATATATTCTCTTGTGTGCAATCACGACTTCAGTCAGTTCTTCAGTGATTTTCCAGGAATCATCATCATGTTAGACACAAATCACTTCTTCTCCTGTTTCAGAATCATAATGCCACCACTTGAATATCTTATGGAAATCTTGTTAAATTTTTATCAGCGACATATTCTTCATAACACGTGGCCGCTTCACTATCAGCGTAACATCTTTCTGATTTTTAATGGGATCAAACTTGATAACTCTTCGAGGAATATGCGGCTTCTAGTATCTAGAACCATGTGTAGCTTCAAACTTTATGAGTTTCCACAGATACTGATCATTAAACTTCATCTTGAGATTGATACTATTAGTTCGAACTAACTCTTCAATATCCTAAAATGGCAGCATCTTGAAGTCACTTAAGTACCAAAGTCCTGAACATCAAACGTTCGCTTTATCGAAACATCTAACTCTTCTATCCATCCCCAACTCAGAATATCTCCCAAAGATTTGTCTGGATCACGAGTAAAGAAGGCCAATGGACGTTTGAACTTTCTTTCTTGTGGCATTTGTTTGAACCAATGCTTCTTTAGATAGACGTTTAGGCACATTTCCTTCTTTCATGGTTTCCTCGACCTTTCTTCTTAACAAATCCTCATTTGCTTCAGAAAACAATTCTTCAAAGGTTGGGAAGTCATCTGTTCCTTCACTAAAATATTTAGCGTTAGCATCATTATTAGAATCGTCCACCACGACAACCTTGCCATAATCATCAGCTTCTGACACATACTTATAAAGATAATCATTAGGCTGTGAAGCATTAATGTTGTTTAATTCATCTTCAAAGTCAAATATAAAGGATTCTTCGTCTAAACCTAATATTTTTGAAATTTCTTCCTTAGTGAATGGATTCACCTTCTTCCATATCGTGCTCAAAAAAGAAAATCCTTGGTGTTTGCACATCAGAACAACCAATATAGGAACAGCTGTGAGGATTCCTGACTGCTCAGTTTCATTCACAAGGTCCTTTGTCTCCCCTTGACTTTGATCATCATTTTCTTGATTAGCTGAATCGTTTAAGAAGGCATCATAACAAGTGATTCATCACTCTTCGTAGTTTCAGCAATTAACCCTTTATCCCCTGCGTATTATCATCATCATCGCCATTATCATTGTCAACCTTTTTGTCATCATTCTTATCCTCTACTTCTGCCTCATAATCATCATCATAATCTTCTTTCTCATCGAAGCATCAATCTCATCGTCAATCTCTACGTATATCCTCTTTCTATCCAAGATTTTCTTCGTTAATGTCATGTCTGACACATCAACTGTTGGTGCATATTTGTGACAACATCTTAGATTTGGTCTTTGGATATCTTGTAATTAGTAAAATGATAAACTGTTAGCGGGTTTGGTTTTGTAATAGTTAATTAGAAGTATTTGGGCTGAACTAGACACCATATAACTCATGGGAGGTGATTTGGGCCTAGACCCATTGGCAGTCCATGTATGGAAACCCTAGCCCAGTTGCATAACCTCTCTCTATATAAAGGGAGGTTTGCATTAGGGTTTAGGTTGCTGGTTCTGTTGATCGTGTTGCTAGTTTAGTTGCAAAGAGAGTCTTGAATTAATTGTAAACACATTGTGTTAGATAATTAATAGAAGACAGTTTGAAAGTAATTGTGTTTGTGTTCTTGATTCTATGAAATCTGATCTAGGGGATTTCGCACTCTAGATTGGATAGACGATTCTATGAAGATCCATATGGATTAGGGGACTTACAATTGGTATCAGAGCATTCGACTCTTGTTTTTGCTCGGTCCAGAATCGTTACAGCAAAAAAAGTTGGGTTTTTGGACGTTTTTGGAGGCTGTTTTGAAGTTGTAACGGCTGTTCTAGGGTTTTGGCGGCTGATCTAGGGTTTTGGCGGCTGTTCTAGGGTTTTTGTAGAGATTTCAGACTAACAGCAAGGGATTTCAGATAAAAGTCTTGCATCTCGGATCAAAAGTGCAATTCGGATCATCAGACTTGCATTTCAGATTAGAATAGTGTATTCCGGATTCCATCTTGGATCAGAATAGTCTATTCCGGATTCCATTTTGGATCAGAATTCCGGATTACATCTCAGATCACTATTTGGAATCACCATCTCGGATTAGCAATTCAGATTACTGTTCTGAATTTCTATCTCGGATTGACTATCCGAGTTACTCTTCTGGATTTGGTACTGTTCCGAGTTCTATACAAAAAGGTGGAAAGTTAACCAGCTGACGTAACCAGAGTTAAACGTTTTCGGACATAGAATTTGATTCATAAACAATCTTGACAAACCGGTTGCACGGTTAGACTCATGTGATTTTTAGGACAAATAAAAAGGCACAAAAATTCCTAAAATCATAATCGGACAATGTACATCATTAGAATCGTATCGTCGAGACGAGTCTAACAGTATAATTTGGTAACCACTCATTTCAGACAAGTTTTAAACGTTTTTTAAGATCCGGTTCCATAAAAATGTCGAATATGTCTAACCTAAATGAACTGTTAAGAATGGAGCACGAGGCTGGCACGACTAACAAACCTCCAAAAAATCTGAAAGTAGAGAATTATCTTACATGGAAGCACAGGTTTCAGTCGTTTATTGAATACCAGGACACACCGGATGTGGATCTGTATTCAAGATGGCTACGCTACCCAACACATAACTTTGAGGCAGACAACGTGTTACTACTTATGTAAACATGTCAGAAGCTAAGAAAAGGATGTATGAGTCTGAGAAGAAAGCCTTAGCTGCTATAAAGATGTCATTACCTGATGGCATCAAACATACATTCAAGCGTTATACTACGTCGAAGGAGGTGTGGGATGCCCAAGAGAAGAGGTATGAGGGCAATACTGATGTGAAGAAGAACAAGGTGGATCTGCTGAAGAAACAATTTGATGTGTTTAAAGGCATGAGGAATGAATCCCTTGAAGATATTATCATGAGATACTATCATCTGATGTCAGAAATGGACAATTATGACATAGAGGGATACACGGATGTGGAGATAAATAACAAGTTGCTGGATGCTTTACCTGCAAAGTGGGATATATATCATTTGATGATAAAGGGTGAAGCTGACTACGAAACTAAAGACTTAGAAGAGGTTGTTGGAAAATTGAGAGCTTTTGAGCTCAATATGAAGAAGAAGGAAACGGGTTATGATCATGTTCAAGATCCGGGGATTTATAAAGTAATTACGCCCTCATCTACCAACAATGCTTCAAGTGATAGTGCAACTGCGTTTCTCTCATGTGAAAATGAGCAGATCGTGACAAATTCTGATGGTGAATTATGTTTTATTGCTGCTTCAGGAGGCTCGTCAGGGGCAAAGAGACAATAATCAAGTAATAGTAACAGCAGTACTAAGTCTATGCCTCTTAGTATCAAAAGTGCTGAAGATCATCTAGCATTGCTTGCTTCTTTCGTTGCTTCCTAAGAGAACTACATTCAGGGAAAAATATCTGATCATGCTACGTTTGATGAAAATTATGATCAGATCGACCCTGATGACCTGGAGGAGATGGATTTACAATGGCAGATGGCCATGATCTCTAGATAAGTAAAGAGGTTCATGAACAGAACGGGCAGGAAGTTCGTTGGAAAGAGTGTGGGCTTTAACAAGTCGAAAGTGAAGTGTTAAAATCATCAAAACTATGAAAATTTTGCTAGAGAATGTCAACTACCAAAAACAGAATCTCGTTCTAACTCATCCTTTCAAGATTCTCCTGGTCATGGTTTAAGCAACATGAATGCATCAACCAACACTGGATCAAAGGCCCTGATCTCTACTGCTAGAGAGGGTTCTTATGATTGGAGTGTTCATCTGGAGAGTGATAACAATGCCTCAAAGGCGTTCATGGCTGAGATAGCCCAGTTGTTGATGAAGAAGTGAAAGCTGATGTTGAGGCAGAGCGAGAGATGGTAGCTGAAAAAGCTGATGGAGAACAGAATGCTGCAAATAAGAAGATGGCTGCTGAATTTGCTGACTGATCTAAGCAAATCAACAGGAGAGGTACATTCTATCTCTGGTAGTTCTGTTGGTTTAAAATGTCATGAACTACAAAGTGAAGTTGACACGTTCACAAAACAAAACCAAAGTCTGGTTAATGAGCTCTCAAACCGAAAATAATCAAACTTTTTCGTAAAATGAAATGAGTCATTATATTTAAGAAGATTAAAGGTTATGAAGAAGAAATCAATATTCTAACCTGTAAGCTTAGTGGAAAACTTCAAGTTATTGACTTAGCTCATGATACAATGAGTGAGAAAACAAAAAAATTTATGAAAAATGCAAAGAGTTGTCTGAAGCACAACTTTGTTCACTGAACTTGAAAAGAAACTAAATCAAATTAGAGATTCATCTTTGTTATGAAACACATGATGAATGGCTTAAAGACGAGTAATGACAAGACATGTGTGGGCTTCAAAGGTTTAAATGAAGTTCCATCACCTCTTGGTCACGACTATTCTTTCTTGCCAGATGAAGAAGAGCTTACAGACTTTGTGTCAACTACACCAGGTAGTTCCACATCAGAGGATGTTGATGGTTCTGAGAATACCAAGAAGGTTAATAACAGAGACACAGTTTTGAAAACAAAGAATACACACCCTAAGAATCAAAAGCAAATTTTCGTTAAAAAGGTTGATTTTGTTAAGGGGAGTGATATGAAAGAAGAGGTCACTTAAGAGTTAAATGTGCAGTTTGCTAAAAATAAAAATAAAGAAAAATCAGAAATTAAGCAAACTAAACAAGATCCTTCAAAGGCATCATCATCATCATCATCATCACCTGATGAATCTAAGCAAGAGGCTTCCATTAAGAAGTCTTCGACTAGAAAATTGTGCTTCAAATGTCACGAAAAGGGACATGTAGCTAGCTGCTGTCCAAACAAAAAGAGTGAAGCACAGGTAAGCGAGAGACAGAGAGAAAAATCACCAGAAAAACATGGTGATAGTGAGAAGAAGGTTAACTCACCAAAGATATATGCTACCAAGAAATAGAGTGTTGCTGTGGTGTAGATAAGGTTGAAAAAGGAACTCACTAAGTTCCTCGTTTTTAAAGAAATCAACAAAGATTTCAGCATGAATCTACATCAGGCGGATATGAGAGACCTAGAAGTATTTCACCAAGAATGAATAACTTTAATGGTCAATCAAATAGTTTTCAAAGTCAAGGTCAATATCAAACTCGATACAAGAATGTTGGTAGTCAAAAGTTTTATAACAATGGCTTTAGAAACTATTATCATCAAAATTCATGGAACAAAATCATAATTTCCAAAGGTCACAAGTCCAAACATGTTTAGGAATTCTCAGGACTAGAGGCCTAGTGGAAGTCAAAAACCATTTCCATCAACAGGTCTAAGATCCAAGACTCCTGTTAGGAGTTTGGATTCTGGATGGGTGTTCCTGTGGTTGATGAATCTGGAAGACCAAAGACCATTAAGGCTTAGGTCCCCCATTCTAACTAATCTTGTTGGGTGGTATAGGAGCTGCTAAGGAGGATTATCAACTTGTGGTATGTTGATAGTGGCTGCTCCAGGCACATGACAGGGGATGCGAGGCTGTTGACAAAGTTTGAGAATATAGATGGTGGTTATGTGAATTTTACAGGTGCTAAAGGCGAGCACATTACAGGTCAAGGAAAAGTAACCAACGGGAAGATCACACTAGACAAAGTGAACTATGTTGAGCAGCTTAAGCATAATCTGATGAGCGTGTCTCAAGTCCGGGACATTGTTACTCGGTCCACTTTACGAAGTCTGAAGCTTTGGTGTTGAAACCTGGTTTGGTGATACCGGATGACTGGAATGTGATGAGAGCGCCTAGGAGAAATGACACTTATGTCATGGACATGGGTGCTAAGGATTCTTCCACTGTGGTGGCGTGTTTACTATCAAAAGCATCAGAGGCTGAGTCATTGCTGTGGCGCAGACGCATGGCCCACATCCACTACAAAAAAATGAATTAGATTATTAAAAATGGTTTAGTGGAAGGGGTGCCAGTGCAGAGGTTTCACGTGGAAGATAAATGTCTTCCATGTCAAAAGGGAAAACAACATAAGAAACCTCACAAGTCTAAAACAGTAAATTCCATAGATGCCCCTTATGAATTATTTCATATGTATCTATTCGGTCCGGTGAACGTAAGGAGCATAGATGGAAATTACAATTGTTTAGTTGTCACAAATGATTACTCATGATATTCATGGGTTTTCTTTTTAGGTACAAAAGATGAGACAACGGAGATGCTGATAGATCCTTTTACAAAATTGGAAAATTTCCATGATACACGGATCAAGAGGATAAGAGTGATAATGGCACGGAGTTCAAGAATCAGATTCTGGGTCTCTATTGTCTTCGCAAGGGAATTGAACATCAATATTCTGCTCCTTATACATCTCACCAGAATGGAGTCGCTGAGAAGAAAAACAGGACGTTGATTGAAGCCGCAAGGACTATGCTATCTGATTCAAAGCTTCCAGTTCTTTTCTGGGGAGAAGCTATGAACATAGCTTGCTATGTCCTGAACAAAGTTTTGACGGTTAAACGGTTTAACAAAACACGTCACGAACTATTGTTTAACCGAAAACCATGAACCATTGGATTACCCTCCACCATTGTGCTAAACAAAGATAAGCGAAAATTCGGTAAGGTAGCTGATGAGGGTTACTTTCTAGGCTATATGCCTGGAACACCGAATAAAAGGGGTTTTAATCTAAAAACTGGTAAAATTGAGGTTGTGTTTAAAATGGAAATCACTAGCTATTCACCTCAACAATCATCGAGTGGTCCTGCTATATTATATGATTATGACTGTGTTTTTAAATCATTTAATATTCCTGATTTTTCAAATGTATATTAGTCTCAAATGATCCAATCTGCGATCAGTGAAGATGGAGAGTGTGACTTCATGCCTAGATTGATTATATCGATGACAGATGCCCTAAAAAATTATTCTAGTGCAACTCTAGAGGACTCCAGTGATAGTGAGTGTGAAGCTATTCCGGGGGAGGACTTCACTAATCCGTTTACTAATAGTAACATTCAGGTGGAAGTTGGATCTAATCTGGGAGATAATCTAGTTGTTGACACCGTTGCTACCACACGTGTACACAAAGATCTTCCAATTGATAACATCATAGGTGATGCTGCTGAAGGTGTTCAGACAAGAAGAGGTGTGCTCAAAGGTTCCTGTTTGTTTACTTCAATTCAGAAGAAAGGGTTGATTCATGAGCGTTTATAGCTGCTTTATTGCCCAAGAGGAGCCGAAGAATGTTCACATGGCTTTAAAAGACAATTGTTGGGTAGAAGCTATGCAAGAGGAACAAGCTCAGTTCATGAAGTTGAAAGTTTGGGAGCTAGTTGACTTACCTGAAGGAGAGGAGGAAATAGGCACTAAGTGGGTGTTCAAGTGCAAGATAAACGACCGAGGGATCGTAAAAGGAATAAGGCTTAGTTGGTGGTGAAAGGGTTCAATCAGCAAGAGGGGATTAATTACAATGAAGTGTTTGCACCAGTAGCAAGGTTGGAAGCAATTCGTTTGTTCCTAGGTTTTGCTTCATTCAAGGGTTTCAAAGTTTACCAACTTGACGTGAAGAGTGCATTTCTTTACCGGAAAGTCCAAGAAGTGGTGTATGTCTCACAACCAGATGGGTTTACTGATCCAGACTTTCCAGATCATGTCTAACGACTTGATAAGGCAATGGATTGCATCAGGCACCTAGGGCATGGTATGAGACACTGTCAGCTCATTTGTTAAAGAATGGTTTTGAAAGAGGTCAGATTGACAGTACACTTTTCATTAAAAGGAAGAAGGAAGACTTTCTACTAGTACAGGTACACGTAGATGACATCATTTTTGGGTCATCAGATGTGAACATGTGTCATGATTTCGAGGAGGTAATGAAGAGCAAGTTTGAGATGAGTGCGATGGGTGAATTATCTTAATTTCTGGGTTTACAAGTTGAACAGAAGAAGGATGGGATGTTTTTACATCAGACGAAGTATGTGTATGACATTTTTTTCTCATTTCAAAATGGAAGATTGCAGTACTTTCAATACACCTATCTGTGAGAATCACAATCTTAGTCCAGATCATGTGAGTGTGGAGGATGTTGATCCAACTCAATAAGGATAATGATTGGTTCTCTAATGTACTTAACTGCTTCAAGACCCGACATCATGTTCACAGTATGCCTGTGTGCCAGATATCAAGCGAATCCAAAAGAGTCCCACATGAAAGCGGTGAAACGGATTCTTCGTTACTTGAAGGGGAAACCTAAACTTGGGTTATGGTAGCCAGCTGCTAGTGATTTTAAGTTTGTTGCTTTCATTGATTCGGACTTTGGAGGATGCAAATCAACAAGGAAGTATACCACAGGTGGTTGTTAGTTCTTAGGAGGGAGGCTCGTGTCATGGCAATGCAAGAAGAAGTCTTGCGTGTCTACCTCAACGTGTGAAGTTGAATATATTGATGTGGGTAGCTGTTGCTCTCTTGTTCTCTGGATCCAACAACAGATGCGCGATTACAGTTTGATTTTCACTCGTACTTCTATTATGATAGACCACTATTTCAATCACCAACAATCCGTAAAACACAGTCGCACAAAACATATTGACATTCGTCATCATTTTATACGGGATTGTGCTGAAAAGAAATTAATTGAACTGCATCGAGTCGACACACTAGATAACGTGGCAGATCTTTACACAAAAGCATGTGACATGGCTCGTTTTGAACATTTAGTCGAACTTAACGGGATGAGGAATCCTGAATAACAAGTTTTCATAAGAGTTTTTGTAAATAATATACTGTTTTTCAAAAATAAAAAAAATAAAAAAATAGAGAACCAAAAATGAGTTTTCACTGTGTGGAAAAGAAGAAATGATAGTACATCAGCAAGTTGGACTGTCACACTAATATTTAAAACTAACGTGCTTAAGTGTGATAGCAGCTTCATCATATGATGTACCAGTAGGCAAAAAGCATGAAATAATCAACTTACCTTTGTGATACACATATAACGAACTGTGAATGAGTGGGTAACATATCAGTGGTGTATGGTTTTATAACCTTAAATCTTGCATTGATAGATTGCCAAAATCTAAGGTTTTAGGTCTTTATATGGTTATTTCATCCGGGGATATCAAGGTTGTCCTTCTGCTGCATCCAGATATATGCTGACCTACGCATAACCAGGATATCTTAAAGAGCTAAAATGCCAAATCCCAAAAGTTGAAGAAGCTCTCCTGAAGAGTCATTCAAATATGCAAATTGCATTATTCGTACCAAAAAGTTGGTGTTTGCCCTAACCCTCGTTGGATATTGGTCTCTTTGCTGTACGGAAGTACTGACCTGATCACCAATTATCTAACGTTGTAAATTCAAAAGGATGAATTTCGGTATACTCACCTGCTACGATGAATTTTGTGCATTCCTTGATCGCGGGGGCATGTCCTGAAGTGGGACACACTAGTATATCAATACAAATGATCTTAACATATCACGAGGTAATGGTACTTGAAATGTTCATGTATTTTATTTAAGTGGATAAACAATACTGGTAATCGTCTTGAACTATTTTTCATGAATATTAAATATAGAATTATCAAATAGTGTGAAAACAGTTTGATGTTGCTAATATGATCTTCTTCCCAGTGATTCTTACAAAAATAGAGTGTTTATTATTTCGTTATTATTTTCTTTCAGAAAATATAAAAATCCAAAATATTTCATTTTATTGTAAATTCTTAATGTACAAATATTGGTTGTTCATGGAGGAGTCTTACCGATAGGGGGAGATGGTATTAGAAGATGAGTTCAAAATTTTGAGATCTTGCAGGTTCAATGTGTTGAAAAATTTTGAGTATGTGGTTTGAGTTGAGAAGTGCTTAATCTGTGATATAGTTTTAATATCTCTTGAATAATAATGATTTGTTTAACTTGTGTTGAAAAATTCTTATGGTTTCTCAAGTTGTTTGTTTTATAGTATACAAATTGTAGTTGTGTGTTGCTGAGAAGTTTGGTGAAGAGAAGTTAGCTAGGATGCATGGTAGGACCTCCTTTCTACATTGCAGACAAAGTTGAAGAGTTTTGAAGATTACTATGCAAGAACCAAACTGGAGTTTATTCCAACACTAACGTTTTACAAGATTTGGTGATTGGATACATCAGCTTAGGGGGAGTTTGTTGCTGACAGAAGCTATTAAAGCTGAAGCAATCCAAAGACCAATGTTTTTCAAAGATGTTAAAGATTGTAAGAAGACTGAAGACTAAGTTATTTTATGAAGCTATTGTAAAGGGGAGTTTGTTGGTGCATATATGTGATAATAACTTAGTTTTGGTCTTTGGATATCTTGTAATTAGTAAAATGATAAACGGTTAGCGGGTTTGGTTTTGTAATAGTTAATTAGAAGTTTTGGGCTGAACTAGACACCATATAGCTCATGGGAGGCGATTTGGGCCTAGACCCATTGGCAGTCCATGTAGGAAACCCTAGGCCAGTTGCATAACCTATCTCTATATAAAGGGAGGTTTGCATTAGGGTTTAGGTTGCTGGTTTTGTTGATCGTGTTGCAGGTTTAGTTGCAAAGAGAGTCTTGAATTGATTGTAAACACATTGTGTTAGATAATCAATAGAAGACATTTTGAAAGTAATTGTCTTCTTGTTCGTGTTTCTGTGAAATCTGTTCTAGGGGATTCCGCACTCTAGATTGGATAGACGATTCTATGAAGATCTATACGGATTAAGGGACCTACATCAACTGGTCCACCAATTTGAACATTCACGGGAACATCATCTAACTTCCCTTTTCCTTTACCACCACCAGCAGCAGCTTTGGTAGTTTCAGCTTTACGTGCACGCTCAGCTACTCTGGCTTTAGCTTCATCAACTTCAATTTCATCATGTTCAGCTGCAAAGTTGATATCATATCTCTTATGGAGCACTTTAAACAGCGTATCAAATTTCTTAGTATTCTCGGCTTTCTCTATCTCCAACACTTTAACTATCAGATGTAACCTTTCATTCAGCAGTGATAGTCTAAGCATTGACAACAAGTGCATGTTCTTTTTCTCAAGCCGTTTGATGGTAGCATCATGTTCTTTGATCTTGCTCTGCAGTTCAACCATCTTTGCATTATTATCCACCAACACTACCAGCAATCCAATCTTTTCTTATCTTCCTCGAGAAACTTGATTCGACCTTCATATTCTTTCATCTTTGTCTCTATCTCATTAATCTTGATTCGACCTTCATATTCTTCATATTCCTTCATATTCCCTTCGGAAAAGGAATATCATCAAAATCATCTGGAAATTTGTCAGTCAATGAACGTCTTGGACCAGATTGTGGTTTTGACCGTTGTTGAATAGGAGGTGTTGGTTGCTTTTGTGGGGATGATTATGGAGGGTGATATGTTGTGGTGGTGATTGAGGGGTATAACAGGTATTTGTGGTGGTTGTTGTGGTGATTGTTATGGTGATGGAGGAACAACAGTCTCAATATTAATAATTGGAGCAACCTCTTCAACTTCAGGTGTCTTCGCCCTTTTCTACTCTGGACGTGCTTTTCTGGCTGTAGGAGATCCGGTTGTTTTCTTTTGAGTGTCTGGCTTGCTCTTTACTCTGCCAATTTTCATTGTAGGCCGTTCTGTAGACTTTTTAATTTCTCGATCAGATGGAACATATAGTTCATCATCGTCTCCCATCACTTTCTTCTTTTTCTTTTCCATTCATTCTCTGTCTTCTTTCTCTGCAACAGCAACTCGTAAATCAAAGCTATCATCTGAAGCCTCTCCACTATCACCTTCAACTGCCTTCTTTGCTTTAGTTGCAACTTTCTCAACATTCACTTCATGTTCGTGTTCTAGAAGTAGCAGAGAATATATCGTCGTGTGTTGTTTCAGCTACAGGTTCAGCCACTTGTTCATTTATAGGTGTTTCCTCAGGTTCATCCACCAGTAAGCTTCTAATTGCTGTATGCTTTCTTCGTTGTGTTGTTGTTGATGAGGTACCATCATTTGTTTCTTTGGGGATCATCGTCTTCGTTTCTTAGTATCTTCATTTTCATACCAACTACTTCTTTTAGTGACAAATCCTTCCAAACAAGCAACTTCATCTTTTTGGTCCTCACTCGAATCCTTTCTCCACTTCCCTTTTGGAGGTGCCACATAATCTTTATCTCCAATAGCGCCAAACACTGGCTTAGCAATCGGTTCATCTGTCTGCTTCATGTAAAGATTCAATTAGACCAACGTTTCAACATCCATATGACTTCATACAAGCTCATCATCTACTTCTTACACCAAGTTAGGGAATAGATCATCTAGCATCATCTATGCACATCTCGGACACTGTAGAAACTACTCCGTTGTAATATTCAACACCATTTGATCATAGATTAGCTTTGTAAAGTTGTAGGACAAGTTTATCATGAGAGTAGTGATCTTACACAACTGAGAATCGACAATATCGTCAAACCCTCCTTTTAAGTGATTGAGTCCGTGTATAACAGTGCACAAAGAACTTGTAAGGCCTGCCAAGGTTTGCTTTCTTGAATGGTCAGGCATTTATGTGGCCCTTATAACCTATGCGATAAAAACATCCTTTGACCATTCTTTCTGGGTAGCCTGTTGGATCACTTTCTTTGTCGTTGAATCCCAGCACTCTACGTATCAACTCTTCGGTGATTTTTACTTCAAACTCATCATCATCGATCTTTACTGGAGAGATAATAGCTTTCGGATTCTCTTCAGATCTAGCAGCTCCCCAAAAATGTTCAACATGATCGGTCGGCTTTATGTCGATCAGTTAATGCCTTTATAATCGGTAATCGTCCCATAAACTCTAATAAATCTTTGAAAGGCGTGATTTCTAGGATCTTATCATCAAGAAGACAGCAAATAGTATGTATAGTCTTGAACGACGTCTTCTTTTCCTTCACACACGACGACATCAACACGAAAAACTACACATCAATTGGTGCGAGGTGTACTTGGTGTGGAATGCACATATGCATTTCGTATGAAGTGGCCTTAAATTTTAACACTTTGACCATTGACACTTCATACCAGGTGGAAAATGAAAACACTAACACTTTTGACAAGGGACATTTCATACGAGGTGGTTTTTAAAGTTTTTGCAACACTCACGTCGTAGAAGTGGACATGCCACTTCGTACGAGGTGTCACCTCGTTCAAGGATAACAGTTATGGCACCCAATATTTCGAACTTGTAATTTTCGTGAAATTGTAGGTACTATTAGGTAGTATAGGAACCGATTAACACGATTATATGGTCAATATTAGATTTTGTCAGTTTGTTTTGTCTAGATCTACACTTAAAGATCCGATAAGCCGAAAGTCTTGAATTAATGATTAAATCATGGTTATCTACCTTTACCATTGCAAGAGGTGTGTAGATTAACCTCCCCAAGGTTTGTATAGGTTGTAGTTTGTTAGAAATCACTCAAAATGTTCAAATCACACAAAGGGACTCTCAACTCGCACAAGCAGATAATGAACGATTCATATGAGTTGGCCGCTCTATATAGGACCTGGTCCACTTCGTACAGTGGCTTCTGATTTGTGCGATGTGGCCAACTTGTACGAAGGTGTCCCAAAAACTTCAAATTTTCAATTTTTTTATTATTCTATCAGTTTTAACAACCCGCCCAGTTGACCGAGTCCAAGTTAATGACCCCGGTTAACCAATTCCACTACCAAGTCAAAGTTAATAACCTTGGTTGAACACAATATGACCAAACTGATGCTTTTCGTCAATTTTAAGTTTCAAATTAATGAACTTCTCATCGTTTTAGAACATTTTCTCTTTCCATATTAGCTCCCAACCCGTAATCCTTCAGCTCTCATTCAGTAGCTGTCGCTTCAGACTTTGAAGATCAGCTTTCCATCAGCAGTAGTTGAAACTAAGATAGCAATAAAATCTTTTTGTATTTTCCAAAGTTTATGCTAAAACACACTGACAATCTTTTATTTTTATGAAATGAAATGTAAACTCTATACAAACAAACTTACATACATTTTTGTGAGTTTGTGTTACAGGATCATATCAGTTTTGAGACATATCACTAGTACCATTGATCTTGATAAAACTTTAAATTCTAAACAGATTTACTTAGATTATCAGTATACTGATCCTACTTTAAGCTCTACACATTTCTCAATTGTTTCAAGATACGTTAGGTAATTTTAGGAACATGACTTAATTGTGTTTCCCACCTCAGAATATACTCCCATGTCGAGATTCCCTAGATTTCATCTCACAAGTGAAGATATTTAACTGATATTTGTATCTGGGTGATGCGAGGCCTTGATTGCTCAGTTTAATACTACCATACAGACAAAGAGATGAAGGCTCAATTTAGGTGGTGTTCCAAATTTGGAGTCTTTTGTACTACAATTGTCGTATCTTTCGATATTTTCAATTTTGATGCAACTATAGGGCTTTTAAATGCAAAAGTATTATACAAGTTCTAGGCCATTGCTGACGCAAAATTAGAAGAAGAACATATAATACCCCAGATTTCAATTAAATATAAAGACCTAGTATCTTAGAATCTGGCATTCTCTCAAACGTAATTTTTGAGTACCAAGTCCATATATCCGAGAGACGTTAAGCAACAGATTAATTAGTTATTCTTTAAGTTTATATCTCGAAAACAATTTACTGAATGTGCAAAGCGTACTTGACATATCATTAGTAAGACATGTTTAACCACTTTTTAACATTACATTTCTTTAGCATATCTGATAGTCCACTGATGGACTATCATATCCTATTTTTATACTAAAACTCTTTTTGTCTTCTTTCATGTTTTTGTACTATTTAAAATTTTTAAATGTTTTTGTATTTTCCACAACTATTTCCCCCCTAAAATCAAACACATATTTTTAGATTTTTTGTTTTTAAAGAAAGAAAATTTTAAGACGAATAAAGACACACCAATAAGGATTACGTCAAGTCATTGTCCATCTCGAATTCAACCTCATTTTCATCCCCTGATGTCAGACTTTTTTAAACCGTTTAATTTTAATAGCCTTTTGAATTTTGCTCTATCAAAAGCTTTAGTGTAAAAATTTGCCTTTTGGTCATCAATGTGGATCTTTTCAATTCAAACGAACTTTCCTCGTAGCAATCACGGATAAAGTGGTGTCGAATATCTATATGTTTAGTTTTTGAGTGTTGAACCAGATTTTTTGTTATATCAATGGCTGCCTTGTTATCTATGTATGTAGGCGTATCAAGAAATTACAATCCAAAGTTTCTCATCTGTTGTTGTATCCATAATATTTGGGAACAACTGGATGCTGAAACGTATTTAGCTTCACAAGTAGAGAGAGCGACCACGGTCTGTTTCTTGCATTGTCATGTTACTAAATGTGTTTCGAAGAACTGGCAACCAGCCGTTTTACATTTGGCGTTAAGTTTGCAGCAACCAAACTCAGAATTGAAATATCCCTCAAGATTGGAGTTATCGTCACGTAGATACAACAAATCGGTGCTTGGGCATCCCTTAAGATAGCGCATTATCCTTTTGACGATCAGGAAATGTGAATCCCTAGGATTTGACTGGTATCGGGTGTAAAGGCATGTTAGATACATAATACCTGGCTTCAAAGCTGTAAGATACATCAATGATCCGATCATAGAGCGATATAATGTTTCATCGACTTTCACTCCATTAGGATAGGGACAAATGTCGTGATTGATGGCAAACGGGGTTGATACTGGTGATGTCCCCGACATGTCGAATTTCTCTAATACCTCATGAACATACTTTGTCTGATGGATATCATCAAACAACTGATGGACCTGAAGTCCCAAGAAGAACTTCATCTCCCCCATTGCACTCATTTCGAATTTCTTTTCCATGACTTCTTCAAAGTCTTTACACATCGATTCATTTGCCGAACATTAGATGATATCGTCCACATAGATTTGAACAATAATCAGATGCCCATCCACTTTTGTTATATAGAGGGTACTCTCTACTGTTCCTCTTTTGAAACCGTTTCCCAGAAGGTGTTGACAGAGCTTCTCGAACAAAGCTTCGGAGCCTGGTGTAAACCGTAGAGCGCCTTATCTAGTAGGTAAACCTTATCTTTGTGTATTGGATCGACAAACTCTGGTGGTTGCCAACATACACTTCCTCTTTAACTTTTCCATACAAAAAGGCGGATTTCACATCCAACTGGTACACTTTAAACCCTTTCTATGATGCAAAGGCTAGGAATATGCGGATATCTAAACGTGCGACAAGAGCATAGACTTCAATGTAGTTTATCCCCTCTTGCTAATGAAAACCTTGGACTACGAGCCTAGCTTTGTTTCTAACTACAATCCCTCTACCATCTCATTTGCACTTGAAAACCCACCGTGTACTGATTTTCTTGTGGTCATCGGGTAGATCAACAAGCTTCCAGACTCCAAGCTTTTTAAATTGTAACAACTTTTCCTACATTGCATCCACCTAGCTTTCCTCCTAAAGAGCTTCCTTGTATGTCTTTGGTTCAACGTGTGAAATAAAACACCTAGAAGAAATGGTATCTTGAAGTGGTGCAATTTAAGTGTAAAAGCAACTTAGCTCCTTATTGATCTGACTTCGCATTTTCACTCCAGTCTGCAAATCTCCGATGATTTTCTCTGACGGATGGTATGAATAAGTTCTCAGCATCACTTCATTAGAGACATTCACTTCACTTTCAATATTAGTAACATTTTGTTCAGCAACCTATTCTAAAGAAGCAACATCATTTCTGGCACTTGATTCACCAGCTTGATTGCTTAGAAGACTTTGAATCTGTTCGGATCCTTTATCGAAGCTGGATCCCGCATTTCATAAGTAGGCTCTCCATCAGGATCTAAATCATCTGACTGATTGAAAGATGTTGCTGTGTTGTTTACAACTGGTTCGACGACGGGTTCTGGTTGAGAATTGCTTGGTCATCCTTTAGATTCATTTGTACTGTTTTTTTGTTGTGAAATCACCAATGGTCTAGGAACTTGTTCTTGATTAGACAATTGATTTTGTTGATGTAACATCACAAGTTCTTCACCTATTGGTTCTTCCGGCAGGTCATTCAACAAACTTTCATAGTTAAACATCTATGGATCACTAGGTTTAAGATAGGTAGATAAACTCTTTTCTGAGGACTAGCGTATCCCATGAAAAATCCCTCAAGAGACTTAGTGCCAAATTTACCATCTAGGTCAAGAACCACAATCCAAACGCCTCCAAAAAACTCTAAATTAGGTTTTCGTTGGTTAAGCAGCTCGAAGCATGTTTTCTTGTGAGCCTTGACAGTTGAAACCCTGTTTAACGTGTAACAAGCAGAGGCAACGACTTCGCTCCAAAAACTTACTTGTAACTTTGAATCAGCGAGCATCGTACGTACTGTTTTGATGAGAGTACAATTCTTCCGTTCAGCAACTCTATTTTGTTGCAGAGTGTAGGGGCGCTGAATTCGTGAAGAATAACTTTAGCATTGCAAAATTCGAGCAGCTTGTTGTTTTTGAACTCCGTACCATTGTCACTACGTATTCTTCTGATTAGCAAATGGTATAAGTTCTCCAACTTTCTAAAGAGAATCATCAAATTTTCAAAAGTTTCATCTTCACTCTCTAGAAATAGAACCCATGAGAATCTCGAGTAGTCGTAAGTCACAACAAGGCAATATATAGATCACAAGATATACTTCGGACATTAACTGGCCCTAACAGATCAATATGTAACCTTTCTAGTGGCATTTTAATAGAGTTCAAAAGTTTTCTTGGATGAGATTTCTTGTGCTGCTTCCCCTTCTTATAGCTAAGACAATCTTCATTCAAAGAGAAACTTTTAAGATTAACACTCTACACTAGATTGTTGTGTACTAGATTGCTCATATTTTGTACGTGGATATGCCCCATCTTTCGATGCCATAAGATCGACTCCTTCTCTTTTGCCTTTGTTACAAAACATTGACTGATTTTAGACTTAGTGGATGCAACGCTCATGTCAAGATATAGAGATCATTTTCTCGTGGAGTGCGCATGAGGATCCACTCCTCGGGTTGAGTCCCGGCTTCAGAATGAGTGTTTATTTATCATTGAAGTGAGTAGTGAACTTCTTATCGCAAATCCGCGAAATGCTCAACAAATTTTTCTCTAATTCTGCGATGTAGTTAACTTTATCAAAAGAAACCACACCGTTTGTGAGAATTCCTTCACCAATTATTCGACCTCCTTTTGTACCCGCAAACCCTACATAGCCTCCTCGAATAGCTTTTACATCATATATAAGCCTAGCATCCTATCATTCCATTATCCTTTTTGAAATGATTGACCTCGGGAGCCCCTGCACATGTAAATAAGTAATTACTTAAACAGAGAAACCCAAGCCTTCTCGGTTTTTGATGGGTTTGGGATATCAAATTTTGGAACTTTGATTTCAACCTCCTGTCCAACCTTTGATTCAATGTTATCTTTTGTTTTGGCTGGCAAAGTGGTAATGTTCACAACTGCAGAAGATGGTTTGGATTTAACCACCCAAGTTGTGACTTTGAATATGACCTTTTTGGATAAAATTTTGAATTCACCAACTTCAACGTTTGAAAAGTTTGCAATTGTTGGCTTCACATTGTTGTTGGATTCATTGTTTCTTTTAAAGATCTGTGTTGGCACAAACTCATGACCTTTTCGTTGCACATCTTCTATAGACTTTCTCACACCATAAATAGGTTTTGGATTGTTTTGAGAACATTGTCATGCAATATGCCCGACTTTGTTGCATTTATACCATTTCCTACGGTAGTTACCAACAGAGGAATCCAAGGCCTGTTTAGGGTGTTCCTTTTCCTTGTTAAACTAATCATTTTATTATTTACCCAAACTCTCTTTCTCATTCACAGTACTTGTTCCAAAAACAAAATCAATTTTTTTTATAATTTGGGTTTTTGAAACCTTTTCGTACCCCAAACCTTTCCATTTGTTCTCAGGATGATCCCTACCCTCTGGATAGTAATTATTATAAACTCTTTTTGGTTTAGAATAGAATGAAGTATCTTGTTTCTCAAGATCAGTATGACTGACTTCAACCAGCTTGCAAAATTTATCAACATGATAAAGATTTACATTCTCAATTGGGAATTCTTCATCAGAATACAATTTATCCGATCCATTCATTTTGTACACATCCACATTTGGATCATCACTTAAGCTATTTTTTAATGAGGAAACATAACTCTTACGAAAGCTTTCTTCGTTTTTGTTCATGAACTTGATTCAGACTTTTCAAGATTTAACTCAGCACTTTCAAAATCAGTGCGCTTTCAGACTCATTTCCCAACACATCTTCGACAACAGTTTTAACAACATCTGATTGACATTCATAGGTTACATCAATGTTTTCCGGCAGCTCATCCTTCTTTTGTTCAGTTTTAAGCTTTAGATTAAGCGCCTTTTCCACCCCATCTGGATATTTTTTTACCATATTTGTTCCACATTGGTGGTGGACATTGATTATAACCCAAACTTTGGTTTTGTTTTTTCAGATTCATTTTCTTCCTTTTCATTTTTCTCAAGTTGTTGTGGAAGAATATGATCAATTACGTATGAGGACATTGAGTAACTAATCAACAATTTGTTGACTCGTTTAGACTCAATCTTTATGGCTTCAAGTTCAGTTTTTAGTTTAGCAATGATATCTATGTTAATATTATTTAGCATTTGTTTGTCCATTACTTTAGCTTTTAATATCGATTTTGTTGCCATGTCCTCTTTACTGACTTCTTGAAATTGTTTTGATTGATCTGCTGAACCTATCATAAGCAGCTTTTGTATCTTTCATGTCACTTGAAAGATTGTCAGTGTATTTTTTAAGTTCTTTAAGTTTTAATTCCTTTTCTGAGCATTCCTTGCACGGTTCCAGGCATTTCGTGCATGGTTTTTCAATTTCATTAATTGACAACCTTGACCTCTTGACTGACTCAACAGCCGACTCTTTCATTCCCTCTTTACTCTGTTCAGAAACTAACCTCTTGCATCTTAGCCATCATTGCTTTGTAGGCCATTTTCTTCAGATTTTCTACATTCATCTCTTTCGTAACACTGATAATTTCATCAACTGGCTTCTCAGATTCTTCTAGCTTAGGTACACACTGATATTGAATTAACCCACCGAAGAAACTTGGAAAAGAATTATAGACATCAGAAGGAATCATAGTTTTAAATGGATGTTGAAGTAAATCTTCTTTGGCACACTATTCATAGTAAATCGCCTCAGCACATTCTTCAACAGTAAGGTCAGTTGTTTCATCAAACACTATCTCACTTTCTTCCATCGAACTCTCCTCCGCCACTTCATCAAACACTAGTTCTTCATATATTTCAACAAGAAGTGCCAAACTTTCCTTCTTGGGAATATAGTTATTCCAGTTAAAACCCTCATCTTCCTGAGCCTTTGATTTGGCCAAACCATCCTTAATTGCAACCAACCTGGTTGATGTCTAAGGAGGAGAAGTTTTATGATATATCGCTTTCTTGTAGTAATCTTAACCAAAAGGATTATGATTACCTTGCACTTCTTGGTTCGGGCACTCTCTTTTGAAGTGTCCTTTCTCACGGCACTTAAAATATGTTACCTTTGACTTATCAAACCCAACTTTAAATCGAAACATCCCAAACTGTTACGCTCGGTTATCTCCATGAAACGCTGAGCTCTTCTAGCTATACTTGCCATGTACCATTTGATGTCTATCAGCTCTAATTCTTCGGGGTCGATTTGATCGTAATCCTCTTTGGTAATGTTTGGATTCTCGATCTTGCCAGCCCCTAGGCTCTCATATGATTCAAGCACTGATGCAAGTAAAGCCATGTGTGGTACAACTGTTTGTTTGTTGAAGTTCTAAGCATTTTCCATGTTGACAGCTATTTTACATTGAAGAACTCTCCAAGTAGGATTAGATTGATTGTTTTGGCAGTTATTAAAGTTAGAGCTTTGGGATGATTGTGGGGTAGTTGGAGCATTTGGAATAAGGTAAAACCAACAATGACGCTTGATTGATTTGTAACATTCATCAATTTGTTAGCACTAAATTCCCTTCTGTATCTTCGGGCTTTGAATGCTGACATGTGTACTTACCTTGTAGTACTTCCCTACTGTGCATGTGCTCCTCTAGATTTTGCTATCTTTTGCAATTCCAGTTTGTGAGCCTCTAGCTTCTCAATGAATTTTGCCAAGGTCATCGTGCTGCTGCCGAAATTTGGACTACTCTTGATAATTGTAAGATACGTTGACCACTCCCCATTGCATAACGTCAACCAATTTCTCTACCAGATCTTCATCATATTTGTTAACACCCAAATGCTTCATTTCTACAACGAGGTGACAGTACTTCTCTATGAGTTGTTTTAATGTTTCTCCTTTCAATGGATGAAATATGTCAAACTATTTCTTAAGCAGTGATTGTGTATAGGGGATCGGCTCTCCTTTGTGAGCACCAGACCGATTCGACTTAGCTAACAGAGGCAGAATTCATTGCTAACGAGTTGGACAAGCAAAGAATCAAGTATGCTGCTTAAATGCCTTTACTTCATATATTAATAAACGTGAAGGTTAAGACGAGTAAATAAATGGACAAGGCTTCGCCGTAGTCACACTCCAAGTGATATAACACAACACTCAAGCTCCACTATTTATAGGCCAACATGGCTCACACAGGAGTGAGTGTGTAGGCTCATGCGAGTGGTGCCTCATACGAGTGACAAGATGTCACTCATACGAGCCACATCAGCTCACTCGTATGAGCCACTAAACATACATATAAAATTGACATATCTAAGCCCTATATACACAACCGACATATCCTATCGTAGGCGATAGAAATTATGCACCAACAGACTCCCCCTTGGATGTTGCCACAGTCTTGGATAGTCTTAAAAAATTTTGTTCAAAATTCTTCAAAGATCATTTGACATTTAACGTCCAAAGAAACGTTTTGGTGACCTGTTACTCTCCTCAGATGATATTGGCATTTGGTCTGTAGGAGGGGCCGATTGTATGTGTTGCCAAACCGAAAGCTTCTCTGCGATGCAATCCTTGCTCTCTCAGCAATCCTTTCAGCATTCTTCTCTCTTTTCAGCTACTCTTTTTCTTCAAGCTTTCTCCATGAAGTGTTCCATGTTTTACCTGAATGTATATCATTTGCATAATAAAGATTAACAATCTTCTAGAATTGTGGAGCCTGCACTTTGTCCTTTTCTTCATAACTTATCTTCACATAAAATAGATATTCAATATCTTTCTGTGAGCAGTTCACTAGCCACACCGGGTCTAGTACATGAATAGCACACCATAAACCATATATACGTTTGTGCGCAATGATTCGGATAGTTCTTCTGTAATTTACCACGAATCTTCATCCGATTGGACAGCAATCACATCTTCGCCTATGCTCGAATCATAGTGCCACCATTTGAATATCTTCGGAAAATCCTGTTCCATTCTGATCAAAGGCATATTCTTCACTACTCGTGGCCTTTTCACAATCAACATAACATCTTTCTCCTTCGTCACTGGATCGATCTTGGTGATTCTTTTGGGGAAATGTGGCTTCCAATGTTTAAAACCGTGTGTAGCTTCAAGCTTTATCAATCTCCATAGCCGCTGGTCATGAAATTTCATCTTCAGGTTTATCATCTTAGTCTGCACAAGCTCTTTTATATCCCCAAGCAGCAGGGTCTTTATGTCACTTAAGTATGGAAAGTACTGGAGCCCATATTACCCCTTTATTACACGTCTATTTCCTCGATCCAACCCCAGCTAATAATATCCCCTAGAGAAATATTAGTATCGTGAGTGAAAAATGCCAGGGGAAGTTTGAATTTTTGCTCCTCGGGTAACTCCTTAAACCACAGTTTGCGTATTTCAGCAATTTCTTCTTTCGATAGACGTTTAGGCACCGATCCTTGCTTCATAGCCTCTTCTACTTTACGTTTCAACAGATCATCGCTTTTGGCTAAGAACATTTCACTAAAGGTTGGGAAGTCATCCGTACCCTGACTGGCATCATTTGTAGTATCATCGTCATCGAAATCATCCTCCACGACAACCTTATCATAGTCATGTGCTTCAGAAATGTGTTAGAAGAGATAGTCTTCAGGCTGGATAGCACTTATGTCGTTGAGCTCGTCTTCGAAGTCAAATTCAAATGTTTCTTCATCCACACCTAACATTTCTACAACTTCTTCCTTTGTATATTTGTGGATAAATTCTCCCTCTTCCACATCATGTTCCATGTAGAGAATACTTGGTTTAGGCACAATAGGAACAGTTGACATAATAGTCACTGTGAGAATTCATGCCTATTGAGAATCCTTTGATCCATCATACGACTCCCCCTGACCTAGGTCATCATCAAATTGGTTGGCCGAATCATCCAAGTACACAAAATGATGAATATCATCATTTAATCCAAAATATGTTACAAGAACTCCCGAACCTCCCTTATCACTATCATCTTTCTTTCTATTATTATCAGATTTCTTCGATGCATCACCTTCTTCATCCAAATCCTCATCAACTTTTTCAAGATCTTCATCAATAGAATCAATCTCTGCATCAATCTTCTTCAACATCTTTCTTTTCTTCAATATCTCCTGATGTTTCTCAGAATGATTCGACATGTCAATATCCACATCCTACGGCTTTCCAATCAACACAAACTTCATTGACGATGGTGCGTAGACAACCAAATCAGAAGATACTAGCGCAGATTCAGCTTCTGGCTCGGCTTTTTCTTTCATAGGATCCTCTCAAACCTTTTCTTTCCCTTTGCCTTGAGCGTCAGATAATTCTTTGGCAAGTCGTTCACGCTCTGCCACCCTTGCCCTTGCTTCTTCCCTCTTTATCTCATCAATTTCCACGACAAGATTATTCCTGAGCTTTTTGATAAGAATTTTCTGGAATAAGCTCACATGTCTCTGATTCCTTAGGCGTTCTGCGTCGTATTCCTTCATACGCTTTGATAGCCTTTCGTTTTCTTGCAAGATACTTGCTAGTACAGCCTTGAGATTCTATCGATCTTCTTCTAAATCTTTAATACGTTCGTGCAGTCCGGTAATCTTGACGTTGTAGCATGACTTGATTTTCTAACTCTGTAATCCGTGAGTCATTGAACATATCTGCCGTAAATTCTTCGCCCCCAGGAATATCTCCGAAATCAAAGTCAAATTGATCTTCTAATCTAGAGCACTTTGAAAATTGGGGTGGAGATTGAGTTGTATGAGGTTGAGGGGTGGGTTGTGGAGGTGGTTGTGCTGAAGGTTATGGTGATGGTTGTGGAGGTGGTTGTGGTGATGGTTGTGGAGATGGTGATGGTAATGTTTGTTGAGTATGTTCAACATTCAGTGCTTTATCAGCCTTCTTCTGCAACTTACGCTTAGACTGAGCTTTCAGAGAGTCTGTTTTTCTAGCTGCTGGCCTCTTCAAACATCTTGTTGTTGGCCTCTTCAACTAGTATCGTCCTCTCTTGTCTCTTTTCTTTTCCTCTCCTTAGCCATTCATCGTTCTTCAGCCAAACGCTCTAACTCTTTTTCTTTGGCTCTTTCTTTTTCTCCGACAATGCTATCCTCTGAATCAGTACTAGAGGAGGATGCCTCTTCATCTCTACGACTTCACTGCCAAAATCCTATTGCTCTATATCAGATGCAACGGTCTCAACATTCTCTTTGGTCTCTGGCTCATCGATCAAACTACTGTCAGCCGATGCATGTTTCTTTTGCTGAGGGGTAGAGGAGGAAGATGTGGCAACTTGTTTTCGTTTTGTCCCCTTACCCCCTTTTTATCCTCTTATGTGAACCAAACATTTCTCTTCGATACAAATCCATCCAACCCGTCAATCTCTTCAGTCTCATTTCCACTGTCATCCTTTCTCCACTTCCCCTTGGGCAGTGCGACACAATATTTATCTGTAATACCCCCAAAAATAGGCTTGGCAATTGGGAAGGCCTTTAAATGAAGATTCATCTTTTTAGAGTAGACACATCCACATTTTCGAGTCTGAGAATATTTTCTTTCTTTTTCTTCAGATTGTGGTCGAGATGATCTAGCAGCATCTACGAAAACCTTGGGTATTGAAGGAATTTTTCTCGCTGAAGCTTCTGTACCATCTGCATAAATATGAGCCTCGAGAATTGTACGGCAGATTGAGGATATGTGCTGTAATCATGCACATCTGGTAATCAACTAAATCATTGAAACCTCCCTTTCTGTGACTTAGGGCGTGAATGATACAGTGTGCAATATATTATAAAGGAGCACTCAGAGTTCTTTTCTTGAAAGGTGTTGTGTTGACAAATCCTGCGTATCCCATTCGATAGAAACACCCCTTGACCATGTATTCCGGATATCCAGTAGGGTCTTTAGCTCGATCCTTGAAGTCCAACACTTTTCGAATCAAATCTTCAGTGATTATCACTTGGATATCTTCGTTGTTAATCCTCACTGCAGACAAAATAGCGTTCTCATCCTCATTGTATTCTGTGGCATCCCAAAAATATTCGACGTTTGATCGGTAAGCCGTGTGTCAGTCAGTAAGAGCCTTCGTAATTGGTAGTCGACTCAAAAAATCTAGCAATTCTCTAAACGCTGCGGTCACTAGAATGTTTTCGTCTAATAAGCAACATATGTTGTGGAATGGAGAAAACGAAGACTTCTTGACATGCGCACACAAAAAATTTCCAACACTTAGCATATTTTCCAAAATTTTCACATCTTTGACACTTGTACGATTCACCAATCGTACGAGTTAGATAATTACTTAACAGTTTAGGTTTGAACAGGCCCGCTCGTACGAGTGGTGCCTTATACGAGTCAATGAGTTTTATAACATTAAGGGCTTACTAGTACGAACTATCACTCGTACGAGCGATCATTCGTACGAGTCATGAATCGCACAAAATAACACTTTTTCAAACCGAACTTAAAGCGTGTAAATTTTAACAAATTGAATAATGATTTAGAGTTTAAAAGGGTCGATTTGTACGATTTTGAGTGCAATTTTACATTTTACCGGTTCAATTAGCCTAAGTCTACGTTTTAATTTCTTTTGGTCTAATTTAGGCATTATAACGGCTCAAATCTTGAAATAGTACCTTTCCCATCGAAAGAGGCGTGCAAATCAACCTCGCCGAAAAATCAAAGATACGAAATATGGTCTAGAAGTGTGAAGAATCAACTGAATCGCACAGAGAGTATCGTCAGTCACATAGAGTCATGAATTTGACTCGTGTGAGTGAAAGCCCCCATTATATGTGCCAAGTCATTCGTACGAGTCACCATTCATACGAATGTAGCCTTTTATCACTCGTACGAGTCAGAAGTCACTCGAACGAGTTAGTTTTCTTCACTTTATTACTTTTTGATTTTTTGTGAAATTATCTGTTTTTACGACCCACTTAGTTGACCGAGTCCAAGTTAATGATCCCGGTTAACCAAATTGCATACCAAGTCCAAGTTAATGACCTTTTGTCACACCCTCAATTTCCACTTGCGGAGTTTTACCGCGAGGCGTGTGAACAAACCAGAATCTGAAACACTAGTACGTCGAACGACTCTATATGATTTGATAATACGTTTTCCAAAATCATTTGTTGTAGATTTTATATTGTCTAAATTAGTTACCAATATTTAGTAGTAGCATCAGTTTTTAAAGTTTGAGCGGAAGCATAAATAAGTAGTGAAGCGGGCGCCAACACAAACGCCAAAACAATTGAAAAATCCCAAAACAATATTAATAAATAAGACTCGATAAAAGATGTCTTGTTTAATTCATGTGCGTGCACCTAGAGCTCCTAGCGTCCTGAGAAACATGTAAAGAAACAAGTGTCAACATTAAAGATGAGTGAGTTCACAGGTTTTAATAAATTCGTTTGTTCGGTTATAGTTTGTTTTTTTCCGTTATCCCTAACCCGGGATAACGAATTGATTCCATTATTCCAAACCCGGAATATTAAGTTGTTACTTCCAATATTCCAAACCCGGAATATTAAGTTGTTGTTTCCAATATTCCAAACCCGGAATATTAAGTTGTTTCGTAATTAAGTTCAATGTTAATATATATAGGTAGCTAGCCTAAAGTTATGTCACGTAAGTGTTCGCGATCGAAGCTGACTGTTGTGCCTCCATTTTGCCAGGCCTATCACATGACCATGGCGAAGTTAGGCCGAATTATTCACCCGTTGACCATACCCGGTCGGCTAGCGCGACTAGCTCGGATGGGGCTTGTCGGGCCCAGTAGTACTACTTATAACTCCCCCGCTATTAAACCCAATACTAACGATCCGAGAGATTGACGAGGACTTAAGTGATAAAGCTGCTTAGTGACCATAACATTACATTAACATTAACTTAGTTACCGAATAGTTATGTGACGTTAAATTCGTATAACGTAAAGAGATTGAGTTTGAGAGTGTATACATGTTTCTCCCCCTGTTGTTTAAAAACCGGATAAAGTTAAGGGCCGTGAACTCACCTTTATTTGCTCGGTTAGTGTAGCAAAGATGTTATAAGAGATGGGACCGCTAGTTGCGTCCTAACAAACCAATAAATTCCAAGTCAGTGTGTGAACACACCACTACAAATTCTACACGTAATTTACGCACAAGTGATACACACAAACAACATATCTAACACTCAAACATGCATGCAAGTATCCTCATGTGAACCTAGTGATCAAAACAACTCATCATAAACATAAACCAACTCATACCACAATTTGGTGCACACAATCACAAGTTATCAATTTTCAGCTTAACACTCATAATTCAGCTGTTTTCTAAGATTTTTATAAAATAGTTCTAACATTCCAAAAATTCCAATATTTTTACAGTAGGTGACATTTATGCCATAGAAATTTATATAAATTTTCCAAGTCCTAAATCTTTACCGATTAACCATAAATATTAATATACTAGGCTGCAGTCAGATTTATCACTTTCTGACTGCAGTCCACGGAAGAATTTATTTAAACATCACCGATCGTCCAATTAACAAAATTCCAGTTGGAGTTGCCCGGAAATTTCCATACCTAGTTGCTGTACAAAATTCATGACTCAACTCCCTACTGATTTAAAAATCCAACTTGATAAACAACCAACAAAATTTCAGAATTTTCACAGCTTTGGTTACTGAACTTATTTGGCCCTTTAAAAATATCAAACGACTTCAGAAAATTATGAATCCAGCGCCATTAGATTCCTTATTCAAATCTCTACGTTCTAAACCTTAGAAAACCCGTTTTTCGACAACTAATGACCGAGTTACAGCCAGATGAAGTCGGCTGTAACTACTACTCAGCAACTGTTTCAGCATATTATTATCATAGGTTCGTATAAACCGTTCCTATTATTAACCTAGGCGATCATGAACCGGTTTTCTAATCCTAGATCAATACCTATAACAATTCCATGCAAACCCTAGTTCATACTTCTAGTTTTTATAAACCAACAAGGCTCATGATTTCAGATTTTTAAACAAACATCCAACGCAACATTATTAACAATTCGGTTATCCTAGCCTTTCATTCAATCATATAACCCGAAAACAATACAATCAAAACACATGTATCCGAGTATTAACTCGTAGCATATGACAAGTTCTAATCTTTTAATAATAAGGTAAACGAACCGTGAGTACGATGAGGGAAGATGGTGAGGGCTGCTGAGACCGGAAGAGAAGAAAGGAAAAGCTGTTGCGACCGAGACTGAAGGGGACTGAAAGTAACAGGCTGTTCAGACCGAGAGGATGAAAGAAGGAAGCTGTTCGCGATCAATGGAGCAAGAGTGAGGCAGTTTGCGGTCGAAGAAGATGAAAGACTTGGCTGCTGCTTGCTGCGACCGAGAGGATGGTGAGGGTAAGGCAGCCGACGGCTGTTTTATTCAACTAGGGTTTGTGAATTGTGAAGGAGCATGTGAGTTTGTATATATAGGCGCAACAAGATGATAAGGGTTACGGTTTTAGTTGGAGTTCGTGGCCGAGAGACTAGGGTGGGTTGGTTTGGGTTTGATCATGTGGCCGAGGACTTGGGTTGCATGCAATGGGTTTTCGGTTTGGGTTGTTCTCGGCCGAGTAGTTAGAGTTTTAAGGTTTAGGTTTGATCTTTGCGGCCGAGACTTGTTGGAGTCCTAACTTGGTTAATTCCTAGAGTTACAAGGAATCAAAGTTGGTTCGTGTCGCGGTTCGGTTCGGTTCGTGTACATATCTACCATAATTATTTATAACTAAAACAATCACACAAACACTCATCACGTATTCATTAACTCGTACACGTTCATACACATAGCACGTAATTAGTTTGACAAGTATTACGTTTAAGTTATCCGAAAACCCCGGGATGTCACATTATCCCCATGTTGAAAGAATTTTCGTCCCGAAAATTGAGTAAACGCGGTTCAGCATGTAGCGTACATGTTTAGAGTGCCACGCACAAAGAGTTAGTTCGTTTACAAGAAGTTCCCAAGTGCCATACACAAAGATTTCCAAGTGCCATGCACAAGAATTTAGTCAACAATAGTACACGAAAGTATGAGAAATTTCCAGGTTGTCACATCATCCCCATGTTGAAAGAATTTTCGTCCCGAAAATTTAGTTACTGGTATCGTTAGTGTGCTGCTCAGTTGCGAAGAGGTGTGGGTATTTGCTTTTCATTTGGTCCTCTCTTTCCCACGTGAATTCCGGTCCACGCTTAGAGTCCCAACAAACCTTAACGATCGGAATTTTGCTGTGCCTTCGAGTCTTGATCTCACGATCCATGATCTCGATAGGCTGTTCCACAAGGTGCAGTTGTTCATCCACTTGGATCTCATCCAATGGAATAACTAGAGTTTCATCTGATAGACACTTCTTCAGATTTGAGACGTGAAATACGTTGTGAACTCCACTGAGTTCGGCAGGAAGGTCTAATTGATAAGCTACGGGTCCAATACGTTTCAAGATTACAAACGGGCCTACGTACCGCGGGTTAAGTTTGCCCGTTTTCCAAAGCGGATTACACCCTTCCAGGGTGACACCTTTAGTAGGACGCGGTCGCCTACTTGAAATTCGAGTGGTTTGCGTCGTTGATCAGCGTAGCTTTTCTGTCGATCTCGTGCCGCCGCCATGCGGTTTCTAATTTGTACAATCTTTTCGGTAGCCTCAAGTATTAACTCAGGGCCTGTGAGTTGATTGTCACCGACTTCTGCCCAGCAGACCGGTGATCTACATTTACGACCGTATAATGCCTCAAACGGTGCTGCTGAAATACTCGTATGATAGCTGTTGTTATATGAGAATTCTACTAGAGGCAGGTGGATTTCCCAACTATTTCCGAAGTCTACTACGCATGCCCTAAGCATGTCTTCCAGGGTCTGTATGGTCCTTTCGCTTTGACCATCAGTCTGAGGGTGATAGGCTGTGCTCATATCTAAGCGAGTTCCCAACGCTTTCTGGAGTGACTGCCAGAAGTTCGACGTGAAGCGAGCATCTCTGTCTGAGATGATGGACGTTGGCACTCCGTGCCGAGAAACTACTTCCTTAATGTAGATGCGAGTCAACTTCTCCATCTTATCTGTTTCTTTAATAGCTAGGAAGTGTGCGGACTTAGTTAAACGATCCACGATCACCCAGATGGTATCGCAACCACCCAAGGTTCGCGGGAGTTTAGTGATGAAATCCATTGAGATCTGATCCCATTTCCATACTGGGATCTCAGGTTGTTGGAGTAGCCCCGATGGCTTCTAATACTCCACCTTGACTTTTGCACAAGTCAAACATTTACTCACGTAGGTGGCTATATCGGCTTTCATGTTGGGCCACCAATACGCAGCTTTAAGGTCTTGATACATCTTATCCGAACCCGGATGGACAGAGTATCGGGATTTGTGAGCTTCATCCATGACTAGCTCTCTGAGATTTCCGTAGAGAGGTACCCATATGCGATTCATAAACTACCGGGCTCCATTGGACTTTACTTCCCAATCGCGTTCCATTTTTCCCACTGATTCGGCTTTGATGTTTTCCTCCTTAACTGCTTCTAACTGGGCGTCGCGTATTTGTTCGGGTAGCCCCGAATGAATAGTGAGTTGTAATGCTCGTACACGACGAGGTTTCAAGTGTTCCTTCCTACTGTGGGTATCAGCTACCACATTAGCTTTACCCGGGTGGTACCAATGGCACACTCATAATCGTTCAAGAGTTCGACCCAGCGACGCTGTCGCATGTTCAACTCCTTCTGATCAAAGATGTGTTGGAGGCTTTTGTGGTCCGTAAAGATTGTGCACTTTGTTCCATAGAGGTAGTGTCTCCAAATCTTAAGTGCAAACACTACTGCTCCCAATTCCAGGTCATGCGTCGTGTAGTTTTTCTCGTGAACCTTCAGTTGTCGCGACGCATACGCGATGACTTTATCGCGTTGCTTGAGTACGCATCCCAATCCGTGAATGGAAGCATCACAATACACTACAAAGTCATCTGTCCCTTCCGGCAAGGACAGAATGGGCGCACTGCAAAGTTTCTGCTTCAGCAATTGAAATGCTGCTTCTTGCTTGTCACCCCAAGCATACTTGATGCCTTTCTGGGTGAGGGTAGTGAGCGGTTGTGCGATCTTTGAAAACCCCTCGATGAAACGTCTGTAGTAACCAGCCAATCCCAAAAATTGGCGGATCTCCGTCGGTGTCTTAGGTGCTTCCCAGTTTTTTATGGCTTCAATCTTGACAGGGTCTACGTGGATACCCCTTTCATTCACGATATGCCCGAGAAACTGAACTTCCCGAATCCAGAAATCACACTTCGAAAGCTTGGCATATAGCTTTTCCTGTTGGAGTAATCCTAGCAGTAATCGTAGATGTTCAGCATGTTCTTCTTCACTTTTGGAGTAGATGAGTATGTCATCGATGAACACAATGACAAACTTGTCGAGGTATGGTTTACACACGCGGTTCATGAGGTCCATGAACACCGCTGGTGCGTTGGTGAGACCGAAGGGCATGACCAAGAACTCGTAATGGCCATACCGAGTGCGAAATGCCGTCTTGGCGATATCCTCCTCCCTGACGCGTAGCTGGTGGTAACCGGACCGTAAATCAATCTTAGAGTAGTAACTTGACCCTTGAAGTTGGTCGAATAGATAGTCGATGCGAGGTAACGGGTATCGGTTCATGACGGTAACCTTGTTGAGTTCCCTGTAGTGGATGCACATGCGGAAAGTCCCGTCCTTCTTCTTAACAAAAAGGACTGGAGCTCCCCATGGCGAAACGCTTGGTCGGATAAATCCTTTTTCTAATAGCTCCTGAAGTTGGGTAGACAGCTCCTGCAGCTCGGATGGAGCTAAGCGGTATGGAGCCTTGGCAATAGGAGTTGCATTGTTTGCCAATTCGATTTCGAACTCCAATTGTCGATGGGGTGGAAGACCAGGTAGTTCTTCTGGGAATACATCGGAAAATCACGGACGACAGGGATGTCTTCTATACGTTTCTCGTCCTTAGGCTGTTCGGTAATTAGTGCGAGTAAAGCGAAGGAGTTCTTCCTCCGAAGATACTTCTGCGCTTGCATGTAAGAGATGATGTTGGTGACGGCACTTGCCTTGTCGCCTTGTACCGTCAGGATTTCGTCGTTAGAGAGCGGAGTACGGATAGATTTTTCGAAGCAGAGAACTTCAGCTGGGACGTCGGATAGCCAGTCCATTCCGACTACCACGTCAAAACTGCCCAGGGTAGTTGTCATCAGATCAATGGTAAAAGTGTGGCCCGCGAGTTTGAGTTGATAGCCGGATACTATTTGGGTCACATCTACAGATTTACCATCGGCTAATTCTATAACATAAGGGGTCTCTAATGGTTTAAGCGTGAGATTTAGGTTCTTCTTAAAAGACTCAGATATAAAGCTCCTATCCGCACCCGTATCAAAAAGCACAGAAGCAAAATGTTCATTAAGGGGAAACTTACCGGTGACCACGTTCGTGTCGTTTCTGGCCTCTCCGCGGCCCAATGTAAATGCGCGACCTTTAGCACCTCCTGTGCCACCGTTCCCATTGTTGTTGTTATTATTGTTATTGTGGTTATTGTGGTTGTGGTTGTTTCCACCATTATTGCTGTTGTTACGCAACTGTGGGCAGTCTCTTCTGAAATGAGTAGTGCTACCACACTGATAGCATCCCCGATTTATACCCTGCTGCTGACCCTGGGGCTGATTTTGATTTTGTCGGGACATGATTTCTCCACGACAATCCTTTGCCGCATGTCCCACCTTGCCACATCGTTGGCAGCGGTTCCCGGCATAAGGGCCGTTATGGTGGAGATTACAGCGGTTGCACTGCGGCTTTCGGCCTGCATAGCCGCTTGCGTTCGGGTTGTTGTTGTTGTTGGCGGGTTGATTTTGGTGACCCCGGTGGCTGTTGAAATGATTGAACCGCTTCTGGTTCCCTAGCTGCGGATGAGATGACAAAGACTGTCGAATAGTTGAGTCTTCAAACTTTCTTTTGTTATCCGGGGCAACTTCAGTTGTACCCCGTGCTGGCAGCTTCTTCTGTTCCACCGCCTTATCGGTGAGTTTGTGAGCCAATCGGATTTCTTGATGTTCAGTTACAGGGTTACTAGCCATTACCATACCCTGAATTCCGGAACCAGACCCCCAAGATAGAACTCGAGTCTTTTCTCCACCGTGTTGGCCAATTCGGGACACAGAAATACTAAGTCATGGTGTTTTGCGGTGTAAGCTTCAATTTCCGATCCCACCATCTTGTGGTTCCATAAAGCTTGCTCCAACTGTTGCACTCTGTCTCGTGGACAGTACTCCTCTTTGATTAGGGCCTTGAACTCGGCCCATGCCATTGCATTCGCAGATATAAGTCCACGTGTCTGGACTTGGGCATTCCACCATGTCAGTGCCCCATCTTCCAGTGTTGAGGCTGCGTATTTGACCTTGTTGGCCTCTAGGCAGTTGCACATTTCAAAAACGGATTCAGACTTTTCGATCCAGCGGACCAGTCCAATGGGTCCTTCCGCCCCCAAGAATTTGCTTGGCTTCGCGTCGAGGAACGTCTTGTAGGGGTTAAAGCCCCTCCTGCTGTTGCCAGAGCAGCATTCACGTGTTCTTGGATTATTGCGGCTAATTCTTAAGGCGTCGTGTTGAGATTTCCGCGACGTCCAGTTGTCATTTTAGATCTAAGTAGAAAATAAATAGACTGAAGGAAAATAAACAAAATAAACGAGACGTGTCAGTCGTCTACGTCTCCATCCCCCAAGTCACTGTTGTTGCCGTCATCCTGCGCGGCGTTTCCAGCTTCTACAGCTGGGTCCTCCTCCGAATCCTCCTCTGGATCCCCCTCAGGGTCCTCCTCTGGATCCTCTTCCGGATCCTCCTCTACCGGCACTGGAGGGGCCGGTGCTGGTGCAAGTGCTTGATTTTGCAGTTCCTGAATGTTCCAACTATTTTCCAGGACTCTGTCCTCAAGCCAGTCGGCTCTTATCTGCTCAGCACGCAGATCTCTGGCTATGGTGTTACGAGCTATCTTACTCGTATGATGCTCTTCCTCGAGCGAGTCGGTTTTACCAGTCAGTTGGCGGATCATCCATCCTTGTGCTAGGATGGTTTCCTGCATTCTTTCTATCTGTACTTGTTGTTTATGTAATATGATTCTAAATAGGTAAATTCCTACTTCTATAGGGTTAACCGGCTCAATCGGCACAGCAATGGTTGGGTGTAACGACGACTCCTCCCCCAGGGCGAGCCTTTTCCTCGCAGCTGAGCGCGTTTCCACGCCATAAGATGGTAAGGGTTCCACCATAGGTGCCTTTCCTGGCGCCCTTGGTTGCGTAAGTTTGTCGGATGATGATGAGGATGAGGACGATGACATTGCCTTTAGGTTGTGTAGTTAGTTACGAGTTGCATTCATTTCAATTATGCAGTCATATTTCACATAACATAGTTGTGGTACATAACATAACAAGATATAACAGTTCGGTCCCAAACTAAGTCTAGTGTCGTGAATTCAGCTATAGTTTAGGTCTACTTCTAATGCAAACCTGGTTCTCTATAGCTAGTGGCTCTGATACCAATCTGTCACACCCTCAATTACCACTTGCGGAGTTTTACCGCGAGGCGTGTGAACAAACCAGAATCTGAAACACTAGTACGTCGAACGACTCTATATGATTTGATAATACGTTTTCCAAAATCATTTGTTGTAGATTTTATATTGTCTAAATTAGTTACTAATATTTAGTAGTAGCATCAGTTTTTAAAGTTTGAGCGGAAGCATAAATAAGTAGTGAAGCGGGCGCCAACACAAACGCCAAAACAATTGAAAAATCCCAAAACAATATTAATAAATAAGACTCGATAAAAGATGTCTTGTTCAATGCATGTGCGTGCACCTAGAGCTCCTAGCGTCCTGAGAAACATGTAAAGAAACAAGTGTCAACATTAAAGATGAGTGAGTTCACAGGTTTTAATAAATTCGTTTGTTCGGTTATAGTTTGTTTTCTCCGATATCCCTAACCCGGGATAACGAATTGGTTCCATTATTCCAACCCGGAATAATAAGTTGTTGCTTCCAATATTCTAAACCCGGAATATTAAGTTGTTACTTCCAATATTCCAAACCCGGAATATTAAGTTGTTGTTTCCAATATTCCAAACCCGGAATATTAAGTTGTTTCGTAATTAAGTTCAATGTTAATATATATAGGTAGCTAGCCTAAAGTTATGTCACGTAAGTGTTCGCGATCGAAGCTGACTGTTGTGCCTCCGTTTTGCCAGGCCTATCACATGACCATGGCGAAGTTAGGCCGAATTATTCACCCGTTGACCATACCCGGTCGGCTAGCGCGACTAGCTCGGATGGGGCTTGTCGGGCCCAGTAGTACTACTTATAACTCCCCCGCTATTAAACCCAATACTAACGATCCGAGAGATTGACGAGGACTTAAGTGAAAAAGCTGCTTAGTGACCATAACATTACATTAACATTAACTTAGTTACCGAATAGTTATGTGACGTTAAATTCGTATAACGTAAAGAGATTGAGTTTGAGAGTGTATACATGTTTCTCCCCCTGTTGTTTAAAAACCGGATAAAGTTAGGGGCCGTGAACTCACCTTATTTGCTCGGTTAGTGTAGCAAAGATGTTATAAGAGATGGGACCGCTAGTTGCGTCCTAACAAACCAATAAATTCCAATTCAGTGTGTGAACACACCACTACAAATTCTACACGTAATTTACGCACAAGTGATACACACAAACAACATATCAAACACTCAAACATGCATGCAAGTATCCTCATGTGAACCTAGTGATCAAAACAACTCATCATAAACATAAACCAACTCATGCCACAATTTGGTGCACACAATCAAAAGTTATCAATTTTCAGCTTAACACTCATAATTCAGCTGTTTTCTAGGATTTTTATAAAATAGTTCTAACATTCCAAAAATTCCAATATTTTTCAGCAGGTGACATTTATGCCATAGAAATTTATATAAATTTTCCAAGTCCTAAATCTTTACCAATTAACCATAAATATTAATATACTAGGCTGCAGTCAGATTTATCACTTTCTGACTGCAGTCCACGGAAGAATTTATTTAAAAATCACCGATCGTCCAATTAACAAAATTCCAGTTGGAGTTGCCCGGAAATTTCCATACCTAGTTGCTGTACAAAATTCATGACTCAACTCCCCACTGATTTTAAAATCCAACTTGATAAACAACCAACAAAATTTCAGAATTTTCACAGCTTTGGTTACTGAACTTATTTGGCCCTTTAAAAATATCAAAAGACTTCAGAAAATTATGAATCCAGCGCCATTAGATTCCTTATTCAAATCTCTACGTTCTAGACCTCAGAAAACCCGTTTTTCGACAACTAATGACCGAGTTACAGCCAGATGAAGTCGGCTGTAACTACTACTCAGCAACTGTTTCAGCATATTATTATCATAGGTTCGTATAAACCGTTCCTATTATTAACCTAGGCGATCATGAACCGGTTTTCTAATCCTAGATCAATACCTATAACAATTCCATGCAAACCCTAGTTCATACTTCTAGTTTTTATAAACCAACAAGGCTCATGATTTCAGATTTTTAAACAAACATCCAACGCAACATTATTAACAATTCGGTTATCCTAGCCTTTCATTCAATCATATAACCCGAAAACAATACAATCAAAACACATGTATCCGAGTATTAACTCGTAGCATATGACAAGTTCTAATCTTTTAATAATAAGGTAAACGAACCGTGAGTACGATGAGGGAAGATGGCGAGGGCTGCTGCGACCGGAAGAGAAGAAAGGAAAAGCTGTTGCGACCGAGACTGAAGGGGACTGAAAGTAACAGGCTGTTCAGACCGAGAGGATGAAAGAAGGAAGCTGTTCGCGATCAATGGAGCAAGAGTGAGGCAGTTTGCGGTCGAAGAAGATGAAAGACTTGGCTGCTGCTTGCTGCGACCGAGAGGATGGTGAGGGTAAGGCAGCCGACGGCTGTTTTCTTCAACTAGGGTTTGTGAATTGTGAAGGAGCATGTGAGTTTGTATATATAGGCGCAACAAGATGATAAGGGTTACGGTTTTAGTTGGAGTTCGTGGCCGAGAGACTAGGGTGGGTTGGTTTGGGTTTGATCATGTGGCCGAGGACTTGGGTTGCATGCAATGGGTTTTCGGTTTGGGTTGTTCTCGGCCGAGTAGTTAGAGTTTTAAGGTTTAGGTTTGATCTTTGCGGCCGAGACTTGTTGGAGTCCTAACTTGGTTAATTCCTAGAGTTACAAGGAATCAAAGTTGGTTCGTGTCGCGGTTCGGTTCGGTTCGTGTACATATCTACCATAATTATTTATAACTAAAACAATCACACAAACACTCATCACGTATTCATTAACTCGTACACGTTCATACACATAGCACGTAATTAGTTTGACAAGTATTACGTTTAAGTTATCCGAAAACCCCGGGATGTCACACCTTTGTTGACCATTGTTTGACCAAAACGGATTTCTTTTAAAAATTTAAAGTTTCAAGTTAATGAACTTTGTGACGCTTCAGAACTTTCTTCTTTTTAGATTAGCTTCCAGCTCGTAACCTTCCAGCTTTCCTTCAGCAAGTGTTGCTTTAGACTTATACACACGGTATTTCCATCATAGATAGTAGATGAAAATCTAAGATAAAGATTACAAAAAAGAAACTAAAGATCTTTTTGGGGTTTTTTGAAAAAAGAGAAATAAAGTAAGTAAAAATATATTTACAGACATATTTTTGTGAGTTTTTTATTAGAGGATTATATCAATGTTTAGACATATCACAAGTACCGTTGATCTTGGTAAAACTTTACGTTTTTAAACAGATTTACTTAGATTGCCAATATACTTATCCACTTAAACCTCTACACGTTTATCAATTGTTTCAAGATATGTTATGTAAATTTAAAGAGCATGAAATAACTGTGTTTCCCATCTCAGAATATACTCCCGTATCGAGATTCCCAGAATTTCATCTCGCAGGTAAATATATTTAACTGATATATGTAAATGGGTGAATTGCGAGGCCTTGAGAGCTCAGGTTAGTATTTCCATACATAGAAAGAGATGAAGGCTCGACTTTAGGTGGTATTCCATTTAGGAATCTTTTTGAACTGCAGATGTCGTATCTGTTTATGACATATACTCGTTTTTTATGCAGCTTTTGGTGGTGAATAATGCGCAAAGTATTATACAAGTTCTAGGTCATTGCCGACCACAAATCAGAAGAACTCGAATAATACCCCAGATATCAACTAAATATAAAGACCTAGTATCACGGAATCTGGCATTCACTCAAACGAAATTTCAGAGTACTAAGTCCATATATCCAAGAGATGTCGACCCACAAATTACTCAGTTTTTCTTTCAGGTTTATATCTTGAAAAGTCAATTTACTGAATGTGTGAAGCCTACTGGCATATCATTAGTAAGACCTGTTTAAAAAACATGTTTAAACATTCCATATCTTTAGCATACTGTGGTAGCCTACTGATGTAATATCATTAACTCTTTTACACAAAACTCTTTTTGTTTTTAATGTTTTTGTGTTTTTCATAACATTTTCTCCCCCTAAATTAAAAACTTATTTTGGGATTTTTGTTTTTAAGAAAGCAAGAAAAGTATATATATATATAAAAACATGTGTCATACTGATGAGGATCACGTTAAGTCCTCGTCATCCTCGAATTCAACATCAAGTGTATCCCCTGATGTCAGATTTCTTAAACCATTTAATTTAAAAAGATTTTTAAATCTTGATTGATCAAATGCTTTGGTGTAAAAATCTTCTTTTTGGTCTTCAGTGTGGATTTTTTCAATTCGAACCAACTTTTTCTCGTAACAATCACGGATAAAGTAGTGTCAAATTTTAATATGTTTAGTGCATGAGTGTTGAACCGGGTTTTTCTTGATATCAATAGTCACCGTGTTATCTACATATATAGGCGTGTCAAAAAATTGCAGTCCGAGGTCTCTAACATCTACTGTTGTATCCATAGAATCTAGGAACGACATCTGGATGCTGAAATGTATTCAGCTTCACAGGTAGAGAGAGTGACCACGGTCTGTAGATTTAGAATTAAGCTTGCAGCATCCGAAATCAGAATCTGAATAACCCACGAGATTGAAGTCATCATGTCGAGGATACCACAAGTCGGTGCTTGGACGTCCTTTCAAGTAGCGCATGATCCTCTTGACGGCTTGGAAGTGTGAATCTCTTGGATTAGATGGATAACGAGTACAGAGGCATGTAGGATACACGATATCAGGTCTTGAAGCTATAGATACATCAAGGATCCAATCATGGAGCGATATAATGTTTCATCGACTTTGACTCCATGAACATTTGGACAAATGCCATGGTTTGTGGCTAATGGAGTTGATGATGGTTTAGTTCCTGACATGTCAAATTTCTCTAATACGTCATGAACATACTCCGTTTGATGAATGAAGATACCATCAGGCAATTGCTTGACTTGAAGTCCTAAGAAGAACTTCATCTTCCCCTTAGCACTCATTTCGAATTTTCTCTTCATGACTTCTTTGAAGTCTTTGCACAGCTTCTCATTTGTCGATCTAACGACAATATCATCCACATAACTTTATACCATAAGCAGATGTTCGTCTACTTCCTTTGTGAAGAGGGTATTGTCTATTGTTCCTCTGAAGAAGCCGTTGTCCAGAAGATATTTTGAAAACGTCTCATACCAGGCTCTCGGGGCCTGGTGTAGACTATATTAACGCCTTTGTTCAGAAGGTAGACTTTATCCTTGTGTATTGGATCGACAAACCCCGGTGGTTGGCCGACGTACACCTCCTATTTTACTTTAGCGTTTGGGAAATCAGATTTCACATCCAACTGGTACACCTTGAAACCTTTCCACGATGCAAAGGCCAAGAAAATGTGGATAGTTTCAAGATGTGCGACAGGGGCGTAGTGTCACACCCCAACCGATGGCGGAAACATTAGAGTGAGACGAACGAGATTGCTCGAAGCATCATAACACTAATTGTGACAATATGTAATAAAACAACTCATTTATTTCAAATCATCAAATTGTCAAATACAATACAATTTAAATACGAAACAACAACATGTGAGACATGTTCAACACAAACATATTAAATAACTTAGCATTCTGAACGTGTTTCTATGCCGATCCTACTAAGTTTCGTCGGGTAAATCTCATCAACCTGCAACATGTTAAAAAGTATAGTTCAATAACAAAGTGTTGGCGAGTATACAAGTTTGATATCATAGCATAAGTAGTGAAAACATTTAAAGAAATCCACATGATAAGCTAGTATACGAGATTAATGTAAACAAGGCATGTGAACTACAAGTCAATCCTCTAGTGTACCGCATAATAGATTCAAAGGAAACTTAACATTGACCACACAAGAATATGGGTGGTGAGTTACTCCTATAGCGCTATACATGTTAAGGGAAGCTCGATCAAAGTTAATGACATTTAGTATCACATAACAATGTACCAAGTAGACAATTTAAGTATCACATAACTATAGCATGTATGATGGATTCTTTGTGTGATTTCATAGGGTAAAAGTGTGATTTAGTGTGTTTATGATAGATTAACATGTTGCACCCAAAAGTGTAAAGCATAAATAGGGTGTCGAGTGTACTCACGGTTTTGCAAGGATAATTCCGTGAAAGCGTTTAGGTTGATTAGGGGACGAACACCAAGTTATACTACACAAGGAAACGTAGGTGTGTAAGTATTGGAATGACGGTGGAGTTTGGTAATTTTTAGGAATTTAAAGTACGTGAAAGTATGTATAGCCGAAAGTATTTATCTAGACGTTAACGCTCGTTTTTGACACTATAAGCCCCAAAGGGTGTTTGTGTTTTTATGGGTCATGCCCAATAGAATCGTAACGATGGTTAGGGCTTAGATAAAATAACCTAATATTAGGACAAGTAAATGTATGGTCATCGTCAAAGGTTCGGTTATATTTATTTTTTACATATATAGTTTACATATATTATCACAATCTCATCATAGATTTCATATAAGTCATGGATATCATATAAGTCATAGAAGTCATACATGGAGGTAGGAGTATAACCGTCCTAAACCTCTTTCGTAAGATTCACCAATACACAAATTATCGCAAGGACAATCCGGATGGTCAAGAATATAATACTTCATCAAGTTACGCTTTGAACCGAATAAGCAAGCTAGGTGCGTGCATCCCAAACATGGAAACATTTGGGGACATGATTCTAGTGAAAGTGAACCGTAGCTTAATGGATGGAAATCATCAAGTGAGGGGTTGATTGAATAGTTGGATAGCCAAGGCCTCCATGTAATCACACTACACCATACACAAGCTTGTAAGCTTAGATGGCTCAACACTTGTGGTTAGAAACCCTATTAAAAACCACAAGTTTAGAGGTATCTTATACCTCTTGATTTTGTATGAACAAGTCTAGCTAGCTCACTAACCATAAACTTGATTAGAGGCATAAGTAGTATAGAGTTGTTATGGTTAAAACAAGTTTAAGAAAAGTAAGTTTAACTTTCAAAACATAGAGTTTGGCCCTAAAAATGGTATTGTTCCACCTTGGTTTTCCATGGAAAACCTATGGTAACATCCCATGGGGCTTAGCAAACATTGTTGATGAAGAAAACTTTGAAATTTTTAAAGTTTGAAAAGATAAAAGTGGGGTTTCACCTTAGTATGCCCACGCAAACTTGTGAGAACCTTCCTAGAGGTTATCCAAGGGTGTTAGAAGAAGAAACAACATTTAAAGGAAGAAGGAAGTGAGTTGAAACTCACTTGCAAGCTGAAGTGTTTCAGTAGAAAATTTTGAACTTTGAAGAGATGTTTAGAGGCTCGAAAAAGTGCGAAACGATTAGGTGTGTTAGATCTTTTTGAGACCGTTGATACTTGATTATCCATAGTTTGAGCTAGTTTGTGATAGTTAGACAATGTTGAAGGGTCAAAAGTGTATTTGTATGAATCTTACTAGTTAGCAGCGTATTAGCAACCCAACGTATTTGTTAAATACCTTGGGTACTCAGTTTGTATATATATGTTCTTCAATGAATGTATTGTCCCTTGGATAGATGTTGGTGATTCTCTTATGTTGTGATTTTTGCTATTGTGCTTACATCTGAATATCCAGGTGCTGTTATTGATTACATGTTATTGGGATTTCATATACAACACTAGTTATTTGATCCAGTCAAGATTCTTCATCTTCATAGTTTGGTTTTTCTTAACTTTTACACATTCAAACAACTAATTTATAGTTGTTTGAGTGATAACAATCAACCACTGTGATCCGAATCTATTTTGGGATTCACAATTTGGTATCGGAGCCTTAGGCTCTTGATCGTTTGAGTTTTTGTTAAGATTATTAAAGGTTTGAAGATTTTTCAAAATTATTCAAAGTTCTATGGTTTTCCAAATTTTTGGGCTTAAAATTGCTTGATCTTGTGTGTCTAATCATTGGGTTGTTGTTAATCAGTGCTTTAGTAAACATTTTGGTCATTTTGCTACAAAGAAACATGAATTTTGAGTCGTTTTTGGGTGATTAGAGGGTTTTTGTTCGTACTAAAACCCTTCTGGGCGAATTTTATTTTGAAGCTAGCATAGATACTTTTGAAGACAGTGTATTTAAGTTTGAGTATCGCGTATTTAACATATACGCTGGGTTTAAACCAACGAATTTGTTAAGTTTGAGCGTAATAGTGCCAGCGAAATTAATCAAAGGAGACTTTGAAGTCAGTGATACAAATCCTTAGCGATTTTATCACGGTGATCAGCGAAATTAACCAAACTTTTGCTTGTTTTTGAATATCCAGCGGATTTATCTTTTCATTTCAAGTGCAGCGTATTTGATCCAAGTGCAGCAAATTTGATCTCCAGTCCAGCATATTTATTTCATTTGCAGCGAAATTGTTTCCTGATTTATCACTTTCTAGCGTATTTGATCACCGATCATCAATCATGTCTCTCAATCAACTAAATCCGATTGCCCAAGCCGAGCTAGAAACTGGAACTGCTACAAGGCCACCAAAGTTGAAAGGATCAGAAGATTTCAACAGCTGGAAAAATAGGATCAAAGCCTTCTTTGAGTATACCGACTATACTCAATGGATATCAGTCACAATGGGTCTGCATGTCCCAATGATAATTCGTGACGACACTCGTACAATCAATGAAGATCCATCAACGTTCACAGATGAAGATCGAACTCTGATTCAACATGACCGGAGGGCTCATGCTGCTCTTACTATGGCTCTATCCAAGGACGATAACAACTTGTTTGAAGAGTACACCTCAGCACATGAACTGTGGTTAGCACTAATCGACCACTATGAAGGAAATGAGGAACTCATGGACAACAAACGAGACATGGTCCAGAAAGAGTATCACATGTTTGGAAGTGTTCGTGGCGAAAGCTTATCTGACCACATAAGTCGATTTCTGGGAGTGCTAACTAAGATGAAGAAAGTGGGAAACCCTGTCGCAAATTATGCATCGATCAAGAAGCTGCTAGACTCTCTCCCCAAAGAATGGAATCTTCAATGCATGATGATTAAGAGAACTTTCTTAACCAGCACAACTCCTGTTACACTCTCAGAACTGATCAACACTCTAAAATCCTTCGAAATGGACATTGTCAAGAGAGAGATGAACCAAACTGGTTATTCTCAGAAGATTACTCAGCAAGCTGCTGCAACCTCGGCCCCCAAGAATATGGCATTTCTTGCTCCTATCACCTCATGTGGATTAAATTCTCAAAGTGCTATCGAATCTTATCCGAATGCTTCCGCGAGCTCTGTGAAGGCCTCGTCATCCTCCGAGAAGACTACTGTGGCCAGCGATGCTCAAGAACTTAAAATATCAACAGAACATGTCGCTTTGTTTAATACCTTCTTAAGCAGCTATGAGGCTCTTATGTCATATGTGTGAGGGTCAAGAAGATGTATACTCAATAGTTAACTGGCTTGCCTGGAATTGTAATAAGACAAACCAGTTAACGATTGAGTATACATCTTCTTGACCCTCACACATATCTGTAACAGCCTTGAGACAAAATTGAACATTCGGGATGACTGTAATGGCCTTGCGCCTACACTTAAGACTCATAACCAATTGCATGCTAAGGTTCAGAGTCATGACTTAAACTCTGCTTCTAATGATGAAAATGTTATGCTTGAATCTCCTGTCTTTGTGCAAGAATTGAAGAAAAACCGTGTTGAAAGCAAACCACCAAGATTCCAAAAGATGACACTGGTTTGAAAAGCATCATCAATCCTGCTGAACACACCGCTGAGAAGGGAAAACAGAAAGCTGAAATAAATGAGTCAAAGCCTGCAATTCAGGAAACCATCAGTTGCGGGAAGAATGAGGCGGTTGGAACTTCTACCACCGCCATGAAGTCAAAAACTGAGGATAATGATTTGGTAAATAGCATACCATATGAATTCAAAGCGAAGCTGTGCTCCAAACCATGCTTGAACGTCGTGGCACACTACAAATCTCTTAACCATGACATCATTAAATAAAAAGAAGAGATTTTGAAAATTAATCAAGAAATAAAAGAATATGAAGCTGCATACCAGCAAAAGTTAAATTCAACTATAGCTGAGATGCAAACTTTAAAAGAATTTGTTTTTAGAAAAGATTTTATCATAAATGATTTGACCAAGAAACTAGAAAAAATCTCAAAACGAAAATAACAAATTGCAAATCATTATTGATAAATGGAAAATTAATTAAAAAGTACTGGTTGATATTGTAAACTGCCAACGACCGACATTCATCAAGGATTGAATTGGATATAAGGTTAAATTCGGAAATGAAAGAAAATTACTTCCTCCTCCGCACAAAAAAAATTATGTCCCTATGCCATCCCCTCATCCTAAAAATGATTTAATCGATAAAAATGATCTTTTGGATCAAAATGCTTTTTACAAACAACAAAAAATACTAACAGGTCTGAAAGCAATGCAGATATGTGTGAGGGTCAAGAAGATGTATACTCAATAGTTAACTGGTTTGCCTGGAATTTTAATAAGACAAACAAAATTTCTATTCAGGATAACTGTAATAGTTTATCTAGGATGGATGATTGTAACGGCCTTGAGCCAAAATTGAACATTCGGGATTACTGTAATGGCCTTGCGCCTACACTTAAGACTCATAACCAATTGCATGCTAAGGTTGAGAGTCATGACTTAAACTCTGCCTCTAATGATGAAAATGTTATGCTTGAATCTCTTGTCTTTGTGCCAGAATTGAAGAAAAACAGATTTGGAAAGTTCCTCACTGAGGAAATTCCCGATTATGTTCCATCCGGTGCAGGTACTTCAGAGACCGATAAAGACTTTACTGAAGAAAGTAGCATAGATGATTCAAGCACAACAACTTCAGAGAGTGATGGAGAAATGTTAAATGAAAGTCAAGTATCAACAACCTTATCATCAGACAGTGAGCACAGTGAAGACGAAATTGAAGATAAACATCATCCTGACAAGAAGAAAATCAAAGATTCAAGCCATGTTACATCATTAGATTCCTCAAGCAGCTCCAGATTTTCATCACATACATCGTCTTCGCACTCAGCACCCAGGAAGAAAAGATCGAACTGCAAACAATGCTTTTGTTGTGGTCATTTAGGACATACTACGAAACATTACGAAAGCAAGAAATTTTCTAAACCTAATCAAGATCTCGTTAAGAGTTTTACTGATCTATTTAACAATCTAAAGAAATCAGTAAAATGCATTGTTGACTCAACTTGTTTTTGGAAAAGAAAAGAAAACTCTCTTGCTCAAAATCATGATAGATCTAATGTAAAGCAAGTCTGGGTTGCCTAAGCTAGCTAACCTGTAAATATCTTTTGTTGTTGTTGTCTAACAGAATAAGATTTAGAATTGGCTTCGGATGCTCATGGAATATATCTGGCATGTTGACAGCGGCTGCTCCAGGCATATGACCGAGTTAAAGGATATGATTACAAACTTTCGAGTTATCGATGGTGATTTTGTGTCCTTTGTCGGAGACGAAAAGGGAGGGAAGATCGTCGGAATGGGTGACGTCGTGTCGGAAGCACTTACTTTGGAAAATGTCAAGTATGTTCCAGAATTGTGTTACAATCTCATGAGTGTTTCACAAGTCTTTGACAAAGGAATTACGGTGCTGTCCAATGGTACGGAGGCTTATTCCTCAAACCCGAATAATACGTCCCTGTAGAAATGATCATGCTTAGAGCTCCCTGCCAAAATAATACCTACGTGCTGAATATGAAAAATGCCAAACCAAATGAGCAAATGACATGTCTTATTTCGAAATCATCTGAATCGGAATCACTGCTATGGCACAGGCGTTTGGGGGATGTGAACTTTAAAAACATAAATAAGCTTTCTAAATTAAATCTAGTAAGAGGTTTACCTATGAAAGATTTTCCTTTTTCTGAAAAATGCACCACATGTGCCCAAGGAAAGTATCATAAAAAGCCTCATAAGTCCAAAGCAGTGAATACGATTTCCGCCCCACTTCAATTACTTCACATGGATCTTTTCGGGCCTATAAGAGTTAAAAGTTTAGCTAAAAGATCTTATTGTTTGGTAATTACAGATGTTTTTCAAGGTTCCCATAGGTGTATTTCCTCGATGCTAAGAGTGAGACAGCTTCCGTTCTGAAAAGCTTCATCCCTATGATTGAAAACGTAATCTAGCTGAAGGTGAAATCCGTAAGAAGCGACAACGGTACAAAATTCAAGAATCATACGTTTGTCTCCTTCTGCGAAGAAAAGGGAATTTGTTTTCAATACAGTGCTGCCAGAACTCCTCAGCAAAATGGTGTAGTGGAATGCAAAAATATAACTCTCATCAAAGCTGCTAGAACTATGCTTGTCGACTGCAAGCTTCCCATAATCTTCTGGGCTGAAGCGGTCAACACAGCATGCTACATTTTGAATCATGTTCTGATTGTCAAACCTCACGAAAAGACAGCTTATGAACTACTTTTCAAAAGGAAGCCTCTGATAGATTTCTTCAGACCGTTCGGATGCTCATGCACACTTCTCAACACTGAAGATAATCTCATCAAGTTTGAAGCAGTAGGGGATGTATGCTACTTCATGGGCTATTCATCGTCTCAAAAAGTGTATCGAGTCTACAACAAACGGACGAAGATGGTGATTGAATCATATTACGTCAATTTTCAAGAAGGAAACTCCACTAACACTGGAAGCACTCCAAATTGGTTTTATGACATAGACATTGTATTCAACACTTTCGACATTGCTGAACCTGTCACTGAATCTGAACCTGCAGAATCCACTCCATTGGAACCATTGTTTAATCCTTCAGACATTGGTTTCACTCCTTTTACAACCCGTTTCACCCCTGCCTCTGCCTCTCCTACTCTTCCTGTTATCAATGTAAATGGTGACACATCTTCTGAGAATGCATCCGCACATGATGATTCTTCTTCACAGTAGGCTGTGGATGAACCTCCTAAAGAAGACAAAGCTCCAATTATCTACGTCGATGAACACTTCACCAATCTGCCTCAACAAGTGGAAACTCACACCAACGCAGGGTACAAGACCAATCGAAACCATCCAATTGAAAATGTCATCAGTTCTGGTGAAGATGGAGTTCGAACACACGGACAAACACATACCATAAACACATAACTGTATCCAACTTTTCTCTCGCAGTCCGTCCCAAGAGATATCGAAGAAGCAATTCAAGACTCAAGCTGGGTACAAGCAATGCAAGAAGCAATTTCGGAAACTTAAAGTCTGGGAACTCGTTGTTTTACCAGATGGAAAGTATCCAATTGGTACCAAGTGGTTGTTTCAAAACAAGATGGACGACCGTGGTGTAGTTATCAAAAATAAGGCAAGATTATTGGTTCAAGTTTTTCGGCAGGAGGAGGGGATTGACTATGCGGAAGTTTTTGCACCGGTTGCACGCTTAGAAGCTATCAAAATCTTCTTAGACTAGGCTTCGTTCAAAAATTTTATGGTGTTTCAGATGGATGTAAAGAGTGCTTTTCTGTATGGGAATGTGAAAGAAGAAGTCTTTGTCTGTCAACCTCCAGGTTTTGAAGATGCCCACTTCCTCGCGAAATACTATAAGCTTGACAAAGCTCTCTATGGTCTTCACCAAGCTCTCGAGCTTGGTATGAGACTTTGTCAACATATCTTCTGGAATGTGGGTACTCAAGAGGGAAAATTGATATGACTCTTTTCACAAAGCGGATCGGAGATGATGTGATGATGGTGCAGATTTACGTAGAAGATATCATCTTTGGGTCAACAGATGAAGCTCTTTGTAGGGAGTTCGAGCAAGTGATGAAGGCAAAATTGGAAATGAGTATGATGGGAGAACTTACGTTTTTCTTGGGATTAGAAGTGAAGCAGAGAGAAGACGGCATACTCATTCATCTGGCTAAGTATATTAGATATATTCTCTCCAAGTACAACATCAATGACTACAAATCTGCCAGCACTCCCTTTGCTGCTCAGACGGAACTTACTTCAGATCTTCAAGGAAAACCTGTGAATAAATCCTTCTATCGTTCTATGATAGGCTCGTTAATGTATCTGACCGCAAGTAGGCCTGACATTATGTGGGCTGTCTGTCTCTATACGCGATTTCAGACGGATCCGAAAGAATCTCATGAATCTGTTGTTAAAAGAATCTTCCGCTATCTAAAAGGAACTCCCAAGCCTGGTTTGTGGTATCCTAAAAATAGTAATTGTGATTTAATTGCCTACTCTGACAGTGATCATGCAGGTTGTAAAGTTGACCGAAAGTCCGTCTCTGGAGGATGTCAATTTTTAGGAAATCGTCTCATTTCATGGCAAAGCAAAAAGTAGACAACAGTATCCACATCAACTGCTCAAGCTGAATATACGGCAGCTTACAGTTGCTGTTCTCAACTTCTCTGGATACAAAATCAGTTGTTGGATTATGGAATCAATGTTATGAAGATCCCTATATTCATCGACAACGAAGCGTGTCCAGGAAGTGTGAAGAACCCTATCCACCACTCCAGAACCAAACATATCAAAATTCGCATTCATGCAATCAGAGATGCGTATGAGAAAGGATATATTCAAGTGGTGCTGGTGGATACGATGCAACAGCAAGCTGATATATTCATGAAAGCCTTCGATAAAACTCGCTTCAACCAGTTGGTAACCTGGTTGGAGATGGTTAACTTCCTTGAGTGGAGGTGATTAAAAAATGTTTTTCATAATAAATAATTATCTCATAGAATGTGCCCAACAAAAAGATTTTCTACAGAGTTAAAATTTCTTTTCAAGCAATGGATTCTCGAAAATAAAATTTTAAGGGGGGAAGGTTTCTAGAAAATTATTGTTGAGACAGAATCCTTATTTGACACCTGCATGAGAAATGATAGAAAAAGTGCTAACACTTTGTTTTGATCTTAAAACAGAAATAGATTGAGGCCTCAAGCAACAACGTGTCAGTAAATTCAGCAATACCTTGAAGTAAACTGCAAAAAGGAGACAAATTCTAATGAACACACAAGAATTCTGGATAACCACAATGTTGTGCAACTTGCGGGTAACACGTTGCGGCGTATGGCTTAATGGTCTTAAATCTTGCATTGATAGATTGCCAAAATCCGAGATTTTGGATCTTTATATTGACTAATCATTCGGGGATATCATAGTTGCTCTTCTGCTGCATCCAGATACATGTTGACCTAGACACAACTATGATATCTTTTCAAAAAGAGCCTATGCGGCAAAAACCCTACACAAATGAAGCTCTCATTGAGAATCATTCAAGTGCTTAAATCATACCGTATTTGGTATCTGTCATAGCCCTCGTTAGACTTTGTTCTCTTTGTTGTACGGAAGTACTGACCTGAACACCAATTGTCTAACGTTGAAATTTCAAATACGAATGAAGTCAACATACTCACCTGCTATGAGGAATCTTTGCGCATACCTTGATCGCGGGGGTATGTCCTGATGTGGGACTCACGGGCACAACATTCTGATAAGTTCAGCATGAGTGGGGGAACATCAAATTTCTTGTCAATATTAGCGCAACATGATAAAAGGCTCTTCGATCGCATGTTGAAAGATAGGTGCATGGATTTAAAAGGACAAACATACTGACAGTTTTTCTTGTCCCTTAATTATTTAAAAATATCTAATATTTTATCTCAAATAAACGAAGTGTTACCAGGATGATCTTTAGAAGGAAAGTCACAGGATTCAAGTCAGTAAGAAAAAAATTTATGTGAATAAGGAGGCTTCCTGGCCCCAAAAACAACTTTGAGGATCCAAATTGCGATTTTTCATTTTGTCTTAAGCTTATGTTTTAAATTCTTGCACTATTTTTAACCAAAAAGGGGCACGTTTTTTGAGAAAAGTTAAAATTTTCGAGCGTATCTATTTCTAAGTTTTCTTAAGTTTGAAGATATCTCACAAAACCATCAACGCGGCGTATTTATTGTTCGAGCGTATTTAATAAATATGCTGGAAAGCAAATATGTATATATATACTTCAGTTTCATTTTTCTGTAACTATTTTCATATTCAAATTTTCATCATCTTCTTCATCAACCGCAAAACCCACAACTTCTTGTTTCAATCAAACCTTTTCAAAATCTGATAGAAGTTGTTAAGATCGATATCAGTATGTTTTAGGTTTTCAAATGTAGATTGTTTGTTAGTATAATGAGTCGATTTCATATGATGTTGCATTATATATAAACTCTTGAATCTGGTTACATCCGGTTTTCATGGGTTTATCAAGAAAACTTGAAGCCATCGTATTTAATTTGAATGTAGCGTAGATAATTTGAATGTGGCATAATTATCTCAAACCATTGAGTCAGCGGATTTAAGTCTTGAACGCGAGTTCGAGCAACCAGTGTAATTGACAACTACGCCGGTAAACCAGTGTAGATAATCATCTTTGCTGGATATATTTTCGAGTTAAGGTCTAGATCTGCTACACTTGTACAGCGTAAATAATCTTTATTCGGCGTAGTTGTCTCTGAGTCTCGTGTTACATGTTCGGCGTAATTGGTCTGGCGTAAATATTAGCGGTTTTATAAAATTCATTTTGGTTTTTCTTTTCTATTTTATTTATAATCCAAATATATTATATCTATAAATTAATGTATATATTTTTTATATACTTATATATTTATATATATATATATATATATATATATATACGTATTTATGTACATGAATCTAACTTGACTCGTTTTCAATTTCAGAAATGGTGAAGGATAGCATCTGGGATAAAACACGAAAGCACAATCAGCCATGCAAGTTGGTCCCACCTCCAAGTGATTTCGAAGATGTAGCGGAGTGGATAAACTCAAGCAGGATTAGCTATGCTGTTCAAGTCGATCCAATCATCTACAACATCCATATTGAAGAGTTTTGGAAAACAACCAAGGTGTCAACAGTAAACGAAGTTAAGAGAATCACGGCTACAGTGAGGAACAAGAAGATCGTAGTAACAGAGGAAAATGTACGTAGAGTCCTTAGTCTTGGAGACAAGCACAGTGATCCGCTCAGAATTAAGAAGGATCACATCCTCGATGGTTTTAAGGGGATGAAGTATGTTGGAGATTTTAGAGAGAAGAACGAGATCAAAAGAAAGGGGCTTACAAAGGACTGGAGATTCATTCTTCATGTATTTGCTATGAGCTTAGCGCATAGAAAGGGAGGATATGAGGGATTGAATTTAGAATGATCGGCTGCTATGCTCAACCTTTGCACAAAACAACCATTCAATATATCCGGTCTTATCTTTTACTGGATGGTTGATAACTCCAATTCCTCCACATGGGCCATGTACCCACGGTTTGTTCAGCTCCCCTCAACGACCAACATCCAAGTCTCCCTCATGATGACGATCTATACAAGTTTCAGTTGGCGACAGGTCCTCGGATTACAGAGCTGAAAACTGAAGAATGGGTGATGCTGCATCAGTGGATGTATAGGGAAGAAAGATATCCTATTGTGAAAGCAGCCTGTGAGAAATACAGAGAACGTATTAAGAGAAAGAGACAAGAATATATTGATGAGGAAGTGGAAGAGGGAGAAGATGAAACCGAGCAGCTAGATAGAAAGAATACAGGAAAGCAAATTATGAAGGAAGGGGGCTCATCAAAGAAACGGAAAGATACTGCTTCTCAAGAACGATTGATGGAAAGCAGCTTCAGGGCAGGAGGCACCAGAGAACATCGCGAGCACATTGAGAATCTTTGTGCAATCCACGAGGCCGAAGAAAGAGAGAAAATAGAAACTAGAAGAAAGAGGCGTCGTATGACAGAATCTGAAACGCCAGTAACAGTCACTACCGAGCAAGAACAGTTAGACGAGTTTGTAGATCAATTGATTGTCGATCCAGAAGCTCCAAGTTTATCTCCCCCTTAGAAGCGTAAGAAAACAGGGGAAGGACCGTCGACAGAAGCACAACCAAGGCAGATGCCGCAACAAGCTCCTCGAAGACCACGTCCATTTCAGGATTTGTACGATAAGCTGGCCAAAGACATTGGGAAAGGCCCAGCTCAGGAGATCTGTCTGTTGAAACACCAGGTAAGCAACAAGAATGTTATTCGCGAAAAGTTGAGGGAACAACGAAAGAAAAACAAAGAACTCCATGCATATGTCAAAGAACAAACGAGATTCGTGAGATTTCAGCAGGATGGGATGGAAAAGATGTATCGTATAATCTGAGAACTTTGCACCAAAGTAGACATACAACCGATGTTCTCATCCACAGACATTTTTTACTATGAGAAGTTCAAGGCTGAAGAAGAAAGACAAAGGGCTGAAGACGCAGAAAAGAAGAAAAAGCGCTTAGAATCTGTCGTAAACCTCACTGAGGATGACGAAAGTGAAAAGAGGAGGTGGACAGGGATGGGATGCCAGCTCGATTTGTTGAATGGGGTTTGGAGGAAGATATTGTTTATGAAACTGAGGATCGTGACTCAGTAACTCCAATGCATCCAGAGTCGTTCCGGAAAGAAAGAGAAAAACTTCCAGACTTCTATCAGGTGGTCACTATTGAAAAATCTGAAGTTACCGATAGAATAATAAGCTGGAAGTACTGTAATCTCAATGGGATGTTCATTTTAAAGAGAAGAGGTGGAGTCATTCAGCATTTCAAGACCAGAGCTGATATGAAAAGCCTTCCAAGATGGGATGTTCGAGAACTGGGCAGGCTAGACTTGATAAACCCAACCAACAGTAGTATTGGAGCTGGCTTTGAAAGACTTATTTTGAGAGAATGCAATTGGGGTTTCAGAGTCATTAAGCCACAACAACCTCGAAGAAGAGTGTCGAAGACCTAAAAAGATCCTATCACCAGAAAGGGAATGGTTACATGGGTCATCAATCCTGCTAAGGTTGAAACGAGAGTCAAAATCCCACCAGAACAGCCCGAAGTGGTTCTACGACAGGAAGACGGGAGAAGTAGTGATCTGACTGGTCTCTAACGAAGATATTCGCATTCTAGACCCGATGGATGTTTTCATGTTCTCTCTTTCCGATCTTAACATCCTCTATGGCCACAAAATCCACGTTGGAGCCGGAAATGAGTACAGAGAAGAAGGAATGTTATTTCAAAGGGCTGTGGAGCAGGCTAGAGAAAGAAAGATAAAAATGATGGAGATTGTACTCAGAATCGAGAAGCAGAAAGAAAAGGAGGCAAGAAAAAGAAAAAGGAAGCACAAGTCATCATCCCAACAGAAAGCTACCTCACCATCTCAAGCTGCATCTCACTCTCAAACTCTGGTTTCATCCACATATGAAGCCACTATGGAATTCCAACAACCCTCAAGTGAAGCTTTTGTCAATCTAAGCTCTAAAGAAACAATCGAAGCAACAACCGACCAACCTACCGATCAAGCTACACTAGATAAAGATCAAGGACTAGCCGCAGATCCTGAAGCTCTGAAACAAGATTGAAGAAACTCAAGCACGCAACGGTCTAGGGGGGATATTGATAGATCTTTTTGAGACCGTTGGTACTTGATTATCCATAGTTTGAGCAAGTTTGTGATAGTTAGACAATGTTGAAGGGTCAAAAGTTTAATTGTATGAATCTTACTAGTTAGCAGCGTATTTAGCAACCCAGCGTATTTGTTAAATACGCTGGGTAGTCAGTTTGTATATATATGTTCTTCAATGAATGTATTGTCCAAGTTTCTTGGACAGATTTTGGTGATTCTCTTGTGTTGTGATTTTTGCTATTGTGCTTACATCTGAATATCCAGGTGTTGTTATTGATTACATGTTATTGGGATTTCATATACAACACTAGTTGTTTGATCCATTAAAGATTCTTCATCTTCATAGTTTGGTTTTTCTTAACTTTTACACATTCAAACAACTAATTCATAGTTGTTTGAATGATAATAACAAACCACTATGATCCGAATCCGTTTTGGGATTCACAAGGTGGGTTTTTTTATTAAAAAAGAAGGGGGAAACACCTTAGAAGCTTGCGGCCGCAAGCTGCTAGGGTTTTATTATTTTAATTTATTTTTATTCTTTAATTTATATAATTGGTTTGTTTGTTATTTAGTTAATGTATTTTATATATAAGCAAGTGCGGTGTGTTTTTGGAAGATTATAACATGGATTAAGGTGTCACATAAACCCTAAATATAACTTGCAAGTGTTTACATAGATGTAACATGATTCAAGATATCAAATAGTCTTAGTATTTTGAGTTTATCTTACTAGTTGTTTGCTTGAATTGAAACGTTTAACTTTCATGAATACGTAATAAGAATATGTAATATCAAAGTTATAAAGTGGTTAACGAATGTATGTATGATCATAGATGTGAATGCGTATAAAGATTGCAAATTGTGTATAATCGATCAATTTGATTACAATCAAAGCCATTTACAATGATTTGGAAATGAAATACGATTACAAGGTTGGGACTTTCCAATTATAGAAACACAAAGCAAACTTTCTAAAAAAGGAAAGTTGCAAATGCGAAGCGTTACAGTCTCCCCTCCTTTAGGGAATTTCGTCCCGAAATTTAGGAAGATGCAACGAACAAGTGCGGATACGTAGTCTTCACGTCGCTTTCAAGTTCCCAAGTAAACTCAGTGCCACGTTTTCCTTCCCATCAAACATTCACGATAAGAATTCGACTGCGCCTTAGTTGCTTAGTACCTCGATCCATGATTTCGACTGGTTTCTCTAGGAAGTGTAAGGTCTCATTAATTTGAAGATCTTCAAGTGGAACTTGGAGTCCTTCTTCGGTGAGACATCTCTTCAAGTTTGAGACATGGAAGGTAGGATGAACGTTGCTGAGCTCTTGAGGTAAGTCCAGTCGGTATGCTACCTTGTCAATCCTTTCGAGGATCTTGAAAGGACCCATATTGCAAGGAGCGAGCTTTCTCTTTTCCCCGAAACGAACTACACCCTTCCAAGGGGATACTATGAGAAGTACAAAGTCACCGACGTTGAATTCCAAAGGCTTGTGTCTTTTATATGCATAACTCTTTTGTTGGCTTTGAGCAAGTTGTCCCGAATCTGCAAAATGTTGTCCGTCGTCTGTTGTATAAGCTCGGGACCTGTGATTTGAGCTTCCCCAATCTCGTGCCAACAAACAGGCAATCGACACTTGCGTCCATACAATGCCTCGAAAGGTGCCATTTGAATACTCGCGTGGTAACTGTTATTGTACGAGAATTCAACCAAAGGCAAGTGCATGTCCAAGTTACCACCAAAATCGATTACGCAAGAACGAATCATGTCTTCTAGAGTTTGGATAGTACGCTCAATTTGACTATCAGACTAGGGATGGAAAGCAGTACTGAGATTGAGGTGAGCACCAAGAGTTTTTGAAACGTTTGCCAACGACGGGAAGTGAAACGACCATCACAGTCCGAAATAATATCAACGGGGATACCATGACGACAAATGACTTCATTCGTGTATATACGAGCCAATTTCTCGACTTGATTGTCGTCACGCATGGGAAGGAAATGAGCAGACTTGGTCAGACGGTCGATGATCACCCAAATACTATCGTGACCAAACTACGTACGAGGGAGTTTGGTAATGAAACCCATAGCAATACTTGTGAACGGGGGATCAACTCCTCTGATGAGCAACCGGTCTGATCTAACTCAGCATCACATCCTTCTCTTTAGTCAATGGATCATCTTCGTGATGCGTCTAGGAAAGTGAGGTTTCCAATGTGTAAATCCATGTAAAGCCTCAAGCTTAATCAACTTCCAAAGCCTCTGGTCGTGAAATTTCATCTTGAGATTGATCACCAACTCTTTAATATCCCAGTAAGGCAAGGACTTGATGTCGCTTAGATATCGGAAATACTGAATACCAAACTCCCTTTTGATCGCATAGACATTAAGCTCTTCAATCCAACCCCAACTTATGATGTCCCCTAGAGTAATATTAGCGTCACGAGTAAAGAACGCTAAGGGACGTTTGAATTTACGCTCTGGTGGTGCATTCTTGAACCACTTTTTCCTCATCTTGGCAATGTCAGCACTGTTTAAATGTTGAGGAATAGTTCCTTGCTTAGCAGCTTCTTCAACTTTATGCTTCAGAATATCTGCATTCTTAGCTGCAAACAGTTCAATAAAAGTTGGGGAGTCCTCTGTACCGTGATCGGCAATATTTGCATCGTCATCAGAATTATCCTCCACAACAACTCGATCATACTCATTCGCTTCTTCAACCTGTTCAAAGACATAATCGTTTGGCTCGATTGCACTAATCTCGTTAAGCTCATCTTCGAAGTCAAACTCAAAATTCTCTTCATCCACGCCTAACATTTTTGCGATCTCTTCTTTAGAATAACTATGGATGAATTTGCCTTCCTCAACATCATGCTCAAGATCGAAAATCTTTGGTTTCGGCACGACAGGAAGGGTAGATGAATCAATTACCAAGAGGATTCCTGCCTACTGAGCATCTGAAGAACCTTTTGTTCTGTCTTTAACACCTTCTTCAGTAGTTTGATTTGCAGAATCATCGAGGTACACTGAATAATCAATCTCTTTATTCACACCAGAATCAGTTATACGAATACCAGCACCTCCTACATTATCATTATCATTACCGTTATCAGAATCCAAATCAGAATCACCATCAACATCTAAATCTTAATCTTCTTTCTCAGCATCTTCCTCAAATTCTTCAACCGCTTCCTCAATCTATTTTTCTAACTTTTTTCTTCAATAACCATTCGCGATGTCTCACAGAAAGATCTGATATATCTATCTCCCCATCCTTAGGCTTCCCGATCAATATAAACTTATTCGGCACTTGATACACAACCATATCTATAATAGTAACTGGCGTAGATTCAGCTTCTGGCTTAGTTTCAACATTCACAGGATCCTCTACAACCTTTTCTCTACCTTTGCGTTGCTCGTCTGGTAATTCTTTAGCAAGACGTTCTCTTACCGCAACACGTTCTCTAGCCTCTGCACGTTCTATCTCATCAATCTCCGCGGCTATATTAACTCCCAGTTTCTTCGTTGGAATTTTCTCAAACATATTCATTCGTCTATCACTGTAGAGCTTTTCCTCTTCATATTCAACCATTCGGAGTGGTAGACATTCATTCTCAGACACTATACTTGCAAGAATGGCTTCTAACTATCGTTTATCTTCGGTCAAAGTATTCAACTATTCTTACAATTTTGCTATCTTCACAATATTCAACAAGACCTGTTTCTGTAATTCGTCAACACGTGGATCGTTGAACATGTCTGTTGTAAAGTCTTCTCCCCCTGGAATGTCTCCAAAATCAAAGTTAAAATCAAACTGAGACTACGGATATGTAGCATGTGGTGGCGGCTACGGTGTTGCTTGTCGTGGTGTTGGTTGTGGAGGCGGCTGAGATGCAGACTATTATGGCGGAGTAGATTGACATGGTGGCGACTATGGAATATGAGAAGTAGACTGATGAACTGGTGATGATGAAGTCAGTTCAACAACAATCACTTCTTCGATCCTTTGCTCTTGCACAGTCTCTTTAGATCTAATAGTTGGAGACTCAGAACTTCTAGCTGCTTGGCGCCTAAACCTTCGTGTCTTTTTCTTCATTGGTATGCGCATAGGAGTATCTGTATCAGAACCCGAAGGTACATACATTGTATCATCTTCTCCTGCCGCTTTACGCTTTCGCTTTTTTGCTCTTCTCTTTTTCTCAGCAAACGTTTTGCCTCTATCTTTTTAGCCCTTTTTCTCTCACCAGCACGTCTTTCGTCAGAATTAGTGCTCGAAGACGATGCGTCTTCAGCTTTTTTCTCTCCACCAAATGCTTGTCTCTCGATATCTGCAGCAATATCTTCAATATTTTCTTCAACATCTGGTACATCTCTAAGCCTAGAACTTTCTGCTATTGGCTTCTTCTTTTGCGGTGCAGAAGCAGAAGATGTAGCAGTCACTTTTCTCTTTGAACCTTTGTCTCCGTCTTTTACAAACCACAAACTAAGCTTAGCAACAAAACTTTCAAGCGCAGTCAATTCCTCACTTTCATCTCCACTGTCTTCTTTCCTCCATTTACTGTAGAGATTATCTTTGTCGACTATAGCACCAAAAACCGGCTTAGCATTCGGAATGTCTTCAAATGTAAATTCATCTTCTTGAGGTTCGAAACATCCATGTGGTCAAGCTTTAATACGTTGTCCTTCTTTTTCTTCAAGTTCGCGTGCAAATGGTCTAACAACATCTGTACAAACCGAGGGTACTGCAAGAACTTTTCCCTTTGTATGTTCTGCACCATCTGTGTAAATATAACTTTAGAGAAGTTATATGGCAGATTCAGGACCAAAGCAGTAATCATACTCATTTGATAATCAACCAAGTCATCAAATCCTCCCTTGCGATGACTTACAGTGTGAGCAACAACGTGAGCAATATAACGGAATGGTGCACTGAGGTTTCCTTTCTTGAACGGCGTGGCGTTTACAAAACCAGCATATCCCATCATGTAAAACAACCCTTCACCATGTACTCCAAAAACCCTATAGGATCATCTGAATTATCCTTGAAATCCAAAATTGTTCGGATCAAATCTTCCGTATCTTTACCTGGATATCCTCATCATCAATCTTCACAGCTGAAACTATCGCATTTTCTTCAGAATCATACTCTGTTGCATTCTAGAAATATTTGACATGAGATCTATAAATTGTATGTCGATCAGTAAGCGCTTTTGGAATCGAAATCCTGCTCGAAAAATCTAATACATCTCTATAAGCACAATCTCAGGAATAGTCTCGTCAAGCAGACAACAAATGTTATGAAATGGAGAGAATGACATTTTCTTGACCTGTACACAAAGAAAATTCAAAACCGTTAGAAAAGTTTTCAAAATTTTCAACTATTACATCATTTGTACGATTCAACAATTAGAAAAATTTCAAGTTTGATTAAATCATCGTACGAATCACTACTTAGTACGGGTGATTAAAGACTTAGACTTTTTTAAAGATTTCACCAAACTTGCTTCGCACGAATCATGCTTTGTACGAATCATCAACACTTAACACAATTTTGAAATTTAACTTTTTAGAATGTTACTTCATACGAACCCTTAATTCGTATGAATGAAAAGGATATAAACAATTTGAAATCTTGGTTCGTACGAATCATGAACCGTTCCAAATAACACCAAGTTTAATCCGAACCAAAAACATGTTTTTTTAACAAATTGATAGTCGATTTATAGGCTATTTGGGCCGATATTAACGTTTTTAAGGTCAATTTTAAGTTTTGTCAGTCCAATCTCCCTAAATCTTTTTTTAAGTCCGTTCGGTCTAAATCTGGCATTATAACGGCTAAGATTGAGCAAAAATGCATTTCCCATCGAAAGAGGTGTGCAAATCAACATCCCCAATGTAATAGTACTCAGTAAATGTCAAGAAATTTGAAGTTTAGAACGTATTCGCACAAGTTCCTACAGTCGCACAGTAGCATAACATTTGTTCGTGCGAACAAAGTGACCTTTTATACTAGTTAGAGTTGTTCGTACGAACCAATGGTTCGTGCGAATGAAGCCCAAACGTGGTTCGTACGAGTTAGTGAGACTCGTACGAATCAGTTCTAAAACTTGGTTAACTTTTTCATATATTTTTTAATTTTTACAAAATTTAATCTGTTTGAACCCACTCAGTCGACCACGTCCAAGTTAATGACCGTGGTTATCTGATTTGCCTACCAAGTCCAAGTTAATGACCTTGGTTGACCATTTTTGACCAAAATAGATTTATTTTAAAGGGTAAAGTTTCAAATTAATGAACTTTATTGATGTTCAGGTAAATTTTTCGTTTATAGATTAGCTCCTAACCCATGGTCTTCAGATTCCCTTCAGCAAGATGTCGCCATGACTTCAACTATCTGTGTTTACATCATTGGTAGACGAAAACAAAACTAAAAAGTTAAGGAAACAAAAATCATTTTGTGAGTTTTGTGCTTTTAGGAGAATCATATCAGGTGTTTAACAAATCACCAGTACCGTTTATCTTCGTATACTTATTAAGCTTTTAACCAAATTTACCTAGATTGCCAATATTCTTATCCACTTAAATCTCTTCTCGTTTCTCAACTTTTTCAATATATGTTAAGTAATTTTAAGAACATGAAATAACTGTATGTCCCATCTCATAATATACTCCCATATCGAGATTCCCAGAATTTCATTTCACAGGTGAATATATCTAACTGATATCTGTAAAGGGGTGAATTGCGAGACCTAGAGAGCTCAGGTTAGTACTACCGTAAAGAAAAAGAGATGAAGGCTCGTCTTTAGGTGGTGTTCCTTAAATGAATCTTTTGAACTGCAGATGTCACAAAGGTTATGACATAATCATTTTTATGTAGCTTTTTTAGGCGAATAATGCGTAAAGTATTATACAAGTTCTAGGCCATTGCTTACACAAAATTAGAAGAACTCGGATAATACCCCAGATATCGATTAAATATAAAGACCTAGTATCGTAGAATTTGGCATTCTCTCAAACGAAATTTCAGAGTACTAAGTCCATATATCCGAGAGATGTTAACCCACAAGTTATTCAGTTTTTCTTATAGGTTTATATCTTGAAAACAATTTACTAAACGAGTAAAGCCTATTGGCACATCCTTAGTAAGACCTGTTTGATTACATGTTTAATCATTCCAATTCATTAGCATACTGTGACTGTCATATTGATATAATATTATCTCCCTTTTTCACAAAAACTCTTTTGACCCCTTTTTCACAAAAACTCTTTTGACTTTTATAATGTTGTTATATTTTCCCAAAATTTCTCCCCTAAAATCAAAAACTTATTTTTGGATTTTTAGAGTTTTTAAGAAAGAATGTACAGAAAATTTGTCAAACCTATGAGTTATCACATCAAGTCGTCGTCATCCTCAAACTCAACCACGTGTATATCCCCTGATGTTAGATTTCTTAAACCATTTAATTTCAAAAGATTTTTAAATCTTGTAAGATTAAAGGCTTTGGTATAAAATTCTGCTTTTTGGTTATCAGTGTGGATTTTTTCAATTCTAACCAACTTTACTCGTAGCAATCACGGATAAAGTGGTGTCGAATCTCAATACGTTTGGTTGCAGAGTGTTGACATGAGTTTTTAGTGATATCGATCGCAGCCTGGTTATCTACATATATAGGCGTGTCAAGAAATTGCAGTCCGAAGTCTCTCATCTGCTGTTGAATCTAGAGAATCTGGGAATAACAACTGGATGCTGAAACGTATTCAGCCTCACAGGTAGAGAGAGCGACCGCGGTCTGTTTCTTGCATTGCCATGTTACCAAACGGGTTCCGAAGAACTAGCAACCAGCCGTTGTAGATTTGGTGTTAATTTTGCAGCACCCGAAATTAGAATCCGAGTAACCTGCAAGATTGAAGTCGTCATGTCTAGAGTACCACAAGATGGTGCTTGGAAATCCCTTCAAATATCTCATGATACGTTTGATGGCGAGCAAGTGCGAATCTCTTGGATTGGACTGATAACAAGTGCACATGCATGTTGCATACATGATATCTGGTCGAGAAGCAGTGAGATACATCAAGGATCCGAACATGGAGCGGTATAAAGTTTCGTCAACTTTGACTCCATTAAGATCTGGACAAATGCCGTGATTTGGAGCTAACGGGGTTGATGCCGGTTTATATCCTACCATATCGAATTTCTCCAATATGTCATGAACATACTTCATCTAATGGATAAAGATACCATTAGGCAAATGATCGACCTGAAGTCCCAGAAAGAACTTCATCTCCCCCATCGCACTCATTTCAAATTTGCGCTTCATGACTTCTTCGAAGTCGTTACACAGCTTGTCATTTGTTGATCCAAAAATAATATCATCCACATATATATATATATAGAATAATCAAATGCCCATCCACTTCCTTTGTAAAGAGGGATGAATCTACAGTTCCTCTGATAAAACCATTACTTGTAAGATGTCATGACATCTTTTCATACCAAGCTCTCGGGGCTTGATGTAGACCATATAAGGCTTTGTTTAGAAGGTAGACTTTGTCTTTGTGCATTGGATCGACGAACCCCAGTGGTTGACTGACATACACCTCCTCTTTTACTTTTCCGTATAAGAAAGCAGATTTGACATCCAATTGGTACACCTTGAACACTTTACAAGAGGCAAAGGCCAAGAATATGCGGATTGCTTCAAGACGGGCGACCGGGGCATAGACTTCTGTGTAATCTATCCCTTCCTGCTGATGAAAACCTTGAACCACAATCCGAGCTTTGTTGCGCACTACAATATGTCTATCTCACGTTTGCACTTGAAGACCCAACTAGTGTTTATCGTTTTGTGATGATCGGGTAGGTCAACAAGCTTCCAGACTCCCAGTTTCTAGAATAGAAGCAACTCCTCTTGCATGGTGTCCACCCAGCTTTCATCTTTCAGCGCGTCTTTCTAGTTCCCCGGCTCAACCTGAGAAACAAAACAACTATTAGAAAGTCTTGTTTGAAGTTGAGCAATATAAGTATAGAAACAGCTTAGATGCTACATCAGACATGTTAGAACAGGGAGGTGACGGGGAAATCACTAACGGTCTGGTAACTTGTTTTTTATTTGAAATTTTATATTATTGAAAAAGCATAACAAGTTCTTCTTCTTATGGCACATCTGGCAAGTCGAAAGAATTCCACAACCATCGTATTTAAACAACCATGGATATCCAGGTTTCTACATTGGCATAGTATATCTTTGACAATCAACAGGCTGTGCAAGAATAACCTGGTTCAGACTCGGCAAAAAGACACGTTTTTGAGGAGGAGCATAACCTACGAAGAATCCTTCCAAGGATTTGGCACCAAATAGACCAGCCGGATGTAATACAGTACACGATGATCCAAATGGTTCCAAAAATGCAAGGTTGGGCTTTCACTGATTCAGTAACTCGAAACACATCTTGTTGTGAGGCTTAACTGTTAACACACGATTCAAGGTGTAAAACGCTGACACGACTGCTTCACTCCAGAAACTGATTGGCAATTTCGAATCGGCTAGCATAGTTCTGGCAGTCTCAATCAGTGTGCGATTCTTTCATTCAGCAACTCCATTCTATTGTGGAGTATACGGAGCACTGAATTCATGAAGAATCCCCTTCTCATTGCAGAATTTGAGCATTCTCTTGTTTTTCAACTCTGTACCGTTGTCACTGCGGACTCTCTTGATTGGCAAATGATATAGGTTTTCGAGTTTTCTGAAGAGAATCATTAGAGTTTCAAATGTTTCATCTTTGCTCTCTAGAAAGAAAACCTATGAGAACTTTGAGTAATCATCTGTAACAACAACGTAATATAGATCACAAAATATGCTTTTGACGTTTACTGGTCCAAAAAGATCCATATGAAGCGTCTCTAGTGGTAGCTTGATAGAATTCAAAAGCTTTCGTGGGTGCGATTTCTTGTGCTGCTTCCCCTTTTTACAGCTCAGACAATCATCGGATAATTGAAAATTATTCAAATTAACACCCTCCACTAGATCGTTGTGCACAAGATAATTCATCTTTCGCAGATGAATGTGCCCCATCTTTCTATGCCATAGTATCGACTCTCTCTCGGTAGCTTTGGAAACAAAGCATTGAACTTTCTTCGATGTTGTTGATGTGACACTTATATCTAGAACATACAAGTCATTTTCTCTCAGTGCACGCATGAGAATCCATTCCTCCGGAATCTTGAAACATGGTTTTAAGATCAAGCATTCTTTATCATTGAAGTGCGACGTAAATTTCTTGTCACAAATCTACGAAATGCTGAGTAGATTGTTCTCAAGTTCCACGATGTAGTTTACTTTATCAAACGATACAACTCCATTCGTGAGAATTCCTTCACCGACAATCCTTCCTCCTTGCGTTCCGGCAAAACCTATGTACCCTTTGCGGATAGTTTTAAGGTCGTGTAACAACACAAGCATCCTTGTCATGTGCCTGGACATTATCGATCACGGGAGTCCCTACACACATGCGGAAGAAACTATTTAAACAAAGAAACCCAAGCCTGCTTGGTCTTGGGTGGGTTCAGAATGTCAAATTTCGGACCTACGTTGTTTTTAACGTTCTTTTTAGGCTTGGTTTTCTTTGGAACAGAAGGTTTTGGTTCTACCTTGGACGGTTTCACTTTTGCCACCCATGTTTGCATTTTCAGATTTGCCTTTTTAGTATAAAATTTAGAATCCAATTTACCATATTTAGTTGATGTTTCACCAATTTCAAATTTAGAATGACGTTGATGAATTGGTATACCACTTTTGTAGGATTCATTGGTTCTTTTCAAGATTTGCTTGGGTGCAACCATAGGTGCCTTTTGTTTCTCGTCCTTGGTGAACTTTTTAGAATGAAAAACAGGATTTGGAGTTTCTTGTGAGCAATATCTTGCAATGTGCCCAACACTTTGACATTTGTAACATGTTCTACTATCCTTTCGAATAGAAGATTCCAAAACTTGTTTCCTATTCTCTTTCTCTTTCTTGAAATAATCATTCGATTGTGTTCCGATGATTTCTTTTTCCTTCTCTGTTGTTGTCCCAAATGAAAATTGATTTTCTTGGTAAAATTAAGCTTTTGAGACTTGTTGTTCATTCGTTGCTTTTGGAAACCCAACCCTGCCCTCTTATTTTCAGGATAATCTCTATTTTTATGATAGTAGGGTTGGTTGTCACATCTTGATTTATAGTAGAATGATGCATCTTGTTTATCTAAATCAGCATGACTTACCTCCACAAGCTTGAACAATATAACAACACGATCCATATTCATGTTCTGGATGGGAAAGTCCTCATCAGAAAATAGTTTATTTGATCCTTGCATTTTATAAACTATGACATTTGGATCATTAGTCAAACTATTTTCCGATGGTTGAGACTCAGATTTTTCAGATTCACTTTTTAAAACATTTTCTACCATAGTTTTAACCACTTCAGAGTCACATCCACTTTTAGAAGCTGTATAAGTTACGTCGATGTTTGTAGGCAACTCATTTGATTGTTCAGTTTTTAGTTTTAGATTGAGTGCCTTTTCCACCCGTGCTAGCGTTTTACACGCATAACTATTCAACATAGGGGGTGGTACTTGATCGTAACTCGCACTCTTGTTTTTATCAATTTTAGATTCATCGTTGTTTTCAATTTTAGGTAAAATGTAATCAATGACATAAGAGCTGTTGAATAACTGATTAACAACTTGTTAACCCATTCACTTTCGATTCTTACCTTCTCAAGCTCACTCTTTAGCTCAGCGATAGCGTTTAAGTGAATACCAATGGCCATTTGCTTGTCAATTACTGTCACCTTAAGCATCAAAGTGTTGCGTCATTTTCTTTGAATGCTTTTGTGTACTGTTTAACATAGTTACTTAATTTGTCGTATGCTTCTTTAGTTGATTTGTAATCACTTGACTGATTATCTGTTAAACTTTTGAGCTCTGTATATTTTGTGTCTTTTACAACACATTCATTGCATGGCTCAACACATTTTAAACATAGTTTTTCTACCACAGACTCACTCTTAGACTCATTTACCTCATTGACGTTTGCCATGCATGCCTTGCTGATGTCATCTGACAACTTCTCCATCTTTTCATCAACTCTCTTTTCAACATCAGGCGTCTTTTGTCCTTCGCAAGATGATCATTGACTTGATCTAAAGTAACCTGCATAAGTTTTCACCATATCGTTAGGCATGAGGCGTTTAATTGCGCTGTTTAAAAGTTCCTCCTCTTCTGATGATGTATGATAGTAATAATTATCTTCTGGTGCCTCATCAAAAGCTGCCTCCGATTCTTCTTCAGGTTCTTTGATTATCTCAGCAACCAAATCTAACTTTCATTCTTGGAAATATGTTTGTCGTAGTTAAAGCCCTGATATTCTTGAGTTACCACTAGTGCTTTGTCTTTGGTCTCTGGCTGTTTATCTTCGATCTACACCATGCGAGTTCCTGGTTGGGCCCGGTGGTAGATAGCCTTCTTGTAATAATCATCGGCAAATGTGTTCTGGTTCCCTTTGTCACACCCCGACCCGCAGCTGAATAAGAGTCGGGGCATAATTGGGTTATCACCAAAGCTCATGATATTTACTAATATGTTTCATATTTATTAAAGTCAAAATTACATTCCCAATAATCCAAACATGTCCATACAAATACAAAAAAAAATAACCAACTAAACAATTCCAAGCTCTAAATCATTTTATTCTTCTAGGCCAATCCTATGTGTTTCTTGCTGCAGTTGGTTCACCTGTATCATATGTAAAAATGGGGGTTTTTGGGTCAACATAAGTTGGCGAGTGAACCTTGTTAGATAACCATTTATTATTGATTTTCTTGTTATTTTATCAAGGAAAAATTGTGCATAATCATAAGTGAGCAAATGTAGATAATCAATCAGTAACAATGTCAACCACAAACTCTAACATACAATAACATACAATAACATATAATAACATACAATAAATATATAACATGAATGAAACTGTGCGATCAAGGCTCAATCAAACGGAGCCGATCGTATTGCATGTACTGAAAATGATAAATGTCTGTGCGATCAAGGCTCAATCAAACGGAGCCGATCGTATTGCATATACTGAAAATGATAAATGTCTGTGCGATCAAGGCTCAATCAAACGGAGCCGATCGTATGTTGGCACGCCAGGTTCACGCTCATAATGTAATGGGGAACATGCTCAACGCTCATAATGTAATGGGGAGCCGCGGCCTATGAAATTGCATGTACTGAAATAAATAAATTGAATCTGAATAATAACCACACAACAGTTGAAACAAGCTGAATACACATTTGTTCATGATATGATGCATGCACAATGATTTAAATATAATAAATGGTAAGACACATGATACACCCCAAAAACGTGATTAAAACGGGGAATTTGTAAAGTTTCACTCACATTGGGTGCGTTTGGTTGGAGATGATGAGATGCGCACGAGTTGGAAGGATTGAACAACGAGTATTAACTAACCTAGATAATAACGGAAAATATAGTAAATGAGTGGATTTTATTGATAATTTTAATAGGATTTTTGGATATATTTTTTTGAGTTTAAGGCTATTTCCTATCTTTAAAAACATTATTTTTAAGTATTTTTAATTGATTTTTAAATTAAATTAAATAAATAAAAATATAAAAATATGTTTACTTTTGTGACCGTTGACTTTTTCACATTGACTGTTTGACCGGTTTATTGTGTAATTGCATGCGCTGGGTGAGGCTCGAACCCGAGACCTCCCGTACGCGTGCACGCAGCTCTTCCAACTGAGCTACGTGTCTAACCCGAAATAATTATGTTTTTAATTATAATTATATATTAACTCAGCTTATTCAAAATTCTTTTATTTTCAAAAACATTTTAAATCATCGAACCGGTGTCACTAACAGGTCTCGAACCCGGGACCTGTGCTTTAACGCTACACACAGTCCACCGCTGGACTGTGTGTCTAACTTGTTTAATATACAGATTTTTATTATTCTTAACATCTAACGTAAGTTCATCCGGTTCAGTTAGAAAAATAACATTTTAATTGCAGAGGTTGTGTGTATGTATCAAGGATCGAACTCGTGGCGTGTGATATGTATATGCACACAGTCCACCGCTGGACTGTGTGTCTAACCCGAGATAATACCCAGATTTTATTAAACTTATAATCAAACTATCATTTTCTTCTACATTACAAAATTACAGTCTGCGATTACGCTATTGTATCTTGTTTAATTCGATTGACAAACATTGAACAGACTAGTATGAAATGGGAGAGACGATATTTAGAAGTACACATACCGGAGAACAATTTATCTCAGAATTCCGGCGAGTCGTCGGCTCTGTGTTTACGGATTTCTACTGAATGAATAAATTGACGGTTTTGATTAGCTACGAGAGGATTTAAGTATTAAACAAGAGTTATCAGAAGGTTTGAAAGTCTATATCGTTTCACAGCTGAAAATAAGGATTTCCAGAAGTTTTCCGGCGAACTGGAATTATCTGATATTGACGTCTGAAATTGATTTCGATTGAAGGGTCTGAGTTAGAAATAGCTTAATAATTGATAGACCACGAAGGTATTGAAAGACTTACTGTTTTGATAGAGAATACGGTTTTCCGCCGACTTGCAGAAATTTTCCGGCGAGTAAAATAAACTTTTCTGGTGAACTGAATGTATGACGAAAGTGAAATGGCAGGTTTGTAGAATGTTTCTGAGTCGCGAGAGAGGTCTTTGATTGAAGTAATTCAGATATTGAATATCTTCGGTTATAAAACCGATCATCATCAGAATTTAAGTTAATTCAAGTCTGAATTGATTAGAATCGTCGGTGCATCGGTTATAAACCAGAATTCGCCATTATTCAAACGTTTTAGACGGTTGAATAGCCGATTACGGTATTCAGTTTTGGCGCAACCGGTTGATCTATGATTGACTATAAAACTCATTTGTTTCCTAGAGTTGACAGAAAACAACAAGTGGCGGAGTGGTTATGCATGTGTGTGTTAAGTCTTTGAGTTCTCTTCCAGCTGACCCGGGTTCGAGTCCTGGCAGCCTCATTTTCTTTTTAATTATTTTATTCTTACTTTTTATCAATTTTAACTTTTATAGTTTAGTTTGTTTATTAATTATGGATCATTAAAAATTAAAAATAGACATAAATACGAAATGAAACATTTATAACTTGATATTTGATTACAAACGGAGCGGGTTTGGAAAACCCGTTTTTGACAAATGTTACAGTATCCTTTACTTTTAGGAATTTCGTCCCGAAATTTAAGTAGTAGTAGGAAAAAGATGTGGGTATTTTTGGCGCATTGAGTCTTCACGTTCCCAAGTAAACTCAGGTCCCCGTTTCGACTCCCAGCGTACTCTAACAATTGGAATGCGACTTCGTCGAAGACGTTTTTCTCCGAAATCCATGATCTCTACTGGTCTTTCAATAAAATGCATAGATTCATCAATCTGTATATCTTCCAGAGGAATGTGGAGGTTTTCATCAGCGAGGCACTTCTTCAAGTTTGATACGTGGAATGTGGGATGAATCCTGTTGAGTTCTTCTGGTAGATCAAGCTTGTATGCTACAGGTCCTACTCTTTCAAGTATCTTGAAAGATCCTACGTAGCATGGTGCTAGCTTGCCCTTCTGGCCAAAACGAGCTATTCCCTTCCACGGTGATACTTTTTTTTTTATAAAAAATACATGATCACCAATGTTAAACTCCTAAGGCTTTCGTCGTTTATCTGCATAACTCTTTTGACGGTTTTGAGCCGTTAGGAGATTGTTTCGAATTTGATGGATCTTGTCTGTGGTTTCTTGAATCAATTCTGGACCGATAGTTTGAGCTTCTCCAATTTCGTGCCAACATACTGGAGATCGGTACTTACGACCATAATAAGCTTCAAAAGGTGCCATGCCGATGCTTGAATGATAGCTGTTGTTGTACGAAAATTCAACTAATGGTAGATGAGCGTCCCAATTTCCCTTGAAGTCTATGACACATGCTCGAAGCATATCTTCAAGAGTTTGAATGGTGCGTTCAGATTGTCCATCAGTTTGAGGGTGATAAGCGGTACTGAGATCTAATCGCGTACCCAAGGCGGCTTGTACTGCTTGCCATGTTCGTGAAGTGAAACGAACATCACGATCTGAAATAATGCTTAACGGTACACCATGTCGGCTTACGATTTCGCTGATATAAATACGAGCTAGCTTTTCGTTCTTGAAATCTTCGCGGATAGGAATAAAGTGAGCTGATTTTGTAAGTCGGTCAATTATTACCCATATAGTGTCATACCCACCAGAAGTGCGAGGTAACCCGGTAATGAAGTCCATGGTTATGTTTTCCCACTTCCATACAGGTATTTCGGGTTGGACCAGAAGTCCTGAGGGTCTTTGGTGTTCAGCTTTCACCTTGGAACATGTAAGGCACTTAGAAACAAAAACAGCAATATCCTTTTTCATTCCAGGCCACCAATAGGTGTATCGAAGGTCTTGATACATCTTATCGGCTCCTGGGTGTATAGAGCATCGTGTTTTGTGAGCCTCATTCCTAAGAATTTCACGAAGATTGTTGTGGTCAGGAATCCATATGCGATCTAGACAGTATAGAATACCGTCGGATTTAGTTTCAATTTTTAAGTTTAGCTCCACAAGACGGCTCCTTGCGTACGTCTCCTTTCTGTTACTGAAACATTCTGGGCTTCTCGGATTTTGATCTTTGATGTCGCTTATGATTTTATGTATAATAGTTTTGAGGGAACTGATACATTTGTAATGATAAGGTATGTATCATAAAACAAAAACTTCAACCATGATGATATTTAAACCTACACGGAACTTTTCATAACCTCCTTGTAATGCTTTTGATCCTTTGCCAAGAATACTTATATATAGGAAGTACCAGCGGCGTATCCACCATATTCTTGTCAAATTTTCGTTGGCTTTATCAGTAAATCATGATCAGTTCTATGTGACTCTAAAACATAAACAACACAACGAACAAAACTTGAGTCTCAATTCTGAAATGATACATGACTAAATGATGACAGTACCTCTCTCGTTGGTTATGATGAAGGGGTCAGTCTATGTAAAAGTGTGACACAACCCAACTTCTTTAAATGATGAGATTGAGATACGTCGAGATGTATGATGATATGAATGTTAAATCAATGAGTATAGAACAAAACTGTAATATCAAATCGCATTAAAATTCTTGGATACATAATTTCCAAATTTTACAACTGGGATACGAAAAGATTGAGATAACATAAAGAAAACATTAAAACTAGACGATTGGAGTTGAGTCTTGATTCTTGGCGAGGAAAAACTAGTTGGGTGATTCGTTTGGGCCGTTATTATTTTCAACAGTATTGGCGTTGATGTTATAAGCTCTTCCTCTTGCAGGTGGTGGAGCTTGGTTAGCTTGATTCACCGGATTTGCTTGAGCTTGGGCATGAATGATGTTCACCAAACGTGGACAAGTGTTTCTAAAGTGGTTTGGGTCTCCACAGTTGTAACAAGCCCGGATAGGTTGCACCATGGGATAGTTGGGTTAGTAGTATGATTGGGCTAAATGTTGGGTAGGTGGTAGTAGTAGGGTTGTTGGGCTTGACCCATTATTTGTTGGTGGGTTTGGGTTGAAGGCTGGTGGCGGTTCGTTCGCTGAGGCATGCGGCAGGTTTGAACAGTATGACCTGCGCGACCACAGCCGGTGCAATGTTGGCAAGGATGATCAGGAAAATGGTGGTATTGGCAACGGTTGCATTTTGGTAACGGGCCAGAGTATGGCCTTTTGTATGGTGCAGGTGAAGGGGCAACTTGAGTGATGGGTGTAGCAGGGATAGGGAAATTTTCTTGTGTGACAGCAAAGTTTCTTGTGTTTCGATTCCTTTTACCAGTAAACTTCAAAGAGGAACCAGAATGGTTTGAAGTTTGAGCCTCAATGGGGGCTTTCTTTTTCTCCTGTTTGAATTTACCGTTTCGAATGCGATTTTCGGTGAGTTCGGTAGCTAGTTCCATCGCGGCTTCAAGTGTCGCAGGCTAAGTGCTTAGAACTGAGTCTTGAATTTTTGAGGGGAGACCTCGAATATAGTGTTCAACCAAGCGGTACACTGGGGTGAACAAGTTGGGCATCATTTGGTTCAACTCTAAGAACCTCTTGTTGTAGGAAGTATGATCTCCTTCCTTTTGTTTTAACGAGTGGAATTCATCTTCCAACTTATTGATTTCGCTTCTTGGACAGAAGAGCCTTGTCATTATTTCCCTTAACTCTTCCCATGTTAAGGCCATAGCATCTTCGACTCCTCTCTTACCCTTCTCTGTATTCCACCAGGTAAGAGCTACCCCAAATAGTCTCCCGGTTGCGTATCGTACCTTGCGATCCTCGGGACAATCGCAGTTGAGGAAGGTGTTTTCCATTTCCTCAAACCAGTGGAGAAGGGCAGTGACACCTTCGGTCCCTTCAAATTTAGGAGGATCGCAAGACTTAAAATGTTTATATGAGCACTTGCTGGTAGGAGGGTTGCCAATGTTCTAATCATCTTGCTAAGGAGGATTAGTGGGATTTGTGGAGAGAGCTTGTTGTACTTGAACCACAATGTCAGGAAGCACCGCGGCCATTTGTTTCGCGATTTATGTGGCCAAGCGTTCGTGAGACCTTCCTGATCTTTTACCCCCTCGTTTTTGTCTAGCCGACATCTACAGGAACATACATAGGAAGATTGTGAGTTTATGGAGTCTTTTTAGGTGTCATGTGTCTTAAAGAAAATGAAAATAACATAAATATCAATAATGCAACTACATCCATAGGATGTCTTGGGTTTGCTCATGTTGGGCCTCAAATGTCCCCCATACCTTCACCTGTATAGTCATGTGGGCCCCCATGACTATTGGCTTGGTAGGATTCACATTAGTATTGGCAATTTAACACTCGCATCACCCGAATGCAAACCACAAAATATGTTTACGAGATTTATGGTCGGAATGTGTCCAGGTGTAGACAGAGTGACAACTCAAAGTGGGGTTAGCTCACACGACGTTTGGTATAGCATGCTTTGGACTAATAGGTACTTCGTACTCTCATCGTTAGTCCCCAGGTAGGCAAACTGGTCCTTTATTTTGGATTTATACGAATGCCAACCTAGACAGGACGTTCCGACTACCGGTACTTGTACCCTTCCAGTTACTACATGCCCGTCATGAGAACTCACTTTGATGAGATTTGAAAATACAAAAATCATTGTAAAAACAATCATGAAAATGATGTGATGTGTGCTTTCATGGATATGATATGTTATGAGAATATGATTCATGATAGGCATTATATGAATATATGTACTTATGAACATGCTTGCATAATATTGAATGTAACATTAAACATAAAACATATAAGCATCATGAAATTTGGCATGTAACACACAAAAATCTTAAATATTTCTAACCGACTATAGTATAGGCTCTAAGGGTCTAATAACCTATCCTATATCCCTATAGTCATGGCTCTGATACCAATCTGTCACACCCGACCCGCAGCGGAATAAGAGTTGGGGCATAATTGGGTTATCACCAAAGCTCATGATATTTATTAATATGTTTCATATTTATTAAAGTCAAAATTACATTCCCAATAATCCAAACATGTCCATACAAATACAAAGAAAAATAACCAACTAAACAATTCCAAGCTCTAAATCATTTTATTCTTCTAGGCCAATCCTATGTGTTTCTTGTTGCAGCTGGTTCACCTGTATCATATGTAAAAATGGGGGTTTTTGGGTCAACATAAGTTGGCGAGTGAACCTTGTTAGATAAACATTTATTATTGATTTTCTTGTTATTTTATCAAGGAAAAATTGTGCATAATCATAAGTGAGCAAATGTAGATAATCAATCAGTAACAATGTTAACCACAAACTATAACATACAATAACATACAATGACATATAATAACATACAATAAATATATACATGAATGAAACTGTGCGATCAAGGCTCAATCAAACGGAGCCGATCGTATTGCATGTACTGAAAATGATAAATGTCTGTGCGATTAAGGCTCAATCAAACGGAGCCGATCGTATGTTGGCACGCCAGGTTCACACTCATAATGTAATGGGGAACATGCTCAACGCTCATAATGTAATGGGGAGCGGCGGCCTATGAAATTGCATGTACTGAAATAAATAAATTGAATCTGAACAATAACCACACAACAGTTGAAACAAGCTGAATACACATTTGTTCATGATATGATGCATGCACAATGATTTAAATATAATAAATGGTAAGACACATGATACACCCCAAAAACGTGATTAAAACGGGGAATTTGTAAAGATTTACTCACATTGGGTGCGTTTGGTTGGAGATGATGAGATGCGCACGAGTTGGATGGATTGAACAACGAGTATTAACTAACCTAGATAATAACGGAAAATATAGTAAATGAGTGGATTTTATTGATAATTTTAATAGGATTTTTAGATATATTTTTGTGAGTTTAAGGCTATTTCCTATCTTTAAAAACATTATTTTTAAGTATTTTTAATTGATTTTTAAATTAAATTAAATAAATAAAAATATAAAAATATGTTTACTTTTGCGACCGTTGACTTTTTGACTTTGACTGTTTGACCGGTTTATTGTGTAATTGCATGCGCTGGGTGAGGCTCGAACCCGAGACCTCCCGTACGCGTGCACGCAGCTTTACCAACTGAGCTACGTGCCTAACCCGAAATAATTCTGTTTTTAATTATACTTATATATTAACTCAGCTTATTCAAAATTCTTTTATTTTTAAAAACATTTTAAATCATCGAACCGGTGTCACTAACAGGTCTCGAACCCGGGACCTGTGCTTTAACGCTACACACAGTCCACCGCTGGACTGTGTGTCTAACCCGAGATAATACCCAGATTTTATTAAACTTATAATCAAACTATCATCGTCTTCTACATTACAAAATTACAGTCTGCGATTACGCTATTGTATCTTGTTTAATTCGATTGACAAACATTGAACAGACTAGTATGAAATGGCAGAGACGATATTTAGAAGTACACATACCGGAGAACGATTTATCTCAGAATTCCGGCGAGTCGTCGGCTCTTGTTTACGGATTTCTACTGAATGAATAAATTGACGGTTTTGATTAGCTACGAGAGGAATTTAAGTGTTAAACAAGAGTTATCAGAAGGTTTGAAAGTCTATACCGTTTCACAGCTGAAAATAAGGATTTCCAGAAGTTTTCCGGCGAACTGGAATTATCTGATATTGACGTCTGAAATTGATTTCGATTGAAGGGTCTGAGTTAGAAATAGCTTAATAATTGATAGACCACGAAGGTATTGAAAGACTTACTGTTTTGATGGAGAATACGGTTTTCCGGCGACTTGCAGAAATTTTCCGGCGAGTAAAATAAACTTTTCTGATGAACTGAATGTATGACGAAAGTGAAATGGCAGGTTTGTAGAATGTTTCTGAGTCACGAGAGAGGTCTTTGATTGAAGTAATTCAGATATTGAATATCTTCGGTTATAAAACCGATCATCATCAGAATTTAAGTTAATTCAAGTCTGAATTGATTAGAATCGTCGGTGCATCGGTTATAAACCAGAATTCGCCATTATTCAAACGTTTTAGACGGTTGAATAGCCGATTACGGTATTCAGTTTTGGCGCAACCGGTTGATCTATGATTGACTATAAAACTCATTTGTTTCCTAGAGTTGACAGAAAACAACAAGTGGCGGAGTGGTTATGCGTGTGTGTGTTAAGTCTTTGAGTTCTCTTCCGGCTGACCCGGGTTCGAGTCCCGGCAGCCTCATTTTCTTTTTAATTATTTTATTTTTACTTTTTATCAATTTTAACATTTATAGTTTAGTTTGTTTATTAATTATGGATCATTAAACATTTAAAAATAGACATAAATACGAAATGAAACATTTATAACTTGATATTTGATTACAAACGGAGCAGGTTTGAAAAACCCGTTTTTGACAAATGTTACACCCTTGAGCTTCTCTATTTGGGCATTCACACTTAAAGTGACCCTTTTCCTGTAACTTAAAACAAGTAACTTTGGATTTGTCGAATCCCAGTTTTCCATCGAAACCTCCCAAGTTCTCTTTCCCTGTAATTTCTATGAAGCGTTGTGCGTGTCGAACAATAGATGCCATACACCACTTTATGTCGATCAACTCCATCTCTGCTGGATAAATGGTCCTAGTCCAATCTGGTCATTTCATAATTTCCAATCTTTCCTTCTACAAGACAATCACAGGACTCGAGAACCGATGCTAATAGAGACATGTGATGCTTCGCGGTTTTCTCATCGAAGTTTTGTGCATTCTTGAAATCCTCTGCGATATTGCACTGAAGAACCCTTTGAGTAGGATTTGACTGACTGTTCTAGTTGATTTGAGGAGTGCTTGATCCATGTGACGATTGTGGGCTTTGTGACGTGTGAGGATTAACTGTTGCAAATCATTGAAAGACACTGTTTAGGTTTGATGGTGAACTTGGCGAGCTGTAAGCGCTGAAGGCATTCTTGAAATATAGATTAACATCTTCTTGAACTTGGACGGTTTTGTTCTTCGCCATCTTTTGCATTTCAAGTTCATGTCCCTCCAGTCTTTTAATGAAACGTGGTAATGAAAAATTACCATACTCGGTTCCATTTTTCAAGATGGTCAAATAAGTAGACCATTCGCCTTGCGGTAGAGAATCTGTCAACTTATCAACAACTTCTTTGTTGATCTTGATGATTCCCATTCTCTTCATTTGCACCACCAAATGGCAGTATCTTTCGATCAATTGTTTCACTGTCTCTCCTTTAATCAACATAAAGATATCAAACTCTTTACTTAACAACACCCGTTTACTCTTACGTAACTGAGCACTTTCCTGGAACTTCAAACGAAGAGCATTCCACAATGATTGTACATCATCATCGTGTTGTAATAACGCCATAATATCTTCTTTGATGGATTGTTGCAGGATGCTCATCATTTTATTTTCGTTTATGAACCTTTCCCTTTCAACATCCGAGAGTTGAGCTAGAGTTTTGTCGAGGCCATTTTCACCTACAGGAGCTTGATATTTAACTTCGATAGTGAACCAGCAATGAACCGTTCGCTCCATCTGTCGAAGTCTTCTAGGTTCATTAACTTCTGCGGTTTGGTCATGGTACCCATCTCGATTTCCAGATTCATGTTTTGAGCCGCTGTGGTTGTGACTATAGATGTTGCGAATGCGTTGTAGAATTTTTTGGCCATTTTTCTGTAAACTTTCAAAAACACACTTTTCGAACAAACTAATTAGTACGGAAATATTCTTTCATGCAGATAACAAAACAACTCGTGCGATCAAGATCCATTCTTACAAACTGAATTTCGTGCGGCCAATGTGACTTTAACAAGTAACTCGTGCGAACCAGAATGCAATTCGTACGGATGAAGTTTCACTCGTACGAACGAGATGCTCGTACGAATGTGTAACTAGTGCGAATCACACTTCTAAATTTTGAAACTTGTAAATTTTTAAGAACTTCTAATTACTTGCTCATCGAATGGTCTAAATTGTACGGTCAGATGTTCGTGCGACTGGTCTCTCTACTCGTACGACGCAACTAAGTCTCCAAACAGATGAATTTTACCGATTTTGACATGATTAAGCTCGATTTTGGATCTGACATTTAAGGATTGTTTAGAATTGATTTTAACGTGATATCCTAGAATCCTAGTCCAATTTGTCCATAATTTCGTCCAAATCTGAGATCAATTTGGGAGAAATGTAGAAGCAGAAAGCTGCAACAGTGAATCTGATCTCAAACAGTCAGCAAATCGGGCCTCAAGGCTCTGATACCACTTGTGAACGGGGGAACGGCTCCTTCGATGAGCAACTGGTCTGATCTAACTCAGCTAGCAAAGGCATAATTCATTGCTAGATAGGATGACAAATGAACAAGAAAGATCTTACTATTTAACTGCTCTGAATTGTATTGAATGATGTGAAAGTACAGACGCGAGTAAACAAATCAATAGGGATTCGCCCTACCAACTGAACTAACACTAACTTGCTCTGAAACAACACTCCTCTATTTATAGGTCGATATGACTCGCACTGGAGTGTGTGTAAAAAAGAAACTTGACTCGTTGCCTCGTATGAGTGACAGAGTGTCACTCGTATGAGCCAAGTACCCCACTCGAACGAGTATACTACAACTCATATAATATAAACAATAACATATATACAATCGACGTTTAAGTCCTATATACAATATTGACACATCCTAGACGTAGGCAATAGAAATAATGCACTAACAATACTCTCCCATTTCCAAACAGGAATTTTCGGTTGCTCAAGTAAGCCATAGGGACGTTGGTGTTCGGCCTTTACTTTGGAACAAGTAAGGCACTTTGAAACGTAACAGACGATATTGGTGTTCGGCCTTTACTTTGGAACAAGTAAGGCACTTTGAAATGTAACAGGCGACATCTTTCTTCATTCCAGGCCACCAATACGACGCACGAAGGTCATGATACATCTTATCGGTGCCAGAATGAATAGAATACCGAGACTTATGAGCTTCACTCATCAAGAGGTCACGAAGATTATCACGGTTTGGAATCCAAATAAGGTCGAGATAGCACATGATGCCATTGGATTTGGTCACAAGTTGGTTTTAGCACCACACTTCAACTCATTATCGAGGTTACCCTTATTAACGGTCGAGTATTGTGCCTGACGAATCATCTCTTGAAGCGTTCCCGAAGTTTGGTAACAACGTACACTCTTCACATGAGTTTTTCGACTAAGTGCGTCGGCCACAACATTCGCTTTACCAGGGTAGTAGCGGATATCGCAGTTGTAGTCGTTTAATAATTCCACCCAACGACGCTGACGCATGTTGAGATCTTTTTGATTAAAGATGTGCTGGAGGCTCTTATGGTTGGTGAAGACCGTATACTTTGTACCATAAAGGTAGTATTGCCATATCGTTAATGCAAAAACAACTGCACCAAGTTCAAGGTCGTGCCTAGTATAGTTTTTCTCATGAATCTTGAGTTGTCGTGATGCGTAAGCCATGACCTTGTCTCGTTGCAAAAGAACACAGCCAAGACCTTGTCTTGAGGCATCGCAATATACGACAAAGTCACCATCGGAAGGGTTAGGATAGGAGCATTGCAAAGCATGTCCAAGACTCCTCTTGTTTGGAACTCCAAACAAAAGGCTTACCCTTTAAGAGAAGTTCTAAATAAACCGACGGTAATAATCGACTAAGGTGAGAAACAGACGAATTTCGGAAAGAGTCTTAGGAGCAATCCAATTTTTCACCGCCTTGATTTTTGCGGGGTGATGTGTGTAAATTAAATATATTTTATTTCTATGATTTTCGTTCACACATATTAGGTTTTAAAATGATTTTTACTTAAAACCAACTACACACACAAATGGCAAGTGTACACGTCAGGTGTTAGTACAGTCTATCGGTAAGAACCAGATATCAATCCGTGTACTCAGTGTCTCAATACTAGATCTTTGTTACTTTTAAACCTAGATCAATAGGTGAGTTGATTTCTTGACTTTTTAACTATTATGAAACTATAACAATTAACTATTTGAATTGAAAAAGAACAATAATTAAGGAAGGTTGCTTAAATTAAGTATCCACTAATAAACCTACGACAATAATTGAGGAAAACTAATGGTGATGCAAGTTCTAGATTCAACTAAGTTTCCATTCAAGGTTTCCTAGTTTTATAAATCTTGGGAAAATTATCATGAAATAACATTTTAATCACCTAAGATTCATTTTTTTAAACTCACTTGCTAAGTTGATGTTAATCTTTAAATATGAGTTAATTGTTTGTCAAAACGCCTAACTCTACAAATTAAGGAAAACTAACATGAACAACACATTAATCACCCTAACTTGGTTTCAAGTAAATTATATCTTCAACAAGTTCTTGACATGAATCCCAAGCATGGTCATGCTAGACAACAACTTTGGCCTAAATTATCAATCCAAACATGAACACAAACTATAGAATCCATATAAACATTCATATGATCTTTTCATATCCAAATGAAAGAATTCATACTCATATTCAAATCATCATTCTAATCATGTTAGCAATTACCATTCCTAGTTTCATGCTATGAATCAGATCAACAAACTAACAAGATTCAATAATCATAATCTCTACGTGGGCTTTCCAACACTACATGTAAATTTTTATGATCAAACATTCAAGAATAAAAACTTTAAACATGAACATGCCTTCCAAGAAGAAGGTTAAGTATCATCATGAAGATTAACATACAAAAATCACCACATCTATTTCCATGTTGTCAAGTGTTCATTAGCTGCACCAAAATTCAAGCAACACAAATGTTTAGCCTAGAAGGCTCATGATAACTAAGACAAATGTAAAGTAATATGGATTGGGCATGAATAACAAGTGAAATACTAGAGTTTAAGACAAGATAATTAGCAAAATGAGTTGAATTATCAAGTGATACAACCTCCTAAGGCTCCTTCTTCAATCTCCAAGCTTCCAAGATCAGCTTCTTGAGAGAGAAATTCACCCAAATACATTCTCCTTCAAATGAGTTGAATTTAAGCTACTGGGCATTTGGCACGACCGTGCCACCTTTTGGCACGGTAGTGCTTGGGCAGGTGCCTTTTTGAGTTGTTGACCAAGTTTGATGCCAAATCCAGAAAGATCCCACTAAAATTTCCCCGAGGTGGCACGACCGTGCCATTGTGCCACACGATCGTGCTTATCGATGTCGTACTCGGAATTGACTAAGTTGATCTCGGAAACTAGCTAATCATGATTTGTGATCGCACGTGCACGATCATGCTTGGGGTTGGCAAGATCGTGCCAAGTGTTGGACAGGCTTGGTTTGTGCAGTCTGATGATAGTGCTGGTGATAGTGCCGGCTTTCGAATTTTTGGCACGGTCGTGTCATATTTGGCAGTTTGGCTGGAATGTTCCTTTTTTTCTCCAATTTGCTCCAAAAGCCTTTGTTTCTTCACCGGGCCGAAGCCCGGTCCTGCATTTTTACAAACAACTCAAATGAGTATCAAGATCAATGAAAACACAACGAATTTCAGCATTAATGGGGAATATTTGACTTTTAAAAGATGTATAAATTGTTATACATCACGGGGTCAACGTGAATACCAAGTTCATTGACGACATGACTCAGAAATTGAATCTCCTTTAGCCAAAATTCACGCTTCGAGAACTTGGCATAAAGACGTTCGGTACGTAAAAGCTGAAGGATTAGACGCAAGTGTCGGTCATGCTCTTCTCGCGTCTTGGAATAGATCCGGATATCGTCAATGAAGTCGATTACGAATCGGTGGAGATAGGGCTTACACATGCGATTATTAAATCCATAAACACGATGGGTGTGTTGGTCAAACCAAATGGCATGACCACGAACTCGTAGTGCCTATAATGTGTGCGAAACGCAGTTTTGGGTATATCTTCTTCGAGGACCGAAGTTGATGATATCCAGAGTGAAGGTCGATTTTTGAGAAATAAGTCGCGCCTTGAAGCTGATCGAAAAGGTCGTCGATGCGAGGAAGAGGGTATGAGTTCTTGACCGTAAGCTTGTTGAGCTCACGATAGTCGATGCACATTCGGAAGGATCGGTCTTTCTTTTTGACGAATTGAACGGGAGCGCCCCAAGTAGATGTATTAAGGCATATGAAGCCTTTATCAAGAAGCTCCTGAAGTTGGCTAGACAGTTCTTGCATCTCCGAGGGTGCTAGACGATAAGGGGATTTTGCCACAGGTGATGCGCCAAGGATGAGGTCGATATGAAAATCAACTAAACAAGGAGGAGGACCAGGAAGATCCTCGGGGAAGACGTAAGGGTAATCACACACCATGGGAACTTCACTCATGCTTGGACCCTTATCCTTCTTTTTCACTATATGGGCAAGAAAGGCGAAGTATTCCTTGCGCAAGTACTTATTGGCTTTAATAAACGACATAAGCTTGAGTCCTTTGGAGGGTTTCTCGCCATAGACGTGTAAGGAATTGTCATTGTGAAGGGGAAGACTAATGAACTTTCGGAACAAATAACTTCAGCAAGGACTCGCCTAAGCCAATCCATACCTACTATGATTTCGAAGCTACCCATTTGCATGGGTATGAGGTCAATGGAAAATGTATAGTCGTTAAGATTCAAAGAAGAATTGCATAAGACAGAATCAACAGTGACGGATTTTCCGTCAGCGACTTCGACTTCAAATGATTTAGGCAACTTAGAACGTCTACACATACGCAAAGGTTCGAATTCAACGGATACAAAACTTTTATCTGCACCAGTATCAAATAAACACGTAGCGTAAACATTGGTAACGAGAAACGTACCTGAAAAGACATCGTTGGCATTTTGAGCTTGTGTGGCTATGATGACAAAGGCTCGACCGCGAGCTTGCTGCTGGTTGTTGTTGCGCTGTGGGTAGTTGTTGGCGAAATGGTTTGACTCTCCGCATCTGAAGCAGGCACGAACGGTAGGTGCAAGTGGTCGGTTTTGGTTAGCTATAGGGTTTTCGGGTGCGGTTATGGCTTGGGCTTGGTTGGTAGGGGCTTGCGGAGCACTTCGACATTGTTGGGCGAAGTGTCCATACATATTGTAGATAGTGCATAGGCGGCAAGGGGTAGTAACTGGATGGTGGAAGGGACAGTTGCTACACTTGGGATGCGGCCTAGTGTATGTTTTCTTTATGGGTTCGGGAGAGGCTATGGCTAGCTGTTGAGGGTTTGGCGGAGTGACTACGACATAGTTCTGGCTTGAAGCCTTCCGTTTCTTGCCTTTGGTGTTGCTTCTCAGGGGTTTAGGCGAGGTAGGCTCGGTGAGGGCTTCGGTGGTGGCTTGATGGGCTTTCCTTAATGAAGCCTTGGAGGCTTCACAAAGGACGTGGTTACTGTTCAGTTGGGCAGATAGGCGAAAAGCTTCCTCAAGGGTTTTGGGTGAGGTGGTGTCGACAAGATCCATGAGGTGAGGAGGGAGGCAGCGTATGTACTTGTCAACTGCCTTTTCGGCCGTGTCGACTTGGCTCAGGCAAATCGCACTCAGCTGCTTAAAACAGGCCGTGAGGCCGGCATTGTCGTTCCCCACCTGTTAAGGTTCCAAAACTCGTTCTCGAGTCGTTGGCGTTCATGTGGAGGACAGAATTCATTCTCCATCAGCTTTTTAAGCTCGATCCACGGGAGGGCGTGAGCGGCATCGTTACAACGAGCGTTACGCTCAGAAGTCCACCAATCGAGAGCCCTCGATCGGAATACTCCTGTAGCGTTCATGGTACGCAGGTGGTCGGGACGACCACTTTAGAGAAAAGTAACCTCAGTGGCGTCAAACCATTGGAGTAACTTGGTGGGGTCCCCTTCACCGGTGTAAGGCTGGGGGTTGCGGGAGCAAAACTGCTTATGCGTGAAGGTTGATTTAGGTGGTTCCGCCTAGGAGTCGACGGAGGTGTGGGGTGATTCGGTATTGGGTGCGGGTTGAATCTCGCTGACGATCTCGGGTATAAGCTTGTCCATATACTCGGCCATTTGTTCGGCCATGAATTTCATGCAATCCTTTTTGGACATCGAATCGGAATGGGACCTTGATTTGGACTCCTTCTTGCCCATAACGCTTTGAGAGGAAGATATCTAAAGGGTTCGACAATAGAAGAGAGATTAAAGCTTTGATCATAATGCGTTTTTATAAAAAGAATCATGTTTGAGCATATAAGTATCATGTAAGACGTATGAATTCACATAGATAGCATGGGCATTCAAGCATTCAAAAACAATAACACGTATGATTTGCGTAAAGAGTATAAATTTAGTTGGTTCACGAGAGTTATTATTATTGTTTTTGGTTACAAAAGGTGTGCGAGTTGTGCATCGGGTTAGAAATGAATAAGGTAACAAGTATTAAAAACACATGATAATTGAGATATAAAAGATAAGAGTGTTTTGGGTTGAGAATCGTCCACTATTCCAAAGTGAATCGAGATCCTTTCACATTAGAGAAACGTGCTTTGGCCTATTGGTATAATGCTCTCGTCGAGAAGCGATTAACGACACTTTACCCTTCTAGTTACTACATGTCTCTAACCGATCGAAAAATCGAAACTTTGGCGAGATTTCGAGGAATGGAACTAGTTGAGAAGGTGCAGGTTTCACCCCTAACTTGACAACATCATACCCTAAGTGTGGTTGGTACTTACCAACGATGAGTGAATTCCGACTCGTTGGTAAAGGTCCACTAGAGCATGAAATGGAAATTTCCATCAAGATGTGGATTTTACTCCTAACTTGATGGTGTAACTTCGTGTAAAATCGAACACGCGGATTGAGAGTGATCACCAAAGTGTGGGTTTCCCCCCTAATTTGGTGAGATCGTCTCGTTTATAGTATGAGTGCCTTCAAGTCTTCAAGTGTGTGAGTTGTGTAAGTGTCTTAGGAAAGACACGTTGCATATATATTAAGACAAAAGAAATAGGAAGAAGCAAATAGGAAGAATTAATATTTAAGCATGAATCAAAAAAGGTCAAGTTGGTCTCTTAAACTATAGACTAGGTCGAACATTGCAATTCTACCTAATTCCCTATAGTTGTGGCTCTGATACCAATTTGTCACACCCCAAGCGATGGTGGAAACATTGGAGTGAGACGAACGAGATTGCTCGAAGCATCATAACACTAATTGTGAAAAGTATTTAATTAAACATCTCATTTCATTTCAAATCATCAAATTGTCAAATACACTACAATTCAAATACGAAACAACAACATATGAGACATGTTCAACACAAACATATTAAATAAATTAGCATTCTAAGCGTGTTTCTATGCCTATCCTACTAAGTTTTGTCTTGTCAATCTCATCAACCTGCAACATGTTAAAAAGTATAGTTCAATAACAAAGTATTGGCAAGTACACAAGTTTGATATCATAGCATAAGTAGTAAAAACGTTTAAAAAAATCCACATGATAAGCTAGTTGTAGGTCGACATGGAGGATCAAGAGAAACCTGCTTCCTTGTTCATATAACACAGATACAACCTCCTAAAGGCTCCTTCTTTAATCTAGAGTTTAAGACAAGATAATTGTAGGTCGACTTGGATTGTGCATGAATAACAAGTGAAATACTAGAGTTTAAGACAAGATAATTAGCAAAATGAGTTGAATTATCAACTGATAGAACCTCCTAAAGGCTCCTTCTTCAATCTCCAAGCTTCCAAGATCAGCTTCTTGATAGAGAAATTCACCAAATGCTCCAACTCTCCTTCAAATGAGTTGAATTCACGTATTTAAGCTACTGGGTATTTGGCACGACCGTGCCACCTTTTGGCACGGTCGTGCTTGGTAAGTGGCATGTGCCTTTTTGAGTTGTTGACCAAGTTTGATGCCAATTCCAGAAAGATCCCGCTAAAATTTCCCCAAGGTGTCACAACCGTGTCATTGTGCGGCACGGCCGTGCTTATCGATATCGTACTTGGAATTGACTAAGTTGATCTCGGAAACTAGCTGATCATGACTTGTGCTTGCACGCGCACGGTCGTGCTTCGGGTTGGCACGATTGTGCCAAGTGTTGGACTGGCTTGGTTTGTGCAGTCTGATGATAGTGCTGGCTTCCGAATGCTTGGCACGGTTGTGGCATGGGTTGGCACGGTCGTGCCATATTTGGCAATTTGGCTAGAATGTTCCATTTTTGCTCCAAAAGCCTTTGTTTCTTCACCGGGCCGAAGCCCAGTCCTGCATTTTCACAAACAACTCAAATGAGTATCAAGATCAATGAAAACCCAACGAATTTCCTCATTAATAGGGAATATTTGACATCTAAAAGATGTATAAATTCTTATACATCAAACAACCCCACACTTGATCTTTGGTTGTCCTCAAACAAACTAAAGTAAACAAAAATTCTATCTTGGCAATCATCTAAACTAGAATTATATAAGCACAAATAAATAACTTTGGCAACACAAAACGGATTACTCTACATAAAATGAAAAACCAAAAAGTATGTAAAATATGGTTATGAGAAATGAACCATCTAGACATCCCTACAAGCTCACCTTACATCCTCGCAATGTTCACACACACTCTACTAAAATATAGGAGACATACAATTCAATGAGTATGTTTAGAACACTCGATGCCAAGACAATGACATGCGATATCATAAGCTAGTATAAGGATCAAATCTAAACACCTAACTAACACATAACAAAAATCAAGAGGTCTTGTGTCGGTTGTAATTTGGCTAGCGTAAAGGGTGTGGAAATGGATTTATAAAAGTGGCTAAAACGGCTAAAGACCGACGGCTCGACTAACTGGAAGTGAAGAAAAATAAAACTATCCAAATAACTAACCGAGAGCTAGCAAACCGCTTAGATGTATCCACAAAATTTCTCTAGCGAAGCCAATTGACATGGTATCTTCTTCTTTTCTTTTTTTTCACCACTTTAGAGAGAACTAAGTACGTCTACTTAGATAAAAACTCCAAGCTATGATGTTATGACTAATAAATCGATAAACTATATAAGAAAGCTTACAAGTTAGTCTTAACTGGATCGGGCTTTAAACCAAAAATGTGGGTTCAACAAGAAAAGGCTAAATTGGCTAATTGGTGATATATAGTGGTTTAAACGAAATGAAAGGGAAAGGTTCAGATTGGTTTAACTAAGGGTGTGATTTGGGTGTAGGGATAAATAAAATTGGTTAAAATAAAAGGTTTCCTACTGCCTCAATCATCTTTATGTTATGTGTTTGCTTTGTGTCTTCGAAATGCATGCCTAACACAAGTTCTAAATCGCAAGAGTCATCGGGCGCACTCGATCTTTGCCCGCAAAAACATGAGCAAAAATAATTCTAAAGCTATAAGGCTCAAAAATAACTCACGGAAACGGGCGTATTGGGTAACTATGCAAGGCAAACAGGTAGGAATTTTGCTTGATTTCTCACGCTCAATTTTAAAAAATACTAGATGGTAAGTTTTATTCGAGCAAATCCTGTCTTTTTGTTCACCTTTGTAAATTTATCAAAAGCTTTTCGTATTTATATAACACTTGCATTGAGTTGATTATTCAAGAGAGTTTGTGTTATTATTAGTATTATTATTATATATATATATTTTTATTTTTTCTTTTTTTATTATTTTTTTATATATAGTTTTCGGACAACCACAAACAAGCTTAACAACCTCCCCACACTTGAATTGTACATCGCCCACAATGTACAACAAAAACCGACCTTAATGCAACGCATAGTATAGCAATGGAGGAAGCGGGAATACGAAAACTCCCCTGGGGTGCAAAGGCTAGAATGGAGCGAAAGAAGGTAATACGAAACAATCCAACGAACCACCGCACCATCCAGCAACTAGCATATCATCAAATCAAGACTGCACACTGGCAAACATAATCAAGATCACAATAAACAACCCAACCCAAAAATCCCTTGTCATTGTTCATAAACCAAACTACTAAATTAAAATTAAAATTAAAATGTACGAAATTTAAAGCAACAACGGAGGAGTGTACGGACAACGCAAAATGGTACCCTCCTCAAACATATAATGCAAATAAAAGTATGACATAAGCTGCAAGATCAGGGTGGCCGCCAGATCCTGATGGACCAGAATCATTCCGACGGTCAAACCTGGATTGCCTAGTGAAGTGCGGCGGCGGCTGTGTGTAAGGATGACCGAGCGAGTTCGCCAAATGTTGTTGTGATCCGAAGAGCCAGTCGAAGCTCTGCCTACTCTGCTCGTATATATCCTATAGAAAATTTCCCTGTCTATGATGTTTAGTGTGGATCAAATCCACGTCATGTCGTACCGCCCGTTGGTCTAAAGCTAACCCATCCATCCGTCGCCAAAGATCCATCGGAGACGATTCATATGGGCCGTAAGCTCCCTGTTCATACCCGCCACCAAAACCACCGAACATATGCTCCCAATTTAGGCTTCCAAAGCCCTTGCCCAATTCACCCATCTGAATGTGAGGGTCTGCTCCCCCAGCAACCTCACCCGGCCCGAATCCTGGAGCATCCTGCATGTGTATGTCCTTGCCTCCACCAACATTGCCCTCTTCTTGATCGCTTTCCCCCTCAAGAAGTGGGTCCCAAATCCTACCCAGACGATCCACTAACTTCGGGATACCATTAACTTTGCGAATCATATGCATGGCAGTCAGCTATACCACATCAAGCAATCCATAATCACAAGATTATCGAACCGTATCCTGTAGTACTTGGCTAACCTGGTGGCAAATGCACCACCACAAATCCTCGATGTGGTGGTCGAACCAATACCCCTTTGGATAGACTCAGCAACACTAACTGCAACATTGCAATTGGACCCCGAAATGATGCAATAGAGGTGGAAGAGGTCGCGGGTGGTGATGTACCCAGTGCTATCACCCCGACCGCCAATCACATGAAAAATGGCGCGTTCGATTATGCGGTGTAATGGGTCAAGAATCCAAGTTGCCTTGGCCCGTCGTGGGTCCCATTCGCGCCCCGACATGGTGATCTCAGCCCAGAATGCGGCTTTGTCCGCATCAGCTTCCCATTCCTACAAACTTTCTTGGAAGAGCTCGGAGTCGATCTCGTCTTCCTCGTACAACCCAAGTATTTGCCTGAACCTGCTATTAGACTTGTGATGCCACTTCCGTCCCAGACGGTAGCTCAGACCAACACGTTTCTCGTAAACATCTGGGCACAGGAAAATGAACCTGAATGAATCAAAAAACTCGATGACTAGCTCAACATATTGGGGTTCAGCCATTACAAAGAGACGGGTCCACGGGGGAGTCATACGATCATCAAACCATTCAGCCTGACCAAGCAAGTCAAGGTCAACGGTTTGAAGAGTCCTCCTAGCCCATAGCCTTTCAACTTTTTCGCAATACAATGCCCTTCCCTGGCATTGTCGCTGAATCAGAGAAACAGATGATTCATCTGCAAGAATAAGACAAGATCAGCAATTAAAACATGGAAAACCAACAAAAACTGGGTTACAGACGGGTTCGCACGAGGGTGCCATCTCTTGGCACGATCGCGCTTGCTTGTTCTAGCAGGATTTATGAAGATTTTAACATTATGAAGTTTTTCTGTGTCTGTTCTTCCCTAAGCACGATCGTTCAATACCTGAGCACTCTGGTGCTGAACCAATATTCTGGGTGAAAATTTTTAAGATTGGAAATTCTTATGAAGAGCACGGTCGTGCATGTTGAATTTTTGGGTCACATCTGCAAATTCATCAACCTGTTATGAAGAGCACGGTCGTGCTTGATGAATTTCTGAAAAATTTTTGAAGATTCAGTCACAAAATTATGAAGAGCACAGTCGTGCCTGGGTTTGGCACGGTCGTGCGTGACGGAACGCAGATCCGGAAAAGCCTAAAAAAATCACCCAAAATCCCAATTTTTTAATATGTTTGCTTGGGGTTTTGTAGATCGTTCAAGTGTGGGCACGACAACAACAAATTTCATGGAAACGGGCTTGAGTCGGTCGGTTTAGACCAAACCCTAAAAAAACTTAAGAAAACTAACAACAACTAAAATGAGAAGAAGAAATATTCATACCTGGATTAATGCTTGGGATTAGAGGAAAACAGATTCTTGAGGAAGGAAGAAGGTGTGGAGGATTCGTGAGAGGATTTGTGAGGATTCAAGTGGGATTTTTGAATGCTTTAAAAAAGAAAGAAGATGGGCCTTGCAATTGGGTCTACACTATCAGACCTGACAGTGCAAGAAAATACTGTTGATAGTGCCGACTTTTTCAGATATTCATTTTTTTAAAATATTTTTATCTTATGTTTATTTATTTACATTTAGTAAAACAAAAAGTAAAAACATCACTTGAATCCGGATCACTCACGAAACACCTCCTACAAAGAAAAGAGTCGAACTAACATACCTGAAGATCGGCAATGCATTCCAACATCCCCCGCATCCAAGACGAACCGCAACCTGAAAAAGAAACTAAGCAACCAAAAAGAAAAACAACTAAAACCCTAAAAACATGCTAAGTTTATTTACGAGTCTTCAGCTAGACTCACCACCCTGAATTCATTTGTTCTTGGGGTGGAGGGTGAAACCTCCTCACTCCTATCCACTGGGCCACCAACATACAACTTCAGCCTGTGCCCATTGACCTTGAACAAGCTGCCATCCTCATGGCCTATTTCCACTGTTCCATAGGAAAACACCGACCGCACTGTCTAAGGACCTGACCAACGAGACTTAAGCTTGCTAGGAAACAACTTAAGTTGCGAGTTGTATAACAAAACCCGATCACCACCCGGAATTCCTTCTTGTCCTTCAGGCGGGAGTCGTGGAGCGTCTTAGTACGTTCCTTATATAGTCTGGAGCTCTCATATGCATCATTTCGGAGCTCTTCGATCTCGTGCGTCTGCACAAACCTGTTTTCGCTCGTAGCTGCCATGTCGAGGTTAATTGTTTTCAAGGCCCAGGATGCCTTGTGCTCGAGTTCAACAGGGAAATGACAAGACTTCCCATAGACCAACTTAAATGGAGTAGTGCCTATAGGAGTCTTGTAGGCCGTTCGAAAGGCCCACAGTGCATCATCCAGTCTTTCAGACCAGTCCTTACGGCTTGCGTTCACCGTCTTCTCAGTATGCGCTTAATGCCCCGGTTTGTGACCTCAACTTGCCCACTAGTCTAGGGGTGGTATTGTGTAGAAAATCGATGTTGCACACCATACCGGGACAATGCTTTTTCCAATTGAGCATTACAGAAGTGTGTCCCCCGGTCACTGATTAACGCTTAGGAGCACCAAAGCGCGCGAACAGCTTCTTCAGAAATTTAACCACCACCTAGCGTCGTTGGTGGGCAAAGCTTGCACTTCCGCCCACTTTGAAACATAGTCGAACGTGACTAGGATGTATTGGCTTCCGAAGGAAGTCGGAAAAGGTACCATAAAGTCTAGACCTCAAATGTCAAAAACTTCGCAGACTTGAATGCCGTTTTGCGGCATCGCGTGGCGTGCAAAAATATTGCTTGCCCTTTGACAGGTGTCACAAGATTTCACGAACTCATGGGCGTCCTTAAAGATGGAAGGCCAGAAGAATCCAGCATCAAACACCTTTTTGGCGGTATTGTTTGCCCCATGGTGACCTCCCGTAGGTCCCTTGTGACAGTTAAGGATGTCACTCACCTCATTGCTGTACACGCAGCGCCGGATCATTTGATCCACGCCCACCCTGAATAGATAAGGGTCATCCCACATGTAGTACTTGACATCCGCAAAATTTTTCTCTTCTGCTGAGAGGTCATCCCTTTGATCAGGATGCCGCTGGCTAGGTAGATTGCGATGTCAGCAAACCATGGGGAGTCTTCATTTGTCTCGATCCTCATAAGAAACTCGTGGGGAAAATTGTCATTGATGTTGGCCCCCACGAACTTCCTTTCCCTCATAACGCTCAAGATGGGACAAATGATCAACTGCCAAATTTTCGGCCCATTTTTTGTCACGGATCTCAATGTTAAACTCCTGCAGCAAAAGAATCCATCATATCAGTCTAGGTTTGGCATCTTGCTTGACAAAGAGATACCGAAGTACTACATGATTCGTGTACACGATGGTCTTGGAAAGGATGAGTTAAGATCGAAAGTTGTCGAAGGCAAAGACCACGACTAGGAGCTATTTTTTTGTCGTGGTATAATGTTGCTTAGCGTCGTTCAAGGTCTTACTCGCATAGTAAATCGAGTGAAAATGCTTATCTCTCCTCTGACCCAAGGGCCCCAACTGCGAAGTCACTCGCATCGCACATCAACTAAGTCGGGAGCTACCATGATAGGGGCATTCACTAACTTCTCCTTCAACAGCTCGAATGCTTTCAGACATTCATTGGAAAAAACAAACTGGGCATCCTTCTTTAGAAGTTGGGTCATCAGACAGGCGATTTTGGAAAAATCCTTTATGAATCGCCGGTAAAAACCTGCATTACCAAGAAAGCTCCTAATAGATTTCACGGATGTGGGTGGCGGTAGCTTAGAAATAGTCTCAACTTTGGCCCGATCAACCTCGAGCCCCGCTTTTGAAATCTTGTGCCCAAGCACAATGCCCTCCTTCACCATGAAGTGGCATTTTTCCTAGTTCAACACCAGGTTGGCCTCCTCACATCGGGCCAACATCCTCTTCAGATTCCCAAGACAATGATCGAAAGAACTCCCGAAAACAGAAAAATCATCCATGAAGACCTCCATGGAGTCCTCAATCATGTCATGAAAATTAGCCACCATGCATCTTTGAAATGTGGCTGGGGCATTGCACATTCCTCGTGGCATCATTGAGTTTGCGTTAGTCAATGCAAACTCTCCACCCGGTGACAGTACGAGTGGGAATCAACTCGTTCTTCTCATTGGTCACCACCGTCATCCCTCCTTTCTTTGGAACAACCTGCATGGAACTAACCTAAGGCGAATCAGAGATCGGGTATATCAAACCTGCATCAAGTAATTTGATGACCTCTTTCTTCACAACATTCTGCATATTCGGATTTAACCGTCTCTGGTGCTGAACTACGGGTTTGAAGTCCTCCTCCATCAAGATCTTGTGGGTATAAAAAGATGGATTGGTCCCTTTTGTATCCATGATCTACCAAGCGATCACCTTTTTATGATGCTTCAAAACCTCAAGCAATCGACCCTTCTCTTCTTCTAACAACCTAGCAGAGATGATGACGGGTAAGTGAGTCGCACCCTCCAAGAAGGCATACTCCAAGTGATCTGGAAGCTCCTTAAGCTCAAGTGAGGGTGGATCCTCAACCGGAGGGCGTGCTTTAGGCTCAGCAACGCGGTCCACCACTTCGAAAACCTTGGTACGTGGGGGATCCACATGACCTATCAGACAGGTCATCACTTCAACTAACTGGACCATAGCCGGCGAACCAAAAGTCTCTCCTCCAATTAGCTGTGTATCCACAGCGTCCTCCTCAAACGTGCTATGAAGATGATCACTCACATACGTGTCATTAGTCTCGATAAAGTAGAGTGTATCATCATGATTCTGTGGATGCTGCATGGATTTCCCTATATCAAAGGTCACCTCTTACCCTAAGAGTATGTCTACCGTTGCAGACATCGATCAATGCTCGAGCAGTGGCAAGGAATGGCCTACCTAAGATGAGAGGAACAGTTTTGTCCTCATCCATTTCCAAGATCACGAAATCAATAGGAAAGACAAACTTGTCGATCTTCACTAGCATATTCTCAACTATACCTCGAGGGTACTTCACTGAACGATCGGCTAGCTGAATGCTCATACGAGTAGGTTTTGGCTCTCCCTAGTCCAGCTTAACAAAAACCGCATAAGGCATGAGGTTTATGCTGGCTCCAGGGTTAGCTAGTGCATTGCTGACCGACAAACTACCAATCAAGCAGGGGATAGTAAAACTACCGGGATCACTCATTTTCTGTGGTAGTTTGTTCTGAAGAACTGCTGAACACTCCTCGTTCAAGGTCACATGCGAAAGCTCCTCAAGTTTCTTTTTGTAAGATAAAATATCTTTCAGAAACTTGGCATACTTAGGCATTTGAGCAAGTGCCTTGACAAACGGTAGATTTATATGAAGTTGCTTGAAAAGCTCAAGTGTTCTTCAATCCTCTACTTCTTCAACCTCCCCGGATATCGAACGGGAGGGACATACTCTCTTAATAGCTCGTTGGGACGTGATGTACTTGCTGGGTCTCGCCTCAGTTGCACCTTTCCCGGAGATTCAGTCTCAATCTCCTCAACAATCTCGTCACCAACCGGCTTACTCGGAACAACCGAAGTGACGGGCTCAGCGATCTTGCCGCTTCTCAGCGTGATAGCCTTTGTAGTAGCTTTTGGATTTGGCTCTGTGTTACTTGGAAGGCCCCCTTGCTGTCTCTCGGATAACATCTTCACAATCTGACCAACTTGGTTTTCAATGGTCTGCATGGAAGCCTTTTGGCTTCTTAACTCACTCTCATGCCTCGTGAAATGACCGTCATACTCCTTGAAGCGCTTTTCATTTTCGACTCTTTGAGAATTTTGACCAGCTAAGAGTTGACTAAACATATCCTACACACTAGGTTCATTAGTGGAAGGCATCTTCTGCGGACGAGGTGCACCGTATCCTCTAGGAGCGTTGAGACATGGAGCGAATCCGGGCGGATGCTGATTTGACGCTTCAGACTTCCAACTGAAATTTGGGTGATTCTTCCACTCCGGATTGTAAGTATTGTTGTAGGGATTATGCTGAGGACGGTACTAGTTTATCATAAAACTACATGCTCGTGTGAAACCTCTCAAGTCGGAAACTCTCCTACATGATATGCTCCCCCACTCAAGGAACCACTCGAGTGGATTTCCATCACTCGATCAAACTTTGAAGATAAGGCATCCATTCGTGCTGTGATGGCGGTGAAATCGTTCACATGATGAACTCCCTGTCTAGAACTCTTCCCTCTCGATGGCTGTTGTGTTCGATTCTTCAAGGCGCATTTCTCTAAGATCTCAAATGCCTCGTTGGCATTTTTCGTGCCAATGTCTCCGCCTGAATATGTATCGACCATCATCTGTCCTTGACCATCCAAACCATGGTAGAAGATCTAACATTGTTTCCACTTGGCCCACCCGTGGTGTGGGACCTTTCTCATGAGCTCTTTAAATCGCTCCCACGCCTCATAAAGGGGCTCATCATCGTCCGGATGGAAGATAAGAATCTTGGTTCTTAACCGAACAATTTTCTCTGGGGGAAACTATTTCTGAAGGAACTTCTCAGCTAATTGATTCCATGTAGTGATAGACCAAGCTGGAAGTGAAAGAAGCCACTCGTTAGCTCCATCACATAAAGAGAACTGAAAGAGCCGAAGGCGAATTGCATCCGATAATGCATCACGAATGGTGAATGTGGCACAAACCTCACGAAACCCCGCAATATGGACACTAGGATCCTCGTGATCCTTGCCATAAAACTGGACCGCATTCTGCAGCATCGAAATGGTACCAGATTTGATCTCAAAATTATTATTATTTATTGTAGGTGCATTGATGCTAGCAGGTAAACCCTCAAGTGAAGGCTTTCCTATGTCGTTTAGAACCCTTGTTTCCTCTTCGTCTGCCATTTCTACGTGAACCTCGTGGATTGTGTCGTTTCCCAATGCGTCTACCTCGATTGTGACGGCCACCCGTGGCAATCTTCGATTAAAATTGCGCTCTGACTCCGATGAAGGCTCAACAACTTCAGCAACTGGGATTGAGGACATGCACGACCTGTAAGGAAGAAGAAGGAACACAATGCCCTATGTATACACAAAGATAAAAAGGAATAATTAATTACTTAACATATTTTATTTTTTTCAATTAATCATGTAAGACAAATAAAAACAACTAGACAAAATCTTTGTACACTTTTCACAATGATTTAACAAGTAACTCCAACCATTCTTAAGAAGATCGAGTCCCCAGGAACGGCGCCAAAAACTTGGTGTGCGTGAATTAAATATATTTATTTCTATGATTTTTCGTTCACACAAATTAGGTTTTAAAATGATTTTTAATTAAAACCAACTACACACACAAAGGGCAAGTATACCCGTCAGGTGGTAGTACAGTCTATCGGTAAGAACAGGATATCAATCCGTGGACTCAGTGTGTCAATACTAGATCTTTGTTACTTTTAAACCTAGATCAATAGGTGAGTTGATTTCTTGACTTTTTAACTATTATGAAACTATAACAATTAACTATTTGAATTGAAAAAGAACAATAATTAAGGAAGGTTTCTTAAATCAAGTATCCACTAATAAACATATGACAACAATTGAGGAAAACTAAGGGTGATGCAAGTTCTTGATTCAACTAAGTTTCCATTCAAGGTTTCCTAGTTTTATAAATCTTGGGAAAATTGTAATGAAATAATATTTTAATCACCTAAGATTCATTCTTGAGTTGTCGTGATGCGTAAGCGATGACCTTGTCTCGTTGCACAAGAACGCAACCAAGACCTTGTCTTGAGGAATCGCAATATAAGACAAAGTCGTCGGTACAATCGGGAAGGGTTAGGATAGGAGCATTGCAAAGCATGTCCTTGAACGTTTGAAAAGGCTCCTCTTGTTCGGAACTCCAAACAAAAGACTTATCCTTTTAGAGAAGTTCGAAATAAATCGACGGTAATAACCGGCTAAGCTGAGAAACGGACGAATTTCGGACAGAGTCTTAGGAGCAATCCAATTTTTCACCGCCTTGATTTTTGCGAGGTGATGTGTGTAAATTAAATATATTTTATTTCTATGATTTTCGTTCACAAAAATTAGGTTTTAAAATGATTTTTACTTAAAACCAACTACACACACAAAGGGCAAGTGTACATGTCAGGTGGCAGTACAGTCTATCGGTAAGAACTAGATATCAATCCGTGGACTCAGTGTCTCAATACTAGATCTTTGTTACTTTTAAACCTAGATCAATAGGTGAGTTGATTTCTTGACTTTTTAACTATTATGAAACTATAACAATTAACTATTTGAATTGAAAAAGAACAATAATTAAGGAAGGTTGCTTAAATTAAGTATCCACTAATAAACATATGACTATAATTGAGGAAAACTAATGGTGATGCAAGTTCTAGATTCAACTAAGTTTCCATTCAAGGTTTCTTAGTTTTATAAATCTTGGGAAAATTATAATGAAATAACATTTTAATCACCTAAGATTCATTTTTTAAACTCACTTGCTAAGTTGATGTTAATCTTTAAATATGAGTTAATTGTTTGTCAAAACGCCTAACTCTACAAATTAAGGAAAACTAACATGAACAACACATTAATCACCCTAACTTGGTTTCGAGTAAATGATATCTTCAACAAGTTCTTGACATGAATCACAATCCTGGTCATGCTAGATAACAACTTTGGCCTAAATTATCAATCCAAACATGAACACAAACTATAGAATCCATATAAACATTCATATGACCTTTTCATATCCAAATGCAAAAATTCATACTCATATTCAAATCATCATTCTAATCATGTTAGCAATTACCATTCCTAGTTTCATGCTAGGAATCAAATAAACAAACTAACAAGATTCAATAATCATAATCTGTACGTGGGCTTTCCAACACTACATGTAAATTTTTATGATCAAACATTCATGAATAAAAACTTTAAACATGAACATGCATTCCAAGAACAAGGTTAAGTATCATCATGAAGATTAACATACAACAATCACCACATCTATTTCCATGTTGTCAAGTGTTCATTAGCTTCAACAAAATTCAAGCAACACAAATGTTTAGCCTAGAAGGCTCATGATAACTAAGACAAATGTAAAGTAATATGGATTGTGCATGAATAACAAGTGAAATACTAGAGTTTAAGACAAGATTATTTGCAAAATGAGTTGAATTATCAAGTGATACAACCTCCTAAAGGCTCCTTCTTCAATCTCCAAGCTTCCAAGATCAGCTTCTTGAGAGAGAAATTCACCCAAATGCTCCAACTCTCCTTCAAATGAGTTGAATTCACGTATTTAAGCTACTGGCCATTTGGCACGGCCGTGCTTGGTAAGTGGCAAGTGCCTTTTTGAGTTGTTGACCAAGTTCGATGCCAATCCAGAAAGATCCCACTAAAATTTCCCCGAGGTGGCACGACGGTGCCATTGTGTGGCACAGTCGTGCTTATACTTGGAATTGACTAAGTTGATCTCGGAAACTAGCTAATCATGACTTGTGATTGCACGCGCACGATTGTGCTTGGGATTGGCAGGATCATGCCAAGTGTTGGTATGCCTTGGTTTGTGCAGTCTGATGATAGTGCTGGTGATAGTGCCGGCTTCTGAATGCTTGGCACGGTCGTGCCATATCTGGCAGTTTGGCTGGAATGTTCCATTTTTGCTCCAATTTGCTCCAAAAGCCTTTGTTTCTTCACCGGGCCGATCTAGCTTTGTTTCTCACAACAACACCACAGTCATCCTTCTTGCATTTGTAAACCCAGAGTTCCAATCTTCTTATAGTTTTTAGGCCTGTCAACCAACTTCCAGACGCCTAACTTCTGAAACTGCTGAAGTTCTCCTGCATAGTTTCAACCCATGAGTCTTCTTTCATAGCCTCCTTCCAAGATTTTGGTTCAACTTGACAACACATAGCAGGCAAAAGACAATCATTTTGTTCCCCAAATTCCCTAATAACCGAATACCATCCAGCATTCTGATTATTCCTGAGCTGATTACGTGTCTGCACACCACTATGGACATCTCCAATAATATTCTGTTGAGGATGGTATTATGAATTCAGTTTCAAGAACTCGAGAGTTTATACCCAGATTGTTGATATTCAGATCAACAACCAATTCGTTTGATGGATTTGATGATGATCTGGACGCATGACCATCAGTTGTTCCTAGATTCTGAATATTTGGCGTGACATCTGAAATTCCAGGAACCGGAGCAGAAGTAGCTTCATTTGCATCATGGAACTCATCATCTTCTGACGAAACATTATAATCAGCAGCATCTTCGAATTCCTCATTTTGAACATGATTGTTAACAGAAGTAGACACTTGAGGGTTAACACTAATTGGTCGAACTAATGATGAGTCAATTGCAGCATCACTTTCAAGTAACATTTGAGCCGCTGTAGAAGCATCATCAAAAGTTGGCAGATTAAAGGAGTTAAACAGCCCATCGTAGTTAAACATCCAAGGAGCACCAGGAGCTCTCACTAATTCAGTGTATCTTTGAACCTTGACTTCACCCCATTCTTCAATCTTCTTTGTTGATAAATTCCACACTCTGAAATTAAGAGTAACAAATCCAAGAAAGAAACCTCCGATTGCCTTCGGTCTGAATTTACCATGTGGATCAATCATAGTGCATGGAGCTCCAAAAGGTTCTAAGAAAGAAACATCCGGTTTCTTTTTATGTAACAACTCGAAACATGTCTTCCCGTGCCTCTTCACCATAAGAACTCTATTCATCGTGTAACATGCAGTAGCCACAGCTTCTCCCCAAAATTGAACAGGTAGTTCTGATTCTACTAGCATAGTTCTTGCTATTTTAATTAGAGTTCTATTTTTTCCTTTCAGTGACACCATTTTGTTGTGAGTGTATCGAGAACTGTATTCATGCAGAATGTCTTTAGAAGAACAGAACTCGTCCATAACTTGATTCTTGAATTCGGTGCCATTAGCGCTTCTGATTCTCCTTATCTTCAGATTGTCTAAATTTTCAAGCAGATTTAGGAGATTCTTGAGGATTTCGGGAACTTCACTCTTGTGTGCCAACATATTCACCCATGAAAATCTTGAGTAGTCATTAGTAACTACTAAACAATACGAATCGCCAAAGGTGGTCTTGTGTTTCATAGGTGCAAATAGGTCCATATGAAGACGTTCAAGAGGCATATTCACTATGTTGATCTTCTTCACAGGATGTGATTTTCTTATTGCTTCCTTTCTGGCATGATAGACAGACATCTTGAAGATGAAAATTCTTTACAGGTACACCATTCACAAGATTGTTTTTCACCAAATAGTTCATTTTTCTCAACTGAATGTGTCCCATTCGTCTATACCAGGAGATTGATTCCTTCTCGATGGCTTTTGAGACAAAACATGTGACTTGTGAAGACGTGGTAATAGCTTGGCTCATATTAAGAATATACAAATCTTGGAGCCGATTGGAGGATCCGTTCCTTGGGAATCTTGAAACCAGGTTTCAGCACATAACATCCGACATCTTCAAAATGAACTATGAACTTCTTGTCAAAAATTTGAGAAACACTAAGAAGATTGTGATCAATCTGACGAACATAGTTGATCTTATCAAAACTCACAACACCATTGGAGACTATTCCTTCTCTAGTAATGTATCCACCTTTGTCACCAACAAAAGCAACATAACCACCCCTAATGCTTTTCACATCATAAAGGAGTCGTAAGTTCGCCTCTTTGCATTTAGATAGTTCAACAACTAAGTTTTGATTATGACAGTTAATTGTTTCAAAATTTGATTTTAATTCAACACAGTCATTGCAAATTTTAGCAAAGTCATAATTTACATGACTTGTCGAACCGGAAACATTCGCCATGAAGGCAGTATGATGAGGGAAGGCTGCACTATGTGTAAAGAATTTTTCTGTTTCCTTTGATGCAGCTTCTGCTTTCTTCATCAATCCGACCTTTTCAGTCTCCATCTTCTCAACTTCTTTCAGCAACGTTCTAACCTCAAGATCACTTCCCTCTCTGATATCCGAATTAGATCCATAACCACCTAAACTTGAGCATTCTTCATCAGAACTACTAGTATATCCTGAAGCATCATCATCATCTGAACTATCAATGATGTGAACATGTTTGATTTGACTGATGATCTTGGTATAACATGCAGTTCCTCTGTTATTCTCAGTTCTTAACTGTACTGACCAACCGCATCCTTCATCAGATTGAACTATCAAAGCTCTGTGTGTGTTGTTTGAAGGTCCTGATTGATTGGTGTTGTTTGGGTTGCCAACAGCTATTATTCTTCTATCATTGCTAACTTGAGTTGTGTTGGATGGTTGAGATTGATTTCGGAAGGGGTTGAGAATTCCTTGTCTGCTAGGCCTCGTCCACTCACGTTTGAAGTGACCTCTTGAACCGCAGTTGAAGCAAATAACAACGTTTTTATCAAAACCATATTTTGTATCCTTCTTGCTTTCCAAACTGGTTCTTCCTGTTCTGCTCATATAATCCTTGGCTCTCCTCACCGCACTAGCAAAGCGCACTTCATATCCATCAGCTCCATCTCATCTCTGTCTATCTGCTGGTAGTCTTCATTTGTCAAATTGATGTTCCAATTTGACCGGCTACTAATCCGCAATAGGCACTAACCATGGCATTTAGAAGTTCCGTATGTTATTGAGCAACTTCTACGCTGACCTTGCAAAGATGTGATGTGTTAAGTCTGACTGTGTTAGGGTTTGCGGCTTGAAAGTTGTTCCATAGAAAGCTTGTTGAGGAGCTTCTTGTGGAACTTGAGGTGTTAAATCTCGAGGTTGTGGTAGAAAGGCTTTTGGATCAAATACTTGTCCATAAGCTTGAGTACTTGAGCTTGCAGACTGATTTGTTTGAACAGGTTGTGGTAGAAAGGGATTCACATTTGATACAAACGTAGTTTGAAGCTTTGGTTGCTGACTTGCACTAATACCTGTATTAATACCTCCAAAGTACATCTCAGGGTTTTGTGGAACAATGACTCTTTGTGCCTTTCAAAGTTCCTCTTCATTCGTGTTCTCCAATTTCTCCACAAATTCATAAATACTGATTGAGTCCAAAACACCTGTATGTTTTAATAAGTCAATGAATTGACCCCATTTTGGTGGTAACGCGTCAGCAAAACGCATCACGATTTCTTGCGGAGATGGTAACACTTTGTATGAGCACATTTAGCTAAGAAGATAGTAAAAACGTGAGGTTACATCATTCAATGTTTTATTTTCCATGAACATGAAACCTTCAAACTCCTTCTTAAGCAGATCATGCCGAATTTTTCTGGTTGCTACATTACCCTCTCCTCTTGCTTCCAGGGTATCCCACAGATTTTTCATGGTTGTACAGTACACAAACTGATGATAGATATCTTTATGGAGTGCCTGTGTTTGGATAGCAAATACCTTTTTCTCTAGATCGTAAGCCTTCTTATCGCCTTCATCTAGATTGGCTAAGGAGGTTGGGTTTGATCCTGCCTCTTCGAGTGATTCTTTATAGGGTGTAGTAAAAAAAATGTCCATAATTATGTGTTTTGTCCAAGAACATATGTGTGGAAACGACTTTTCCAGGACGGATAATCGTTCTTATGGTTTAGTTTAGGTTGACGATTATTACTCCCGGTTTCACTTTCACTCATCAGAAGAGTCTGAATACTCTTGTTCTAGTTTGCGACACACGCCCATTGATTTGTAGTAATCATGGCTGTGTGTTGAGGCATCTGTGATTTTACCTGTGAGGTTGCGGAGCTTTGCGAAGAGTCCTGATTTGTGCTTGAACTACTGCTCCAATCCCATAGATTTGAACTCATTTTCTTGATTATGAAAAATTAAAAGGTTTAAAGTTTGATTTTTGAAAATAAAAGTCCCTTTTAAAGATTCACAATTTCAGAAATCACAATGGCTGAAAAACTGAAACACGAAAAGCAAACTGATTTGTTCTTCGTACGAACCACTCTTTCGTGTGAGTGGTAGATCCTTCGCACGAACTACCTGTTTCATACGGAGGAAACTCCTCCGTGTGAATAACTAAGTCTTTCATGCGAACCAGGTTTTTCGTGCGGATGACAAGTCTTTCACACGGACAGTCCGGTTCTTCGTGCGGATGGGTTATTCGCACAGGTGTTTTTCGCACAGGAATCTTTTTGGAGGGCTGGTTGCTGAGAAATTTCCTTATCTACACAATTTTAATTAAAGAAGACAAACATTCTATCAGCTTTTCAGTTTTAACAATCAAGTCCAGAATGTCAGAGATTTGGTCAACCCTACAACAATATTATAGTGAGTTTCTCCGGTGAGTTTCTCCTATAAGAGTGTTCAACTTATGTGAAAATTTTAAGGAAAACTAGATTTTAACATGTCTTCATGTGTTCTAACTAGGTTTTTATGAAAAATTTCTGCATGCAACAGGTTTTAACCAAGTTTTAAATTAGTTATCTTTCAAAAACTTAAGTTCCTGCTGAAAGTTCAAGAACACTTCAAGAAACCCTCTCAACTAGCCCAGGCACAATCACTAAGCTCGGTTTTGAACAAGAAAGAGAGCCAAAGCTCTGATACCACTTGAGGTCCACTTGGAGGATCAAGATAAACCTTCTTCCTTGTTCATATAACATAGATACGAGTGCAGAATCCTCATAATAATGCAAACCACAGCAAAGTAGGAATATAGGATAACCAAAGATTCAAAATCTTGATTAACTGAAGAGAACTAGTACAAACATATACAAACAATGCTCATACAGACTCATGCAATGCTCTCTGTGCACTTGTGTGCTCTCTCTCCTAGCTGGTTACTTGCTCAAATCTCCTCACACTTAGAAGTGCGTGTCTCCTTATATAGTGTCCATGCTCATCAACTGTACGAAGTATGTTGCTGGTCATACGAAACACCAAAAGACACGAAAAACATACTCCAAAGATGCTCGCACGAATGATCTGATCGTACGAAGCATATCTTGTTCGTACGAATCAAGTTGGATGCTTGATTCTGTTAATACATTCGTACAAACTACATGTGACTTGTATGAGCAATATCTTGCTCTAACGAAGCATTCCCATTTGCACAGAATGCTTTCTTCAGAGAGTGTGTCACAGACATGACGTAGACAAGGACTCAACACTATGCACACATGCAACTGTTTAACACAGACAAACTAAATGTCGTACTAAACCAAGATAGGAGGATATCTTAATTCGGTTGACACGATCAAACTATACAGACATCGTAAACATAGAACGTACAATTATAGACGTATCTAAGAAATAGCGACAGACACAAAAGTGTATCAACACTAGTATACGAGATTAATGTAAACAAGGCATGTGAACTACAAGTCAATCCTCTAGTGTACCGCATAATAGATTAAAAGGAAACTTAACATTGACTACAAGAATGACGGTGCGTTACTCCTATAGCACTATACATGTTAAGGGAGGCTCAATCGAAGTTAATGATATCTAGTATCACATAAGAATGTTCCAAGTAAACAATTCATGTATCACATAACTATAGCATGTATGATGGATTATTTGTGTGATTTCATAGGGTAAAAGTGTGATTTAGTGTGTTTATGATAGATTAACATGTTGCACCTAAAAGTGTAAAGCATAAAAAGGGTGTCGAATGTACTCACGGTTTTGCAAGGTTAATTCCGTGAAAGCGTTTAGGTTGATTAGGGGGACGAACACCAAGTTATCCTACATAAGGAAACGTAGGTGTGTAAGTATTGGAATGACGGTGGAGTTTGGTACATTTTAGGAATTTAAAGTACGCGAAAGTATGTATAGTCGAAAGTATTAATCTAGACGTTAATGCTCTTTTTGACACTATAAGCCACAAAGGGTGTTTGTGTTTTTATGGGTAATGCCCAATAGAATCGTAACAATTGTTAGGTCTTAGATAAAATAACCTAATATTAGGACAAGTAACAATATGGTCATCGTCAAAGGTTCAGTTATGTTTATTATTTACATATATAGTTTACATATATTATCATACGTTCATCATAGATTTCATATAAGTCATGGATATAATATAAGTCATAGAAGTCATGCATAGAGGTAGGAGGATAACCGTCCTAAACCTCTTTTGTAAGATTCACCAATACACAAATTGTCGCAAGCAAAATCCGGATGGTCAAGAATATAATACTTCACTAAGCTACGCTTCGAACCGAATAGACAAGCGGTGCGTGCATCCCGAACATGGCAACGTTTGGGGATGTGCCATAGTTGGATTGAATAGTTGGATAGTCAAGGCCTCCATGTAATCACACCTACACCATACACAAGCTTGTAAGCTTGGATGGCTCAACACTTGTGGGTTAGAAACCATAGTAAAAACCACAAGTTTAGAGGTATGTTATACCTCTTGATTTTGTATAAACAAGTATAGCTAGCTTACTAACCATAAACTTGATTAGAGGCACAAGTAGCATAGAGTTGTTATGGTTAAAACAAGTTTAAGAAAAGTTTATAAATTTAACTTCCAAAAATTAAAGTTTGGCCATAATTGTGCTCTGAATTTACCATCTGTGTCAATAATTGTGCAGGGAGATCCAAACTGTTCTAAAAACTCCAAATTTGGTTTTCGCTGATTAAGCAACTCAAAGCATGTCTTCTTATGAGCCGTGACTGTTAATACTCGATTAAGCGTGTAACAAGCAGAGGCAACCGCTTCACTCCAAAAGCTGAAAGGCAATTTTGAATCTGCGAGCATTGTGCGTGATGTTAGTATAGGGAGCGCCGAATTCATTTAGCGACTCCATTCTTTTGCGGAGTATAGGGCGCGCCGAATTCATGAAGTATTCCTTTGTCGTTGCAAAACTCTTCCATTCTTTTGGATTTGAATTCAGTACCATTGTCGCTAGAAATCCTTCTTATCTGTAGATGGTACAAATTCTTCAACTTTCTAAAAAGATTCATCAGATTTTCAAACGTCTCATCTTTGCTTTCTATAAATAGAACCCATGAAAATCTTGAGTAGTCATCAGTCACCACAAAGCAATATAGATCACAAGATATATTTTTGACGTGAACGGGCCTATGCATATCCATATGTAACCTCTCAAGTGGCAGCTTGATAGAGTTCAGGAGTTTTCTTGGGTGAGATCTGTTGTGCTGCTTGCCCTTTTTACAGCTGATACAATCATCACGCAAGTGGAAACTCTTAAGATTCACACCCTCCACCAGATTCTTGTGCACTAGATAATTCATTTTTCATAAATGTATATGTCCCATCTTTCGATGCCATAACATCAATTCTTTTTCTGTAACCTTTGATACAAAATATTGTGCTGATTTCTTCGTAGTGGATGCAACACTCATGTCGAGGATATAGAAATCATTTTCTCGTGGAGCACGCATGAGGATCCACTCCTCAGGAATTTTGAATCCCGGCTTCAGAATGAGGCACTCTTTATCCGTAAAATGAGTTGTAAACTTCTTATCAAACTTTAGTACATTAACACTTTTATCATCAACAACTTGTTGAACCTTTGACTTGGTTGCAACAGAGGTTTTGACTATCTCAGAAGATGGTTTAGTTTTGATCACCCAAGTTTGTAGACTAGAAATTGCCTTTTTCACATAAAATTTTGAATCATTTTGATCTTTCTTGATCGACGATTCACCAGTTTCTTTGTTAAAAACACAAGTAGTTACTGATTTCTCATTGGTGTCCGATTCGGTTTTTCTTTTCAAGATCTGTGTTGGAACAAACATTGGGGATTTGTTTTTCACATCTTCTGTTGACTTCTTAGCATGGTAAATAGGTTTAGAATTTGAACAATGTCATGCAATATGTCCGACTTCATTACATTTGAAACATGTCCTACTATTAGTGATCGAGGATTTCTGAACTTGCTCATCACGCTTTTTCTCAGATTAGAACTCATCATTGGATTGTTCCTTTGCTAGACTCTTTCTGGCTTTCCGAGCTTGTTCCGAAAATAATGTTTACTTTTTTTTTAAAAAACTTGGTTTTCGAAATTTATCGTTTTGCTTCTCTACATACCCCAAACCTTTCATCTTGTTTTCAAGATAGTTTTTACCATTGTAATTGTTGTTATAAGAACTTTTGGGTTTGGAGTAGTAATTTTCATTCAAAGTTTTAAAAACTTATTCGACCTTTACAAGATTCACATTCTAAATTGGAAGTTCTTGATCAGAATATAGTTTGTCCGATCCTTTCATTTTGTAAGCAACCAAATTAGGATCATCATCCGAACTAGATTTTGATTTTCCAAGATAGTTCTTATGAAAGCTTTCTTCATTTTCAGAAGGTGAACTTGAACTGGTTTCTCCAAATTTGATTCAGCATCCTCAAATTCTGTGCTGTCATTCTCACTTCCTAAAACTTTTTCTACCACATTTTTTACCACATCAGATTCACAGTCATTTTCTGATTTAGTGTATGTTACATCGATGTTCTCAGGCAGCTCGTTGTTCTTTTCAGATTTCAGTTTTAACTTGAGCGACTTTGCCACCGTAGATGTTTTCTTTCTAGCATAGCTTTCCCACATGGGTGGTGGAACTCGACTATAACATGCACCTTTGTTCTTACCACTCTTATCATCTTCTTCCCTCTCGATTTTCGGAAGAATATGATCTATGACATATGAATTGGTGGAATAACTGATTAACAATTTGTTAACTCTATTAGTTTCAATTTTCATTTTCTCAAATTCACTTTGTCTAATAGTTCTGCTTAATTTGTCATATGCTTCTTTAGTTTCTTTATAATCACTTGATAAATTTAGAAAGTTTTTTTCAATTCTTTGTATTTTTAACTTTCTCCAAACATTCAGTGTGGGGTTCTAAACATTTCTTGCAAGGTTTTTCAATTTCAACAATTTTAACTTTAGCCGCTTCCTTTACCTATTCCTTGCAGACTCTTTTTCTGACTCGTTTATATCCTCCTGAACTTCCTCGGAGACTACCTCTTAGCCATCATAGGTTTGTTGGCTATCTTAGTTAGGTTCTCGGTATTCATCTCTTTGTCCACATCTATTAGCTCCATAACTTCAGACTTAGGCTCTTCTTCACATTGTGCTTTGTAGCTTGTATTGAAGTAACCTGAAAAAGTTGGAAACATATTTGGTGGAATTAAATGTTTAATAGCACTGTGTAAGAAATTTTCTTCTTCGGAACATTGTTCTTGAAAGTATTCTTCATTTATAGCATCACCAATGGCTTCATCATCAAAGATTGCTTAAGAGCATTCTTCTTCAGGTTCAGGTTCCTCGATTATCTCTGCCAACAATGTGAGACTTTCATTCTTCAAGATGTAATTATTCCAATTGAACCCCTCATCTTCTTGAGCAACCGCGAAGGCTTTATCTTTCGAACTTCATGAACCATCTTCAATCTGAATCATCCTTGAATTTGTCTGAGGTTGCGGTCGATGATATATATTCTTCAATATATACAGATTCTGATTGCCATTCACTTCACGATTTAGACATTTTCTTTTAAAATGTCCATTCTCCCAACATTTGAAGCACGTAACCTTTGATTTCAAAACCAAGTTTGCCATTGAGTACTCCCAAACTGTTTCTCCATATGTCTCCATAAAGCGTTGTGCCCTTCGAACAATTGACGCCATGCACCACTTTATATCCATCAATTCCATTTCTTCCGATTAGATATCATCATAGTCTTTTTTTGTCATATCTAGATTCCTGATCTTTCCGGTTACCAGGGTTTCATAAGATTCAAGAACGGAAGCAAGCAACGCTATGTGTTGCTTAGTAGTGTGAGTTGGTGTATAATGTCTATTGCCTACGTCTAGGATATGTCGGTTGTGAATATAGGGCTTAGAATTGTCAATTTTATATGTATATTTAATGGCTCGTACAAGTGAGTTGTAGTGGCTCGTATGAGTGACACCTTGTCACTCGTATGAGCACCGCTCGCACGAGCCAACCTCACTCCAGTGCGAGCCATGTTGGCCTATAAATATTGGTGGTTGGGTGTTTTGTTATTATCTATTGGTGTGTGACTACGACGAAGCCTGTCTATTTGTTTACTCGTCTGTAACTTTCACATTTATTAATATACGATGTAAAGGCGTTTAAGCAGCATACTTGATTGTTTGTTTGTCTAACTCGCTAGCAATTAATTATGCTTCTGTTAGCTGAGTCGAATCGGTCCGGTGCTCTCAGAGGAGAGCCGGTCCCCTCTCACAAGTGGTATTAGAGCCTTGAGGCTTGCTTTGAGGACAAAAAACAAGTTTCAGCAGTTGAAAATCCAGATTCAACCATTGAAGATTTCTATATCTACTATTTCTTCATACATACTTCAGATCTAGAGGATTTCATGGATGAATTGGACTAGCATTTTAGTATAACACGTTAAAATCAACGTTAAATCCCTGAAACTTACAGATCTAAAATCGAAAAAAATCATGACAAAAATTGAAGAAAACATCCGTTTGTTGACTTGAGCTACTCGGACGAGTAGAAAGACAACTTGTACGAACGGTCATCCATACGAATTAGCCACTCGTACGACCAAGAAAACAAGTTTTATTAAAATTTTCAAGTTCCAAAATAGTCATTTGTATGAGTAAGTGTTTCGCACAAAGATTCACTGGTACGAGCAACTCTCTATCTCGCACGAGTAACTTGCTCGCACAAGTCACCTGACTCGCACGAGTATTGATTCACTCGCAAGGAGGACATTTAAAGGATTTTTGTTAACTTTCGTGTTTTTGTCAAGTCATATCTAACCAGTGTTGTCGAAAGTTTGTGTTTCTCAAAAATTACGGATAAAATGGAAGAAGAATTTTTCAACGCATTTGCTTTTTCAGATGTTACAACTGCTACAGCGCAAAATTTGAATCTCGAAAACGAAATAGGAACAATCATGAAGCCTCCAAGGCTTATGAATCTTGAAGTCTATGATAGCTGGTGTGAAAGGTTCATGAACTGGGTTCAAGCTAATCACTTCACTTGCTGGTTTGCTATTGAATCGAAATATCAAGCTCCGACTAGAGAAACTGGTCTTGAGAAAACGTTAGCTCAACTCTCAGAGCTCGAAAGAGAAAAGTTCATTAATGAGAAGAAGATGATGAATATCTTGCAGCAAGCCATCAAAGAAGATATCTTGACGCTACTACAACACCATGACGATGCTCAGTCTTTATGGAATGCTTTACGGTTAAAATTCCTAGGAAGTTCGCAACTGAGAAAGGTAAAGAGAGCGTCACTAAGTAAAGAATTCGATTTTTTTACTCAGATCAAAGGAGAGACAGTGAAAAAATTGATTGAAAGGTACTGTCACTTGATGGTACAAATGAAGCGTATGTGAATTGTGAAAACAAATGAAGAATTGGTCGATAAGCTTGTAGATTCTCTACCTGAAGGAGAATGGTCTACTTACTAGACTATTCTAAAGAACGGCACAGAGTATAGTAATTTCTCATTACCAAGATTTATTGAGAGATTTGAAGGGCATGAGCTAGAGATTCAAAAGATGGCAAAACGCAAAGCGCCCAGATACATGTAGGTCCCCTAATCCGTATGGATCTTCACAGAATCGTCTATAATCTAGAGTGCGGAATTCCCTAGATCAGATTTCACAAAAAACCGAACAAGAACACGAACACAATTACTTTCTAACTATCTTCTATTGATTATCTAAGACAATGGTTTACTATCAATTCAAGACTCTCTCTCTCAACTCTCTCTGAAGTAATTCTCTGAACAACTAATCCACTGAGCAACTGAATGAGCAAAACGATCAACCTTAACCCTAATGACAACCTCCCTTTATATAGAGATAGGTTATGCAACTGGGCTAGGGTTTCACCGCATGAACTGCTATTGGGTCTAGGCCCAATTCGCCTACCATGTGCTATATGGTGTCTAGTTTAGCCCAATTACTTCTAATTAACTATTACAAAACTAAACCCGCTAACTGTTTATCATTTTACTAATTACAAGATATCCGAAGACCAAATCAAAGCTGTTGTCACAAATATGCACCAACAAACTCCCCCTTGACAATAGCTTCATAAAATAACTTTGTCTTCAGTCTTCTTGCAATCTTCAACATCTTTGAAAAACGTTGGATTTTGGATAGCTTCAGCTTTAAAAGCTTCTGTCAGCAACATACGCCCCCTAAGCTGATGTATCCAATCACCAAATCTTCTAAATCGTTAGCGTTTGAGTAAACTCCAGTTTAGTCCTTGCATAGCAATCTTCAAAACTCTTCAACTTTGTCTGTAATGTAAAAATGAGGTTCGACCATGCATCCAAGCAAACTCCTCTTCACTAAACTTCTCAGCAACACACTACTACAATCTGTATACTATAAAACAAACATCTTGAGAAACCATAAGAAATTTTCAACACAAGTTAAACAAAATATTATTAATCAAGAGATAGTAAAGTTCTATCACAGATTAAGCACTTCTCAACGCAAATCATATACTCAAAATTTTTAAGCACATAGAACCTGCAAGATCTTAAAATTTTGAACTCAGCTTCTAACATCGTCTCCCCCTATCGGTAACAACTCCTCCACGAACAACCAATATCCGTATAAGAATTTATAAAAAAAATGAAATCCTTTTGGATTTTTATATTTTCTGAAACCAAATACATAACAAAATAATAAACACTATGTTTTTGTGAGAATCACCGTTAAGAAGATCATATCAGCAACACCAAACTGTTTTCACACTATTTGATAATTTTATGTGTAATATTCATGAAAAACAGTTCAAGATGATTACCAGTATCGTTTATCCACTTAAACAAAATACATGAACATTTCAAGTACCATTACCTAGTGATTTGTTTAGATAATTTATACCGATATACTAGTGTGTCCCACTGCAGGACATACCCCCACGATCAAGGTATGCACAAAAATTCCTCGTAGTAGGTGAGTATACCGAAATTCATCCTTTTGAATTACAACGTTAGATAATTTGTGATCAGGTCAGTACTTTCGTACATCAAAGAGACCAATATCCAACAAGGGTTAGGGCAAATACCAAATTTTGTACGAATAATGCGATATGCACATTTGAATGACTCTCTACAAGAGCTTCTTCAATTATAGGGATTTGGTATTTTAGCTCTTTTAAGATATCCTGGTTGTGCCTAGGTCAGCATATATCTGGATGCAGAAGAAGGACAACCTTGATACCCCGGATGAATAAACGATATACAAACCTAAAACATCATATTTTGGCAATCCATCAACGGAAGATTTAAGGTTATAAAACCATACGCCACTGATATGTTACCCACTCAAACACATATTATTGTATTTGTATCATAAAGGTAAGTTGTTTATTTCATGCTTTTTACCTACTTGTACATCATATGATGAATTTGCTGTCACACTTAAGCAATTTAGTTTTAAATATTTGCGTGACAGTCTAACTTGCTGATGTACTATCATTTCTTCTTTTCCACATAGTGAAAACTCATTTTTTGATTTTCTATTTTTTTATGTTTTTGATTTTTGAAAAGCAGTAAATTATTTACAAAATTCTGTGAAAACTGGTTATTCAGGATTCCTCATCCCGTTGAGTTCGACTAAATGTTCAAAGGGAGCCCTGTCAAATGCTTTTGTGTAAAGATCTGCCAGATTATCTAGTGTGTCGACTCGATGCAGTTCAATTAATTTCTTTTCAGCACAATCCCGTATATATGATGACGAATGTTAGTATATTTTGTGCGACTGTGTTTTACGGGATTGTTGGTGATTGATATAGTGGCATTATTGTCTATCATAATAGGAGTACGAGTGAAATTCAAACCGTAATCGTGCATTTGCTGTTGGATCCAGAGAACCTGAGAGCAACAGCTACCCGCAACAATATATTCAGCTTCACACGTCGAGGTAGACATGCAAGACTGCTTCTTGCATTGCCATGACACGAGCCTCCCTCCTAAGAACTGACAACCACCTATGGTAGACTTTCTTGTTGATTTACATCCCTCAAAGTCCGAATCAGTGAAAGCAACAAACTTCAAATCACTAGCAGCAGGATACCATAACCCAAGTTTAGGTTTCCCTTTCAAGAACGAAAAATCTGCTTCACCGCTTTCATGTGGGACTCTTTTGGATTCGCTTGATATTTGGCACAAAGACACACTACGAACATGATGTCTGGTCTAGAAGCAGTCAAGTACATCAGAGAACCAATCATTGCCCTGTATTGAGTTGGATCAACATCCTCCACACTCTCATGATCTGGACCAAGATTGTGATTCTCACAGATAGGTGTATTGGAAGTAGCGCAATCTTCCATTTTGGAACGAGAGAAAATGTCATACACATACTTCGTCTGATGTATAAATATCCCATCCTTCTTCTGTTCAACTTGTAAACCCAGAAAGTAAGATAGTTCACCCATCGCACTCATTTCAAACTTGCTCTTCATTACCTCCTCGAAATCATGACACATGTTCTCATCAGATGACCCAAAAATGATGTCATCTACGTATACCTGTACAAGGAAAAAGGCTTCCTTCTTCCTTTTAATGAAAAGTGTACTGTCAATTTGACCTCTTTCAAAACCATTCTTTAATAAATGTGCTGACAGTTTCCCATACCACACGCTAGGTGTCTGATGCAATCCATACAATGCCTTATCAAGCGATAAACTCGATCTGGATAATCTGGAGCAGTAAACCCATCTGGTTGTGAGACATACACCACTTCTAGGACTTTCCCGTAAAGAAACGCACTCTTCACGTTAAGTTGGTAAACTTTGAAGCTCTTGAATGAAGCAAAAGCTAGGAACAAACGAATTGCTTCCAACCTTGCTACTGGTGCAAACACTTCATTGTAGTCAATCCCTTCTTGCTGATTGAACCTTTCACCACCAACCGAGCCTTATTCCTTATTATGGTCTCTCGGTCGTCTTTCTTGCACTTAAACACCCACTTAGTGCCTATTTCCTTCTCTCCTACAGGCAAGTCAACTAGCTCCCAAACCTTCAACTTCTTAAACTGAGCTAGTTCCTCTTGCATAGCTTCAACCCAACAATTGTCTTTTAGAGCCATATGAACATTCTTCGGCTCCTCTTGGGCAATAAAGCAGCTATACAAACACTCATGAAGCAACCCAGTCTTCTGAATCAAAGTAAACAAACAGTATCCTTCAATCACACCTTTTCTTGTCTGAACATTGCAGCATCACCTATGATGTTTTCAACCGGATGATCTCTGTGTACACATGTGGTAGCAATGGTGTCAACAACTAGATTATCTCCTAGATTCGATCCAACCTCCCCCCAGATTGTTAGTATTAGTAAACGAATTAGTGAAGTCCTCCCCCTGAATGGGTTCAGACTCACTATCACTGGAGTCCTATGGAGCGACACTGGAAGAAGTTTATGGAGCATCTGGCATCGATATACACAATCTAGGCATGAAGACCCTCTCCATCTTCACTGATCACAGTTTGGATCAATTGAGACTCATCTGTATTGGAAAAATCAGGAATATTCAATGATTTAAAACACTTATAATCATATAATATAGCAGGACCACTCGTTGATTGTTGAGGTGAATAACTAGTGATTTCCATGTTAAACACAACCTCAATTTTACCATTAGATTAGAAACCCTTTTATATGGTGTTCCAGGCATATAGCCTAGAAAGTAACCCTCGTCAGCTACCTCACCGAATTTTGCTTATTTTTATTTCGCACAATGGTGTAGGGTAATCCAAATGGTTCAAAGCCTTTATGTTTGGTTTTCGGTTAAACAATAGTTCGTGACATGTTTTGTTAAACCGTTTAACCGTCAAAACTTTGTTCAGGGCAAACAAGCTGTGTTCACAGCTTCTCCCGAGAAAAGAACAAGAAGCTTTGAATCAGAAAGCATAGTCCTTGCAGCTTCAATCAACGTCCTGTTTTACCTCTCAGCGATTCCATTCTGTTGAGGTGTATAAGGAGTAGAATATCTATTCCCTTGCGAAGACAATAGAGACCCAAAATCTGATTCTTGAACTCCGTGCCATTATCACTCCTTATCCTCTTGATTCGTGCATCATGGACATTTTCCAATTTTGTAAAAAGATTATCAACATCTCCGCTGTCTCATCTTTTATACCTAAAATGGAAGCCCATGAATATCTTGAGTAATCATCTGTGACAATTAAACAATAGTACTTTCCACCTATGCTCCTTACGTTCATCGGACCGAATAGATCCATATGAAGTAATTCATAAGGGGCATCTATGGAATTTACTGTTTTAGACTTGTGAGGTTTCTTATGTTTTTTTTCCTTTTGACATGGAAAATATTTATCTTCCACGTGAAACCTCTACAATGGCACCCCTTCCACTAAACCATTTTTAATAATATAAATTCATTTTTCGATAGTGGATGTGGGCCATGCGTCTGTGCCCCAACAATGACTCAGCCTTAGATGCTTTTGATAGTAAACACACCACCATAGTGGATGAATCCTTAGCACCCACGTCCATCACATAAGTGTCGTTTCCCCTTGGCGCTCTCATCGCCATCCAATCATCTGGTATCACCAAACCAGGTTTCAGCACCAAAGCTTCAGACTTAGTAAAGTGGACCGAGTGACCCTTGTCGTAGACTAGAGACACGCCCATTAGATTGTGCTTCAGCTGCTCAACGTAGTTCACTTTGTCCAATGTGATCTTCCCGTTGGTCACTTTTCCTCGACCAGTAATGTGCCCTCCTTTAGCACCTGAAAAATTCACATATCCACCATCTATATTCTCAAACTCAGTAAGCAACCTCGCATCCCCCATCATGTTCCTGGAGCAACCACTATAAACATCCCACAACTTGATAGTCCTCCTTAACAGCTACTGCACAACCAAACAAAATTAGTTAGACTGGGGGAC